>OY728136.1:2101776177-2102491177 GCA_963277665.1 Viscum album | reverse complement strand
TTATGAAATATAACAGAAAAAACCTAGAAATCCTAACCCAATATCCCTCACTACTTAATTATATTGATAATTTGTATATGTATTTATTCCTTTAACTTATGAATAAATCATACACAAAACTTCCCTAACAAATATGTAACACTTTTTCACTGAAATGGAAACCTTACATTGAAATTATTTAAGTTTAGAGTATAGTAAATTACATGGATTTAAAATTGTGTTTTACCACATTATGACATTTAAAATAGTGAAAATACTATAAAATAAATCACCTTAATTATTGGGTAATCTATTCAATTTACATATCACGACCACTGATACACCTAACTTTTGTGGTCAATGGAGAAACTTAGCATGTACCTCCACACAAACCGATCGATGTGGCCTAACATTCTTACAATGTTATACATAATAAAAAATAATGTTGTATTTATCTCATTCATATAATATATAGGCATAAATAATACATTAAATTATATTTTCATTAATGGTTACATGTTGTGTAGTATCAAATTTCAACTAGAGTTACCCTAGTTTCCCAAGATTATCATTGTTTTCAAAGCTGGAAACACCAATGTTGGTCATAAATATTCTTTTGACCGTAAATAATATCAATTAGGGTGGAAACATTACCTCTATATTGTTTTATCACTCCTTATATAACCATTTCCTCTATTTTAAAACTCATTTGCTCACACCATTACCTCCTTGATCGAGACATGTTTGCATAACCTCCTCTGATTCCTCGCACCACCATAATTATGGAAGATCCCCATGATGGTAAAATCACTACAACTCCCATTATATACTACATAATAAGAGATTAAATTCCTTCACATCATTGTAATATAACTTTTTAACCCAGTTATCATTATCTAATCTCCATCAATTGGGAAGGATGAAAAATATCTTTCTCTATGAGAAAGATAGTAGTTGAGGATATATGAGGAAAATATGATACTTGTGTGATTCTACCAACATAAAAATCAATTAAAACCATGTTCATCATAAAATTTAGTTATTTTAATCATTAATAATTGTATTCATGGAAAAGGATGATGAAAACATCAATTATACATATCCTGTAAGATCTATTAATTATTTTAGCAAAAATCCATCATGAACCCAATTAAATAAATAAATGAAGAACATAGTATGATATTCGTTGATGAAAATGGTGATATTCCATAAATCATAAAATAGTTAAAATATTAGAAGTATAAATTTAATTGAACTTGAAAAATAAAAGAGAAAATAAATAAATTTATTAAATTGTGGTGAAGTCATCAATGCTTCAATTATTGATCCTCAATCCATGATTTCATTTCTCCATGAAGGATGAATGTCCCCAAGCCCTTTTTTCCTTAAGGGTTTTCTTCTTCCAAACATAGGACCTCTCCTATTAAAAGGTTTTAAAAAAATATTTCTAATGAATTATTAGGGTTTCTATTAAAATTAATTAATGTCCCAGAATGTATTAAAACATAAACCCTAAATATCAATAATAATTATACCTCTCATAAAAGAAATACCAATTCCAAATACAAAATTAGTGTAATAATTTTTATCTAGTTTAAAAATTAATAGATATTAATTAATTACCTCATTCATGATGATATATGATAAAAATAATATTACTAAATATCATTCATTTTTAAGCCTCCCGTGACACAAGTGAAAAAGAACCGAGCATATAACCACTCTTTAAAATATTATCAAAAAAATTCGAAATTATTTAAAAAATCCAAGATCATTGTATGAGTAGACTATGGTTATCCTCATTACTTTATTGGATGAGTATAAATAGGTTGGTTGAACTTTCAACCTAAGATCCAACTGAGTAACCCTATGTTATGTTTTTTTCTTACATGTGATCTAACTAAGTATATCCATGTTGAGTGTACTTATAACCTTCGATCTAGTTGAGTGTATCTTTGTTGGGTTAATTTCCAACATATGATCTTACAGAGTATATCTAGGTTGGGTGAATTACTAACCAGTGTTCCAATTAATTATAGTAGTCTTACAAGCATTGCCAACCTATAATTATATTTAGAATATCATGGTTGGGTGAATTTCAATAGTGTGACCCGACTGAGTATAACTTGGTTGGTAACACTAAAAACCCATGAATATATCAACTATTACCAAGATGACTGCACTATAAACTTGTGACTTTATAAACTATTCTATGGTGGTCTCACTTCCAACATATTTTCTATTTCTTGTTTGGGAACTCTTCAAACCTAGGAACTATTTGATAAATATTTTATTAGGATATCTATAAAACTATAAATTTGTTGATGTTTTTTATTTGGATTCATTTCCAATTTATGACTATAAAAATTATTCTTGGTTGGGTGGACTTACAATATATGGTGGGAGATGATGTTTGGATACTAATGGATAGCTTAGATCGAGGAATTTTCTCCAATATATCGTATAAATTACCATCTCAACAACTATTTTTGTAAATTTTTTCTTTCATCTTGACATTGGTTGAATAAATTTTAGTTTAGTTTTTCAAAATTTTACTAAATGAAAAACAACTCAATTTTTTTAGAATGTATTCCCTAGATTCCTTTTAGTATTATACATTTACTATCAAATATTGTGGTTTATATTAGTGGATTATTAGTAGTTCTCTGTCGGTTCGTATTCTCACACCCTATACATGTACTTTAGATGATGTAGAAAAATTATAGAGACATGTAATCCTAAGAAAGGGAATTAATAGTGGTGAGTAAGATAGAGTTTCTTGGTGATAATGTATAAATATTCTATGGTTAGGCTGAGGACATGCATTAGAGTCTTCATTATTTTTCTTTATATAATTATTCTCATGCACCATTTATATGATAAAAACATTAGGCAATCCGCTTGTTGATATGTAAATATAATGGAAATACATGGGTTTATTTGTTATTATAGGTTTTATGTTATTTTCATAGTTACCCTTACATTTTAAATCCATAGTATGATGAGGTGTTTATTTTTCATAGATGTTATGTTATTATTTTATCATTTTAGTTTTGATAATAAGGGTATAGTCTCCCCAAGACATAATACCAACCTTTTTCACTAGTTAAAAACCTCTAGTGTATAGAGAGGCACAACTGAGGTCATGTGGAATTATAGATCATATTAGAGGATAGATTCTATGGACTAAGGATATTATGTAATGAAATCACATCTTTTTTTTAAATTATTATAGGATTTATAACAGAGTAGATGGATATCGTAATGGCCTAAACATGAATTGGATTCCATATTTAGGCCTATAAAGTATAATTATGGAAAAAATAAAATGTAATAAGGAGTTGGGATAATTATTATTACTTTTAGTTATAACAATTGATATATTTTAGATAAGGTGTATATTGATACCATTTTTGTTTTACTCTTTTCCCAAGATAGAATTATATGTGTGTGTATGAATCATACATGGAACATAGGTTGACATGAAATTTTAATCATTCTGGTTGATTTGGAAAATAGTTAAAAAATGGGGTCAGTTAATTAAAATGTTATCATTATATTATTTTATTTATTTTAGAATAACTTAGTGAAAATTGATTAATTAATTCAACACGATCATTATAAGTTTCATAATCCTTTTTGTGACATCAATGTGATATATATATATTTATATATATGATGAGAACAACAATAGAGTGGGTACTAAGAGAATGTAGATACCCTACAATGTTGAGATCATATATGGGTTCATTGGAATTCATATTTTTCTTATGTGATGTTAGTGTAAGAGTATCAAAATTTATTTACGTGTAATAAACAACTTGGGAATATGGATCATGGTCAGGTGGGAGAGACTTTTGATGAGAAGACACAACTTAAGGTGATACATGTCCTAAGTGTGAGTTTAGATGAAAGGAACCTTGACTTATTTCTATTTATGATATATTACAGTATTAATTATAGTGACAATACAATGATTTGATATATTGGTGAGGATATCTTGAGTGAGGGGTGAGTCTAGGAATAAATATTACATAATGTTTTTAGATCATGGATAGATAATTATTATGATAGAAAATTGATTTTTTTGTGTGACTAACCATTCCTTAACATTTTAGATATAATAAATTAAAAACATTTTTTCTATAGGATATATCCATAAATATCAAACAGATAATATAAATGAAGAACATACATCTTTTCATTGATGATCATAATTGTACAAGTTTATTCATATGAGCTTGATTGGAATCACAGATAAGCATCCAATTGACTCTTTTCTCCTTGGGTATCCATGTTATAAATGAATATCCAATTTTTTTTATAGATCCCCTCCTTCTTATAGATTTCTAGAACTATTTTTAAAATAAGAAGAGATAATGAGTGATAAAGATTTAACATTGAATAATTTTAGTAATGAAATCACAAAAAATTAATTATTTATATTGAAACTATTATTCACAAAACATTTGAATATATATATAACACTCTAAGGATATCAAAATTTTTCAAATTTTTGAACTATTTAATGAAACTATTTCATAATTTTTTTGTGAGTACAATTAATTATAACTCTCATCTCGTTATTTTAATCAATTTCTAATCATATAAAAAGTCTATTTATATATTATAAATCCTATTATAATCATCATAAAATGATCTAATAAAAGGTGATATGATATTGTAGGAGAAGGAATCCAAGTCACATGTCATCATATGATGCATACATTACCATGAATAAAACCAAGAAATATTTAAATTCATAATTTGATGGTCTATACCAGCTCAAACCAAGACATGGTTTACACCACTATTTCATGGTTTAGAGTTATTGAATATTTCTGATAATATCCTTATTCTAATAAACCCTCATAGACATTACAAACATTCACTTAATGTCATATGATATGAAATAACTTCTGAAACTATATACAAAACTCCTCTTGGATTTCTCTTAAATACCTTTATTTGAAAATATATCTTTAATTTCTATTATATATTACTTCATATGAAAAAAATTATAAAAATTCCAGAGAAAATATTTTTACAAATCCTATAAAATAATTTCGGGGTATCTCTTAATGTTTCAAAAAAAAATAACTAAAGAAACTATATTGTCATTCAAAAACATCTATAATGTGACCCTATGGGCCTTTAAAAAATTTTCAATCATAATATATTTCCGAATAAAAAATTATAAATAAATATAAAAATATATTAAATTAATATTGAAAATAATTCTATACATGAATATGGAATGATCTAAATCAACCACAGGTATCTACATACCTATATCCACCATATGTAAAATACGAAAGTATATAAAATCATATAATACCTTTGAATAATGCATTGATCTCCCACAAGGCATGGAGTATTCCAATATTTTATATCTGACTCATATTCTATAGATTATATAAGGATAAACTAACAAGTTAGATGCCACATCTTATGTAAACCACTCAAATGGATGAGCATATCTCATGATGCTTATTTAAATATATGGTCACAATACACGTACCATATCTAGATATTAAAATACACTTACATAGTCAATCTCAATAGAGAGATAAAATTTTATAATCACCATAATTGGAAGAATCCCATCTTGGTTAAAACCAAACTAATAAAATGATCAATAACATAACCAACCACCCCTGATTACCTTATCATCAAGGATTGTGTAAGAAGGTATCAAATTATAAATTTTCAAAAGATATATATCTTACAAATATCAAGTGTAGGTATTCAATATTAAAGTTGTACCACTATTATACAAATAAATAGATTTAAGATAATTCATTCTATATAAGTAAAGGTCAATCTAGTAAAAAAATCATTTTTCCCCTTAGGATCAGATTCAGTGTCTGCATAAAAAACCTAACACACAATAATATTCACATTTCACAAAATGGTAAAACATAATTATTACAATTTATTAGGGATAACTCAAAGTTATATCTTATGATATGAATTATCATCATAATTCACGTAATATATGAAACTAACATGAAATAATGATAAATAGGAGATTAATTTTTATATAACCTGATAAAATTTATATTCACAATGTCTATTAAGAATAGTAATATGAGAATATGTAAGTGTATGCATAGTCAAATATTTTATTATATACAGTCAGAGAGGCCTTAAGTTTTTTATAATTACAGGGTTTGGTAAACTCATTTAATTTCTATGTAATTCCTTGCACATTTCGTTATGAATATATAATAAAACATACCAATAATACCCTTTAATGGGTTAACATCTACAAGTAAAACATATTTGGATAAAAATGATATTATGATTCATAATCCTCATGCGCAACACCTTTAAAAAAATATTCAAATATATTTTCTATTAAAAAAATCAAATGTTTTTATTTTAATAACTTTACCTTTATAAAATATAGATAAATCCTTCAATGTTAATAATCATCATGTAAAAAATTTCCATCCAAAAATTGTATTCAAATTAAATTTGTAATGAATTTTAAATTAAACGATGTACATTAAGATCAATCATTATGATCATACTATAAAAATTAAAAATAAAAAGAAGCTATTAAATAGAATAATATTTTTATAGTTGTTTATTTATTACATTTTCAACTTCATATGTCCAAACATACTCCCACTAGCCTCGTAGAAACTATATTTTCTCTAAAAATTATTTCTAAAACACAAAGTGTCTTATGTATGAATATAAAAAATATTTATTTTATGAGAAAAAATTATCAAATAAACTATTAAGACACATTTATTATATTGTATATTATATTTTTATAAGAATATTCTAATTTAATTATTTTTTTTAAAATGCTACGCTATAGTGTTGTTCGATACTTTATGTCATACATTAAAAAATAACTAGGATACTTCACTTTTATCCGTGATGAAACTTGTTTTCCTATTTTCATCATTTAAAACATGTTATTAATTGTATAAAATTATAAACAATGTGTATAAAAACCATTATATAATTTATTTAGAATAATGTGTTTAAGATAATAGTATTCATATCAAATATGATAAAATGTTACATACAATGTATATATTTAAAATTTAAAAATCTATTTGAGATCTTACATATTGTATTAATCCCATATATTAATGTAATAACCCTTTACCTCATCATATGAAAATATACATCACGAACTGACCATCAAATCTCCATCATTTTTAACCTAATGTAAATATTATTAACATTTATATAATATCTGATTGGTATCATATACCACTCAAAATAGAATTATTTTTTTAACATTAATCCTAATATAGACTCTACAATATCATTTTTTGAAAAAATTTTGGTATGCCATGAAATTACTCTTCTATTCACATGACATACTACAATGAATATATTTACATCCATTAGAATCTCATTTTATCCATTTCCAACCAGTTGGTGTCAATTCCCTAAAACCTGTATTATTTTATTTATAATCAAAACATTTACCCTTTCAATTTTTCATATTAATTATAATACATGATCTTGGACCTCCCATGTCCTTCTCAATAATAGTAAAAATATTGAGTAGATTGGGTAAACACTTAATAAAATAATTTATGTCGGAATTCAGAATAAACTATCAGAACCATTAAGAAAATAGCCGTAGAATGAAGTCTATGAATAGATGAAACCTGAGTGATGAACCCTATTTCTTTAAGTCACTAATGTACATAGTTATATTATGTATATGAATATAAATTGAAGTTATTACAATCTTGTTTTATCTAAAAAATTCATACCACATATAAAATCTATCTTATACTTCTCATTACCCTATAAAACCATTTATTAAAAAATTAAACTATTGACTACTAAGGAATGGATTTCTATAACATAGATAATTATACTAATTTCATAAAAACTATTTTTAAATTTATATACAAACCCATAATGTTTCTTCTATTAAGATTATTCTTCTCATGAAATGATCTCAATTTTATGCTTGAGAAAGTTGATTCCATTTTATCTACAACAAGATATTTTATCAAATGAGTATCATGTTTTACAATAATTAAAAAAGATATTATTAAATGATATATCACTAAAATTAAAAAACCTTTAAATTAAAACATATCTATTAGTGGTATAATATCCTCATTTCACTAACATTTTGGTCACTTTATCATTTACCCCTTCACATATCTATTTTGTTAGACCATCATATCTATCATATTGTATTAAAATCTTGGAAAAATGAATAAATTCATCATGAGAATCCACCAAAAATATTTGTGGAAGGTCACTAGTGGGGGGGGGGGGGTAAGTCACTACTACAAAAATGGGAACGGGAAGCACCACCCTTTATCAGCGATAATCAAAAAGCGCTGATAAAGGATATTCTTTATCGGCGCTAATTAAAAGCGCTGATAAAGGGTAGATTTATCAGTGCTAAAATATTAGTGCTAATAAAGGCTCTCTTTATCAGCACATTTTTAGCACTGATAAAATGTGTTTCTGATTTTATTAAAATCAGGCACACAGTCTCCGCTTTTTTATTAGGCCCCAAGCTCTCACGATACTGTACCCCTGCGACACCTTCCCTCCCCCCAATCTTCCCTTTTCCAGACCTCCGTCGTACTCTTTCTCCTTCCCCTCAAACCTCTTCCGTGGATCTTCCTCCCTCTGAACCCTACTCCTCCTCTTCCCCTCTGGACCGTGCTCCGCGAGAACCCTACTCCGGCGGATCTTCCGCGGATCTTCCTCCCTCCGAACCCTACTCCTCCTCTTCCCCTCTGGACCATACTCAACGGTTGGCGGCTCTTCCCGTGCACCCCCCACTCTGGTGGTCGCGTCTTCCCCTCCCGAGGCAGAGCAGAAGGCTCTCTCACCCTTTGGATTTTTTTTGGAATTCATCAATTTCTTCACCCAAGGTCAGTGGAAGCCCTAAAATATCTAGATGTTTTTATTATGAGTTTTTGTGAATTTTTTCTTGTTCTATAAATTAATTTTGTGATGCAAATTGTGTTTTCGAATCATTTTGTATGCCTATGTGTTTGGAATTCAATTATATTGTTTGTGGTAAATGTCTAGATTAAATTTTATATAATGTATCTTTTAAATATTTTTTTCCTTCTTGATTTACCCCTTGAACAATACACACCAACCCTACTGTCATCCTTGGGACATAGTGAAATCCTAATCACTCGATGCCATTCAAGATGCTTCAGATTGATCCCATGTAAGACCTATGCTCAAACATATAAAATAGATATATGGTCTGAACATGCTCCAAAGTGCCAATGCATGGTGTGAGAAATACATCTCAGTAGGGCAACACCATGTTTCCCTAGTATATATCATCATATCCATGTATGGATGAGGAAAATAAAAACATCACCTAAGAATGTTGGATGTCATGTGCTAACTAGGGCACCCGACTCAATGAACGTTAGGTCTTTATGTGCTAACTACGATACCATAACACATGATCATTCCATATTTGGTACCATAAAAATATTCCATCATCACCACATGCCATCATATTGGTACCCATGTTCCAACCCATACCCAAAGGCTCGGGGAAAGCATCATCCAAGAACTCAACCCACTGCTAAAAGGTACAAGGTAATGTCCTAGGTTCCAATCCTAACCCACTGCCTCATAACACAGGATAGGCTCCATCTTCCACATGTCCCATCTCATTAAAACCCTACATTTTCACTCAAGGCATTCCACCATCATGACCCAAGCCTTTCCACTGAAGGAAAGTTCCATCATCCACATGGCCCATCTCATTTCATTCATTAGTTATTCCTTTTTTTTGTATTTAGGCAACGTTGGCTGCTAATTGCGATGAATTTGGATACTCCCAAGTTTTATTTTCTGGATTCAAAGCACGTATATCCAACAAACCGACCGCATGTGATGCGGTTTTTCAATCTGTAAGACACTACATCCTACGTTTTAGGTCTAACCATCAAGTTATATAATATATATTATCTTTTACTGAGGATTCTGTTATGATAGGGAGGTGTACCAATATCTTCTAAATCATGGTATGAGGACAGGGGATAAGCATAAGGATCCGAGCAAGTACTACGTCAGGAAAAGTATCAGGTTATATATAATAAAATTTCACCATCAAAACATATATCAAAACAAGTTACTTACTCGCCTCATGATCAATGTTTCTTTAGTGTCCAAAACAAACAAACGACAATGACTGAGGTTATTATGTTTGTAGATTCATGAGAGAGATCGTTGTCAATGGACAAACTAGCATCCCTAAAGAGGTATTTTTGAAAACAAGTACTATTTCATTTAAATTATTTATTAATTATTTATTTATATATTTTTCAGTACTATTATGAATGCTGAAAAGCGTCATATTCGCAAGATGATATAGATATGTTCCAAAACGAGTGGGCCACATACCTGATGCATGATTGTCCAGAAATAACATGAAGTTTTGACTTTTATTGAAAGAGTTGCGGACGTGTATAATTGGATGACATTTTTGAGAGGGGTTCATGGAGATAAAAAGATGAAACATTCTTGTATGTAAATGTTTGTAGAAAAATTGTAATTATTATTAAATAAAACATTCTTTCTCCAATGGTTCATTTGTCAATTTTAACATATGAAATGCACCAGCAACATGCAAGAATGATGAACCACATTTCTTTGGGCTTTGGACAAAAAAACCAGTAAAATCTATAAAATAACTTCATATCATGCATGAACCAATAAAATATCCAATCGTTAGTTGCATGTATGCGGCAGCTTCCATGATAGATTGGAAGATCAACAATCCATTTGATGAACAAGATTGGATGCTAAATCTAGAATTTAGAACATCTAATTCAGGAAATTGTTCCAATGATTCTGCAATTGACGCAACATTTAAAGATCTTTCCTCTGTTTCATCAAGCGAGTCAGTGCCTAGTACCAAAAATCATTCACAAACATGACTATGTAATTATTCATTATGCAAAACATAAAGGTACCATTAAATACTTACATTGGTCAACTTGTTTTGGAAATTGTTTATATTCATCTGTGCCTTGTACTTGCACCCATGAATCTGAAGGCACTACTAAAAAATCGTGCATTAGCGACCGCCGTTGGCGGTCTCTATAGGCCTATAAAGACCGCCCAGGGACCTCCATTGGCGGTCTCTTCAGCTTCATCGTTGTAGGCCAATAGTGGCCGCCAATGGCGATCACTATAGGTGGATGAAATTTCGGCCTTAAGCGACCACTTGGCGGTCGCTATAGGCTGCATGCCGGGCACCATTAGCGACCGCCATTGGCGGTCGCTTTAGGTGGCCTACAGCGACCGCCACTGACGGTCACAAATGTTGCCCGAGAGGCACCATATAGCGACCGCCTTTGGAAGTCGCTGCCTTGGGAATTTGTTTTTAAAAAAAAATTCCTACTGAAGGAAATATATATATATATATTTATATTTATTAAATAATATATATATATATATATTAAAGAAAATATTTATATATATATTATTAAATAAAATATTTTAAATATATATATATAATATGTTTTAAATATTTTAATATATATATATATATATTAAATAAATATATATATATAAAATATTAAATAAAATATTTTCCATTTTTTAATGAAATGTACGAATTGTGTTTTTTTTCTTCACGGTGCAAAATCAGAGATAAAACAAGGTAAAAATCATAAAAAATGGAAATCAATTTCAAACAGCATAAACATCAATATCTTTATAAACAATAAATGATAAATGTGCTTCAATGATCCGAGAAGGTCCATCCATTTCAATCTTCTACTTCAATAAACCTACAATAAGACAAAAAAACAACAAAACAAAACAAACGTAAATTGGACATAATTATTCAGTTATTATATACGTATAATAAAATTAAATCTGACAACAAATCATGGTGCGATAATAATATAAAACCGCCAATTTAATAAATGCTATCATTTCAGGTCATTCGGAGCACGTTTGCTCTGAATTCGACCGTCTCACGCCGTTTTTGGTGTTTTATGACACCGTAAACGCGTTTCTGGTCACCACGGTCAAATGACACCTCTGATTGACATGTCGTCTGCCCGACCATTTCAAAAATCACACAACAGCTGTTGTCGTACGGTTTCATGGCATTCTGAGGTCGTTCAGGTTGTCTTGACCCCCCAATGCGCCATTTTAGCGTGCGTCGAGCTGCTTAAAATGACACAATCGGCCGTACCGTGTGCACCGCATGTCCGATAGGCCTTCCATATCCTTATACACATCACGAATAATATTTCTAATGTTTTCGTGTGGTTTCAGGTCATTCGGAGCACGTTTGCTCCGAATTTGACCGTCTCACGCCGTTTTTGGTGTTTTTTGACACCAGAAACGTGTTTCCGGTCACCGCGGTCAAAAGAAATCTCCGATTGACATGTCGTCTACTAAAAAATTTTACAAATCACACAACGGCTATTGTCGTATGGTTTCATGGAATTCCGAGGTCGTTCGGGTGGGTTTGACCCCCCAACGCGCCATTTTAGCACGCACCGAGCTGCTGAAAACGAAACAATTGGCCGTACCGCGTGCACCGCACGTCCGATGGGCATTACGTCTCCTACTACACATCAAGAATAATATTCCTAATGTTTTTGTGTGGTATCAGGTTATTCGGAGCACGTTTGCTCCGAATTCGACTGTCTCACGCCGTTTTTGGTGTTTTATGACATCGGACACGCGTTTCCAGTCACCGCGGTCAAACGACACCTCCGATTGATGTTCCGTCTACCCAAAAATTTCAAAAATCACACAACGGATGTTTTCGTACGGTTTCATGGAATTACGAGGTCGTTCGGGTGGTTTTGACCCACCAATGCGCCATTTTAGCGCGCGCCGAGCTGCTGAAAACAACACAATCAGCCGTACTACGCACACCGCATGTCCTATGGGCTTTCCGTCTCCTCCTACCTATCACGAATAATATTCCTAATGTGTTTGTGTGGTTTCAGGTCATTCGGAGCACGTTTTCTCCAAATTCGACCGTCTAACGCCGTTTATGGTGTTTTATGACACCGGAAACGCGTTTCCAGTCACCGTGGTCAAATGACACCTTTGATTGACGTGCCGTCTACACGACCATTTCAAAATTCACACAAATCCTGGTTTCGTACGGTTTCATGGCATTCTAAGGTCGTTCGGGTGGTTTTGACCCCCCAACGCGCCATTTTAGCGCGCGTCGAGCTGCTGAAAATGACACAATCGGCCGTACCACACGCACCGCACGTTCGATGGGAATATCATCTCCTCCTACACGTCACGAATAATATTCCGAATGTTTTCGTGTGGTTTCAGGTCATTCGGAGCACGTTTGCTCTGAATTCGACCATCTCACGCCGTTTATGGTGTTTTATGACACCAGAAATGCGTTTCCGGTCACTGCGGTCAAACAAAACCTCCGATTGACGTGCCGTCTACACGACCATTTTAGAAATCACACAATGGCTGTTTTCGTACGGTTTCATGGCATTCCGAGGTCGTTCGGGTGGTTTTGACCCCCCCAACGGGCCATTTTAGCGCGCGCTGTGCTGCTGAAAATGACACAATCGGCTGTACCGCGCGCACCACACGTCCTATGGGCGTACTGTCTCCTCCTACACGTCAATAATAAAATTACTAATGTTTTTGTGTGGTTTCAGGTCATTCGGAGCACGTTTTCTCTAAATTCGACCGTCTCATGCAGTTTCTGGTGTTTTGTGACACCTTAAACGCTTTTCCGGTCACCGCGTTCAGACGACACCTCTGATTGACGTTCCATCTGCCCGACCATTTCAAAAATCACACAATGGCTGTTGTCATATGGTTCATGGCATTCCAAGGTCATTCGGGTGTTTTTGACCCCCCAACGCGCCATTTTAGCGCCCGTCGAGCTGCTGAAAACGACACAATCGGCCGTACCACGCGCACCGCACGTCCGATGGGACTGTTGTTTCCTCCTACACGTCACCAATAATATTCCTAATATTTTCGTGTGGTTTCAGGTTATTCGGAGCATGTTTTCTCCGAATTCAACCGTCTCACGCCGTTTCTGGTGTTTTATGACACCAGAAATGCATTTCCGGTCACCGCGGTCAAAATACACCAATGATTGACGTGCCGTCTGCCCGACCATTTCACAAATCACATAGCGGCTATTTTCGTATGGTTTCATGTCATTCCTAGGTCGTTCGGGTGGGTTTGACCCCCCAACGCGCCATTTTAGCGCGCGCCGAGCTGTTGAAAACGACACAATCGGCCGTACCACATGCACCGCACGTCCGATGAGCCTTCCGTCTCCTACTACACGTCAGGAATAATATTCCTAATGTTTTCGTGTGGTTTTAGGTCATTCGGAGCATGTTTTCTTTGAATTCGACCATCTCACGCCGTTTTTCGTGTTTTGTGACACCAGAAACGCGTTTCTGGTCACCGCGGTCAAACGACACCTCCAATTGACATGCCGTCTACCTGACCATTTCAAAAATAACACATAGGCTGTTTTCGTACGGTTTAATGGCATTTTGACGTCGTTCGGGTGGTTTTGAACCCCCAACGCGCCATTTTAGTGCGCGCCGAGCTGCTGAAAACGACACAATCGGCCGTACCGCGCGCACCGCACGTCTGATGGGCCTGACATCACCTCCTACACGTCATGAATATTATTCATAATGTTTTCATGTGGTTTCTGGTCATTCAGAGCATGTTTTCTCCGAATTCGATCGTCTTACGCTGTTTTTACTATTTTATGACACCAGAAACGTGTTTCCGGTCACCGCGGTCAAAAGACACCTCCGATTGACGTGTCGTCTACCTGACCATTTCAAAAATCACACAACGACTCTTGTCATACGGTTTAATGGAATTCTGAGGTCGTTAGGGTGGTTTTGACCCCATAACGCGCAATTTTAGTGCGTGCCAAGCTGCTGAAAGTGACATAATCGGTCGTACCGCGCGCACCGCACGTCCGATGGGCCTGCCTTCTCCTCCTACACATCCCGAATAATATTACTAATGTTTTTGTGTAGTTTCAGGTCATTCGGAGAACGTTTGATCAGAATTTGACCGTCTCACAACGTTTCTGGTGTTTTTTGACACTAGAAACACGTTTCCGGTCACCGCGGTCAAACGACACCTACGATTGATGTTCCGTGTGCATGAAAATTTGAAAATTCACACAAAGGCTGTTTTCGTACGGTTTCATGGAATTCCAAGGTCGTTCGGGTGGTTTTGACCACCCAACTCGCCATTTTAGGGCGCATCGAGCTGCTGAAAACGACACAATCGGACGTACTGCACGCACCGCACGTCCGATGGCCATGATGTCTCCTCCTACATGTCACGAATAATATTACTAATGTTTTCGTGTGGTTTCAGGTCATTCAGATAACGTTTGCTCCAAATTCGACCGTCTCGCGCCGTTTTTGGTGTTTTTTGACACTAGAAACACATTTCCGGTCATCGCGGTCAAACGACAACTCCGATTGATGTGCCGTCTGCCCGAAAATTTCACAAATCACACAACGGCTATTTTTGTATGGTTTCATGGAATTACGAGGTCTTTTGGGTGGTTTTGACCCTCCAACGCGCCATTTTAGCGCGCACCGAGCTGCTGAAAACGACACAATCGGCCGTACCGGGGTTCAGGAGGGCTGTCCGGGGTGCGGGGTGGGCTGTCCAGGGTGTGTGGGGCTATACGAGGTGCGGGGGGCCTGTCCGAGGTGCGGGGAGGACTGTATGGGGTGCGGGGGGAATGTACGGGCTGCAGGAGGGCTGTCCGGGGTGGAGGGAGGGCTGTCTGGCGTGCGAGGAGGCCTGTCCGGGGTACGGGGGGGCTGTTCGGGGTGCGGGGGGCCCATTCCGGGGTGCAGGGAGAACGGTCCGGGGTGCGGGGGGCATGTCCGGTGTGCGGGAGAGCTGTCCGGGGTGCGGGGAGGGCTGTCCGGAGTGTGGGGAGGGCTGTCCGGGGTGCGGGAGGGCTGTCCGGGGTGCGGGAGGGCTGTCCGGGGTGCGAGGAAGGCTGTCCAGGGTGCGGGGGGGGGGGGGGGGGGGGGCTGTCCGGGGTGCAGGTGGCCTGTCCGGGGTGCGGGGAGGGCAGTCCGGGGTGCAGGGAGGGCTGTCAGGGGGGGGGGGGGGGGGGCTGTCCGAGGTGCGGGGCGGGCAGTCCGGGGTGCGGGGGGCTGTCAGGTGTCTGGGGAGGGCCGTCCGGGGTGCGGGGGGGGGGGGGGGGGGGGGGGTGCTGTCCGGGGTGCGGGGGGCCTTTCCGGGGTGCGGGGAGGACTGTCCGGTGTGCGGGGGGCCTGTTCGGGGTACGAGAGGGCTTTCCGGGGTGTGGGGAGGGCTGTCCGGGGTGCGGGGAGGGCTGTCCGGGGTGCGGGGAGGCCTGTCTGGGGGGCGGGGGGCTGTCCGGGGTGCGGGGGGGGGGGGGGGGGGGGCTATTTGGGGTGCGCGGAGGACTGTACGGAGTGCGGGGGGCCTGTCCGGGGTGCGGGAGGGCTGTCCGGGGTGCATGGAGGGCTGTCTGGAGTGCGGGGAGGGCTGTCCGGGGTCCGAGAGGGCTGTTCGGGGTGGGGTGCGGGGAGTTCTGTCCGGAGTGCGGGGGGGGGGGGGGGGGGGGGGGGGCTGTCCGGTGTGCGGGGAGCCTGTCCGGGGTGCGGGGGGCCTCTCCAGGGTGCGAGAGGGTTGTCCGGGGTGCGGGGAGGGCAGTCTGGAGTGCGGGAAGGCCTGTCCGGGGTGCGGGGGGGGGGGGGGGGGGGGGGGGGGGGCTATTCGGGGTGCGGGGTGCCTATCCGGGGTGCGGGGAGGACTATCTGGAGTACGAGGGGCCTGTCCGGGGTGCGGGAGGGCTGTCTGAGGTGTGGGGAGGGCTGTCCCGAGTGCGGGGAGGGCTGCCCGGGGTGCGGGAGGGCTATCCGGTGTGCGGGGAGGGCTGTCCGGAGTGCGGGGAGGGCTGCCCGGAGTGCGGGGGGGGGGGGGGGGGGGCTTTCCGGGGTGCGGGGAGGGCTGTCCAGAGTGCGAGGAGGGCTGTCCGGGGTAGGCCGGGGACTACAAATAGTGAACTCATCTCATTCATCAAAAACAAGTTTAATGGTTTATATTAGGAATCACATGTTTTTTTTCAAAAATATTACAGAACATGCAATTATAAACATTGAAAATTATATGAATAAAAAAAATCCAAATCATTTATCAGTTTCATGGTTACTTCTCAATTCGTGCACAAAAACATTGCATGAGGCCAAAACACACATGATACCCCCAAATCAAAAAAAAACTCACTAGAAACACCACATAAATAAAAATAAAAACCCCACCATTAAAATCAGAAACACACATCGTGAATATGATGCGTCATACGTGGTCATGACTACTACCTCCATCAGGTGGGTCAGGGGCCTACAACAAAAAAACATTATGAATATTTTCATAAAAAAATAATATAAATTAATTAAATAAATACAGTATAAACCTTTGTCGTCTGATCCCCTACACCATCACCTAGATGCACATATTGTCGGAGTGCTCTACCCTCAGCGATCATTTGCGCATTTACCTCATCGGAAGCGTGCAGCCGTGCCTCGAAATATGACAACCGTTGTGTCATTTGAGCAATAGCAGAACCGAAAACCGCAACACGTGACACTACGGAATGAGGAATCCCTGTTCCATAGGTCAAACTACATCCATTCCCATCCCGACCAATAATGCGATGAAAGATATCATCCCTTCGCATGGGAAGCTGTCGTTGGTCCTCTGGCAGATGTTCTAATTCAGCTTCAAATTGAGCCTGTGAAATATTTAAATATATATACATATATTAATATACAGATTTTATGTAATACTTGCAATGAGTACAAGAAATTACTATAAATGCTGCAGCCTCTGGATCATTGCGATCATGAGTTCTCATCCACACCGACATTTTATCAGTTGGTGAACCTTGATCCCGCATCTGTATATGAATAGAATATAAAAAAAACCATATTAATTAAAAAAATTAAAAAATGAATAATAAATACCTCATGTCGGAGCTGAGACACGTGACGAGTCCCAATCTTGTGAGGTGGTCCCTACAATGCTCGATTCCCAGAATGGCGTGTTGACACCTCCTACATTCAATTCATTCAAATTTAAAAAAAATCACTGATTTTTGAAAATATATATACCAAAATAAATATACAAACCGCAACACACTCATTTGACCAATATGAAACTAAATCACATCACTGAGCTGGGAGGACACCTCTCGGGACTTTTTCTAGAATGTCTGGGGCACCCACATTTGGTACCCAGTGGTCCCTCTTGACTTTTCCTTTATAGTCTATCCACATCTTACGGAATTTTCTCATACACACTGGCCAAAACTCATCAGTATATACTTTCAAATTTTACAATTAAAGAAAAAAATCACATATGTTATTGTTGGTTATACATAGGGAATATACTAAAATGGTCTTCTTACCTGAACCTCCATCCAAAGATGATCTAGTGTGTCCTGAGGGATAGAAGCCCAGTCACGCGTGGTCAATGGAAATCGAGGTGGATCACGTCTGATATGACCCAATTGAAGAATAAATGCAGGGGAATTCCATCCCACAAGATGAAATAACTCATCAAATGAAACATCATAAGTCGTGTCAGAATTCCATGATAATATGCCCATACCAAGGCCTCTCCTGCGAGATGAAGAAGCAGTCGAGTCTGATCCTGTTGAAAACAATTTTATATACAAATTGACAGATTTTATAAATAAATATATATATGTTTATTAATTACATAAAAAATAGAGACAATGAAATTCCAACATACCACGACCCTGAGAAGTAGATGCCTCAGATGGATGGTGTGGATCTTCTGCCTCTTCCCCTGACATGCCTGCAGTCATGGAAAACATTAGTAAGGGGACTATCCAAAGTGTCCAAATGATAAATTGGATTGTTTTTAAAAAAAAATCAAATTTGTACAATTGTTAATAAAAAAAGGGATTGAATAATTAGTTGTGAATGAATTTTAAAAAATCAGAAAGTTTACAAAACAGATATACAAATTATGTACAAAACCAATCAATGCATAGCAAAAATTCAAATTGAATTAATAAAAATTCAACCAGCACATGAACCAAATGAAGAATAATTCAATGGGAAGATACACTGACAATAACCTCAATATAACATGAGTTAAATCACCTTAAATATTTATAACTGAATAAACTTCAAAAAGTGAGGATTAAAACTTACAAGGATTTATAAAATGTTTAGATAATTTATGATATCTTAGGTTGAATAGCGGGAAAAAAATTATACCTTTCATTAAGAATGAAAATCAACCGTTTCTCCTCCAACAGCCGCTCTGACCCAATAAATATCTTCTTCACGTTGAACTATGGTATGTTGATCAAGCTATTGGGAAACAAAAGGAACAGTCTCAGGTTCATCTTGTTCAAATACAAACACTCCTTGCTGAGACATTTTGACAAAAACTTGCCAAATTGGATTCGAAGGAAAAGTAATGAAGAATACTTGTTCCGGTTGTGATGTCAAAATGAAAGGTTCATTATCAACTCGTTCATTTCTGTATAACATATAGTTAAAATTCACCAATGAAAACTGATATTGATCAACTTTACATCCACGCACTGGATCAACCCATATGTGTATACAACTTCAATGATGTCTATCAATTGACCATAGTAATAACCTGAATCGAAAAATGGACAACTGATGCCACTGTTTTGTGTTGCTCGTTTTTCGACAACATCTTTAATGCAAAATCGAAAACCATTAGCATCTATAGATTTATAACGACGAGCCATTATTGATGGACCCTCATCCAGTTGGATAAATTCTTCAGTTAGCGTGGGGTCCCCTAACTACCTCAGCTTATGAACCTACATAATTCATAGAATTCAATATGATATATAAAGAATGAAATTTGTATAATACATCACTAATAATGAAAATCAATTTATACGTACATTATCCTTGAACCAATCATGAAATGACGCATAATGAGACTGTTGAATTTGCAACTCAGTCGCACGATACATCTCTTCTTTTATCTCATTAATGTGTTTCCTACAAATGATAACGCAATGTTTAAATGACCAACTTATGCAAACAAAACATGTAAAAGTTAAACAATAAAAGTGATAAGATACTTACTAAATTAATGGTGCAACTGATAGAGTATTGAACAAGATATATCGATGCGCTTGTATCCACTCGATGTTGTCCATATCATATGTGGTTCTTTCTCCAACTGGACCATCCTGAATCTGAGAGGGCTTATCGAATTTTGTTTCAACATCTATAAGATATTATGCACAAAAAGTATTACACTCATCCATCAAATAATCATTGGCTATTGATGCCTCCGTACGAGCTCTGTTGTGTACAAATTATTTCAATGTACTCAAAAAACACTCAATAGGATACATCCACCTGAATTGCACTGGCCAGCATCCATTACGTCATTAGTTAGGTGCACTTTCAAGTGGACCATAACATTGAAAAATTAGGGGGGAAATAGTTTCTCAAAGTGACAAAGCGTAAGTACAATTCGGTCCTGTAAACTTTTTAAATCACTCATTCTTTGAATTCTTAAACAAAGTTTTCTAAAAGAATTACTCATCTCAATCAACGGCTGAACAACATTGGGGGATAAACAATCAGAAATTGCAATTGGAATCAACTGCTGAAGTAGTATGTGATTGTCACGACTTTTCAACCCTTGCAATGTCTTGCTCGTCATATTCACACACTTTGAAATATTAGAAGAGTAACCATCAGGCACCTTGAGCATCTTCAAAATGGAAAGAAATGTCTCTTTCTCCTTTGTAGTCATTGTATACTATGCATCAGGCATATATGCCTTGTTTCCCTCAGCTAACTGTAAATGAAACTATTTCCTTAAACCCATTTCTTCCAAATCACGGCGTGCATTAACATGGTCCTTTGATTTTCCACTGAAACATAAAATGGTCTATAATATGTTATCACAAACATTTTTTTCAATGTGCCAGACATCCAAATTATGACTCAGCATGTTAGTTTTCCAATACGGAAGACTATAAAAAATACTTTTCTTTTTCCAATTGTGACTGTGCTGCCTACCCGCAGCTCGAATATTACGTACCAGAGGAGCCACCGAATCCTGAATTTCATATACCATGCGGATGTTTTCTTCCTCAATCTGTGATAACATTTTGACTACTGTCATGAACTTTGGTGCTGGGCTGAACTCTCTAGAACCATCAAATGCCACTCTGTCCTTTCTGAACCTGTGCTGAGGGGGGAGAAAACGTATGTGACCCATGTATGCCCATTTTTTGGAATGCTTAAGCCATACATATTTTTTACTTTTGTTGCAATAAGGGCATGAAAATTCCCCTTTCATACTCCAGCCTGATAAATTTTCATAAGCTTGGAAGTCATTTATTGTACACAATAAAGAAGCCTGCAGTTTGAACATTTCATTCGTTTCACAGTCATAAGTCATCACACCATCGCCCCAAAATTCATTCAACTCATCAATCAATGGCCGAAGGTAAAGATCAATCTTATCCCTTGGACTTTTAGGTCCATCGATAAGAGTGGAAATTAATATAAATTGTTGCTTCATAAAAATCCATGGAGGAAGATTATATGGAACCAACACCACGGGCTATGTGCTATGAGTTTCACCAACCATAGACTTTAATGGAATGAGGCCATCTGCTTCCAATCCCAATCGGACATTACGAACATCTTTAGAAATGTCGGGATGTCTCTTATCAAAATCCTTCGATGCATGAGAGTCTGCCAGGTGGGTTAACATATCACTTTCATAAACTCTTTTTGCATTCCATATCATTCAATTAGAAATTTTAGATGACATAAAAAATCTTTTCAACCTCATTTTAAGGGTAAAGTAACACATTTTATTTATGGAAATCGGTTTCCCCTGTATCGCAATCTGACTTTGATGAGTCTGATTTCCCCTATTCTCTTTCCACCTAGAAGCACCACAAACCGTACAAATATCCAAATGGGCAGTTTCAATTCTAAATAATATACAGTTGTTTGCACATGAATCTATGGTCTCATATGTAAAACCTAAGTTCTCTGTCAGCTTACGAGCATGGTAATACGACTCGGGAATCTTAGCGTTGACAGGAAGAACCTTTTTCAATAACACCAAAAGCATGTCGAATGATGTGTCTGACCAATTATTCAAAGTCTTCAAATACAAAAACTCCACGATAAAGGACAATTTATTGTAAGAATTAAATCCAGGATATAATTTTTTTTTGCATCATCAAGTGCTTAATAAAACCTCCTTGAATCATGATCTGAACCAGAGTGAAGATTTATCTCACCGGTCTCAAGATTCTGGATGTCAATGCCTTCAAGATCAAACCCACGTACCATTTCAGTAGGAATTTCATGCATTGGATCATTTATCCTTGCATCAACATCCATTTGATCTGTAACTGTATTTTGACAACGAACATATTCTTCTCCATGATGAGTCCAACTCTTATAATTTTTCAAGAATCCATTAAAGAATAGGTGCTCCCTCATAGTATCTCTTGTGAATTGATATCTGTTAGCACATTTTCTACATGGAAAACTAATATAGTAACTTTCAAATCCTCTGGTGAAGTCAATAAACTGCATAATGCCATTGAAATATTCTCTATAAATTCGATTTGGAAGATCAATCCAACTATTATCCATAATAATATCTGTACAACAAACATTTACACAATACTTATTACATTTTCATTTTTCAAATAAACTATATTTAAAATAAATACTAATCATTTGTTTATGAACCATTGATAAAATAATAATGTAAGTGAAAGCCCATGTCATACCTGATTGCTCTACAAACCTGGAAGGGAGGGGAGCCAAAGGAGGTGCTGCGAGGGAGAGGAGAAGTAGTGAATGGGAGCCAGAGCCAAAGGTAGTGCAGTGAGGGAGGGGACTGGCGGCGGCAGCGGTGGGGATCCATAAGAGAGGAGGCGGTGAGGGGATGGGGGACGGGTAGTGAGGGGGGGGGGGTTCTTGGTGTGGGGAGGCTGTCCGAGGTGCAGGGGTTGTCCGGGGTGCGGGGGGGGGGGGGGGGGGGGGCTGTCTGGGGTGCGAGGGATGTACGGGGTGGGGGGGGGGGAGGGCCGAGGGGGAAGAGTGCCGAGGGCGGAGGCCGGAGGGCCGAGGGGTAGGAGACAGAGCGGGTGGAGGTAGAGGGCGGAGGCTAGAGGGCGGAGGGACGCCAGAGGGGAGCGGAGGATGGATGGAGGGAGGCAGGAGCGGTAAGGCCGAGGGGCGAGGGCGCACAAAGGGCGGAGGCCGACGTGGGCGGAGGGTGGAGGGCGGAAATGGGGACGGCGGGGGACAGCGCTCGGAGGGCGAGGCAGGGCGGCGGGGGACGACGTGTGGGGAGGGCGGCGATGGGGGGGGGGGGGGCGATCGAGGCCGACAGGGGGGGGGGGGGGGGAAAGGTCGAGGGAATGTGGGGTGGGGGGGGGGGCTAAGTCGAGGGAATGGGGGGGGGGAAATCCCTTAATTGTTTTTTAGAAAGGGAAGCGACCGCCAAAGGGGGTCGCTAGTGTTAGGGGGCTTCAAAGCCCAATATTCTAGTAGTGAGGTGAGTATGCGTACACAATAGTTGACATTATTAGATAAGAGTTTCTGGAAGAGTATAAGAGACATGAAGCAATGAAGATCATTAGAGTGTTGGAGCCAATGTGGTTGCTACAAAAAATGTGGAAATCAGCTTGTGCAACACATCCTAAGTTACAACTTGCAGGTATTGTACTTTATTTTTTTCTGGAGGGTTTTAGTGTAAATTCATTTTGGAATGATCATTTCTATTCATTGTCTTTTAGGTTTTTTTGACAGATGAGGGGAAAGGGTGGGGTCTGCAGACATTGGAGGATATGTCGAAGGGTGATTTTGTGTGTGAAGATGTTGGAGAAATGTTAACTCACACAGAAATGCGAGAGAGAAAGATAACTAAGAGTAGTGAAAGGAATGCATATATAGTTCTCTTAGATGGTGATCGGGGTTCGGGGAGCTTTATGGGAAATGAGGACATTTGGTTAGATATTAGATACTATGGTACCACCTAGAGAACTGTATATGCATGCTTTTCACTACTCTCTGCACCCCGATCACCATATAAGAGAACTGTATATGCATGATTTTAACAACTCTTAGTTAGATTTCTCTCTCGCAGTTCTGCGTGAGTTAACATTTCTCCAACATATTCACACACAAAATCACCCTTCGACATATCATCCATTTTCTGCAGACCCCACCCTTTCCCCTTTGCTGTCAAAAAATCCTAAAAGACAATGAATAATAATGATCATTCCAAAATGCATTTACACTGAAACCCTCCAGAAAAAAATGAAGTAAAATACCTGCAAGTTGAAACTTAGGCCGCATTTCACTAGACGATTGCCACATTGTTTGTAGAAACCACATTTTCTCCAACACTCTAATGATCTTCATTACTTCATGTCTCTTATACTCTTCCCGAAACTCTTATCTAAGAATGTCAACTATCGTGTACGCATACTCACCTTCAAATTCATGGGTGTAAGTACAAGGCACAGATGAAGATAAACAATTTCCAAAACAAGTTGACAAACACGCATCATCCTCGATGGAAGTAAGATATAAATTCACATGGACGTTCTTAAAGATATGATTTTGATGTATATAGTGAAAGTGTGGTGGATGTTCATTGTTGATGTTGTTCATCTACGAGACTTTCAACTTCTCTTCTCCTCTCCCTATGTCATGGACATCATGCAATAGCCTTATATCATGTGGGGTAAATTGAGGTTGCTGAGAAACTATGGCACCATATGATCTTTCATGTCCAGTTCCCTCAGGATTGTTTTTCTAATCAAGCTGCCTCTGATCATTAGTTATGTGTAAAGGTGGTGCGGCAGCCTCCGTGATAGATTGGAAGTTGACCAATCCATTTGATGAACAATATGGGATGCTAAATATTACATTAAGAGCATCCAATATAGGAAATTGTTCCAATTATTCAGCATGTGAGGCTACATTTAATGATATTTCATGTGTTTCATCAAGCGAGTTAGTTCCTAGTTCCAAAAAGCATTCACAAACATCACTCATCAGTTTCCTCAAGGATAAACTTGGGTTCATGGCTTTGTATGATCAAAGAGGTCTATCCTCTACTGCTTTTATAACCTATGTGGTGCATGTTTCAAATTACTCCAGGAAAAAGGAACAAATGTGGTGAGTTGTAAGTCACATCTATTTGTTGTTTTGAAATGTTAATTATGTTTTGAAAATGGGTTCAATCTTTGAGGAAAAAATGAATTGTCCTTTATTCATGTATGGATGATGGATTCACATCCATTCCAATTGGTTTTGATGGAAAGGATGGATGATAACATTGGATGGTGTTCTCATGGATGTCTAAGTAAGGTAAGTTAGAAAACATATTGGGTATGTTGTGGAGTTTTAGTTGGGGTTCTAATGGTTCTTTCCCGATGATGGAGGTGTTAAACATCAGATGGTGGTGTTTGTGAGCTAAAGCATATAGTGGGGAGAACCATAGAAATTAAGTGGTCGGTTGATGACATGATCGGCGTTTTGAATTATATAGTCTTGGGTAAAATCCATCTTGGTGTTTAGATCGGTTGAGTACATTGAGATGAAGGTTGTGGTTGGGTTGTGTTATGGGTGTTTGGGGAAATGTAAGTATTTAATGTTACCTTTATGTTTTTCACAATGAATAATTAGTAGATCACATTTCCTTGTTTGATATACTAGTTTTTTTGAAGGTCTTGTTCGGCTGGCTGTACTGATGCAGATTTTCTATTCATAGCAGGCAAGGATTTAACAGCGCTATTAAAGGCGACCTTTAACAGTGCTAAAAAAGTGCTAATAAAATTGACCTTTAATAGTGCTAAAAAAGCACTGTTAAAGGGGCCCACCCCTTTATCAGCACTGAGCTTTACAACGCTTTTTTAGCGCTGTTAAAGCTCGATTTGAGCGCCGATATTGCCCGTTTTTGTAGTACTGAGTCAATGATTTAAATTAATTTAAGCATCACAATCTAAAAATATGCAGAACTTATTAAAGTGTGGTGATATGATCTTTCCTCACACCCAAAAACACACACCAACATGGGGGAATGTGATAGATTTACAAGGTTATCCTCTAAATGTTATACTATTATTCCATAGTGAGATATGGATTCCTCATGGGTCACAATACTCATAATACAAGTCATTTGATTACAAATAAATCAGGTATAACCTTGAAACTCATTCTTAAATTTCTACTAAATATTCATTAGTTCAACCCACACACAATTTCATCCCACACATTATAAAAGAAAAATATGGTAACAACAAATGATTATTTGACCAAATAGTCTTCTTATAAGCTATTGTGTTTGATGAATCAATGTAATAAAGGATTAGCGAAAATCCCATATTTCTAACCTTTGTTACATAACATTCTCCATTACTTTGTGACAAGGTAGTTTAAGACAATTTTTTTGACTTGTCAAGAAAATTATGTTGTGATATAGCTGTTGAGGTGTAGATAGACTCCTTTATGGTGTAAAAATCATTTTGGTTTGGAGGTATCGAATTATATAAACCCACCAAAATTCTAGACAAATGAGAAACTTGAAGTGAAATACTCTCCTATGGTGTGGACCACCTAGCCTTAAATTGGCCATGTAATGTTACATAAATCATGGTGTAGGATCCTTCAAAATTCTAGTGGAACTGAAATCAGACTATTCATCTCCTATGTGGTATGGTAGTACTTCCATGTAATGAAGATCTTATGTTTATATCTATTATGATGTGGTTACTCCATCATGGAATGTAAGTCCTCAATATTCTAGTGACAAGGAAAATATGCTCAAATATATTTTAAGTGAAGGTAACTCTTTATTACATGGATTCATTCACATAAACCGGTCCAAAAAATTGTCATATTCTTCATTATGGCGTTGAATCCATTTCACATTTCAAACATCATTCTTTACTAAACTTTTGAAGTGCAATACTAAGATTTGTGATGTGAGAATCCTTCCACAACAATTTTAATTATGAAATACATTCATTAGATAAAATATCAAAAAAATAGATCAATAATCATATATATTACATTCCAAAAACCTAAACATCAAAATAAATGCGACTTTGAATATGATTAGAGATTAATAACAAAATCCAATGCAATGCATCAAAACCACTCCAACATTTTCGTAAATAAAATTCTCAAAAAAAATATCAACACAACTTGGTCCAAATAATAACCCCTTTGGATATATTGATCAAAAAATAATATAAATTCCAACCAAACTCTTAACTAATAGAAATATATTGTCATTAAATTATTATAAGACTACATGTGCGAACTCAGTGTAGTAAACAAAAACATTGAATAAATAATACGATGTTATCTATAAAAAATAATGATATATATCTAATTTTCATTCAAACTTGAATGCATAGAACATTCCTGATGAGGTGAAACAAGTTGAAAATAGATCAATCATATCATAATCAATACTTCTTCATCACTATCTACAACACATCCAACCAATTTTTAACATTATTTGATGTACTAAAAAACTATAAGAAGAGTTCACACACATGGAAAATGTTGAATTAAAATCTTACACCATTTAAACCCCCTCTAAATATATTCTCCCCTTGAATAAGTATGTTAGATAACAATGGATACACTCAAAATAGATAAATCACCAATTTTATTTTTGAGGAATAAAAATTAAGAGATTTACCTCATTATTTTCACCCGTTTTACAATAATATCCAAAGAAATTATATGAGAGTAGATTTGAAAAATATTCCTTAACCAAGAGTTGGGTGAGGTTGAACTGACAACATCAACCTCATAGTCTGATATGCATCCTTAGATAGTGACTTGGTGAACACATCATCCATATAATACTTTGAAGGAATATACTCCAATATCAATTAAAATATCGTCACAAGACCCTTGATAAAGTGCTATTTAATATAAATGTGATTTATACTTGAATGTTGAACAATATTATTTGAAAAATTGATATAATTTTTATTATCACGTATAATAAGAAGTGAAATCATTACCTTAACCTTAAAATATTTCAATTTTATCTTCATAAACAATAACTTGGTTTTAGAATGATTTATAGCCACATATTACACCTTATTAGTAATTAGAGTCTTATAAATATTCTTGTTAGTGTGCTAACACCAACACCATTAATCCGAAAATAAAACTCCACCTAATGTGGATCTTATATCATCAGTATATCCTTCTTAATATACATCTCTATAACCAAAATAAAAATATCTTTCCCATGATATGCTATGTCAATTCAAAATCAATTATGCCTTCAATATAATTGATAATCCATTTCAAAATAAAAAATGGGACTCTTTTGGTGAACTTTGATACATTAAACAATGTTTAATAAAAAATAATAATTATGGATTTGAAGCTGGGATATATAATAGACTTTTATTTTTTAAAACATTAGGATCAACATACTTTCCCTTATCATCTTTGGAAGAAACTATTCCATAAGAAATGGGTTTCGAAAAATTATTTGAATCTTCATCTACAAATCTTTTTAATAGTTCATTAGCTTTATTAACTTGATAAATAAAATGTTATTTTCTTTTGGAAGATTTTTATTCTAATAAAGTACCTCATTTCTCCAAAAAATAACATTTCAATTATTTTTTACATCACCATAACAAAATTTTGAACATATCTTTATCATTTATAATAAATATGATGTCACATACATAAATAATAACAAGAATAGATAACTCTTTAACATATTTTTTGTTGATATTTTTATCCCCTCATTACTTTTTGAAATTCACCCTCTTAAAGAAGGAATATATATTAGAATTAGAATATCTTAGAGAATACATTATCCAATAAAAATACTTTACAAACCTGAAAATATGGATCTCATTTTATCTAAGAAAGAAACCACATGGTTTGTTAATTTAAAATACATCTTATAACATTCAATCAAGGAAGTAAGAAATTACATCCATATGAAAAATATTATATTTACTTTATGAAACAATATGTTGAAATATTATGAAAATTTAATCCCCTAAAACCAGTGAAAAAAATTCATCAAATTCCACTACTTGAACTTATGAATAGCATTGACACACTATCCTTGCTTTGTTTCTCACTACTTCCCTTTTTTCATTTGAATTTATTCATACCACACACTATGTTCCTACAACATTTTTATATTTTGGTTTGGAAACTAACTCCAATGTATCCTTATTTTCAATTTGGTCAAATTATTTATTCATATAATCAACCCACTCTTGATTCTTTAATAAAAATATAATATAATTAGGTCAAAAAATAAATGACAATAATGTATGAAATGTGTCCCTCAAATTTCTCATAGTTTTTCATTTATGAACTTGATACTTAATGATGTTTTGTAAATTTAATTTCCATATTATACTTGGATAAGATGAAATAAATTGTTCCTTGTCACCTAAAATGACTGAATCTTCTTCTTTCATCTATAAAACACCAATATTGTTATCATTGTTTTTTTTGAATAATGTTCTACAAAAATAGAATATTCAATACTTCTAGAACATTCCTATTTATGTGTGAATTTCTTCTTTGAATATTAAAAATATTCCAATTAGATATATCAAATATTCTTCCAGTAACCTTATTAAAATAATGACAACCCCTTCTATTTTAGGTACAACTAATGAAAATTACACTAACACATATTGTCCCAAACTAACGCAATTTTTCAACTTTTACCTTGATAATATAAGTGATAACAAAAACACAAAGATAATTTTACATTTATTGTCTCTAGTAATAAAAATATTATGGAGAAATATTTGGATTTTATTCTATGTAAGGAACAATTTTTATTGTGAAAAACTACACAAATAGATTGTATCTAAAAATATATATCGGTATCATGCTTGATGAAAATTTACCTTGCCGTTTCCACCCAACACATATTAATTAATTCATATACCCCATTTGTTATGGCTTTTATTTTATAATGTGTTCAAATAAGATGACACGATTCTATAAATAAGATTTAAATTTCATAGTTTTAAAATTAGTTTCATTGTCTATTCAGATCTTATTAAGAGAAAATCCAAACTCATTTTCTTCACCTATTTGAATAATTTTAATCATTTAGAAGGCCTTGAGCTTATATTTCATGAACATAACACAAGTGATATGAGAAAAGACATTGAGAAAGGTAATAAATTTATTATATTTATTGGTTTATTTCTTCCTCATGAGGATACACACATCTAAATGAATGATCTCTAAAGTTTTAACAGATTTAATCATTATTTTCATTTGAGAAGATTAACAATCTTATATGTTGGAAATGTTGAGGAGAATCCCCTATCATTATATTTTTAGAAAAATAATATCATAATAATTATTTCATCATGAAATAATGTTCATCTTATATTGGAAAATATGTACAATCCTTTAATGTATAAAATTTATTATCTTATTTCATTCTTAGGTAACATTTATTTTTATAATCACTTTGAATAAATTCTATTTGGTCCACTATCATCTAGTCAAAATTCTTTTATGCTCTAGGTTTATAACTGAGAACCCATCCTTACTAAAAACCAATTTATTTTATTCATCACAACGTTCTAATACATACAATAAAATTTCTATCTATCCATGAACATAAATATATTTTTTATATTTCACCATTTATTTTGTAATAATTGTAATGACCGAGACTCTAGCAACCCAAATTCATTGGTTATTTTATTATATTGGAACTAGACACAAGTGATCACATACCAATGAAATGAATTGTTTAGTATCCTTGGTAAACTATATACATATATTATTCCCATTTAAAGTGGAAATTAAATATCAAACAAAATGAGAGAAATTATTTGTAGTTACCCCATCCCCAATAGCCTAGAGTGGGCATCTACATTATTACATTAGAATAAGATACAAGGAATCACTTTTTAAAAGACCAAATAGTTTATTAGTCTTGGTAAAAAAGATAAATACATGAGTCTTACATTAAATTTGAATATAAAATTTACAAAACATTTTTTTTAGAAAAACATTATTCCCTCTACCATATCATTGCATACCAATCATAGTAAAATTCACAGATTCCTAGGGAAAGGAAAAAAAATAAGGGTGAGATTAAATGAACTATAAGTGTTAAATATAGTGGATTATATCATGAATATATGATCATAATAAATATGAATTGTTTAATAACTGAACACACAGGCTATTTAATCAATAAACTATGAAAAATTCATTAATAGTTAATATTAGTATAAAATTCTCATGAATAACAATCATTATGTCATTATAAATAATTGAAAACAAAATCCATTTAATCACTAACATGAATATAATTCATAGATAAGGTAATAAATATATAATAGTAAATACCTTAAAAAAACATATCATTTAACCAATAAATGATAATAAAATGCATTCAAAGATAACATCACCACAAAAATATCATGGATAGTAATAACTAAATTTTTAATAAAGTAAATGATTAATTATTAGATTTAATGAAATCAGTATCATGATTCCTCTACTGTAAAGACCATTCAAAATATAGCTTAAAGCTATTGGGTACCAATTCATTTGGTTTGGACAACTTATTTTATGATAGCTTATTGATTGGCCTCATGAGAATATTGATGCATCAAGGGGATATCTATCACCAGGCCTCACCCATGTCTGTATATCCAACGCATCCCACACATATATAATAATTAATTTTATTTAGGAATGATGTTCCTTATCATCGAATACCCTTATTGAGAGAGGAATGGATATTTTCCAACATTTCCACAAATAAAAAAATAAATTCCAAAATAGAACAATGTATGCAAAAATGATATATGTTTTAATTAATAAACATATCTATGATGAATAATATAAATACTTATGAGAAATTTAAGGTCTATTGTAATGGGATTAAATCATGGAAAATTTAATGATTAAATAAATAAATTAATAAAGAGGATGTTAATAATTTCTGTATTCAAAATATTTATAAACTAACAAGAGGGAGAATAAGAATGGTATCAATACAACATATACCCACTTGAGTAAGAATAAAGGGTTTAAATAAATGATGAATATAGAATACCATTAAAATATATTTAAAATTATTATTAATGAAAAACCATTACATTTAGAAAATTAATTTTTAAAACTAAAGGTTTAAAAAATATGATGAATATATTTTTATTTGAAAACAATATCTGAAAATTATTAAGGAATATTTAAATCATTGAGTGGTCCTGATGGTAGGAAATTTTTTACATGCCAAGTACATTAAAACAATGATTACGTTAACATTTTCTATAATAAACAAGCATTGTTTTGAAAATGGAATGAAGATTCATTTAAAATATTTTTATAAAAAGAAAAATGGGTAAAACATTCATCAATAAATCATTTGGAAAATGGTTAAAAAAATTATTTTTTTAATGTGGTTTTGGTAGAAAATTGATTTCCAACCTAATAGATAAATGAAGTTAGGTTTTCCTAAAAACATTTTCTCAATTATTTTATGTAATAAACAGTGGATAAATGAAACTATTACATGAAAAAATAATTATTAATGAGAGGATAATAAAATTAAATGGGTTTCTTAGAAAATTATTAAATAATTTCCTTCAATAATAATTGAAGTATATAAAAATCATGATTAAAATGAGATAATGAAATAAACCCTTAGAATGATCATAACATTTAAGTGTGAATTAATAATTGACTTGATTATCTATATAAACTAAAAATACACATAAAACATGTGGAAATAAAACAAAATATTATCAGAAGTAATTACACAAATAATCATGGAATATCAATGATGAAGAAGAAGTAATATAACCCAATGAAGGAAATTGAGTTATAATTTTTTTACCACATGGTAACTTTTATGTCAAATCTCATTCGATGAAATAATTAAAATTAAAACTAAAAATACAATGAATTATGTAACTCCCCAAGCTTTCACAGTATGTTTCCCTTTGAATAATGCAGTAGCTTGCAATGTATGCAACTTGGAGTTTTAACACACCATGACCAATCAAAGTAGCAGTAATGAATAGCAATACACACTTTTTGAAATTTTATAAATTTTATTTTTCAAAATGGACATCATTTTTGGATTCATAATATCAAAATTAGCATAGGGTGTATTTTTCTTATTTTTCTGAAAACTTCTAATTTTTGATGAATAGTTAAAAACACTACGTTGTTGTTTAAAACTGACTTTTTATTTAAATAATTTGTTATTTTATTTTAATTTATTTTGGGGAAAAATATATACATAATACTTATATATGTTTAATGTAATTTATTGGATTCATTTTATAATAATTTTAGATATATTAAATTTTATCGAACTTTTTACCGTCTTTTACCCACCTTGGGGAGCATTTACAAATTTGCATAAAACATAATTTTACCAATTCTATGAGTTTAATTTTAAAAACCCAAGAGACACGGTTCACATCATTAATTAAAATGTAATTCAGTATAATGAAAATAATTTTGGTGAATAATAACTTTTGACTTTTATTTACCACGGTTAATAGTAAATAGGGTAATGAAGGTTAAAAATGATATAATAATTACTCTAAAACAAGTCCTAATTCTATAAGATAAGTGTAATTATACCAAAAACAACCTTAGGAATAAAATATTACCCCCTTTGGTGTACTTGGATTAGATTAGGACATTTATTATTTTTTTTAGAGAGGAGTTAAAAGAGTTAAATTAAAAGTGTAATAACTAAACATTTTTTAATATAGGGTTATACATAAGATAAATTAGGCTATAAATATTAATTATAAATAATTTTTTTTTACACAATGGTATTTTATTTATAATTTTTAGATATTAAATAATTTAATTTATTTATGACACAATGATGATGTGGTAATTACCTCATTAATAAAAGATTAAAATAATTGATATTATAAATATCCAAAAAAAATGTAATTTGAAACTTTTGATGAATTAAAATAATTTTATTGGTTAATATGACATTTTAGGGTTGATTAAGTTATTTTTTTCGATGTAATCATGTTGTTATACTTTTCACAAAAAACCAAATACTAAATAGTGTCAAAATTGACATAATTGAGTTTTTTAAACAAATACTATATTATTATTTGATATAATATTCTTAAAAATCTGAGGATTGGAAAAAGGACTTATATAAGGTTAGATATATTAATAATGAACCACTTAGGGTTTTCTTGGTTTGTTATAGTATGTTTATTAACAATAAAATATCAAAATACAAAGAGACATGGAAAATGTCAAACTATTTAACAAAGAGTTAAATCTAAAAAGATAAGGTTTAATGGTGACCCAAACCTGTATAAAACCTATTATTTGAATTGTTTTAGACCCATACCCATCTTATCCTCTAAATAAATCTTTTTGGTGTCATTAGAATCTGAAAATGATTTTATTATAAAATAATATTTGAATCTTTTCCTAAGGTGCCCCTCACCCCTCTTATAAAAGGACACTCCCCCTTCTCTCAAATTCACAATCAAAAGCCATTTGGCTCGGCCAAACCTTGACCAAATATCCTCCCAACTTCCCTAAGTTCATCTTAGAGGCCTTCATTTGGTAAAAAATCCAACATAAAGATCTGTTTTGATCAAATCAATATGAATAACCCGAAGAAGAGGTAAATATTTCATCACTACTTTCATGTCATTTTCTTCTTCCACTTCCTCTTTCTTTGTTGTTTCCATTATAAAATAATATCTATAATATTTTCTATATACTGTGATGTTATTATAAAAATGGTACAACCATATTCATTATTACATCCATCATATGAATGTCAAAGTCACCATACGTGCGTACGTATGGATTACCGTCTCCATGTCGTGTTGTAGTTGTTATTCAATACATTATTTATTTGGATGGGAATAATAATGATATATAGTTTATGTAAATAATAAATATAACATGTTAATGATTCTATACATATGATATAACATTCAATTATATACGATTTCACTTTCAATTGAATGATATTGTCGCTCGTACGTACGTACATACGGATTACCGTCTCCAAAAACGCGATTAGATTCATTCCCCATCGTAATCATTCAAGAATACTTTTAATTTGATGAATAAAATTAATTTTTAAGAACTTCATATAATTCTGTATATTAATCAAATACATCCTATCCATACCAAAAAATTGCTTACGTAACCAAGCATATAAAGGAAAACAAATCAGTTAACACCCAAAACGATGATACTACTAAAATATTATTAACAAATTAATTTTATAATATCACATATGATATCATATTTATGTATCTGTTTATTATATAATTTAATAAAAATGATTTAACTATTATACATGAGGTTAACTTACACTTGACCAAAGAGAAGTACATGGTAAGGGTTAATTCTACAATCTCTTCATTATCCGAGGTTGTTTATACGTAATTATCTACTGGTAACTCTTTATCATCCACATCGGTGTTATCTTAAAAATGTAATTCAATAAATTTTTACTATTTAATATACTAAAGGTTAAAGGCATTTATACCCTTATTTGACAATATATGTTTTGAAAGGAATCTTTCTGTCGTTTTTAAACAAGGTACTTTATGACCTTTTCGACAAAACTAAGTTAAGAATGTATTTTTTTAACTTATATGGAAGGTGTGGCTATTTTCCACCATTATATCATCATCTAAGATTCCTATACAATATTATAATAATATTTTCAAAATAAATGTTTTTTTATAATTATGTGTCTTTTAAATGATTTAAAAATAGAAAGTGGTATTTATTTCAAATAGTTTTAATTTCATCTATGTCAACATCCTTTGATGGATTTTAAACTTGTTTGATATTGATTTATTATGATAAAAATATTCCATATTGTATTGATGGTTTTTTGATATGTTTGACTATGGTTGTGTTATTTTTACTCCATTCATTGTTTATAGATAAAGTATTGACATTTATTATGATAGTTTTAATACGAATGTTTATGTTATGTTTAAACATTTTATTATGAGAAATACATTGGACTTAGTAAGTGAGGGGTGAAGCCCGCTATAGCTCCTCGATGCATCAGTAGGTCTCATGTCACAAACTATTGTCTTGGAACAAGGCCTTGAAAAAATCTTATTTGTAGTCTTGGCATAAGTCCTTGAATATGTGGTTATGAAGTCTGGCATAATGTATTCCAACATTATGAAAGTGTCTATTGATATTGCATGTGATTATTCAACTAGTTGAATATCCATGCGAATAAGTAAATGGTGTTATTTTATTTTATATTTTACATATTATTCTGAAGTTTATGTTTAAAAAGCTTTTGTTTAATCTTATACATTTCCTTAAATGTTTATGCTTATTTATGAATGTTTCCGCTATATTGTTATCCATTCTGAGAATTAGAGATCACCCCTTTCTATGTTTTATTTTTCCTAGGATATGAAGAAGTATATTATGGTTGACCTACTGGTATAGTCTAAGGACATAAGTGTGTTCAAAAGGAGACAAAATGTTGTTGTTGTTTTTATTTCATGATGTAATGTAAAACTTATGAATGTATCCAATACTTCCAAAGCTACTAAACTGATCGGTATTTCGGGACATGATTCCTTATATCATGACAATGTTATGTAATAATGCACCGACTTTGGGTAACTGGGGTCAGGGCATTACAGTTGGTATCAGAGGAAGTTTAGAAGAAACCTTAGAAGCTAGATTTAGAAAAACTCTTATTAGAGAACATTACCCTAACACAGACTTTGAGGATTAGTATAGAAGAACATCCTAGAATTTTGGTACTGTAGAGTTTTTGTGAGTTTTCCAAGAAATAAATCCCTATCTAGATATGAGTAGGTAGAGGTGGCTCTGGAACAAATGTACCAATGGGTTAAACCTGAAAACACTACTTTGATCTAGACTCGAACAGGAACTGGTGCATGACAACGATGCTTGCTGCACTCTTGGTTATGACACTCTCAGGGGATATGCTTAGGATAATTCTCATTTTCTTTACAAACCATTATGAAGGGTTTATGAGTATATACATCCCCAATGAATTTTTTTTATGATTATGTATTATCTCCATAAACTGTTCAATTTATGTTAAGTGTTTTACATGTTTGGAATTATGTTAAGTGTTTTATCTCCATAATCTATAGTATGTCATTGTTTAGAAATGGTGCCTAGTGGAAGGGATGGAAACCTTATAAATGCACATAATCCATGTAGGTATTTCCCACCTACTCAAAATAATTATTGTGGAGCTGGTGAAGCAACTGTGTGCTGATTAGCTTATCACCATACTGGGACAACTCACTCATGTTATGTATAATAACCTTACCCGTATATAGAACCCTGATTCAAAACACTGAGGATCAATGTTATACTGATTAATGTGCCCAAGACCACCAAAATTCAATGGAACTAAAAATCCATCTGTAGCTGAGCGATGGATAAGTTCCTTAGAGAAAATATTTCACTATTTGGGGAGTAGAATAAGGGAAAATGTTGTCATAGCAGTTTATCACCTCACGAGAGGTACATATCAGTGGTGGTCATTGATTCAAAACACAAAAGAAGATGATGAAGTATGAAATATGAAATGGAGGGATTTTAAATATATTTTCTTAGAAAAATACCTTCCTCATGACCATAGAGTGGATATGGAAAGGAAATTTTTGAGTATGAGACAAAAGGAGGTTGATAATGTCATAAAATATGAGGTTAACTTTACAAGGTTATCAAGTAATGCAAGATATTATATTTATAACCCAAGGAGTAAGATTGATCGATTCTTTAATGGGTTAAAACCATTTCTCCATCGAGCATTAGTCTCACAATACTTCTCATCAAAATAAGATATTGTCTCATGTTCAATCAAGATAGGAAAGGAATTTTCTAAGTCTTATGACTTTAAATAAAAGAAAGAGAAAAAGAGATATACTGAACACTTCAAAATGGAAATAAAGGGAAGAAGGGAAAAGTTGAATATCTATCCCGCTGTAAATGTGGGAAGAAACACCCTGGTACTTTCTTGATGGGAATGGGATTCTGTTACAAGTGTGGTAAAAAAGGACACCAAGCTCGTGACTACAAGGGTAAGAAAGAGGTTGTCAATGTTGAATGCTACAATTGTATAGAAAATGTGAATTATGAAAATAAATGTCTTAAGCACCAAGGGAACTTACCTCAGAAAAGGCCAAGGGAGAAAGGACAGGATTTTGTGATCACTACTTCTATGGTTGAAGCTTCAAAAGATGTGGTGGTAGGTAATTTAATGGTTTCCTCATGTTTAGGAAATTCTTTATTTTACTCTGTATCATCACATTGTTTTATATCTTCCCAGTTTGATAAGAAAATTTGATATTTTCAATTTGAATTAACAAGGGATATGTTAGTCAAAACACTTAAGGTAAGTATCATCGCAACCAATATTTGTGAATTGGTTCCCCTAAAGACATATAAATTTTCTTAATCTTTTGATCTCATCATCATACCCATGATTTAATTTTATATAATCCTCGGAATGGATTGGATTTCGGACCATGATGCAAAAATTTATTTTAAGAAGGAGATTACAATTTTTGGTGATAATAAATAGTACCTTATATTTAGAACAGAAACGTCACCACCTGATTCTTATCTTGATATTCCCACAGTATCTCTACAAAATTTAATTATTGGGAAAGAAGAGAATGAAATAACTATGGGTTAGGAAAATAATGTTCGAATAGAGGATGTATCTATTGTGAAAGAATATGTTTATGTGTTTCCAGAGGATTTACCTGGACATCCTCTAGAATGAGAAATTGAGTTTTCCATTGATTTAATTCCTTGTTCAAGGCCCATATCGAAGACCCCTAATGGAATGGACACTGTGGAATTAGTGGAACTAAGGAAAAAACTAAAGGAATTGAGTAATAAGGGATTTATTAACACTATTTTTTATCCATGGGGATATGCTATTGTTTTTGTTAAAAAGATAGACAGATATATGAGGTTGTTCATTGATTACATAGAGATCAATTCTATAACAATAAAAAAAAAGTATCCCCTACCTCACATTGATGATTTATTCGACCAAATTCATGACGCTAAATAATTTTCAAAGATTGAGCTTCGATCTGGATATCATCAGTTTTGTGTGAAGAAGGAAGATATTCTGAAAATAACATTTTGAACTGGGTACGAGCATTACGAGTTTACAGTAATGCCTTTTGGATTGACTAATTCACCCTATGTCTTCAAGGATATAATGAATAGAATTTTCAAGGAATATCATGATGAATTTGTAATTATATTTATTGATGATATTTTTGTATATTCAAAAATCTACGAAGATCATGAAAATCACTTGCACATTATCCTAAGGGCTCTTAGAAGAAATGAATTATATGAGAATTTTAGCAAGTCTGAATTCTCGCTTCAGGAGATTTCTTTTCTTTGCCATATTGTCTCTAAGGATGGAATCTCTATTGATCCTTCTAAGAGAAAGGAAATTTAAGAATGGACAACATCGATGAGTATAACTGATGTATGAATTTTTATTAGTTTATCTTGTTATTATCAGCATTTTGTCTAGAATGTTTTCCAATCAGCTAACCCATTAACCAAGAGCACTCGTAAAGTGGTTAAATTTTTTTTGACAAAAGACTGTGAAGAATATTTTTAAGAACTGAAGAGAAGATTAGTTAATTCTCTTATATTTACTCTACCATCATGGAATGATGGTTTGGTAATTTATAGTGATTATTCAAAGAAAGGACTTGGTTGTTTTCTTATGCAGAATGATAGAGTTATTTCCTATGCATCACGACAACTAAAAATTAATGAACAAAACTATCCTACAAATGATCTTGAGTTATCAGTTGTAATGTTTTCTCTGAAAATATGGAGACACTATCTCTATAGTGAAAAATATGAGATTTATACCAATCAAAAGATTTTGAAGTATATTTTCTCACAAAAATAACTCAACATGAGGCAAAGGTGATGACTTGAACTACCCAAGGATTATGATTTCACTATACACTACCACCCAAGGAAGGAAAATAAAGTGGAAAATTATTTGAGCAGAAAGGATCATGGAGTTTTGAACAAGATGAGAGTTTAAAAGGATCTTATTTACATGGATCTAGTAAAGATGGATATGGTAATAACCATGGAAGGTGAAACATCAATGATTTTTCAAATGGTTGCCAAACCATCTTTACTATAAAGGGTAAAAAGTTCTTAGACTGATGATGAGTAATTTTAAAAGAAGATAACAGCTATGAACGATGGGAGATTGTTCGACTTCATATATGAAGATAGAATTTTGGAATTTGGGAAGAGAATTTGTCTTACAAACATACCAAATCTAAAACGGGAATTGTTGAATGATACTCATAGCTCCAATTTCTCAACACACCCTCCGAGCACCAAGATGTAAATAGATTTGAAAGAACATTTTTGGTGGGACAACATGAAGAAAGAGATTTCTAATTTTGTGTCAAGATGCATGGCTTGTCAACAAGTGAAATCCTGAAGAAAACATATTAGATGAGTCATGCAACCTCTTCCATTACCTGAGTGGAAATGGGATGATATTACTATTGACTTTGTCATGGGACTTCCAAAGACTCCTAGAAGAAATGATGCATTATAGGTTATTGTTGATTGTCTTACCAAGTCAGCACATTTTATTGTTATAAGAGAAGATTTACCACTTGAACGTTAAGAAAGACTATATATTAATGATGTTTTAAGACTTCATGGAGTACCCATATCGATTGTTTCTGATCATGATCGCTGTTTTACATCAAGATTCTGGAAAAGTCTTCCGAAATCCCTGGATACTGTACTTTGTTTGAGCACTGCCTACCACCCTCAAACTGATGGACAATTAGAACAGACTATACAATCCTTAGAAGACATGTTGAGATCTTGTTCTCTTGACTTTCAAGGTATGTGAGATCAGTATTAACCTATAGTAGAATTTTCCAATAACAATAGCTTCCATTCAAGTATTCAGATGGCACATTTTGAAGCGTTATATGGAAAGAGATGTCGCACACCAACTTTTTTGGATGATGTTGGTGAATGAAAACTCTTAGGCCTAGAACATGTTGGGGAAATGATGGAAAAGGTGAAGGTTATCCAAACCCACATCAAATAAGCTCAAAGTAGGAAAAAGACCTATGCTTATAACTGAAGGAAGGATTTGGAATTTCATGTAGGAGATCATGTTTTCTAGAAGGTATATCCATGGATGGGAGTTATACATTTCGGTAAGAAGGGTAAATTGAGTCCCAGGTGCATCGGACCTTTCAGAATTCTAGAATGAATTGGAGTTTTAGTTTATAGTTTGGAAATGCCTCCAAGTCTCTCCAAAGTTCATGATGTCATCCATGTATCACTGTTGATAAAATAAATGCCTAAACCAATGCATGTACTCACCTATGAGGAAATTGAGATAGAACTTTATATGATTTATTGTGAAGAGCGTGTCAAAATTCTGGATACCATAGAACAAGTGTTGAGAAACCAGATGACTCGTCTGGTAAAAGTTATATGGAAAAACCATAATATGGTAGAGGCAACATGGGAACCCAAGGAACTAATGATGAAGAACAACCCAAATCTTTTTATGAAGAAATATTATATAAATTTCGAGGATGAAATTAATTTTAAGGAGGAGGGAATGAAACACCCCATGCTTCTTTGGTACGTTTCCCATTGAATAATGCAGTGGGTTTCATTGTATGCAACTTAGAGTTTTGACACACCACGACCAATCAAAGTAGTCGTTATGAATAGTAATAGCCAATTTTTTCAATTTTATAAATATTATTTTTAAAAATGGAATTCATTTTTTGATTCTAAATATCAAAATTAGCTTAGGGTGAATTGATGGAATTTTTCTGGAAACTTTAAATTTTTGATGAATAGTGAAAAAACTGTGTTATTGTTTAAAACTGACTTTTTATTTAAATTAATAGTAATTTTATTTTAATTTATTTTAGGTTAAAATAGATACATAATATCTATATATGTTCAACGTAATTCATTGGATTCATTTTTTAATAAGTTTAGATATATACAATTTTATCGAACTTTTTACCGTCTTTTACCCACCTTCTAGGAACATTTACAACTTTGCATAAAACCAAATTTTACAACTTCTATGAGTTGAATTTCAAAAATCCAAGAGACACGGTTGAAATATTAAAGTAAAATTTGGTTCAATAAGATGAATATAATTTTTGTTGAATAGTAAATTTTGACTTTTATTTACCATAGTTAATAGAAAATAGGGTAATTGAGGGTAAAAATGATATTATAATTACCATAAAAAATGTCCTAATTCTATTGGATAAGAATAATTCGAACAAAAACAACCTTAGGAATAAAATATGACCCCATTTGGTCAACTTGGATTAGATTAGGACATTTATTATTATTTTATTTAAAGAAGAGTTAAAAGAATTAAATTCAAATTTTAATTACTAATCCATTTTTAATATAGGGGTATACATAAGATAAATTCAACTATAAATTTTCATTATAAATATAACACATCTTTCTACATAATGTTATTTTATTTATAATTTTTAAACATTAAATAATTTAATTTATTTATGTCATAATGATGAATAAGTAATTACTTTATTAATTAAATATTAAAATAATTGATATTATAATGATCCAAATAAATGTAATTTTAGACATTCGATGAATTAAACTAATTTTATAGGTTAATAGGACATGTTAGGGTTGATTAAATAATTTTTTTAGAAGTAATAATGTTGTTATGATTTTCAAAACAACTAAATACTAAATAGTGTCAAAATTGACATAATTGTGTTTTTTAAAAAAATACTATATTTTTAATTGATATAATATTTCTAAAAATCAGAGGGTCATCCAAATGACTTAGATATGGTTATATATATTAATAATGAGATACTTGAGGTTATATTGGCTTGTTATATTATGTTTATTAACCATATAATATAAAAATACCAAGTGACATGGTAAATGTCAAACTATTTAACTAAGAGTTAAATCTAAAAAGATAATGTTAAATGGTGTCCCAAACCTATCTAAAACTTATTGGTTGAATGTTTTTAATCTTATACCCTCCTCAGCCTCTAAAGATATCATTTTTGAGACATTAGAAACTGAAAATAATTTATTATAAAATAATATTTCAATCTTTTCCAAAGGTGCCCCTCACCCCTCTTATAAAGGGACACTTCTTCCTCTCTCAAATTCACATCACCAAATCCATTTGTCTCCGCCAACTCCAACCCAAATATCCTCCCAAATTTACTCACTTAAATCCATAGGCCTTCCTTTGGTCAAAAATCTATCCTAAGGACCCCTTTTTATCAAATCAAAAGGAAGAACCTGAAGAAGATGTAAATATTTCATCACCTCTTTCAAGTACTTTTCTTCTTCCACTTCCACTTTCTTTTTTGATTCCATTTTAAAATAATAACCCTAGTATCTTCTATATAATTTGATGTTTTTATAAAAATGGTACAACCATATTAATTATTCTATCCATCATATGAATGAAAAATTCACTATACGTGCGTACGTACGGCTTACCGTCTCCATGTCGTGTTGTAGTTGTTATTCAATACATTATTAATTTGGATGTGTAAAATCATGATTTATAATTTATGTAAATCATAAATATAACTTGATAATAATTAATTATATATTATATAACATTAAATTATATAAGATTTCACCTTCAATTTAATGATATTTTCACTCGTGCGTACGTACGGATTACAATCTCCACGAATGCGATGAGATTCATTCCCCATCGTAATCATTCAAGAATAATTTTAATTTGATGATTAAAAATAATTTTTAAGAACATAATTTCATTCTGGATATGAATCAAGAACATCCTATCCATAACAAACATGGATTACATATCCAAGCATATAAATGTAAATGAATCAGTTATCATCCAAAACGATGATACTACTAACATATTATTAACAAAGAAATATTATAAGATAATATATGATATCATATTTATGTATATGATTCTTGTATAGTTTAATAACAATGATTAAAATATTATATAGGAGGTTAACATACCATCAACCAAAGATATGTACATGGTAAGGGTTAATTCTACAATCTCTTCATTATCCGAGGTGTTTTATACGTAGTTATATACTAGGACCTCTTTATCATCCACACCAGTGTTTTCTTAAAAATGTAATTCAAATTTTTTTACTATTTAATAGACTATGGGTTAAAGTCATTTATACCATTATTTGACTATATATGTTTTGAAAGGAATCTTTGTGTCATTTTTCTGACAATGTACTTTATGACCTTTTTGACAAAATTAAGGTAAGAATGTCTTTTTCTAACTTATACGGTAGGTGTGACTATTTTTTTCCATTATATCATCATCGAAGCGTCCTATAAAAGATAATAAGAATATTTTAAAAATAAATGTTTTATTTCATAAATATGTGACTTTTAAATGATTTCAAAATATAAAGAGGTATTTATTTCAAATATTTTTCATTTCATCTATCTCAACGTCCTTTGATTGATTTTAAACTTGTTTGAAGTTGATTTATTATGATACAAATAATCCATATTTTATTGAAGGTTTTGTGATATTTTTGACTATGGATGTGTTATTTTTACACCATTCATTTTTTATTGATAAATTATTGAAATTTCGTATGCTAGTTTCAAAATGAGGGTTTATGTTATGTTTAAACCTTTTCATATGAGAAATTCATTGGACTTAGTAAGTGACGGGTGCAGCCCGCTACAGCTCCTCAATGCATCGTTTGGTCTCATGAGACAAACTACTGTCTTGGAACAAGGTATTGAAAAAATCATATTTGTAGTATTGGCACAAGGCCTTGAATATGTGGTCCGGAAGTCTAGCATTATGTATTCCATCATAATGAATGTGGCTATTGATATTGCATGTGATTATTCAACTAGTAGAATATCCATGCGAATAAGAAAATAGAATTATTTGATTTTATATTTTCCATATTATGCTGAAGTTTATTTTTAAAAGGATTTTATTTTATTCTTACAAATTTCCTTAAATTTTTATGCTTAATTATGAAAGTTTCTGCTATATTGTTATCCTTACTGAGAATCTGAGCTCACCCCTTTCTATGTTTCATTTTTCACAGGATTTGAAGAATTATTTTATGGTTGACCTACAGGGATATGCTAAGTATATAATTGTGTTCAAAAGGGGAAAAATATTTTTGATGTTTTAATTTCATGATGTAATGTAAAACTTATGAATGTATCTAGTACTTCCAAGGCAACTAAACTAATCGGTCTTTCTGGACATGATTCCATCTATCATGCTAATGTTATGGAATAATGCACTGACTCTTGGTAACAGGGGTTGGGGCATTACAAATTATTATGTACTCATGATATTATATTTTAAATTGTCAATTTATACATGATATAAAAGAAGTTTGTTCATAACATATAAATGTTCCTCAACAGAAGGAAATTGAGACACAATCCCTTACCTCCTGCTTCCGTTTGGTTTAACGAGATCTTACCTTTTGTATTATGGTTTTAATAATGTAATTATTTATAATAAACCCATATTCATATTTGTAATATCATATATTTTCTTTTTATAACATATTATCAACCATTCGTTAATTATGTTTCGTTATTTTTGTTGTTTCTTGTGTTAATTGCCTTGTTCTCTCATGCCTGTTTCATTATGAAAGTTATGGTTCTTTTGTGTACTATATATTTCCATATTCTATAAAATAATTATCATGAAATAATTATAATAATTTTTTATAAATTATAATTTTAAAACCAATCATTAATTATGGATATTAAAAATCATCTATGTTACAACCATGGAGATGGTAGATAGTACGTACACATGAGTAACAATTCCATTTCCAATGATTATTATATAATGATGGTAATTAATATTTCATATTTGAATAATCAAAGTAATATAATATATATCATATTATTTATTTACATAAAATTATATATATATATATATATATCATCCATGTGGTGTGGTGATGAAAAGAGAGTCACATCCCTTTGTGAAGGCGGTAGTCCACACATACACGAACGATGTTATCCTTTTTCAATGTAATAAAAAAATGATTTATTATCTTTTAATATTGATAAATATTTCAATAATATAAGAATTATGTCATTTATATCACAAATATTCATTAATTATATCCTATTTTACTTTACATATAATGCATTAGTGAAAATTGAGTCGCATGGCTTCGTGAGGTTGTTGTTCGTCGTACACACGAGCGAAATTATAATTTTCCCTATTGAATGGAATGTAAAGAGGAATATATTATTTATTGAATTATGAGGTTTAATTATTAAATAAATATCATATAGAATTTATATAAATCATCATACCCAACCGTGATAGGTGGTAATGGGAAAATGAATGACATCGGTTCTCGAGGCTGTAGTCCACCGTACACATGAATGATGATTTCGTAACCCATTTTATGGATGTGGGGATGGTTTTGGGTCATGAAAATAATAAAAAATATAATTATATTTAATATACTAAGGTTAATATATAATAAGTATTTAATAAGAATTTATGTTAGTGTATGAATCAATAAAGTAAAAATTCTCATTGAAGTATGTTACTTATTCTAAGAGTAACCTTCTCAGGTTTCAACCAAAAGACATCCTATGTTTGATTTATGTCAAAAATAAGGATTCTAGGATGATAATATGAATTTTTTGAAGTTATTTTTTAGGTATTGTCCAAAACAATATGGTGTGAAGGCATAACGAAGATAAAAGAGGGGGTGACCTTTTTTAATTTAGTTGAGTGACACACTTTTAATTTCTAAAAAGAAAAAGGTGTACCCACGTTTTTAACATGACACAGGGGTCTAAAATAGAGTATTAATGAGACTAGGGAATGATAAATTCTAAATACATTTATCCAATATATTTTAGACAAGGTTTTGGTCATTTTAAGACTTAAATATTTAGTTTAAATCATTGAAAATCCATTTTTCCGTAACTACAATAGTTAATTTTAATTGGTTTAACTATTAATTTTGGTAAAAAGTTAAATAGAAATTATTATAAAATATAAATTATTATGATTCCATAAATTCAACACATTTACCCAAATTCCATCCACATAGGTGTAAAATTTTAATTTAAAATTAATCACATAGACATGATATGAAATCGGGTTTTCAAAGAGAAAATTTTCAGAAGATTACAAAGTTCTTATATCACAATTAAATATGAAAATGATTCCAATTACATAAATTGGATTAATATATATATATATATATATATATATATATATATATATAATTTAACAAAATTAACTTTAAAACCAATTCAAAATATAATTTGACTTTATAATTAATTTAAATGAAACATATATTTTTCATTTAAAATTCAATTTTTTACTATTCATAAAAAATAAAATGTTATAGAAAATCCAAAGATTCCCCTAACATAATTTGGATATAGTGATTTGAAAATGGAATTTTATTTTATAAAAAAAATTATAAACTTATTAAATATTTATTTTAAATTATGTGTGAAAAGTGGGACTAAACAGTCTAATAGAAAAATATAATTTTTCATAAAATATTTCTATTTCTTTTAAATGATAGTTATTTAATTTTAAGCAATATATTACCAAAAAATTTTATAATTTAATATTTACTATTATAATATAATTTTAATGACCAAAAAAGTCATATTTTGCATACATTATCGAATAAAACAATATTACTTCAGAATTTAGGGGTGTTACATTCTCCGCACCTAAAATAAATTACTTCCTCACAATTTAAACTAATTTTCAACAATCATGGTTTTTATTTTAGTAAATACCATTCTATAAAAGTACACATCATAAAAAGAGTTAATAAAAAACCTCTTAATAATATAGAAATGGAAGTACACAAGTCGTATGGAATAATCACCTAACTTGGTTTCCAAGTTGGATACCGTAGGTGGGTAATAAAATCAAGAAAATGGATGAGAATAATAATTACTATGTATTACCAGAGAGTGATAGATATCATTGATGACAATAATATGGTTGATCAATAGAAGTTTAATGATAAAAAAAAAACAATAAACTGATGAGGTGTGAAAAAGGTTATTGATATCATAAAAATAAAGATAATTGAAAAATATTTTGTTTCATGATCCATTTACTAGAGTTAAAGAGTTATTTTACTCTCTAAGAATTTAAGGATATATACTTACTGGATATTTTTCTATTTTATAATAATAATTTCATTATTTTTTTGTGGTTTGATCAATTTTCAATTCAATTCTTAATCCAAGAAATTAATATAAAAAAATTAATTTTTTATTCCTGAATCACTAAAATTCAATTTTAATGGATCATAAGATCCATAAAATAGTGAAATGTATTTGTGTATACCTCTAACTATTTTTGGAAACAAATATGATTAGTACACGTTATATAATTTAATATCTTAATCTATAATCCTAAACATTAAAACCCTGGTTCATCATTAATATTTATTTTTAAAAAAATTTAAATAAAGAAATATTAATAAGGATATCACATAGTCTAGTGGTAGGCATCAAAATATTGTCATCCTTGAAATGTGGGTTCAATCCCAATAGCCTTTTCTAACATGAACTTTTGTCACATGACATATGAGTTTTCCTTTTTTATTACATTATATTAACATTATTCCAATAACATCCCCTAAAAAATAAGATGAACATCCTTGAAATAATATTAATCATTAAATAACCTTTATAGTATAGTTTTAAATACAATTTATTTTTTTCCCAAAAAGTATAACTATATTATTTTAATATTATTTCAATTTCATTAATGATCATATTAACACTAAATTTTATAAATTAATATAAACATATTACTGTAAAATGTAAAGTAATTATTCCACAAGTAAAATTTCTACTAAATAATATACTTGCAAAAAAAATTTACCCTAAATATCATTAATATTCGTAGTCTCCCAACTTATAAATTCTAAAAAGGGTTGTTTATGACTTTGAACATATAATCAATATTAAACTCATAAAATCATGATGGTTTCCTAAAATATTATGTTAATAAATAAATATATGATTATAAAATTTGACACAATCCTTCTATGTTTCAAAATTATTATCACCAAAATACCATTGCTAAAAATAATCCTACAATTTAATTCTTGAATCCCAATACATAAATACTTTATCTATTTTACTTCCAAATAGGTACTTACTAGGTTTATAGGTTCACCATTAGAGTAGGGAATTAACATTGATAATTTATAGGTTCCTAATATATAATACGGTGAACATTAACTGGATCCCAAGGATTAGATTTATTTACATCTATCATACTATTAATTTTTCCTTGAAAATTCACTACTTTATGATCTTATATTTCAAATTTAAATCATTATCTGATTTCTTTTAGACACCTTCTTTTAAATATAAGACACATTATTTTTAACCTAAATCATTAATTTTCATAATATATTCAAATCCTTTATAATTGTTTGTATGGAAAATGTTAATTATCCAAAGAATATCCCCTCTGGTGTGTCAAACTATGTGTGTTGTAAGGCCAATTTGCATGCACTAGGAAATGATCTAGTTAAGAACAATGCACCATTTTCAGAGTTATTACCCCTAGGTAATATGTTCCAGAATCATGTCCACTTTTAGTATCAAAATAGGGATGTATCTATTAGAAAAACCACATAATATATTCCTTAGAAAAACTTTTGGATGTTCTTTTATAAATATCCTCAAAGTCTATCATAGGGTTATATTACCTTATATATATTTTACTAAATCTAATTCACAAGATTTCTACTAAACTCTATCTAATACAAAATATAGAGACCTCGACCCTTTTACCCTAAATAAAATTTATACTTTATTAAATTTGAATAAGCTACACAAAATCACATCCTGAATGGCAAAATAATATAGTAGTCTTGGTGAAATAGATACAAACATGAGTCTTAAATTATATTTGAGAATAAAAACCACAACACAATTTTTTCCTGATAATAACATTATTCCTTTTATAATATCCTTTCATATAAATCATGGTAAATTTCATTGATTCATGTGGAATGGGAAAAAAGAAGAGTGAGATAAAATTATTAGTAAGGGTTATGTAAAGTGGAAGAAATCATGAATCATTAAGAAAAAGAAATATGAAAAGGTCAAGAAGCATTAGCACATTCCATGAAATAAATACATTGAGATGGATGTTCTACTGAAGAAAATATAAATGTGAAAATATCATGGATAATAATCAATATGAAAATGTAAATAATAGAAAAAACATACGATTTAATCGATCGTATGACTATCATAATTGTATAATACAATATCAATATTGCATGGTAAATAACTAAAAACCCATTCCATTCAATCAATAACTGAGAAAAAAATTTATCCATAGATAATATCATTCAAAAAATATCATTGATAATAGTAATATAATTCATAATGAAGGAAAATTTTAATTGTAGGATGTCATAAACTTAGAATCATTATACCTCTAACAGCAAGACCTTTTACAAGAAAATTTAAAACTTCTAGTTACTAACTCATTTGATTTGACCAAATGATTTTATTATATCCTTTTAATTCACCACATGATACTATTTATTAATTTAGGTGATATTTAATACTATTCTCCAACCATGTATGGTGGTCCAAATCAATATTCATATATCAGATAATCTATTTGTTTCATGAAAAATGTTCCTTATCATCAAATATCAATTTTGAGTAAGGAATAAAAATTTATTACCATTTCCCTTGAGACACCATCAATATTCAATATTGAAAACCATGTGTATAAATGATATATATATTAAGAAATAAATATATCAATGATAAATAATATAGATATTTAGGTGAATCGTAATGTCCTTGAGAAATAGAATAATTCAAGGGAAAGTTATTGACTAAAAAAATAAATCAAGAGAGTGAATGTAAACACTCTTATTGTTGAATGTCATCATAAACCATCAAAAGTAACAATAAGGATAGTATCAATTCATAATATAGCCATTCTATTATGAATATTTTTTTTCATTGATGAATAGAAATACAATAAAATATTTTTTAAAATAGTTATGATTAAAATATCCTTTTAATTTTGAAAAATTCTTTTGGAAAATAAAATTTCAAAAAAACCTTTCAAAATTAGTTTCTTTTAAAAAAATATTTTATTCATATAAAATATTATTTAAAACATTTAGTGGTCATCATAGTTGGAAGTTCTGTACAAGCTAAGTACTTTTAAATAATAATTCCTTTCACATTTTTGATAAAAAACAGACATGAATTGTTTTGATAATGAAATGATGATTCCTTTGAACAAATTATATACATAGTAAAATGAGTAAATATTAATTTATTAATTCAATAGGAAATGGAATAAAAAAAATTGGAAACATTTTTATAAAATAGCATTTTAGTGGAAAATGGATTCCCAAAAGGAGAGAAATGAAGTACATGTTCGTAAAAAATATTTTATTAATTATTTTATGTACCAAATTATAGATAAATGGTACTATTACTCTGAAAAATCACGAATAACTAGATAATTACAAAAATTAAATGTTTTTATTATAATATTATCATAAAATTTCATTCAGCTAAAATTGAATCACAATCAATCTTGATTATAATGATATTGTTAAATAAACCATTAATATGATCATAACATTGAAGTTAGAATTTAAAAAATAAATATATTATGTGTATCAACTATAAATCCTTATAAAAAAATTGAAATGAAACATAATATAGTCAAATTTAATTACATATTTAATCTTAATAAATCAAATTAGAAGAATATGTAATACTACATAATGAAATAAATTGAGTAATGAATTTCATTTCCAATTAGTAACTCTTAAGTAAAATACACTTGAATGAAGTAATTAAAATTGAAAATAAAAATACCATGAATTATTATGATTTTATGATATAACATGTGAAATGGGCAGTGTATACACCATATAAAAGGAATTTGTGTATAGCATACAAATGTGCCACAAAGAAAGGAAATTGAGATATAATCTCTTATCCCTGGTTTTCTTTTAGTTGAATGTTATTTAAAGACCTATATAATCATTTTAATCATGTAATTATATTACACCAAATCCATAATCAAATTCATAATATTATATATGATATTTTTATAACATCTTATCACAAGTTCATTAATTATCTTTCATTATTTTCATTGTTTTGGGTGTCAATTACCTTGTTTTATCATGTGTGTTTTGTTATTAAAGTTGTGGTTATTTTTTATATTATATAGTTACATAATTTAAAAAATAATATTTATGATATAATTATCATTTTTTTACATAAATTATACTTTTAAATCTAATCATGAAAGATGGTCATGAAAAATGAACTATGATACAACCATAGAGATGGTAGGTTGTACGTAAACATGAACAATGTTTCCATTTTTCAGTGATCATTATGAATAAAAGGAAAGTAATATTTAGACATCACATAATGATAATAATATCAAATATATAATTTTATTTTTTTTAAATATACTTATATATATCATCCATTTATTGTCGTGATGAAAAAATATTCACATCGCTTCATCAATGTGGTAGTCCACACGTAAACGAACGATGTAATCCCTTTTCAGTTTAATAAATAAAATGATATATTATTATTTTAAAATTATAAATATGTCATAAATATCACCAATATTTCATATATATCACATATTTAGTAACCCAAATCCAGTATCCCAGATCGAGATCCTACTTTTATACATTTTCATAATATACAAGAAATCACATCCCAAAAGAATGAATTGTATAATAGTTATGGTAAAATATATATATAAATGACTCAAAAATTACATTTAAATAAAAAATTACAAGATAATTTTAATTTTATAACATCATTATTCCCATAATTATATTCTTTTATATCTTTTGTGGTACAATTCTTAGATTCATAGGAAAGGATACAAAATATTTATGTGCTCAAATTCTCTTTAATGGTTATGTATAATAGTTTATATCATAAATCAATAAGTATTATCAACATAGAAAAGAAAATAATTGAACAGAAATTAAATTAAAATAATTAACTATAATAATAAATATGGAAAGGTAAAAAATTGAAAATACTTTCCATTTAAAAAATAACATGATTATCATAATATGATAATATATAATTAATATGGAAATGTAAATAACTAAAAACACATTCCATCTAGAAAATAAACTAATAATTAAATGGATCCATATATAATATTAATGTGAAAATATCATGTAATTCAATAAATGAATTATGATTGAAGGAAATTTTTAATTATTAGAAGTCATGGTTCCAAGGCTCATGATTCCTTACAATAAAGATTTATCTTAAAGAGATTAAAAGACTAATGGGTTGAAACCCATTTAGACAAGGATGACCAACTAATATACCCTTGAGACTACCGATGCAATAGGGGTCTATCTATAAATGAGTCCTAACTATATATTTCATGTCTAAATATTTCCCCATATATTGAATAATTGATTTAATTCATAAAAAATGAGTATTATCATCAAATATCCTTATTGAGAAATGAATATTGATTCATCAATAATTACGAGATAAGCAAATAAATTTCAATGTAGGGAATAATATATTTGAATGATATATGAATTATGAAATAAAGATATCCATGATAAATAATATATATTATTAAGGAAAATTTAGTATCCATTGATAACTAGAAAGTGACCATTTTAAGAGAAATATGTCAACATCAAAAATTAATCAATGAAGTGAATGTCAATAATATACTTGGTCAAAATAATCTCAAATCATCCATAGGGAGAATAAGATGGTATAAATAAAACATATATCCATTTGAGTAATAATAAATGGGTTTTTTCATTGATGAAAATAAATACCAAAAAATATATATTTAAGAAATTTCATGAGGAAAATATCAATTTCAAATTTAAAATCACGATTTAGAACATAATTTTTTTTGAAAATACATTCCTTGAAAATAAATTTTTAAAACTGAGAACATAGAGAACATTAGAAGAAAATTTTATTTAAAAATACCCTTATAAATTCTATAAGTAAGCATCAAATAAATGAAGGTTATGATGGTGGGTAATCTATACATGCTATATAAGATAGAAATAACATTCCTTTTCCACTTCAGAAATCTGAGAAAAGTAAATCATTTTTAAAAAGAATAGAATATTCCATTATTTTTTTAAAGTAAAAAGTTTAAAATTTTATTTAATAAAACATTTAAAAAAGGGTTAAATATTTTCATAATTTTTGTTTTTAGAAATATTGTTTTGGTAGAAAATTAATTTCTAACAAAATAGAGAACTGAAGTTAAATTTTATTTAAAATATTTTCTCACTTATTTTAAGTACCAAAGACTGGGAAAATGATATTGTTACTTTAATATATAACAAATAAACATATGGTAATAAAATGAAATGGGTTTATTAATAAATTGTAAAATAATTTCGTTCAACTATTATTCACAAATAAATATACTCGATAGGAAAAAGATTGTGAAATAAACCCTTACAATCATCATAACACTGAAGTGATAATTTGAAAATGAATTAATTAAGTGTATCAAATTATGATACATATAAAAAGATTAAATAAAATAAAATAAAATAAAATTTCACTTCACATATAATCATATAATATCAATGATGAGGAATAAGTAATATAACCTAATGAAAAGAAGTTGAGTTAGGAAATTCATTACAAGTTGGTAACCTTTCAGTCAAATCCAATTTGATGAAATAATATAAATTTTAACATAATATACTATTAATAATGATGAATTTATGATATTATATTCCAATGGGGTAGTATATTCACCATATAAAAAAACTAGATTCATAACATTACAATATGACACATTGATATGAAATTGGGATGAGATCCCTAACCTCATGGATCCTTTTTGTCAAAAGTTATTTAATAGAAATTATAATGGTTATAAAAATGTAATTAAATTTTTTATAACCATATTAATATTTATAGTATCATATATCATCCTTTTATATCATCTTATAAATAGTTTATTAATAATAATTCATTATTTTCACTTTTTTAGGTGTTAATTGCTTTATTTTTTTCATTCAATGTTTTTCATTAAGATCTGACTGTATTAAATTACATAGTTTATTATATATAAAATAATAACTATAATAAATAATCATATTTTTCATAAATAACAATTTTAATACCAATCCTGAAATATGTTTTTGAAAAATAATGTGTATTACGATCATGGAGACGATAAATCATACACACACATGAGTAACGTTTTCATTTTTAAATGATCATTATAGAAAGAAGTAATGTAATATTTTATCCTTAGAAAAAAATCACAATATCATAAATATGACATTATTTATTTAAATATTCATATATATATATATATATATATTATCCATGTGGTGTAGTGATGAAAATATAGTCACATCGCTTCATGAAGGTGATGGTCCACACATACATGATCGATGTTATCATCTTTAAGTCAGTGAAATGGTAAGAAATAAAATGATATATTATATTTAAATATTTATAAATATTTCATTAATATCATAATTATTTAATTTATATCTTATATAATCATTAGCATTACCCTTATAACCTTCCATGTAAAGTGTTTGTGAAGGACGAATCACATCTCTTCGTAAGGCAGTAGTCCTTCATACGTAGGTGCAACATTATTGTATACCATATAGATTGGAAAGTAAAAAAATATATATTATATAATTACTAAATAGGTATAATTATAATATAAATATAATATATATTCTTTATATCTATCATTATACAAAACCATGCAAGGTGGTAATGAAAAAATGAATAACATCGATTCATGAGAAGGTAGTCCATCGTACACAAGAATGATGATTTCATAACCCATTTGATTGTAGTGTAGATTTTTTAGGTCATTAACTTAAAATAAAAACATATAATTATATAAAATATACTTATTTTATTATATAATTAATCTTTTAATAAGAATTTTAGGATGTTTATGAAGAAATAAAATAAAAACACTTGTTGAAGAATGTGATCACTTCTTCAGGTATTCACCTTAGGTTTGCACCAAAATCCTTCATAGGATGTATTTTTTCTTAAATAAGGCATCTAGGATGATGAGAGGGAATTTGGGAAGTAATTTGGTAAGATATTTACTAAATCAGATAGTTTTTATGGTGAGGAGTAGAGATGAGAATGCGTGGTCTATTGTAATTGAGTTGTGTGTCATACATGTAATTGTTTTTTAAAATATTTGATAATATTAAAAAAATCATGAAAGAAACCTAAAAAAATTCCATTATAGAACATAAGAGAGAATATATCAAAAAAATTCCATAAAATGGGTGTTGGAAAAGTTTTTAGGTTATTTTTAACACTTATCTTTTTAGATTAACACCCTTATAATTCAGTTTTTTCCGTAGTTATGATAATTTTATTTAATGTTTACATAATTAATTTTGGCCAAAACATTAGTTTGAATTATTATAAATTAAAATTTTTATTATTTCATAAATTTAATAATTTTTTTTCTTTTTAAATTTAGATAAGTTGAACATTTTAATTAAAAACAAGTCATTTATACATGATGAAGAAAATTGGTTTTTGAAGAGAAAATGTTGAAATATTTACAAAGATTATGTATATAAATTCCAAACCAAAATGATTAAAATGATATAAATTTTAATAATTGATATAAAATTTAAAAAATATTTCTTCAAAACTAATTAAAAATATAATTTAGCATTATGAATTTGTTGAATGAAAAGGTGGTCTTAAATTAAAATATAATTTTTTTACTATCCATCCAAAACTGAAAATTTTAAGAAAAACCACAAAAAAACAAGATAATTTTTATTATGATTTCAAAAATAAAGTTCATTTTATTAATTATATATTTTTTAAATTGGTAAATATAATTTTATTTTATGTTTCAATAGACCTCCTTTAGAAAGATACTGTTATTCAAACAAATATTTATTTTTCTTTTAAAAGAATTTTATTTTATTAATAATAAATATATAAATAATAAACATGTTTAAACTATATATTTTCATAATTTAGTTAATCCTATTTATACCTACCTATCAAGGGAATATACAAAAATTTTCATATTCAATAATAATATTAATAATATATTGTTGTTTAGAGAAACTTGGTCATTCATATAACAAAAACATTTGAAGAAGCTAATTATTTCCAGTAACACATGCTAGAATCAATGTATCATGTAATATAAACTATTAAATAAAATATAATTCTTTTATAATTTTATGTTTTGACATTCTTCCCACCTTAAATAAATTGCATCCTTGCAATTTAAACATGACCGTCGAAATCAAGTGTTCGACATTTGAAAAATCATTTGTTAAAAACCAACTTCTTAAAAATATTTAATAAAACACCCACATAATAAGAGAAAAATTTTATTAGAAAGTTTATATGGAATAACACATAAATATTTTTCCATGCCAGAGAACATTGGTAGAATGTGGTGTTATCAATATAGAAGAAAAGCATAAATTATTATAGAGAGTGATTGAGGTCATTGATCACCAGCATGTGAATGATCAATGTAAAGTTAAAGGCCTCAAAAAAATAAATCCCTGATGAATTAAAAAGCTGTATGATTCATTGGATATGAATTTAATATGATACTATTTTTGAGGATCATTTATATAAATTTGAGGAATTCTTTTACTTTCTACGAGAATAAGGAGACATTCTGTCTTGATAGCTTTCTATTCTATATACACAACTTCATCACTTGGTTTTGATTCAATCAATTTCCAATTAATCCCTTACTCCTAGAAATTAATATCAAAAAAATTATTTTTTATTCATAAATCAATAAAACTATCCTTTGAATAATCACAAAATCAATAAAAGAGTGAATAGTCTTTCCTTATGTATCTAAGTATTTTGAAAAACCACTATAATTTGCATAAGTTTTAAAAGATTATACTATAATATCTAAAAAAGTAAAAATAGAGGTTCATAATTAAAATTTATTCATAAAATATTATTACTAATTTAAATGATATATTATCTCAGAAATCACTTAGGAGAGAGGTTGGCACAAAACCCTTATTGTCCATTGGTTGGGGGTTCAACCCCACGACCTCACTGGACGTGACGAGTTATCACCTATTAGGAAGCTTCTATATTTTCGAAACTATATTTATATAATTCATATAATGCTAAAACAATATGATATAAATACTTGAAATTAAATTACTCATTAAATAACCATTTTCTATGGTTTTCAATATAACTTATATTATTTTTCCCCTAAATTTTAATAATTGTACATGACTATTATTACAATGTCATTAATGATCATATTATCACTAAAGGTTATGAATACATTTAAACTAATTTATACTGAATGTAAATTATATATTCCGAAAATAACATTTTTTTACTAAAACATGTTCTAAAAAAATGTGTTATATTTCAATAAATTTTTCAGAAAAATATCATAAATTTTTGTGGAATACCATCACATAAAACCTACAAATTGTATTTTAAACATTAAACATATGATTAATCTAAAACTAATTATCCAATGATGGCATCCATAACTATTAATTTAGTGAAGATATATATTCATCTAAAATTAACAACATTCTTATATGTTTCATTATTATTATACTAAGATAAAATTGATAAAATAATTCTATGATATAATGTCATGACCCCCTCCCCACAAAGTGTACCCCTCTAGGGCCGAAAATGTAAGAAAGATGATATGACCCCTGAGTCCCACCACGAGTAGGCCCCGGGTTGGTGATTAGCATCGTGGGTATAGTAAACACACAAATGAGAGTCATTACCCTCTAAGATAACACATGCGGAAGAGAGAGATAAGAATGACACCAACTAAATCAATATCAAACAACAATATAAAATACATCCCAAGTAAACATAGGTATTGTCAAGAAAAACTACTACAACTGAAAGGGGAAAACTACAAGTACACAATTGAGGTTAAAACCATAGAAACTACAAATCCCAAATAGCTCATGAAACCCCATGCTAGTAGAAACCAGCCTGATCTCCAACCTGCTCCAAGTGAACAAAAAAATAGTTTAGATATACATATGGTGAGTATAACTGTATACTCAGTAGGATCCTCCCTCATGACTCTCATGCAAAATTAAAGAAATCATGCTAAATCACATTAAAAAATAAGTGAAACTAACTCATCACCTAACCATGTTTACTAGGTTCCCAGCCTCACCATGGGTACTCTCACTAAGAAACACATACAAGAGTATATAATATAATAAAGAATATCAAGGGTAACCCGCTACTACTTCCCCACAGGTTTTCCGCTTTGCCCCAACATCGCACATCCTAAACATCTATCCACAAAATGGCTTACCTTTATAAACCTGGGTAAAGCACCACAACATGCACCTCATGAAACAAAACCACCACGTTCACACAATAATATAACCAGGTAGTTTCTGTGAGCCACCACAGCTCACAGAACATGAGTAACAGCCCGAGATTTTATGAAAACTATTCTTTTTAATTTTATTAATGTCTTGTGTTGTACACTACACCAAAATGAGCTTTCACAACACACATCCTTGACTTGCCTTGCATTACACGCAATCGCGACCTTCCTCGATAGCGTGTGTAGTACGTAATACTGAGTTTCACTAAACAACGATATGCTATTAAAATATTATTAAAACTAGCCGTTATGAATAGTAATAGCCACCTTTTAAAATTTTAGAAATTTTAGCTCTCAAAATGGACTTTATTTTTGGATTCAGAGTATCGAATTTAGCCTAAGGAGAAATTTTGGTGATTTTTGGATAACTTTCATATTTTGATGAATAGTGAAAATTACTAAATTTTAGTTAAAAAAAACTTTTTCAATCGAAATAATTAATAGTGATAAATTATTAATTTGAGTGGTTTTAAAGTATATTTAGTATATATTTTTACAATTTAATACAATGTTGGTCATTGGATGTAATTTCACATTTAAACCAGACATAAACAAGTGTCAATCTTTTGATAGATATTGTTTCTTAAAAACACGCTCTTTGTTTTAACAGCGGGATTTAATTATAAAATTAATTAATGCAACTTCTATGATAAGAATTTTGTAAAATAAACTTCATTTTTGTATTCGGAATATGAAATATAGCTTAGGATGAAATTTTGGCATTGTTCTGAAAACATCAATTTTTGATGAATAGTGAAACTACTAAGTGGTAGTTAAAAAAATTAATTTCTTCATAAATCTTAATTTTACCACTTATGTGAATGGAATTTCAAAAATCCGAGAGACACGATTGATGTCAGTAAGTAAAATGTGGTTCAATGAGATGAAAATAATTTTTGGTGAATAGTAACTTTTTACTTTTATTTACCACGGTTAAAAGTAAATAGGGTAATTAAGGGTGAAAATGATATTATTATTACCCTAACACATGTCCTAATTCTATTGGACAAGTGTAATTAGACCAAAAACAATCTTAGTAATAAAATATGACCATTTAGGCCCACTTGGATTAGATTAGAACATTTATTATTATTTAATTCAAAAGAAGAGTTAAAAGAGTTTAAATCAAAGTGTATTTACTAAAGCATTTTTAATATATGGTTGTACATAAGCTAAATTCGATTGTAAATATTCATTAGACATCTAAAAAGATTTCCTACATTATGGTATTTTATTTGTAATTTTTAGACATCATATAATTTAATTTATATATGACACAATGATGATGCAGTAATTGTCTTATTAATGAAATATTGACATAATTGATATTATAAATACCAAAATAAGTGTAATTTAAGTATTTTTATGAATTCCACTAATTTTATAGGTTACTATGATATATTATTGTTGATTTAATCAACTTGGTTAGAACATATAATTCTGTTATGACTTTAACAAAAATCATATATCAAATAGTGTCAAAATTGACACAAAATAGTTTTTAAATCAAATATTATATTATTAATTGTTATTTTATTCCTAAAAATCTAAGGTTCGGCCAAATGACTTAGATATGGATATATGTATTAATAATATACAATTTGGGGTTCTTTTGGCATGTTATAGTAAGTGTATTAACCATATAGAGAAAGAAAACAAAAAGACACGGTAAAAGTTAAATTATTTAACTTAGAGTTAAATCTAATTGATAAGGTTAAAATAATACCCTAAACTTGTCTAAATCCTATTGGATGTTAGGATTTTGACCCATCCCCACTTTAGCTTCGAAATAATACCCTTTGGAACCATTACAAACCGATTTTGACTTTAATATAAAATAATACTTTGAGATATTCCTAAGGTGCCCCTCTCCTCCCTTATAAAAGGGCACCTACCCCCCTCCTCCTCACACCAATTTGAGCACTCAAGCTCGGCCAAACTCTGCCAAAATCCCTTCTCCACTTCCCTAGAATAATACTAGAGGTCCTGGTCTTCTTCAAAGACCAATTTTAGTTCCCTATGTGGAGGATTCAAAGAGGCGTTTCAAAGAAGAGGTAATATCCATTACCGATCTTTTCAAATTTTTTTCTTCTTCAACTTCTTATTCTTTAGCTATTTCATGATAAATTAATAACATCAGTATTACTTACATACTGATATGTTATTATAAATATGAAACAACTCTAATTAACCTTCTATCCATCCTTCGGAAAAAGGAAATCACCGCGCGTGCGTACGTACGGAATACCGTCTCCACGCCGTGGTGTAATCTATTTTCCGCAAACACATTAATTGGATGGGTATAATGGTTTAATGAGTAAATATATATGATTATTATAAAGTGATATTGATACTTAAATAGTATACATACACTTCAACACAATTCCACGACCGTGGGAATGATATCATCGCTCGTGCGTACGTACGGACTACCGTCTCCACAACGCGATGAGATTCATTCTCAATGATTAACCATTCATGAATGATTATAAAGTATATATAATAAGTACTAATGAAATATATGACATAATAATGATACTGGAATTATTTATATGTATGTCATCTACTTAAATCCATTCAATTCAATAAGGAAACGAAAACAGCGTTCATGCGTACGTACAGACTACCGTCTCCATGAACGGTGTATTTCTTTCCATTTACTGATTTATTATATATGTATATTCTGAATATATATATATAAATCATGTTTTATATTCTGGAATTAAGTAATCATGATCTAAGTAATCATATGAATAATTACAAGTTAAAAACATGAACGACAAATGAGACGATTTTACCCAAAATGCTACTTTAACATGAATTTACAAAAGAACGGGTAATATAAAGTCATAAGTGGACCATATATGATATAATAACAATGAATATGATTCTGGAATAAGTCAATAACATGATTAAAATCTTTATACCGGAGGTTTGGACACTTACAAAGCAAGTCAGACCTAAGGTAAGGGAAATATCACAATCTCATTTTTATCCGATATTGTTTATTCATAAGTATTTATTGGGGTGTATTTTATAATCCACATCCATGTTCCCTCAATATGTAATATTGTTTCCATCCACTTACAGTAGTTTAAATCCAATTTTACCCTTCGGTGAGTTTTTAGTAAAGAATATGAAAGGAATCTTTTGTCGTTTTTTCATACGAGGAACTTTTTGACTTTTCTGACAAAAGTACGAAGAATGTTTTTTTAACTTATACGGCATGGATGGATTCTTAAAACATTATTTCCAAGAATCTTCCTTTACAAGTATTCAAGTTTATTTTTAATCAACTTCATTTAGTTTAAAATTGTATGACATGTTAAGAAAGGAAAAGTGTTTTTGAAGCAGAAAGGATATTTTCCTCAAGAATGGAGTTCAAGTATTTTATCAAAATTATTTTCCATCTAAGATAATAAAAGGGTTCTGTTTTTATCCCTATTATTACATGGATTTTATTATGTTGTGATGGAAATATTTTTATGAATTCCTTTATCTTATATGATTTGTTTGATGGTGTCATGATGTTTCAAGAATCCCATTTTTGTTACTTGTGTTACGCAATGATGTACGATTTTTGATTATGTGGCACACATAAGAAAGGATTCATTATAAGATGGGTGGGACCTATATCTCCCTCCAATGCATTGGGTAAAGATTTCATATCTCATGAGATAGACATTGCTGGAACGGTAGGTTATACCGGTTCAGTGAAACAGGACTGGAACGAGGGTGACTCGGTTCAGAAAGGGACTTTGTCCACTAAGATAGTCTTGGAAATGAGTCATGACTAACAAGAAATGATTTTCCACGATTATGTGTGAATGCCACAAAGTTTCATGTTTTATGTTATGATTATTGTGATTACATTTCACTGCCATGATTTATCCCATGTTATGAAATTATGATCTCTTTTGCAGGTTAAGATTTCCAAAAGTTATGTTCTTGTGTATACGATGTGATTGATATTTCTTTTGTTTACCCTTAATGAGCATTTGAGCTCACCATTTTATGTTTTCTTTTCCCCAGGATATAAATAAAGGTTTTAGGTAAAAAAAGGGAAGATCTTTATGGGAGATATTGAAGATCTTTCACCACGATTAGAAGATTACGTTCCGAGTTTCCAAAGACACTAAACTATTACCATCCTTATGTGTGTGTTTTTGTTATGTACCAAGTATTCCACAAAAGTAATGTAATGTCCATGTAAATCAAGCTTCGGGTCTGTACAGTTGGTATCAGAGGAAAAGGAGGTAGGAATGTATCTGATCCTTGGGAACTCTCACATGTGAGCGTTGGACGAAGCATGGCTCTCCGCCCAAGGGCTACATGTGGAAATGGATTCCACTGAGGATGGTGGTGTGTCCCGCCCAGGGGGTGTAGCCGCCCATGGAGTGCCCTGATAGGTATCAACTATAGTCCACTGGAAGTAATTCCAGACCGTTACAACATGTATCATACATCGGGAATTATACCTCAATCCATTACAGCCCACACATCGAGTAAGAATCCTCAAGCCGTCACAACCAATACACATGACACCTATAGTAGTACATAGGATACTATATCCAGAATATGTGTGTGTGAATAAAAAAAATCTATTACAGCCCTCTACACACATATATGGGGAAAACTAACCTTTATGCCTACTAGCACAAGTAACTACCGAGAGAAGAGAGTGGGGACAAAGGGGGTAGTAAGACATCTATCCTCCCACCAAATGTTGAGGAAAACACCCCCTAGGGCTCAGAATCACTAGGGTTTCAGTTTCCCTTACTGACAGGGTGTATTAGCGTATAGAAGCACAAAAAATACAGAATGTACAATATCTCACAACCACACTATGGGCATAACCTAGTCTTAGACTCAACTGCAGCTAACGTCTCTCGAACTCCCGACTGCCTCTTCTAAGACTAGGTATCTTTTAAGCACAAAACCATTTAAATGGATTTATTACATTACTTCATTCCCTTTTTATCAGTTTCACATTATGTTAACTAATTATTTAATCATTAATTAACTATTATCAATCTACACATTAAATTTCATTAACATCACACCCTATGTTCGTTATCCTCAACATTGCATCCTAGAAAGCTCCAACCCCATGGGTTGACATCATTTATTCAATTATTTATTTACAACATTACTTTCCCATATTCCCAAGAATTCTAGAGGAACAGTCTAAGCTAAAAAACTCAAGGGTATCAATACGGTGAGTAGATGAACTACCCATCAAGTATTTTCCACCTATATAAAGATAATTGACCCATTCACCCTTAGGAAGACAAACACGGAAAGCAAGTGGCATACCCCACGCGTCTTCACCCCTTTTGGAAGAAGGGTAAGAGAAACTAGCAGCCTTGAGCAGTGGGGAATGTAATGTATATAAACAACTAATAATAATCATCTAGCATCCACACATTCACATAAAACCCATTCCATCAAGAACAAAGAAGCTAAACAAAGAAAGTATATATATCACACTATTTATCAAAACAAGAGGTAACAACATATGATCGATATAAATTTATTTATCTTCTTCAAATATATATTATTCCAATCCCATTATGATTCAGTGGAATATAACATGATAACTCTACAGTTTCACCTAAAATAAAAGTGAATCAATGAATCCCCTACCTTAAATGGTTCTTGACGTTCTTTATATGAGAACGGGCCACACAACGATGGACGATCTGCTCCCCCCGTGACAACTGTATCCATCTAAGGATAAAGAGACACCACAACACCAGTCAACACCCATGAAAATACCCTTAGGAACATGGAGATAACATTCCATAAAAGGGTACGGAGAAACAGAAGGAGACAAACCCAAAATAATGACGATAGATCATATCTTATATCAAAGATTGATAGGTACTGCTTGGTTGCATCAAAAATTGAGGGGAACCGATCCAAGGAGGAAATATGATCACATAACTCCTACAGGATGTAATGGAAGGTTAGAGCATCTCACACATGAGAATAAGGTGGAAGAATTAAGGAGGAAGATATATCACCCCTTTAGAATATTTAACAGAGAAGTGGTTTAAGATACACTGTATTTTCCATTAAAAGAGGATCACGTTTATCCTTGAGATTTTCCAGGTAGAATCACCCCGATCCTTAGGGAAATTAATATAGGAGGTAAGGCCTTTGAATAGGCCTTAGAGTCTTTAAGACAAGGCTTCAAATTCATTTTACGTCAAAGAAAACGTCAAAGGGGTGAAACTGTAGGAAGCTGGAAACACTATTCATGAACTCAAAATTTGGCATAGGAAATAGAGGTTACCAATGGACCCCACCATTTCAAAAACACTGTTCAAAAACTCAAAATTTGGAAAAATAAATAGAGGTTACCAATAGACCTCACTGTTCTAGAAACATTGTTTACGAACTCAAAATTTGGACAAGGAAATAGAGGTTACCGTTGGAACCTCATCATTCTAGAAACCCTATTCATAAACTCAAAATTTTGAATAGGAAATAGAGGTTACTAATGGACCTCACTGTTCTATAAACATTGTTCATGAACTCAAAATTTGGAAAAGGAAATAGAGGTTACCGATGGACCTCACAATTCTGGAAACACTGTTCATGAACTCAAAATTTGGCATAAGATATATAGGCTATCATTGGAACCTCACTACTCTGGAAACACTGTTAATGAACTAAAAATTTGGAAAAGGAAATATAGGCTACTGTTAGAACCACACCATTGTAGAAACACTATTCATGAACACAAAATTTGGTAGAGGAAATATAGGCTACCGTTGGAACCTCACCGTTCTGGAAACACAGTTCGTGAACTCAAAATTTGACAAACGAAATAGGACACCATTGGAACCTCACCGTTGGAACCTCACTGTTTAACTGTTCATATAAGGCTACCGAGGACACTGTTCACCTAAGGTTACCAATACACTATTCACCTAAGGCTACCAATCACCATGTTCACCTATGGCTATAGATGAAACTGTTCACCTAAGGATACCACTTCACTATCCCCCTAAGGATACTGATGACACTGTTCACTTAAGGTTACCATTGCACTGTTCACAGAAGGTTACCGATGGAACTGTTCACCTAAGGCTTCTGTTTCACTGTTCAAAGAAGCTTACCAATGACACTATTCACCTAAGGTTACCGTTTCACTATTCACAGAATTGGAAAATTAGAAAAGTGTTGGGGATAAGTCACCTTGACCTCCTAAAACAACTCAAACACTAGATTTTCATGAAGGAATGGACCAGAGCGGTCCGATCCATTACATCAGATACCTCTCAAAACATTCTCATCCTCGAGAATTAAAAACCAGCCTAAAAGAAAACAGAAAATAAATATGAACAACCACCCAATGGGATACCTCTCAAAAGAGAGAAAGCCACAAGAAGCAACGCAAGAAACCAATATCATAAATATGAATGTTCTATAAGCATAAAGGGGACATCTTTACCTGAAAAGAGTTAAACATCAAAGAAATATGGGTACTGATCACGTATCTATGACTCACATTCCTAGGTACTCTCTTCCATGCCACCGTGTCAACATAATACATGAACCAAGGGGATAGAATGCCCACACAACACCTTCTCTTTGTGGTCTTGGATATCCATAGGTCGCTCCTCAAAGGTTGTAAGAACAGCAACATCGATCTCTTCACAATCGATTTCATGAGAGTCATCATGAAGATAATGATAGTGATGTGATACATGTAAAACATCGTGTATCTAGCTCATCTGTGGGGGAAGTGCTAATCGATACACCACATATCCAACATGAGCTAACACCGTGAAAGGCCCAAAAAATGGGGAGAAAGCTTAATCCCACGACAAAATCTTCACTACCCATGATAGGGAGTCACCTTCAAAAACATGTGATCCCCAACATCAAACTCAAAGGGTCCCCTCCTTTGATCAGCATATGATTTCTGACTATCTTGTGCTATCTTCATCCTCTCACGAATCACCTAAAACATCTCTCCTGTATTCTGCACTTGCTTCGGTTCGATAATTACTAACTCTCCGACCCAAGTCCAGCACAACAGAGAATGACAAGGCTGACCATAAAAGGCTTTAAATAGTGCCATATCGATGGGGGAGTGACAACTATTGGTGTATGTTAACTCCACCAAGGGTAACTGCCACATCCACGAACCTCCAAAATCAAGGACACGAGAGTGTAACATGTCTTCAAGGGTCTGGATGGTTTTCTCGGTCTGACCGTCTGTTTGAGGAAGAAAATATGTACTAACGCATAAATGAGAACCAAAATCATGTTGAAGACCTCTCCACACCCAAGAGGTAAAACAAGGATCTCGATCATAAATGGTCGTCCTTGGGACTCCATGAAGTCTCACCATCTCCTCTAGATACTTCCTTGAAAAAAATTCTAATAATCGTGACTCCTTGATCGCTATGAAGTGGGATGATTTTGTTAGACAATTCACTTCTACCCAAATAGCATCATGTACTCCTAGACCTCAAGGTAAACCAGTAACAATGTCCATTGAGATGTCCTCCCACATCAAATGAGGAATATCTAATGGATGGAGAAAACCACCTGGAACATGGTGTTCTGCCTTCACCTTATGGAAGACCAAACATCGAGACAAAAACTCCAAAACCGCACGCTTTATCCCAGGACACCAAAACTGACTCTTCAAGTCTTGGTATATATTTTTCATTCAAGGATACACTACTAAAGGTGAACTATGTAACTCTCTGAGAACTGGATCGTGCATCGGCAAAGGAAAAAAATCTTTCCATGATATAACACTCGGTGTTTTTCATCCTCAGACCAACCATTAGGGGCCTCCCCACAAATAACTCAGTCTCTCCAAACCTCCACCTCAATATCCCCCAATTGGGAATCTTCCACCTGATACACTAGATATGACTGCACCGTCATCTAAAAAAGGAAACCACGACCCCCAACATCCCCCATATCAAGATGTAATGCTAACAGTTCTTTCATTACTCTCCAGGAATCACCAGATTCACACACTAAAACACCACGTGACTTCCTGCTCATCTCATAAACTACAACATTCCCTTTTCCAGGTGTATATGATATTATTATGTCGTCTTCCTATAAGAACTCCATCCACCGACAATATCATAAGTTTATGTCATGTTGGGAGAAAACACACCTCAAGCTCTTATGATCAGTGAAAACTAAAAAGTGCTCACCAATGAGGAAATGTCTCCAAAACTTCATGGAAATAACCATGTATTCCAACTCAAGATTGTGGGTTGAAGAGTTACATTCATGGGGACGTAACTGTCGAGACCCATAAGAAAAAACTGATCTTTTTTGCATCAAAACACAGCCCAACCCCAGATGTGAAGCATCGCAGAAAACATCAAACTGAACTCTCTCAAATGGAAGACAAAGAAATGGAGCACATACTAACTTATCCTTTAGATACTCAAATGCTTCCCGACATTGATCATTCCATATGAATGACTGATCCTTCCTGGTCAAATATGTTATAGGATTCACAACTTTAGATAAATTGGATACAAACCTCCTGTAGTAGCCTACAAGACCAAGAGAACTTCGCACCTCTGACACTATCTTTGGGGATGACCAAGACACAAATGCTTCTATCTTTGATGGATCCACAACTAATACCTTCTGGGACACAACATGCCCCATGAAAAGGACTTCTCGTGCCCAAAATTAACACCTCAAAAACTTCCCAATCAACCGATGTTGACGAAGAACTCCCAAAATGGCATGTAGATTCTTTGCATGCTCTTTCTCAGACGTGAAGAACACAAGGATTTCGTCGAAGAAAACCACCACGAATGTGTCCAAGAACTCATGGAACATATTGTTTATAAATCTCATGAACAAAAATGGATCTTCTTTCACACTGAACGTCATTACAATGAACTCATAATTCCCATGATGACATGAGAAAGTAGTCATCGAGATATCCTCATCTATCACACGCATCTGATGATATCCTGACCACAAATCAATATTTGAGAACCAACTTGTACCCTTAAGTTGATCGAATAAATAATCAAAAAGTGGAAGAGGATTATGATTCTTAACTGTCACTTTTCTTAGGTGACAATAATCAACACACAACCGCAAACTACAGTCAGCCTTCTTTACAATCAAAACTGGTGCACCCCATGTCGACACACTTGGCCGAACAAAACCAAACTGTAATAGACCATCAAGATGTATACGTAACTCTCATAACTCATAAGGGACCATCCTATATGGATACATATAGATAAGAGACACTCCTAGTTGTAGTGCGATCCGAAACTAAATCTCTCGTCGAGGGGGTAATGCTACAACCTCTTCTAGAAAGACAATAGGGTACTCTTCTACGACCCTATGAAACACCAAAAAAGGAACCTCTGATGAACTTGAAATCATCTCAGCCATCTTGGATGATAAGGATGGAACAAACCTCTAACCCATCTGAGGGTCTCACTCGCCAACGAACACCACTAGCTCTCCATCCGCATCAAAGAACACAACCTGCCTCTTGAATAAATCCATGATAGCCTACACCGAATACAACCAATCAATACCAAGGATGAAATCATACGGTTGTATTCATAAACACAAGAAATATGTCCAAGAGAGGTGATTCCCAAACACTAGATCAAAGTTTCTACATACTTCAAACAAGTCACCTCGGCCTCCAACTAGCATTTTCAATGCCAAGGGCACCGGACGCCTCTCGACCTCAAGTCCCAAAGCATGGAAAAGGGTAGGTGATATAATGGAGTGCATAGCTATTGAATCAAACAAGTAATAAACCAAGGTAGAAAACAACAAAGTGTACCTCGAACGATGTTTGGTTCGCCTGGAGCTAGCAACACTAAAGCATGAAGCTGACCACAACCTCCTCCATGACCACTTTGACCCTGATAAAGACCACCACCATGACCGTGCTCTGCACTCTATGTATGAGAAGTGTCATGGGGTTGTCCTCTTCCTGCCCCATCTACCCTCTGCTAATATAAAGAGGGTGAAACCTACTACTGCCACCTCTACTGGAACTACCTCAATAGAGGAACCTAGAGCGGAAAACCGGGGGCATGATGACTGGTCTAAATGGTCAGGCACTCCCACTACTGAAGACCTTGACCACCATAGAAAAAACAAGCACCTGATCCCTTGGCACAGGCATGAGAGCTACCTCCCCAAGAGAAATGAGATGCTAAGGGCTCGGACCTACCCCCGACTAAACAGAAACTCTTCAGCCCTAAAAACTGGGAACCCCAGGCCATAGCTCTTCTTTGTGAGGAATCATGATGACTCCCCTCTCATGATGATCCTATTCTGGCTAATGTCCTCTCGACGACCTCTGCACTTTCCAGCACCTCAAGATATGTCTTCAGCATAAATGGGGTGACCCGACACTAGATATATGGATGCAAAGCCTCCTAGAAATGCCTCGCCCTGGCCTCCTCATCTGGAAACAGGTCCGAAGCATATCTAAGAGCTTCAAGAAATGGATTCCAAAATCTCTCACACTGGAGATCCCCTGTCAAACGGTAAGAAGCTCCTGGAAACTGGACGCCTTCACGGTTGAGGAAAGAAACTCAACTCCAAACTTGTCTAAGAACTCCCCCCATGAGATCACTAACTCCTCGCGATCCTTAGAAATAAGAACCACCACTGCCTCGCTGCTCCACGAAGCATCGTCACAACCAAGGAAAACCAGTGCTCTTTCCAATCACGGATCAAACGGAAGCCTATTTTGACCTCCTCCAACTAGTCTTCTGTAACTGCATATGAAATGGATCCCTCATTCTTCTACAGACACCAGTGCTAAAACTCTCGAAGTGTCCTCCTCTAAGTGTATTCATCGTCAACCTCTACCCAAAGATGATCTACTGGACGAGCCTGCTGGATATATTCTTTTTGATACTGATGAGGACGTCGACCTAGATTCGTACCTACAAAATATCAAATAGTTATATCTCTTAAACAAAGAATATGGAAGACTTATCATTAGTTAATTAATTTTTTTTCCTTTATTTCATTTTAGGTTAACCTATCTCATGGTCTACCAATTCAAACACGCGCACAATGAAGAATGATGCGTGATCATTTCCTGGGTCTCTACCCTGTAAGTAGTATCACCTCGTTTAGTAGCCATTGTAAACATAAAGGTCCACACATCATATCATAGGGGGCCCTAAATGCCTATATCTCACCTGGTCTCCAGTGTTTACATCACTTTCTAAAAATGAATGAAAATGTTTCCATACCAACCCATGAAACCTCGCATGTGCCTAACACTAAACTCCATTCAATCCATAAACCTCCCTTTGATATCACTATGTCACAAAACCCTCCCCATAAAGTGTACCAGTCCTCAGCCGACAATGTGAGAATTGAGATAATGACCCCCGAGTCCCACCTCTAGTAGGCCCTGGGTTGGCGACTAGCACCGAGGGTATAGTAAACACACAAATGGGAGACATTGCCCTTTAAGATAACACATGAAGAAGAGAGAGATAAGACAGAAACAAACCAAATCCATCTCAAACAAAATTATAAAAGAAATACCAAGTATACATAGTTAATGTCATTCCAAACTACTATAACTAAATGTGGAAAACTGCAAGTACCTAAAAGAAGTAAAAACCACATCAACCACAAATCCCAAACAACTCTTGCAACCCCAAGCTAGTAGAAACTAACCTGATCTCCAACCTGATCCAAGTGACCTGAAAACAGCTTATATATACATAGGGTGAGTATAAATGTATACTTAGTAGGATCCTCCCCTATGCCTCTTGTGCAAAAGTAAATAAATCATGCTAAATCACAGTGAACAACAAGTAAAACTAACTCATCACCTTAACAGGTATACTAAGTTCCCATACTCACCATGGAAACTATCCCAAAGTAACGCATACAAGAGTATATAATATAATAGTGAATATCAAGGGTGCCTTGCTACTACTTCCCCACTAGTTTACCACTTTGCTGCAACATCGCACCTCCTAAGCATCTCTCTCCAAAAAGGCCTGCCCAAAGACACCTGGGCGAAGCACTAAAACATGCAACTTGTGAAAAAAAACCACCACATCCACACAAGAATGTCACCGGCTAGTTTCTGAGAGCCACCATAGCTCACATAATGTGTATCATACGTCGGGCATTGTACCTCAAGCCATTAGAGCCACACACCGAGTAAGAATCCTCAAGACATCACATATTATACATGTTACACCTATAGTAGTCTGTAGGATACTACATCTAAAATATATGTGTGTGAATAACCAAAATCCATTATAGCCCTCTACACACATATATGGGGAAAACTAACTATTGTACCAACCATCACAAGTAACTACCAAGATAATAGAGTGGGGCCAAAGGGTGTAGTCACCCATCCATCCTCCCACTAAATGGTTGCGGAAAACACCCCCTAGGGATCAGAATCCCCAGGGTGTCAGTTTCCCTAATTGATGGGGTAGAGTAGCATATAGAAACACAAAAAATAACATAATATACTATAGCTCACAACCACACTACGGGAATAACCTATTCATAGACTCAACAACCGCTAACGTCTCTCAGACTCCCGACTGCCACTTCTAAGACTAGGTATCCTATTAGAACACAACCATTTAAAGAGATTTATTACATTACTTCATTATATTTTTATCAGTTTCACATTATGTTAATTAATTATTTAAACATTAATTAACCATTATAAATTTCCACATTAAATTTCATAAGCACCACACCCAAAGTCCGTTATCCTCATCATTACATCCGAACAAGATCCAACCCCATGGGTTAACATCATTTATTCAATTATTTATTTACAGAATTACTTTCCAATATTCACAGGCATTCTAGAAAAACATTCTATACTAATAAACACAATGGGGCTCACATGGTGAGTAGATGAACTACCCATCGAGTCATTGCCACCTATAGCAAGAGCATAGACCCATTCTCCTTCAGGAATCTAAACACGGAAAGCAAGTGGCCTACCCCACACGTCTTCTCCCCTTTTGGAAGAAGGTTATGAAATACTAGATGCCTTGAGTAGTGGGGAATGTAAAGTAGATAAACAACTAATTAGAATCATCCAGAATCCAAACATTCACATCGAACCCATTCCATCATCCATTGTGTCCTCCCCAACACCCACATGCATAAACCGATGTATCTCACCACTCTAGGAATCTACTTCTTCCACAACCAATTGGCCTCCATGCTCCCACATATCACAATAGCCATCCGGGATCATATCTCAACACAAGAAATAGGAAAAAAAACATCATACTAGTTTGACTATTGGACCGTAATCAAGAAAAAGGGTTACTCAGAACCCTAAAAGGAATTTTCTTTTATCAAAAAATAGTTCTTTAATCCATATTGGATTAACATATTTATAATTCATATGTTCAAAATTTAGGAAACATAACTAGTAAGCTATCACAATTAATTAAACATGATTACTGCACAAATTTGATTAATATGAAATTACAACAAGAAGAACTAGATTCATTTACATGCATCTTTATCTTTAGTCCAAAAATTATTGATTAATTATGGATTTACATTCTTTACCAATTTCCATTATGAATCAAAATCTAAAAAAAGAAAGGATAGATATTACACTATCTAGAAAAACAAGTGGCAATAAAACATGGTCGATCAATTTATTTATCTAGTTCAAAAAATATTATGCCAATTCCATTGTAATACAACGGAATATAACATGCTAACTCTTCAGTGGAATGTAAAAGAAAAGAGAACCAACGAATACCCTACCTCAAATGTTTATTGACATTTTTTATATGAGAATGACCCACACAATGGTTGATGATATCCTCCCCCCATGACAACTTTATCCACCCGAGGATGCAGAGACACCGCCACACCGGTCAACACACTTGAAAAGTTGATTTGGAACAAGGAGATATCATTCCATAAAATGACAAGGAGAAAAAGAAGAAGATGAACCCAAATGAATGACGATAGATCATACCTTATATCAAAGATTGATCGATACTGCTGGGTTGCGTCAAAAATAGAGGTGAACCAATATAAAGAATAAAGTTGATCGCATAACTCCTTTGGGAAGGAACATTAGGTTCAAGCATCTCACACATGAGAATAAGGAGGAATAATTATGGTTGAAGACATATCATCCCTTTACAAGATTTAATGGAGCACTGGTTTAAGATACGTTGGATTTTCCACTAAAATAGGATCTCATTGAACCACATGGTTTGACCATATAAAAGTATCCCATGCCTTAGGGAAATTAATATAGGAGTTATGGCCTATGAATCGTCCTTAGAGTCCTCAAAACAAGGCATTAAATGAATTTTATGTTAAAGTAAATGTCAAAGGGGTGAAATTGTAGGAATCTAGAAACAGTGTTCATGAACTCAAAATTTGGAAAAGGAAATAGAGGTTACCGATGGACCTCACCATTCAGAAAACACTATTTATGAACTCAAAATTTGGAAAAGGAAATAGAGGTTACCGATAGACCTCACCGTTTTGGAAACAATGTTCACGAACTCAAAATTTGGTAAAGGAAATAGAGGTTACCATTGGAACCTCACTGTTCTAGAATTTTTTTTCATCAACTCATAATTTGGAAAAGTAAATAGAGGTTACTGATGAACCAAACCATTTTGGAAAGTCTTTCCATGAACTTAAAATTTGGCAAAGTAAATAGAGGTTACCGATGGACCTCACAATTCTGGAAACACTGTTCACGAACTCAAAACTTTGAAAAGGAATTATAGGCTACCATTGGAACCTAACCATTTTAAAAGCACTGTTCATGAACTCAATGTTTTGAAAAGGAAATATAAGCTCCCAGTGGAACCTCACCATTCTGGAATCACTGTTCCTGAACTCAAAATTTGAAAAAGGAAATATAGGATACCATTAGAACCTCACCATTCTGGAAACACTATTCATGAACAAAGAATTTGGAAAAGGAAAGAGGCCACCATTGGAACCTCACTATTGGAAACTCACCATTGGAACCTCGCTATTTCACTATTCACATAAGGCTACTAATGACACTGTTCACCTAAGGCTACCGATGACACTGTTCACCAAAAGCTACCATCGCACTGTTCACCTATGGCTACTGATGACACTGTTCGCCTAAGGCTACCATTGCACTGTTCACAATAAGTTACCGATGACACTGTTCACCTAAGGCTACTGTTACACTGTTCACAGAACTGGAAAATTGGAAAAGTGTTGGGGATAGGTCCCCTTGACCTCCCGAAACACCTCAAATACCATTTTTTCACAAAGGAATGGACTAGAGAGGTCCAAGCCATTACATATAATTATGAAATCTCAATAAATACTTCAACCATTTTATTTCATCATAGGTCCTTACTTGGTATAGGGGTTGTCCTTTAGAATTTTGAATTGAATCAGATAATTACTAGGCTCTCTGTATCTAATAAAATGATCTATAAATTAATCCCACTTATGAGGTTTATTTCCTTCCATCGAACTCTTCATTTTCCCTTGGAAATTCTTTTCTTTATTCCTTAATTTTCAACACATGAACCCTTTTTTATTCCATTGAGACTCATTCTATTCAATGTAAGAAACCTTAGGTTTGACCTAGGTTATTTATTTTCATCCAACACCATTTTTTTCTTTTTCAAATAGCCTGTTTTTGGGTAACCAGTTCCCATATACAAGCATTAAACCATCCGAAATCCAAAAACCACATCCAAATTCAACTTCAAATTAAAATTCAAATTTCAAAAATATACGTCATCATACCATATCTCTGACAGATACGCCATACACCACACGGCTCATGATGCACTATCGCCTTGAGTAAACCATCCATCCGTCAAATATTCCACCGGAGCAGAGAGCCGACAACAAACCATCATCGATTATCACTGACGAGAACCCTCAAAGGACTCATCTGCAAAATCACCATCCACTCCACAGATAAATCAACAACATCACTGAGTTCAAATAGGATCCAACAAACCACCAGATCCGTACCAAATCACAAATTCCAAAAATCAAACTCATTTGAATCACATCTCGAACCAAATTAACCTGAAAACCAAACAACATCAGTGATTCAGGAACCTCGCAGAGCCACCATGAACACAACCACAGAAAACTTCCAAATACACCACCCTAACCGCTGAATAAGACCTCAACAGACCCTCAAAGAACTCAACCACATAGGTGACGACCTTCAAACGCTAAGAATCCACCACAGGAAAACAAAGAGCTACCGAGAACAAAATCGTGAATGCTCCGAAGAGTATGCTAGAATCCAGTCTTACGCCCGTTGATCTGAAATAGTAGCGCCATAGAATCCCATAGCACAGCACATCTCCATAGCAAGAGAGGAAGCCACGAAAATTCAGGGAGAAAAGAAGAATCTGATGAAAATCCACCACCAGTTGGATGGGGCGATGGGATAAACCCTAGCACAACCATCCCATCAAGAACTCAACCAGAAGCATCCAAGGGAAAACCTTCAACCCAGAAAAACATCACAAATAAAAGGGAAGAAAAGACCTCCCCTCCCCAGACTAGACCAGCTCAATCGTCAGCCTTCAAAGGGACATCGACGCGTTGAGACCAGCCGCACAACGCCATCGCCCCACCACCGAGACGACCTAGATGAAGGAGACTAAAGAACAGGCAGCCAGAGACTCAATCCCAATGCATCCTTATTGGATTTTTTACCCTAGGTACCACTGAACTAGAGACACACATACATGTAGTATGTAGATAGGGATGTATTTCTAGAAAAACTATATAATATTTACTTTACTAAAAATTTAGAATGTTATTATGTACTTATCCTCAAAGTCTATCAAAGGGAGATGTTCCATAATCTATGTTTTGAAAAATCTTTTTCCTAATGATTCTATTAAAAATCATACCATACTAATTGTAGTGAAACTGACCCCAGTATCCCTAATCTAGTTCCTAATTTAATACATACCCCTGAGATATAAGGAATCACCTCCCAAAAGACCAAATATAATAATAGTGTTGGAAAACAATATACATATATAATTCTCATATTACATTTGAATACAAAAATCAAAACAATTTTTTTTGATAATATCATTATTCCAAATAAAATATTCATGCATATCTTTAGTAGTACATTTTATGGATTCCTAGTAATGTAAAAAAAATAAGTGAGAGCTAAAATTCTTAGTACGGATTATGTATAATAGAAGATATCATGAATCGATAATCATAATCAACTTGGGAAGATAAAAAACTGAAGAAACCTGCTATTTAAATAATTTTAGAATCATAATTGATATGGATAGGTAAATAACTAAAAACATATTCCATTTAATCCATAACATTAAAATCATGATTGGGTGATGCCTAATCTATATGGAAATGTAAATAATATAAAACATATTCCATTTGATGAATAAACTGCAAATTTAATGCATCCAAAGATAATTTCATTGAGAGAATAACATGGATAATAAAAATAATTATTGAAGGAAATGCATAATTATTGGATTTCATGTTTCCCAAAAACATGATACCAATACCGTTAAGATCTATCCTCCAGATAGTTTAAAACTGATAGTTAGAAACCCATTTAACTATGGATAGCCAACTGATTCATCCCATGAGGCTAATGATTTATCAAGAGGCTATCTATAACCAGGACCCACTTGCATATTTTATCTTCAAGTCATTCCACACATATCGAATAATAATTTTAATTCATAAAAATATGTCTTATAAAAAAATATCTGTGTTGGTTAAAGAATACATTTTTATCAATATTTCATAAATAAATAACTAACATTCAATATAGAACACCATCTATAGAAATGATATATGGTTAAACAAATAATAAATATATATGATAAATAATATGGATAACAAAGGGAAATTTAATTCCCAATGATCCCAAGAAAGTGAAGATTTTAAGGGAATTTTAATGACTATAAAAATTAATCAAGTAAGTTAATGTTAATAGAATTCTTGATCAAAATAATCATTAAACATCCAAAGGGAGAATAGTATGGTATCAACAAAATAAAATAAAAATTGAAGTAATAATAATGGTTTGTTTTCATTTATTAATATAAATACGACAAAATATCTTTTAAAACATTCTTGATGATAATAACCTTTTTTATTTGAAGTCACGTTTTAAATAATAATTCATTATGAAAATAATATTATACGAAAATTATTTTTTAAAACTAAGAACATCTAGAAAATTCGAAGAACATATTATTTAAAAATATCATTGTAAACATGAAAAGTAATTTTCAAATAAATGCCAGTCATGATGGAAGGTAATCCATACATATCATAGAAATTTAAAAGAACATTCATTTGGAATTGTAAAGAGGTTAGAATAATGGATTTTTTTTAAAAAATGCAAGAATATTACTTTATTTTTTTGTAAAAAATTTAAAATTGGAAAAAATTTATTTAATAAATCATTTAAAAAATCAATAAAACATTTTTATAAATTCATTTATAAAATTTAATTTTGTAGAAAATAGATTTATGATTGAATATAGGAATCATGATGGATTTTCATAAAAACATTTTCACAGTTATATTATTTAAAAAAGAGAGTAAAAATTGTACTATTACTTGATAATATATTTAATAACTATGGGATGAAAATTAAACCTGTTTATTAGTAAATTGTAAAATAATTGATTTTATTGGGGATTCAATAATAAACAATCTCGATTTTAATGATACTATTAAATAATCCCATAAAATGATCATAACATTAAAGTGAGAAATAATGAATAAATAAATTATGTGAATAAATTTTAAATCCACATAAAACAATTGGAAATAAAATATTATATAATTATAAGTCAGTACATAGATAATCTTAGAATATCAATGTTGATAACAAAGTAATATAACCCAATTAAAAGAAATTGAGTTATGAAATTCTTTACCACTCGGTAACCCTTTAGTCAAATATCATTAGATGAAATAATTAAAATTAAAACTTAAAATACCATGAAGAATGAAGTTTTCAATATATTATATCTCTAAGAGGGAATTATATACACTAGATAAAATAAACTGGGTTCATAAAATTACAAAAAAAAACTCAATGAAATAAAATTGAGATGAAATATCTTACCTCACACTTTCTTTTGGTTGAAAGTACATTAAAATAATATATATTGGTTTTAAACATGTTATAAACTTATAAAGTAACCATATTAATATTTATAACGTCATAAATCATCATTTTATGACATATTATTAATAATTTGTTAATAATATTTCACTATTTTCACGGTTTCAGGTGTTAATTGGTTTGTTTTCTCATGCGTGGTTTGCAATTAAAGATTTGATACTTGTGCCTATTATAGAGATTAATCATCTCAGGAAAATATTAATGAATTAAATATAATATTTTTAAATAAATTATACATTTAATAACAATAATTAAAGATGGTTTTGAGAAATGAAGTACATTTTGATCATTGAGACGATAGGCCGTACATACACATGACTCATATATTCATTTTTCAGTGATCATTTTTGAAAGGATGTATATAATATTTTTTTCATTTAAAAGTGATAATAATTTCATAAATACAATATTATTTCTTTAAATAAACATTTATATGTATATATTATCCATATTGTGTGGCGATGATAAAGAGAGTCACCTCACTTTGTGGAGGCGGTATTCCATGTGTATAAGAACAATGTTATCATCTTTGTGTTAGTGAAACGATAAGAAAGAAAATGATATATTATCTATAAATAAAATAAATATTAAAAGAATATAATAATTATTTCATTTATATCACATATAATCATTAAAAATATCCTTATATAATTCTATGTAAAGTGTTAGTTAAAGATGAATCACATCGCTTCACGAGGTGGTTGTTCTTCGTAAACAAGAGCAGAGTTATCATATCCCATATGGAATGGAATGTAAAATTATATACATGATATAATGACTCCATAGTTAAAATGATATTATAAATACCATATCTATAAATATGTATATTTTATTTCTATCATCATACCCAATCATGAAAGGTGGTAATGGAAAAAAAGAATGACATCAGTTCATGAGGTAGTAGTCTTCCGAACACACAAATTGTGATTTCTTAACCCATTTTATGGAAGTGGAAATAATTTCAAGTCATTAAATAAACATAAATAAATCTATGTATATTGAATATAAGGAGTTTTTTATATTTTAATGGTTTAATAATAATTTAAATAGGTGGAGGAATAAATAAAATAAAAATGCTCGTTATAGAACATCTTTTGGTATACTCATTAGGTTTTCACCAAAAAACACACTAGGATGGATTTATATGAAAAATAAGGAATATAATAGAGAGGGGGTAATTCTATAAGTGATTTGGTGATGATTTTTCTGAACCAATGTGGTTTGAATATGATATGGGGCCATCTTTTATTAGTGGGGTGAGTTGCACAGATGTAATTTTTTTGAAAAGATTCAATCATAACCACATTTTTAACAATATATAAGCCTAAATAATGGGATATTATTGACAATATAAGAGAAAAGGGTTATATATAGAGTGTTTGAAAATTTGTTTGGCCATTTTAACCATTATCTTCTCAGCTTAACCACCTAGTAAATATGTTTTTTACCTTAACTATGGTAAATAATTTTTAATGTTTTGACTATAAAATATGCTAAAAAATTAATTTTACATAATTATATATTATAAATTATGATGATTAAAAATATGGAATTAATTTTTCTAAACTAAATTAATCGAATTGGAAAAATATAATTCAAAATTAGTCCCACCGATGTGATGAGAATGCAAGTTTTTAAAGGGATAATGTTCAAAGTTTTATAATGATTTAATATATATATTCATTATGGAAATGATTAAAATGAACTAAATTTGAATAATTGATATAAAATTTAACTAATATTACTTTAAAACCAATTCATAAAATAATTTAACATTATAAATTATTTAATCAAAAATGTAGTTTTCAATTAAAATTTTATTTTTTTCACGATTCATCAAAAAATGAAACATTTCAGAAAAATATCAAAGAATTACTCAAATATAATTTAAATATTATGATTTAAAAAATTAAGTTAATTTTAATTCATTTATTTTCTAAATTTGGTAAAATTATTTTTTAATTATATGAAAATATACCATCATTTAGAAAAATGTTATCTCCCTTTAAATATTTCTTTTTCTTTTAATTGATTCTTATTTTATTACTAATAAATAGATAACTAATAAACATGTGTATAATATATATTTCAATAAACTAATTAATACTATTAATAGACTAAATTATATTTTAATGGTGATAATTGTCATGTTAAATAATAGTATTAAAAGTATATTTTTGTTCGGTAAGACTATGTCTTGGGCTTAAGGAAAACATTCGAAGAAACTCTTGGTTGCATATAAAAAAATATAAAATATTTATTTCATTGAGTATAAACTATCAAATGAAATGTTATTATTTTATAATTTTTTGGTTTTTAAACATATATTTATAAAAAATATCCTTATTACCATATATATAAAGCGTTACTAAAAAATAAATCTTATCGCTTCACGAGGTGGTAGTCCTCTGTACACATGAGTGACATTATCATTCCCCCTATGGAATGAAAAGTGAAGTGGTATATATGATATAATGAAACCAAAGGTATTATTATGTTATAAATATAATATATATATTTAAATATATATACTTTATATTCATCATCATAACCAACTATCTAATGTAGAAATGAAAAAATGAATTCCATCTGTTCGTGAGGTGGTAGTCTTCCATACACAAGAATGATGATTTAGTAACCGATTTCATGGAAGTTTGGATGATTATAGGCCATGAAATAAATATAAAAACATCTTAGTATATGGAATATAATGATGTTATTATATCATAATTATTTAATATTAATTTTTTAATGTTGAAGAAAATATAAAATATAAAACTCATTGCAGTATATTGCATCTTTTTTGGGTAACATCCTTAGGGTTGCACATAAAGCCTTCATAGGTAGGTTTTATGCCCAAAATAAGGCTTATTATACGATATTGTGGATATTGATAAGTGATTTTGGCAGGTTATGATATAACTAAAAGTGTTTCAATGTGTGAAGAGGAGATGAGAGTGGGTGTCCTTTTATATGTGAGGTGAGTGGCCCACTTGTAATATTTGACAAGAAAAAGGTATAAACACATTTATCACATGAAAAAAGGGTACAACATGGATTAATACCATTAATTAGAATTTATTATTTATAAATATATCCATTAAAAATATTTTACACAAGTATTTAGATCATTTTATAACTTAACATTTTTTTAACCCTAGGTAAATCCTTATTTACATTAACTATGACAATTAATTTTTACAATTTTCACTATTTATTTTGCTCAAAAATTAATTTAACCTCTGTAAGAAATATAAATTTTTATGATTCAAAATATAAAATATTTTTTTCAAGTTCAATTTACAAAATTGGAAAATTTTAATTTAAAATTAATCACACAGACACGATAAAAAATTATGTTTTCAAATAGAAAATGTTTAAAAGTTTACATAGTTTTTATATCAAAAATAAATATGAAAATGATTAAAATGACCTAAATTTGAATAATAGATATATTATTTTAGTAATTTTACATTATAATAAATTGAAATTATAATTATAATTTTGGAATAATTAAAAATAAAAAGAAGGTTTCAATTAAAATTTAGTATTTTTCACTATTAAAAAAATTAAAATATTTCAAAAAATTACAAAAAATTTACCGTAAGATAATTTTTTTCCTCTGATTTAAAAAATGGAATTTATTTTTTAAAAAAATTATTCTTATAGTAGTAAAAATTAATTTTTAATTATGTGCACAATGTTTGATTCAACTGTCTAGAAAGAAATATTTTTTTTCTGAATTTTTTTTTCTTATTTTGAATGATAATTATTTATTACTGATCAATATATAACCATAATTTTTATAATTTACTAATAATAATAATATATTCCATCTTGAAATATATTTATATTGTATTATGGTTCACTTAGACTTGAGGTTTCATTTTCTGTAAGCTACCAAGGAGTCTATATTTAATGAAATATATATCTTGGGTCGTTAAAGATCGTTGTTTCATGTCACATATTCTATTGAATAAAATGTTTTTATTTTAGAATATTGGGGTGTTAAATTATTCTACATCACTGAACTCATTCAATGTTTCATTCTTCATATCTAGAGGAGAGGAAAATAAATAAAGGGGGAGCTGAAATTATCAACAATGGTTATTTATAAAGGGAGATATCATAAGTAAATAAATCATAATAAACATGGATAGCTAAATAATTGAAAACACATTTCATTTAATCAATCACTTGATAATTAAATACATCTGTTTATAATAAATATAGTAAAAACTCATGGATAATTTTAATTTAATTCTTAATAAAGGAAACACATAATATTGGATGTCATGATTTCAGAAATTACAAAATATTTATCATCATTGCCTTGTTCTAAGATAGTTTAATTAATCCGTAGGTACAACTTAAAACCACCATTTAATATGGATAGACAATAGATCTATCTCAAGAGAATTATCAATGAATCGATGGTGTATCTATAATTGTAACCAAACTATCACTTTATGTTCAATGATTTTTAATATATTGAATGATATATATAATTTATAAAAAACATTCCTTATCAAAAATTATTAATATTGAGTAAACAATATGAAATATTATGATTTACCCATTTAATCTAATAACATTCATAGTAAAAATCCATATTCAGAAATGATATATGACTTAGGAAAAAATATTAGTCATCATATAGTTAATATGGATTTTTAAGAGAAATGTAATGTTCAATTATGAGTGATCAGAAGAATGTGAATGTTTTTAAAGAATGATAACCACCAAAAATCTATTAAGAGAGAATATATGACTATAAATTAATCAGAAATATAGGTTTTATAATAATATCATGTCATTCAGAGAAATAAATAAAATGAAATCAAACTATTAAAATAATCTTTCTTTAAATTGTTTTATATAATTCCATTGAAAACATATAAATGGTGCTAAATTGTGTAAAACTATTATGGTGGATGAAAAATTGGTTAAAACCATTAATGTTAAAAATAAACATTCTCTTTAGATTTTGTAAAGAAATTAAAAAATGAATATGTTGAAAATCATTATAAATATTCCATTAAAACTTTCTAAAATGTCAAAGAAAATTTAAATTATTGTAATAAAAAATTAAATAAAATAAAATAGACTGTTTTAAAACTAATTTTGAACAATATGGATATGGAAGAAAAATATACCTGATCAAAAAGAGAAATAAATTAGAATTCCTTTTAAATATTTATATGCTGGGTTAATGTTACAAAGAGAAGAAAAATAAGAAGAAAATATGTAAAATCCATAAATAAAAAGATTATAAGAAAATATATTTAGTTCATAAAGGATATAATATAAGATTCCATGAATGAAAATAATATTATTCCCAAAAAATAATATTTTTAAATAAAATATTATCTATTCAGAAACATTTTAATTATAACTCATTAAAAAGTAAAAATATATTTAAACTTTTATAATATTTAATGAAATGTTTTTTATGTTAAATACATTAAAAGGGAATTATATACACAAAAATTTAAATAGGTGTATAATACTAGATATGTCTCAATGGAATGGAAATTAAGAAAAAATCCCTTACAAGGATCATATCGTTGAAGTGAGAATTAAAAATTTAAGTGATTATGTGTAAAAACTATAAATCCAAAAAAAATTAGTGGAAAAAAATTAATACAATTATAAGTCATTTACACCTAATAATGGTATAACATACTCAATGAAGTTGAATTAAATATCAATTATTTTTAATTGATTTAAGAACCCCCTTACATCACTCTTCCATTTAGTCGAACATGATTTAAATCCATTTATAATAAATTTATATTTATTATACACACATTTAGGAACCATATAAATATCTATAATATCATATATGATCCACTTGTAACATATTATCAACCATTTTTGATAATATTTTATTATTATTATTATTATTTAGAGTTCTAACTTCTTCATTTTTAATCTATTTTTTGGTTTTTGCATCTTATTTATGGTTTCATCAACTCTAAAATGTTATTCATGATATTTTTAGTATATTATATTAAATTAATCATTTTATAAGTTCATTAATTTTTCTATACATATTTAAATATTATCTATAACATAATAGATGCCATATTTCATAAAAATGTATTTTTTATTGTTCAACAAAAATTTAAATTTTTCAAAAAATCTCAAAATTTCAACCTAATTAATTTTTTATATGAGGATTTCAAAAAAAATCATTTTATATAATAAAATTTCTTAAATTTTTATAAATGAAATGTAATTTCCATGAAATTTGTTTAATAAAATCATTTTTGAATAATATGAATTTTTTAATGTATAAAATGACTTTAATTAAAATGTAGTGTTTATTTCTTAATAATTAATCAAAACAATTATTTAGTAAGGCTATTATAGATATATTTTATAATGTCGTTACTCATATTTATATTATCCAATTCAATGGGGGATTTTATATGGGTCACATTTAAATAATAAATTTTTTATAATGTATCTCCATTCACTTAATTCTCGGTGTTGCGTGTTTAGAAAGATATAGGGATTATTATTATTTTAAACAAAATTTGTAGGTTGTTACATTCTACTCCTATAAATGTATTTCCCCCTACCAATTTTATCTCAGTCATTAAAGGTTCAACAATTTTTAAAAACACACATTGTGCATAGGGATAATAAAACATTATTTGAAAAGGGAAAGTGTAAAATAAAAAGGAAACTTCAAATATCCCATTTTCAGGTACCTAGATAAGGAAATATTGGTGGGAAGCTAAAACATAGACAAGGAGTTAAAAATTTACAGTCAAATACTAATAGCGAGTTATAGATAATATGGTCATGATAATGTCAAAGACCACACAACCATAAATCACTGAGGGGTTAAAAGACTATCAACTCATAATAAATGTTGGTTAAAGTATAACATTTATATTTCAATATCCTTTTCCTAAAGTTGAATAATTATTTTACTATCGTGATAGAGAACACATGAAAATGTAATCACATTATCTCTTTCCATTTCATATGTACATTTTCAACTTTTTTTGTACATTGACAAAATTTACATCATCTATTACTCCATGAAATGAATATTAAAGATGAATTTTTCATGCATGAAGCACTAAAATTAACTTTTAATAAATAGTAAAATCTATAAAATAATAAACAGTTATTCCTTATTTCTCTGAATATTTTACTAATCCAAAATGGTTAGTAAAGGTTATCGAAGATGAACAGCATACTTATTCTTAAAAAATAATTGAATATTTAAAATATTCCATAAATCCAATAAAAAAATAATGCAATTTATCATGAAATAATTAATAAATTTCATCAGTACAATCAAATTTTATTTACTTGTTTCAATCATATATTTATCCCTGCTAAAAATTATTAACTCAACATCAAGAACATATTAAAGGTTAAATTTCCCTTAATATTTTGTTCTACAAAAATATCACCTTACCATTAAATTATTTTCCTTGTTTATTTGTACCATTAAACATATGATTTCAAATACTTAAAAAACTATTTTGGAACCATAATAAGATGTTTCTTAATTATTTAAACCATAACATCATTGATATAACACTTTTATAATATAATTATCTCATCCCAAAACCTGAAAACCTCAATCCTTTAACTTCTGAGATTGAAATAAAATAAGCCCTTATTTGGTCTAGAATGTAACACTTAGATAATAAATTTGAGTATGATAATACCCTTTTCCCCATATATATGGTATTTAACTTTAAATGGAACCTTAGGATGAAATTTATATCCCTCTATCAAGATCTTCATTTTTCCTCTATAATTATGTTCTCCATGCCCTTATTTTAATTATATAAAACATATTTCATTACATAGAGATATTTCAATGGGTTCTTCTTGAAAAAAACTTTATATGTAGATAAATGAACTTTATTCCCTCCATATAATTCAAGAAAATGAATTTTTCTCTTATTAAGAAAATTTATAATCTCACCCATGATGATATTATCAATCATAAAATGAGATTTATAATTAGGAATAATCATAAGGCTTCACCATCTTGCTCTGATTTCATTTGGTTTCTCATGAGGATAGTTATTCTACTGTCTATCACATTCAGTGATAACATGGTTTATCATGGTCACTTCATTTTAATAAGACTAAAAATATTGGTTTTAGAGACAGTAATCATAGATATAAATCCTGAAAAAAAAATTTATAGAGTGTCTAAATTGTTACACCTTTGGTTTAACTCAGGCCATCCATAATCACTATCTATTCAAATCCATTATAATGGTTTGTAAGGAAAATGAAAATTAACCCAATTACATATACTTGGAGTGTCAAACTAGGTGTGTAGTAATGGAACAGTCACCGTTCAACAGAATTGTGGTTGAGATATTCTCGACTAACAATTTTTGTGTTTATCAACTCCATATGAATCTGTGCTAAAGCCATATCCACTTATAGAATCGAAAAATGAATTTATTTATTAGAAAAATAGATAATCCTTACCTTTCATTGTTTTTATAATATCATATTACAATTATTATTATCCTCATTTTCGTCCTTAGGTTTATGTTCTATATTCATTGTTTTGTTAAATATAGTCCCCTAGGTTTCTAATAAACATTCTTAGATACTAAATATAAATACCAAAACTCTAATAAACTAAATATATTGTTTTTTTTATTAAATTTTCATCAAATACATGTGATCACATCATAAAGGACAAAACCATTTTACATTCTTGGTAAACTAGATATGTAAATTCATCCAATTTTACATTTGAAATTTAATATAAAACATATTTAGTGTAATTATTCTGCATCCTTGAACACATTAATAGTTTCCTTCTTCATATCCTGAGGAAAAGAAAAATAAATAAAGTTTCATCTGAGAAACTTAAGAAGGGTTACATATAGTTGAATATGTCATGAAAAAATACGGAATTATTAAAATAGAATTGTAAATAAAAAACACATGTCATTTAATCAATCAATTGAGAATGAAATTTATCCTCAAATTATTTCAATGTACCAATATTAGGGATAATAATATGTAAATTATTAATGAAATAAATTTTCATTATTATACTTTAAGATATTAGACATCCTAACATCATTATAATTAAATCCTTGAGCTAATAAAATTTAATATACGGGTAAGCATGAAATAAAAACCCATTTAATAAGCTTATCCAACTAATTTTATCATGAGATCTATTAACTCGTCAAGGGGCTATCTCTAATCAGGCCCCACCAATAACATTATTTACAATTCATTCTTCATATATTAAACGATCAATACAATTCATAAACAAGTTTCCTTATGAAAAAATATTATTTTTGGTAAATTAATATGGAATATTATCATTTACCTAGTTAGTTAAATATCGTTCACTATATATCACCATATGAAAAAAAGATATATAGTTTAAGAAATAATCATATCCATAATATAAATAATATGGATAATTAAGATAAATTTAATTTACACTGTAAATGTTTCAAAATAAATGATTTTTATAAGAGAATGTTAATGAACAAAAAATTAATAATTTATAAAATATGAAAATAAGTTTATTATAAATATATGTTTTGTAATAAACCCATATCCTTAAAAAAAACTATTTAAAATATAATAAAACTATTAACATAAACATTCATTACATATTTTTCATCCTAAAAACATTGCAAACATAAATATGGAGATAAATTGTGTAAAGTGGTCATGGTAGTGGAAACATTTTTAATGTTGTATACATTAAAAAGAAACATTCCTTTTGAATTTTGCAATGAATTTTGAAAATGATCATCTTAATAAATATTATAAATATTCCATAAAAGCATTATAAAAATTAATTTAAAATTTAAAATTTACATAATAAATATTTTTAGAAAATAAAATTATATTTGGATTTTTATTCAAAAAATAGCCATGGGAGAGAAATATAACCAATAAAAAAGAGAAATAAGATTGGATATTCATTCCAAAATTTTATTTCATGATTTGAGTTCCAATAAGAGGAAAAAATTGAATTAAAATAGAAAATATTTAAACATACATAGTATAATAAAATAAAAGGTGTTTATAAAGGATATTTTATGATATTCCTTAACTGAAAATATGAAAAATCCCAAAAATTGAAATTTAAAAGAAATTCTTACTTAACTAGTATCTTTTAAATTGTAAACCCTTGAAAGTGTAAACTTGAATTAACTCATTAAACTTCTTTACTAAATATATATTCATGTTAAATAAATAAAATTTATAATTATATACACCATATATAATTAAATAGGTTAGAAATACAAAATATGTCTCAATGGAGTGGAAATTGAGATGAAATCCATTACAAATATCATGTCATTGATGTGAGAATTAATAAGTAAAGATATTATGGGTAAAAATTTAAAATTTAACGTAAAAAACAATAATAATTATAAAACAATAAAATCATTGTTTATTTCACACATAGTCTTGTAATATACTAATAAATGATGTAGAAGTATAACCCAATGAAAGAAAATTGATTTAAGAAACCCTTTACATCATGCTTATACTTAGTTGAATTTTATTTAGCATATTATAAAATAAATTTATATTTATTATATATACATGTTAAAACCATATAAATATCTATAATATCATATATGATCGTCATATAATATATTATCACTAGTTTGTTAACAATATTTCACTACTATCATTATTTCGAGTGTTAACAACTTTGTTTTTTCATATAAGTTTCAGTTCTTGCATCTTGATCATTGGTCCATCATATCTATAATTTTATTCATAATTTTTAGTATATTATTTTAAATTATTTTAACATTAGTGTATTATATTTTTATATCATATTTATATAATATAGTTATCATTAAATATATTGTATTTCCTAAAAAAATATTTTTCACCAAAAATTTAACTTCTTCAGAAAAATATAAAATATTCAACAATATTTAATTATTATTTTATGATTTCAGAAATTATTTTCATTTCATGAAATAAAATTTCTAAAATTAGTTGAAATTAAATATATTTTTCGTGCACAAAATGAAAGAAAATCATTTTTGATGAAAATTCATTTTTAAAGAAAAAACTTTACTAAAAATGGAGTGCTTATTTCTTAATAATTAATCAATACATTAGTATTGAGTTATAACATGAAAATTTTAATTATTAATATCTTTAATTATATTCATACAAACCTTTTAGATGATTAGGTTATAATGGACACATTTAAATAATAATAATTTTCTAATATATCTCATCTTTCTTAAAGATCGACATTGTGTGATGACAAATATTTTGTGATTATTATTATTATAATATAAATATTTAGGGTGATATTGAAATATTTGAGAAAAAAAACTTATCTTCTAGTAACCCATCATTTCCAAAAGTCACTAAGCCTCTATTAAACTTCTTATAATATTTCAAGAGTTTTAAATCTCTTGTAATATGGGATTTGAATCCATAATCCAAGATCCTTGGACTTTCCAATTTTGATGCTTTAAGTTCCACTTCTATAACTAATGATTTATATTTCCATGTGATATTAATATTTTTATTATTTTAAGCATTAAAACTCATATATTTTTGGTCTGGTAGAAGGAGGAGACCTTCATTTTCATGCTGACTAGGCTGGTTACACATTAGAAATATTTATTCAAGAAAAAAAATTTCATTAAATGAATTTTGTTAAAAATACTTAATATATTTAGGATATTTATTCATTTGAGAAGGATGAACTCCCCTTAGGCCTTGATTTGTAAGACATCATTGAATTTTATGATATTGGTAGTTGAACCAACACATTTTTTTATATATCTCAAAAACTTCCTCACAATAAATAAGGTCCATAAAAAGCATATTTCATTTTGAAAATAACATGATATATAGATACAGGATATTGGCTTCTAACATCACTAAAATAAATAATTTCTAATACTTTTTGAAAAATAAATTCCTCTGAACTTTTCACATCTAGTTTTATACATTGGAACTCAACTCAACCATTCTATAGTCATTAGCTGTAGAATATTATGAATTAATGTATAGATTTTTATAATTTATAGATTAATGAGATTCATTTCATTTTCCCACAAACATTATCCTTTGGACATTATTATTATTATTTGAATCTTTATGAATAATTTGAACACAAAAATCATCATAGAAATATGTTTTTACTAATCTTGTTGTTTTTATTTACTCTTTGGAAACTCCTAATCTTATTGAATATAATTTTTAAAAATGATCCGAGAAATTTTACTTTCTTAATTAACATTGAACAATGTATATTAAAAAAGTTCAAGCTTCTTATCCCAATATTAAACTTTATCTGATTTTCCAAATAGCCACCTAAAAAGTTTCTTCCTTTATCAACAATAATATTTTCATCACTCATCATAGCAATGATATTTTTTTTCATCAACATAAATTTCAACATCAACCCCCTTCTTCACCGCCAATCTCACCTTCTTCATAATAGATATGAAATTAATCATTTTGTTCATTAATAAATTTATACCCCTTATTATTGGATTTAAAATATACTTAGAGAAATTTTTCTTTAAAAATATTCCAAGTCTATCATTTTCTTTATCACTGATTAATGAAAGACTTCCCCCTCCCCACCTTAAAATGGCAGACTTGGAAAATTCTTAAAGAAAAATTATTCACCATCCCCCTCCCTACCTTAAAATTGTTTTCACCACTTAAATGTATCAATTATAATTATATTTCATCATTCCATAAGAAATAAGATAACTATAAAAATCATCAAGACAAATTTCATTTCATATTTTCCATCCAATGAAGTTACTTTATCCTTATAATTGGCAGTTAAGATATTTATAATATTCAATAAAATAGTGGAGTCTTGTAGATTCTCACCAAATTTTTTGATTTTTTCGAAGGTACATATGATCATGAGAAACACTAATAATGTGAGGAGGGGGATGGTGAACCAGTGGTGAACTTTTACAATTTCAATTTCATTGAAAATTAACCCCTTTAACTATATAAATTAAATTTCTATATCAAAATTTTATAACAACCACAAAAGAATGAAATAATAAAAAATAAAAACATATCACACAAGATTTTCATGGTTTGCCCTTGGTGTGAGAACATATATCCTTTACATTTCAACTCTAATTGGTCTATGGAAACTCACTATTAATAAGAATTTAAAACAACAAGAGTCTATTATTTTTATCTCCAATAAAAAAAATTATACTAAATATAGTTAGTTTGAGATTTTTTCTTATGGAAATCAGAGCCAAAAAAATATAAGAATACTTTTAACTTAATAACTTATAGAATGTTCATCAAGAATTTCTTCATTTGATATATCTTTCCATTATCTTCATCTGGTGCACATCTTTCCTCTGTCTGAAATTATATATCTCGTATGCTTCATAAAAACCATACCTCTACTCTAGATTATGTTTGATGAAAAAACAATTACACCAATAATTAGTTTGGAATCTCAATCTAATTATTTTGTTTAGTGCATCGTCTGATGACACTATTCGGTAATCCTTTTTATGGTAGCTCAAAACACTATCTAGTATATCAATTGTAAAACTATGTATGATTAATCAGATCCATTACACTCTTATTTAAACAATTATTTAGTAACTAACTTTAATCAGAACACAATTTTTTTTTCTATGTTCCTAATATATATCCCATATTATTCTATATCAAATTAACTCTCTAACACATGTGAAAATCCACATTTTTATACTGTACTGTCACCCTATTTATAAGTTCTCTCTAAATAGAAAACTAAGGAACCCAATTTTATTTTCACGCTTACTAAAAACTCAAACATCAAAACTCATTGGATGCTTCCAGAAAACACAATAGTATTAATGAATATTCTTACAAACATAACACAAGATACAACTCTTTAAAAATTGTTAACGTCACTATTATGTAACTTCTTAAAAATTTGATAAACTTAGAAAGATAAAAAAAATTGATACACCATCTCAGTTTTTTCAATGTAAAGGGGCTTCAAAATATTTTGTAAGGATCCTTGAAAACTCTATCTAGAAAATATTTTCTCAATGACTTGATTAATAAAAATCAGTATGGATCTTTTATATCTTCATTCTATCTGATCATCCCACATTTTCTCAAACATCATACATTTATTTGATTCACAGCACTCAACACAATATAACATCAATAAATCATCTTTCCAAAGAGATCGATAATGCTTTTGTGTTTCTCATTTATCAGATGGTGCCTTCTCTATCTACTACAGTCCCATTCCTCTATTTGGATCCTCTTAATTCAATATCTTTTTATATTTGATGATTCATCATTCTATGGAATTGAAATGATGCATTTGTAACTCATACATTATGGAATATAACATCATTCAATATGTACCAAACTCATATCATTTAAACTTCAAAAAGAATGTACTTTTGATAAGATTATCATATTCTATTTAGAATATATATCTTCCATTTTTCACTTCACTCCATCCGTTGATGTGAAATAACATTGTTGTGACTTCTTAACATTTTTTTACATAGGATATTCTCCATCTTGTAATAGTTTTCATACTTGGTCTGAGGTATATATCATTTTTATTTAGCCACATGAATTCAATTACCTTGAAACATTAGGAATAATACCCTTACATAAGGCATAATGAGATTTTCCTTTACCTGAGAAACTTCTACATTCATAAAACCTCAAAAATTTGACATTTACTCGTATGCAACAGATGAATAAGATTTATAGAACCTTTATAAAACTGCTAAAACATGGAATTATAAATAATATCTATCAAATAACTTCATCTATGGTCCATATAATAATCTAGTCATTATCATCTTAGAAACATTGTGCAATATCTACATTAGAATTCTACCGGATCTTTTTTTGATCCCTTTATGTTTGGTATGTATAGAGAAATAAATTTCTAACACAACATCTAGTAATCCTCATCCAGTGTACTACGTATAATTTCTTTACCCTCCCCTTTGAATGAAATCTTAGATTCAGAGATTTTTCATGTAGATAGAAGTTGTTTAATGTCCTAGAATTTTCCTAATTAAGGAAATATTCAAAAATATTTTAATGAAACATTCTTGATTATTTCTCAAATTTTAAAAAATTATTATTCATTGAAAATATATAATACCAAAAAATAAAAAACACGTTACAAAAATATTAAATAGGATCTTTAATATCCCCCTTTTTTTGGTAATTTCAAAAAAACATATTTTAACTACTTAGTGTTGTTCAAAAATCAAATTTTTCCAACAAATAGAATTTATTATAGGGAAATGCCTCACAATACAATACTGGATAAGTTGATGTTTTTAAAGAAAATGCATCTCACAATGATAAGAAATTTCTTGTCCATGTTAAGTAAAAATGCACCTAAAATTTATTTTCCCTATTTATTTTTCTATATCCCCCTTTAAATGAGAACTACACCTTTAGATTCAAAACTACAATAGTTATAAAACATTTTATAAAGGTTTACTTACTCTCTACCTTTGAAAATATAATCCAAAGAACAGTGTTGGATAATCCTTATAAACATTATGAAGTCATCGAGGGAGGCAAAACATATATTTGCATCCTCAATTCAAAAAATCTTTCCCTTTGAATAGATTTTGTTAAATCATTATAAATTTGTTACTTTATTAAAATTTATTCAAGTATAACATCTCCATCAATAACATTAAATATATGATGTGAATATTTATTTCATTTCATATAAGATTTTTAGAATGATAATGGATCTTTGGATATCATAAATAATTTTCAATAGTTTAAAAAAATTTACCCTTAAGTATTATAGAATAACATTTTTTCAAATCATTTACATGAATTCATGAAGGGAAGAGTCTTATTTTTCTTCTAATGTAATCAATGTAATTGAATAATATTTCATAATATGATTTATCACATTACATTCTCCTAAGAATATTTACCCTCAATGATGATTTTTTATCATTTAAATATCCATCCTAATCGTCATCAGTGTATCCAAGAATGTGCAAGTCACAAATTCCTGTATATAAAAGGACATAATAAGACATTCCTATAACATATCTGAGTTTTCTCTTCGATACCAACACATGTGATTATTTTGGATCACTCTGATATCCTACGTATAATGTAACATCATATAAATTTTTTCCCTTGATGTTATAAGATAAAGAAATCTTCCAATCAACATTTGGAAGTCTTTCAAATTTAAACTTTTCCGAACATCATCTTTACACATATTTATTCCAATATTAATGGGAACATAAACTTATTTGGAATCTGACATACCAAAAATTTTATAAAAAATCCATGGAATAATTTTATTATTGAATGAAGATATATATTTCATTATATTGTACTTTCAGTCCCACAAATAATGTTAATTCTTAGAGTATTAACATTTCAATGTTTTTTCCTATAAATTTATCAAAATCATTACAAATGTTTCACCTCTCACATAATAAATTTACATCATTAATGTAAATAATGACAGTAAGATTACCTATGCTTACTTACTGAATATATAGGTTGGAATATTTTTCATTGAAAATTTCATCTATTTCAAATTCTATCAAGTTTGTGGACAAGGATTATGTTTCAAACCCTAGAGATATTCCTTCATATTGCACACCATGGTTGCATTTTTATCATGTAACAACCCATAAGGATAATAAATATCATCTTCTTCATTAATCCCTTTATTTATGAAATCTAATTGGGCACCCGTATGTTAAAATTTGTAGCAATGATGTACAAAAACAATAAAAAACTTCCTTATAGTTTCCATTTTCAAAACAACAGAAAATGTTTATTTAAAATCAATTCCTTCTAAATACAAATAACCTTTTCAAATAAGTTTTTATATGTTTCTTAAATTGTTTTACACGTTTAATCATATTTTTTCAAAAACCCCACTTTTTCCAAAAAATTATTTTTTGGGGGTCACGGAACATGTTCCCATAATTCATTTATCTCAAATTGAGATAACTATTCATTCATATATTTTATTCAATACTTTTATTCAACTACATTTGAAACTAATTTTGGTTCAAAATGATAGATAAGTTGTTTTTTTATTTTATAATCCTAGATTATTTCTAGTCCGAACTAGGGATTTATGATTTTTGAGGATTTTACCATATTTAATATATTTTTGTAGGGTACAGAATTGGAGATATTTTTAACTTTTATTGCTTTCTTTATCAAATGATTCATCAAAATCTTAACGTACATTTTTTGGATCACATCCATCTTCAATTTGTTTATTCTTGTTGGAAGTATTAAATTTATCTTCCATAACATTTTCAATAAATTTTTAAGGAAGTTAGATATTAAACAACCATTAAATCATAAGATTCAACCAAAAATTTAAAAATTTAATCTAACACATAAAAATTCTTCCATTAGATGAATATCAAATAAAAAATAATTCCTCAACTTTTTCATCAAACTTTAAAAATCCATATTTTTTTATCTTTTTTATGAAAGGACACTCACAATTATTGAAATATTTCATTAAATATTTCTCCTTGTACCATATCTAACAAGAGGTCACATTGTATTCTAACCAAAAAAATATTTTTTACATGAGCATCTGTAAAGACAGCTTTACTTCATAAATATTCAGAATGTTCATATTTGGCCATCATAATTCTTCTAATTTACACTAAAATTGTATTTTTATTTTACTCAACTCCATTAGTTTATGGAGTGTATGGAGCACTATAATAGTTTATGATTATATATTTCACTATATAATATTTAAAATAATTTATTATGTTCTTATCTCCATTTTCAGTTCTCAGTTTCAATATATAAAAGCACATATATCTTTCAATTTTACTTATGAAAAAATATCAACATCTACACAACCTCTGATTTATGCTTTATAAAAATTATGTTGTTCATCTATGTGAACTCATCAATAAAAAATTGATATATTAAAAATCCACATTTTTTATTAATGTCTCATCAGCCAAAAAATATCATACTTTATAAGATGAATTTTTATGGTAGATTGGATTTCCACATCCTTATACCTTCCACTTACCATATTCCCTTTATGATATGTTTTAAAAGATTAAAAAATTTACCTTTTAATTATTGTATATTTCTTATAGAATCTAATTTGGAATGTTTGTTCATAATTTAATGGACATGATTCCTAATTCACCGATGAAAAAAGTTATTTTCAACGGCAACAGTTTATTTACATGAGTTACAAAAATCTATAATTGAGAAGAAATTTTCCACTAGTTTATCCTCCCTTTGTAATAACTTTTATATCATTAAACATTCTAATTATATATGAATATTTTATGAATAAAAATTTCTTTCCATAAAAATAATGTTGTCTAGCATTAAGAGAGTCCTTTTGAGCACATCAATATATAAAAATTATTTTGTTATCAGTTTCTGAGATTCAATCTTATCTATACCAATTCCTCTTATTTTTATGGAACTTTCATTTAGAGAAGTAAATATTTCTCATTAAAATTTCCCAATACCATCCATGTTCTTTATATTACCTTTCATATGTGAGGAGATACCCCTATCAATAATCTAATGTTTCTTACTATTATATAGCTTTTAGATCTGTCTAAAAAACATAACATCTTTCCTCAACTCCCTTGTTTTCAAATATAATTTATTTCATAGAACAGGAAATATATACAGAAATAGTTGTCATACATTCTTTAAAAAATTTAATTAGATGGTCACCTCTTCTAAAAATGTCCATTAGGAATTCAAAATAGGAATTCAATTAAAATTTTATAGAATCTGATAATATTTCATTTCTTTCTTCTTGAAACATTGGAAAGTTAATCTCTTCGCTTATATAATTGATTCCCATAAATTCATACCCACTTCATGAATGAGAAATTTTTCCATCAATTATTTGTTTTTTCCCATATATACAACTACACAAATAATATATACTGAATCAAATTATTCTATCAATCTTTCACTATAATTAGTTTTTGGTGGTTCAACATATCATTATTTATGAGAAAATACCTTGAGTGAGAAGTTTTTTATGGAGGATATTTTAAAATTTTATTTCTTTGATTTATTTCTAGCATCAATTCTAAACCAATATTTTCCCAATTAGTTTCTATAAACTGCATGATTAGAGGGATCAAATAAAGGTTTATGATATCTGGGTAAAGTTGCCACATAATTCTTGGGAAACATTTTCTCATATACTCAAGATTTTTATTCTTTTACCTATGAAGTATTATTTAAATTACCATTAATAATATTATATATACTTTCAAACTAAATAAATATTGATTTATTTTTTTAAAAAACATTTCCTTATATGAATTTTTCTTACTAAGATCTTCCACCATTTGTACTTGTTCTGAAACTTTTAAATTGAGGTTACTAATGCCATCAATGTAGACATATCTTTTAAAAAAATATATTCCTTTCATAAATTATTTTGAACACATTATTTACTAATCATTCCAATTTATTTTTAGAGTTTTGTGTCTTAATCAAGACATGAAACATGTTCTGATCTCAGCTAATATTCCCAGAAATATTATTCACCTATGTTCACATTAGTTTTCAAGGAATCTATATATTTTTTAAAATTCTAAAAGAGTGTTTTGATACTTTTTTATTTTCATCTAATGATGATTTTTTTATTAGATTCAAATTCATCAATCTTAATCAACACACTAATTCTATTTTTAGTGATATTTTTCATTTGTTTGTTGGTTATTTTTATATTATTTATATGTTTTTCTCCACTTCTTCCAGTAATGTTTTTCTTCTGAATCTTCTTAATATTATCCTACATTTTTCATATGTAAATTAATAAAAAATGTGTAATTAAACCATACTAAAATTATTTTAGTGGGATTTTACCTCCATACTTTACTCTACCTATTTTGTCATTTTTGGATATAAAGGAAAATGATTTTTCCATTCATTTCATCATATTCTTTATATTTTAAATTAAAAACGCCAACAATATTAGATTATTTTATTTTAAAATTTCTTATGGCACCGAAATATACTTCATCCATGATCATATTTTCGAACAATAGATCTTTCCTTATATCATAAGCAATAATGATTTTATGTAATTCATAAAGTTAGAAATCATATTTTTATTCTGAGGAATAAATTTTAGAATTAAACATTCCTAGAAATATTCTCATGAGTTTCAAAAAAATTGTAGAATATTACAAGTAATATTTGTAACCTTTGATGTTGAAAACAACCTCATCAAATATTGATGAGTATTTATCAATATTTTATTCATTATCTATTCTAATATCATTAAACACCGAACACCAAATGTGTATGTTTTCCTCCATCACTTTGGTATTTCCTTTAAAAATACTTTGATGTTTTTTTAATTTTCTTTAATGTTCTTGAGACCCCTAAACACATGAAAACGTTTTCTAATAGAGAAATTAGAATAATACTTCTATGATTTCCATCGACTTCTATATTTGTTCTATCATTAAATATCATAGGATAATTTTTATCAATGAGTGAAAATCCATCTATATCATTATCAATTACCTCTCAAAAAGTGATAAAATATTGGGAATAATCTATTTTAAGAACCATGATAATTTTTTTCATCAATGTTAGTATTATCCCTATTGTTCACTAAGTTGATATTTTTCATCATAAGGATAAGGTAGGGGAACCTTGGATCTAATACTAATTGATTTTCATTAGGATCGTGAGAACCATTGAGATTGGGGTGGGGTTGTTGAATCATTGGTAATAGTATACAATTTTAATTTTTTAGAAGTTAACCCCTAAACCTTGTTAGAGTTATTATCCTTATAAAATTTATATAACAACCTCATAAGCATGAAGTGATAATAAATTAAAAACAAGACACATAAGATTTATAATGATTAGCATCAATGTGGGAAACTACATCCTTTCTAAGGCTACTCCCACCATCCCATGAAATTTAATTATTAATCTGAGGTGAATAAGAATTTATCCAAATACTTTAATAATCATTAAGTCTCTAAATATGAATGATTATAATTACTTCTGTTAGAAAAAATATTCTTATGAGATTATGAACCAAAAAAACAAGAAAATGATTTCCTTTAAGGATCATTAAATGTAATTCTAGAATTCATACATATAATATATGCATATGATATATTTATCCAGTTCTCCACTTTCCTCCATATGGAATTCTCTATCTGATATGCATTAATAACACACATCTAATCTAAAGTCTGATCGATGAAAAAACTCACCCACCTATAATCTATTCAGAATTTTTGTTTGATTACTTTTTATGTGTAATAACTCAAGTCTATAAATGATATTTTTCTCTTGAAATAAATTATAGTTATAATATACCACACATTATTAAAAAAATATTTAAAGTTTAAAAAATAATTTCATTAATGAACATTGTTATATTCGACTTTTATTAGATATCTCTGAAGAGACAGTAAACACTGTTACATTAATCAGCAATGAAACTGCCTAAATTTCCAAACATTACCATTAAGTAAAAAATATAAAATTGAAAATCTAATATGGGAAATTATATATTCGTCCAATCTAATAGAATCATCTCCCCCACATCCAACACTATAGAAAATAATCACAATGTTTGTAAACAAATAAAAATTATATAAAATGGAAATATTGATCCTTCAGATAAATTAAGTGGAATAATGATTGAAAGAGTGTAGAGGAATTTATAGGTGGTAATGTGACTATAGGAATAGTAATGTGACCGTTGTAATAGTAAAACGACCATTTGGAGTAGTAACCATACCATTGGGAATAGTAACCGGATTATTGGGAATAGTTACCTAACCGATGGAATAAATATTTTACCCAAAAATATTAAGTTTTGATATAAATAATATTTATTATGATTAATTTATTTAAATATAAATTTTACCACTCAAAAAAATGTCATGATTAAATAAGTCAAAGAAAATATAAGCACAATTTTAATGTATTTCATAAAAATAATATTTTTTATATTGAAAATAAAAACTACCTATATCATAAATTTATTTTTATAATGTGAATATCAATCTTAAAATCATTATGTCTAACTCTTACTATGGTTATAATTTGGTAATTTTCCAAAATACTTAAATTTTTGGGTGAATAGTAAAAATATAATTGTTCACATAACCAGTGTATCTTAAATTACATAATTCAAGATGTAATAATGAAATAATCCATTACATAAATTGAGGATTGGACATGATATATTTTATTTCATAAATGATTCATAATTTTATGATAAATATAATTTCTAAATAAAAAACATATTTTTCAAATCCAAAAATGTAAAGTATTACATTAAAATATTATTTTTTCATTTTCCCACCTTTTATTTTGATTAAACTAATTAATTTGAATTATAATGTAATATAAAGTCTTAAAATCATGATTTTTATTTAAACTATGGTTTATAAGTTTAAGAAATCACTATTTCAAGGTTTACCTTAGATATAATTATTTTTTTAATATTTTATTCTAAAAATATCCCTCTCCTTAAGTATAAATAACTTCCCTCCCTTCCCTTGGAAAACCACTCATCCCACCACATTCATAGCCCTATATTTTACCAATTCCTCCCTATCAAGACCCTTATAATGATTAGGTACATTATGGAGAAACTCAACTCCAATAACCAAGTAGTTACAATGTTTTATAAGAGAAACAACACTGAAGACAGGGTTAGTCTCTATTAACTATTCCCTCTTTTGTTCTACTATTTATTATTCTTATGAATTACATTCAATCACATATGCAATAAAATTAATTATTTAGTATGTTATAATTGTATTAATTATCTTAACCTACTGTAATTTTCATATTTATGAAAATATAAAGGTCATACTTCCCTTTCTCTTTCTTTTAACAACGTCACGTTAAAGTTCAGTAACCTCATATAGAGACATTACCAAGAAAATTATTATAACCACCTTGATCTATGGATATTATTAATTATATATATTATATAAATAATAAATTAATTTTATTATTATCTTATGGAGTTTATCATACTATTCTATAAATGAAATTGATTGAAAATATAGAATTTGAAGTGAAATAGATTTTTTTTAAGAAAACATGATATCAAAACAATTAAATTTCATAAATAGAATTTATGAAATGTAATCCAATGACTATAATTTATAAATATTTTTATTAATTAATATAAATAATTTCCTGACCAATGTTTTAATAAATCCATGTTTATTTCTCAAAAGGTATAAAATTGATGAAATAAATAGGAAATTAAGATAAGGGGACTCTCGAACCCAACTCATTTTATTTGTGTTATCCCTCTTTTACAACAATTTTTTTACAAATAATTGACCATTAATTCATTGGAAATGCGAGGGGATAAATTTTTTTTAGCTACTTACACTAGTATTATGGTTAGAATGGTTAAACCATAGATACAGACTTAGATGTAAAGAAAAAAACTAAAAACAACAATAAAAATATCAAAAAACTAAAACTGACAGTGAAATGATGAATACAAGGGTGAAATGGACTTATTTAGTGGTTCAATGAGAAAAATTAAATATATAGAGAATGATAATAAATGGATGCAATTAGGGACTTCAAACATTCATTAATTGGTTAAAATATTTTTTCTTATACAATATTTCAAAAATAGTATCGATCCAAGGAGATATCACTTTAGTGGATTAAAAAAATCACCTCAATATTTCCTTATAAATGATTTCTCAATCATCACTTAGGAATTGAAATTATTGGACATGTAAAATAGTTCATTATCCTTTTTCATTTTTAGTACTTTGGTTAAAATTTATTGGAAAGGTGATCTCTATCATCACATATTGGTACATAGAATAGTGAAAAAAATGATGCTCATCAAGAATGAAACAAGATATCTGAGATTAAAGTGCACTCATTACATTATAGGAATTAATAGTAGATCATAATGGTAATTTGAAATCATAAAAAGAATATAACACCTATAAAATCTAGCTTTGCATGCTAAGAATTAATACCATGTTGAAAAGAATATAGATAAATATAATATAAAACATCTCTTTTGAGATGACTTCGTTCCTCAAGATCCTACTCTGATCCTCTAGTAATGATTGATTTCTTATCTCTATTCACTGACCCCACCAGTGAATGGTGATGGTTGAATAGTGATGGTCATCCCAAGTTTATATGGAATGGTATAGATCTAGAATTGTTTCAACTGGGGAGAGATGGTGTGTCTCATGATGGTTTCGAAATGCGTTAGTGATGCCTCAAAATCTCATGTGATGACCCGGGCACAACGCCCTCTAACAGAAGTCCCCAATTCCTACCCATGATAACCTCTTTCCAGAAAAAAAACGAAAATGTCAAGCATCCTTCTGCAAAAAATATCATACAAAATCAAAAAATAAATTCCTCAATTAAATTAAATTAGTATTATCATTATATATATACATAAGTATATAAAATTTTTAATTTTTATGTGTAATAAATATATATATATATACAAAAGGAGTTAAATATTAATATTTATAGAATAATTATGTCAATTATTTTTATATTGAACTATAAAATTATTTACAAACATAAATAATTTAAGAAATTCAAAAAATATTCCGATATATTTATTTATTATTACTAATATTATTATATAAATATAATTATTATTAAATTTTTTCATTTATATTATACTATTATACAAAATTTAATTTAATTATTATTAAATATGTACATAAATATACGTATTTATACATATACATTATTATTAATTTATTTATATTTATTTTAATAATTATATTAGTTTATAAAAAATAAATATAATAAGAAAAATCATGGGGAATTATGGTATACAAAGGAGGGTGGTGGGTTTGGGGGATAGAAGGGGACAAGGGGGTTCATATAGGGTGTTGAGAGATTTAAGGGTGTGAGTCAATGGTGGATTTTGGAATAGTGGATATTATATTCTTCTGGAATGATTGGGTGGTGGCATAATCAGTCTTCAATAGAAAATATGGAATCAACTCGGCTTCAGGTTCCTTAGATCTGGCATTGATGGTGGATCGAGATGATGAGATTTGGTGGATGGATATTTGAATTTGGGAGAATCCATGTACGATTGTCTCTTCTTGGTGAGGCATTGGTTGGGTTTATATATGGTGGTAAGGGAACTAGTTTTTCATTTATAGATTTCAATTTTTTTATTCTCTTCTTCATCATCTTTCTTTTCTCTTAGATTCCATCTTCGGGTTTTTCTGTGGATTTTTTATGCTGTCATTGATTTGTTTTCATTTTCTTCCATTGATTTGGTGGAGGATAAAAGATTTTTTACCAATAATAGTGGGTGTGGTTCAGGCTAGCGAATAGTCAAGGATAAATGGATGGGGACGACTGAAGGTGGGAGAAGGGGTGATGGTGTGTGGCACAATGGTAGCTAATGGGAGTCACTATTTTAGGGGTGCCAATGGTGGATTATGTTCCACCTGTTAAATTATGGGTAGTGGTGGGTGAATTCTGGATAGTGGCTAGAATTGACTCTAAAGTGTTCCTGGTGTGTTGGATGAGTGGCAGTGGCTGGCGAGGTTAAATGTGACAGTGGATGAGGTGCAATAGATAGGTGAGGAGCCACCATTGGGAATGGTCCAACAATGGGTGGATAAACAATTACTACACCTATGTGTCACCATTGAAGGAGTTCCAATGGTGGACCAAATGCCACTATTGGGTGAAGGTTGGTGTTAGGTGGTCTGATGACAAGTGGTCTGGGAGCATGTTCCCTATTCTTGTGGTAGGTACAAATGCTTGCGGTGGGTGAGGTAGCAACAACACCAGAAGAAATATCAAACAATAAATAAATGTTACAAATTAAAGCAATAAATTAATTTAACTAATAATAAAAAATTATCTAAAAAAAAATTGACACATTGAAAATATTATTTCAATTTATAAAATACACAATTATCTCAATTAAAATTTATTCAGAAAATAAATTAAATCAAATTTTAATGTGTTATTTTTAAAAACATCTAAACAAAAAATAAGATAAAATTATAAGATCAATTGAATAATTATTGATAAATATTGAATTATACTAAAATTAAATATTACTAAGTATAAAAAATATTTAAAGAAAATAATTTTGAAGTTAAAAGTATATTTATTATTTGAAGTTTTTAAAAAATTAAAAATTATTTATTAGAAAATTAAAATGTTGAATTAATTATATTGATGAATAAATTAAAAAAAGAGAAAAAATAAATAAAATTAATTACAAAAACAATTAAAATAATAAAATAATTTATATAAAGAAGTTAATTTAAATTATAGAAGTTTTAAAAAAATTGAAATAAAATTAAAAAAAATATTTTAAAAAATAAAATAATAATATTAAATAAATAAAATAATGATTTTGAAAACACAAAACGAAATAAAACAACAATTAAAATAATAAAAAATAAAAAATTAAAATTAAAAAAGTGATCATAAAAAAATAGTAGAAAATGAAACATTAGTTAATTAATTTTAAATTATTGAGAAACAACTTAAGATAGAAAAAATAAATTTAACAACAAGTCACAATTTTGAAAATTTAATATAAACATGACAAAAAAAATTAATTGTTAAACCAAATAAATTATTTTCATAATAAAAAGAAAATAAAAACGAAAAACTAATTTGGGAAAAAGAGAGAAATAAAGGCGACATCAAACTCCCACACACCTAATCAATTACACTCCTGAGTCATTCAGTGTGTTTTATTTATTTAAAAAACTCACAATAAGAAATGACCATCCTGCCTAAGTTGTAAGTTTCTCCAAGTTTGAGGTGATCAAAAATCCCTCTATTACTTAAAAGAGCATTTCTCCTTTGTGAATACAATAAACTGCATTATTTCCATTTAAAATGGGTTCAAATTCCAGGAGGGTAATATGTTAGATAAAAGTGGAATTAAAACATTAATGGTAGACACCATAAATCATCACTCTCCCCTATGTTCCAAAAAAATTGAACATCTATGATTCTCACTTCATTGATAAAACACAAATGGTATTTATATAATTCAATTATCCCCTTATTCATTTCAGTTCAAAATTCACCTAACTAGAATAAGCATATTTTTTGACATGATTTTCTTTATCATTTTTTCCTAATAAATTTCTTATGCATAGCACTGTGCAAAGCACTTTATGAATTTTTAAAATGAATTTTATTTATTTATTGAAACTCTCCCAGTTCCATTGTCTTAGAGACTCACCATAGGATCCCATTTTCCATTTTAATCCAGATTTAAAATAGTTATGTGATTATAATTATAGTTGATTCCCTAAAGTGTTTTCACAAAAAGAGAGTGTAACCTTGTTTTATGTTCAAATTTCTAGTTTTATAATGTCATGTTCAAAATTCCATAAAAATCTATCCCATCACAATACATTTTTTTATTCCTAATGTAATCTTTCACAAAAAAAAGAAGGTAGAAAAACTCATCAGTCTTGATATATAGACATGTAAATATATTTGAAACCCCTTAAGTTAGTGTTTAGTTGTCACCTTAGAATGATTATTTTTTAATAATTTTTTATTTGTTTGTTTGTTTTATTTTTTAGGTGTTCTCCATACAACAAATAGTACATAATTAATGTTTTCAAGTGAGTGAATCTGAAAAAAATTTAGGGGCATTTTATGTGTTATCCATGAGGTACAGTTACGATCAGTGAAGACCCATCCCCCACACATAAAACAAAACATTATCCCCATTTATAATTTCAAGATTATGATTCATTTTCATTCAAAAAATGTGTTCAATTTAGGAAGAACTGTTTTGGAAGGTTTTTTAGGTAAATTCAAAATTTATATTCCACAAACAAAATAGAAAAATAAAAATTTGAAATAAAATAAACTTCCGACCACCACTAAATAATCATGTAAAGAAATTATTTTTTAAGATCACGCATGTGATTTTTTTAAATAGACTGATTATTTGTCTCAATTCAATTAAAATAGAAACTTGAGGGTCAAAATTGTCAAATAGTATCGTAATGAAAGTGAATGAAGTGGGTGAAATAATGTTTCACAATATAGTTCAATATAATTTTCAACTCACTAAATTTTTATAAGATAACACCTAGAATGTATAGATTCTCAATTTTAAATTAAATCTAGAGACACAAAACACACAATTCCCAGTTTCTAGAAAAATAGAATGGTTAGTTGAAAAATTTGAATAATTAAAAAATAGTACTTCCTAGTGTGTTGAATCTTCTGGTCAACGTTTTACAGCGTAATTTTATTATACCTTTAAACAATGAAATAATCATATAGTTTAAAATATATTGTTACTAAAAAATAATGAAACTGAAATGAGAATGCATAATGAAGTAAGAGAATTGAAATTGACCGGATTTTGAGTCGGGAGAAGTGTTATCTGATGTTCCTCAACTACTAGAATCCTTATAGAGTGGATGATCCACAAGATTCTTCCGCAGATAAGGAATTATAAACACCAACCAAGACTACTAGTCCACCTTAACCCATTGAAAACTGGATACTAAGAAATAAAAACCACCAATCACGAGACAAAATATATCAATGGTCATCTAAGTAAAAAAATTTCAAAAAATAATAGAGACTAAAAACCAAGTAAGGAGAATTTTTTCCAACATAAACTTATAACCAAAAACAAGAAAACTATGTGTTCCCTCTCATAATGTACTAATTTTGAAGTCCCCATCTAGACTTTATCCTCTAATGTTTTCTAACCATGATCATTCATTGGGAATGAATAATAATTTCTTGAACCCTATTTATTAGATTTTTTATAATTTATTAAGTTCACACCACACCTCATATAAATCATATTATTGAAAAAGTATTATAAAAAATTAAAACAATCGAGGAATATGCCTCCTTCCACCAGTAGCTTCAAAACCCAAAAGCACACTCAAAAAATGAGTTAAAATGGTAAATGGTTCAGCAGGATATCCAACTTGACCAGTCTCGCTCCAAATAAGCTCTATCACATTATACCCCAAAGTTATGTTATTTACTAGTTCAGAGAGTGAAATAGACGTTTTTGTAGGTGGTTCACTATTAACAAAAAGATAACATATAGAGGAATCAATCTTAGTTGAACTAGTGGGAGAATCATCATTATCTTTTGTAAATCTCTAAAAATCATATAGAATTATTTCATCATTGAAGTGGTGAATAGGATCCTAGTAATACCTACTATCTATACATGGAAACAATTCTATAAACTCCTCTAGTTCAATTTTAAAAGATCCAAAAAACTCATTTTCAACACAGCGATGAACATGGATTACTTCAACCATATTCTTAACGCCATCACTTTCACTATAAGTAGAAAAGGTACAAGTATAAGAATTAAATACTTTAATTTATTTATAACTATAATTAAAATCCAGTTTGGGATCATGGGTAGGATGAAAATTCTGAAAAGTTTAAGAAAAATTATCATCGAGACAACATTGTGTGTGAATGATCACCTCATGGTTTTAAGTGATGAAATTTATAATTTGGTTTTCAATTATACACAACCTTTCCAACTATTATGTTTATTCAGAATCAATAAAATTGGATGTAAATTTTCCCTACTAGAGTTATGATTATATTATCAAATAGGAGATGATTTTCCATTCTAATATCATATCTAAAAACCTCATCAGCAACATCAACACACTTACATCTCCCCTCAAGTGGTGAAATTTTTTAAAATTTAATTCCTCTTGATCTATACCAGCATAGAATGTTAGTATAAAATTTTATGTATTATTGATATCCCTATTAGTGGACAACAATATCCTAACAAAAATAATTGGAATATAGTTACGACACTCCTTGTATAGAATTTGGAAGTCAGTGGGCAAGAAATGTTTCCCAAAATGATATAATAAATTATATGCCCTCCCATAAGTGTAGGAAAGTGATCTTTCAACTATATATATTGTAACTAAAGTTGGTTCCAGATCATTGATGATAAACTTTTCCAAAATTGGATATGTAATAATATTCATTCTAGATCCAACATCATACAAGCACCTAATATAATCACTTTTACCAATTCTACAAGACATGAAAAAACATCTAGGGTCTTTCAGTTTTTGGGGATGTTCTTTTGGACTAAGTCACTACACTAATTATTAAAAATTATTATTAATCCCTCATCCTAATACCTATTTTTATCTAATAACCTCTTAATAAATTTTATCTATGAATGGGTTTTTTTCAAAGCTTCCACATGGTCATGTTGACATTGATGCTCCTAAAAATTTGAATAAACATGATTAAATCAAGTTCACTGGTCATTTTCTTCTTTTTTGGAAAATGGATAGTAGGGGTAATTAATTAAAATTGTTGGGCAATTACCCTAATCCTCAAACCAACATTTATTCTATCCCACTATTATCAATTTACATTACATTTTTCATTGTTCTTACGATTTAATTTTGAATATTCATCTCTTTATCAGTTCCATCAAATATGTATAGATTTATTGATAGAGGATCATCATACTTTTCATTTCTAGTTACACCTTGACCATAAATTTCTTCTTTCTTAGATTTTCCATAATTTTTTCTTAAATTTTAAGTCCAAATATGGTTGTTACTACCAAAACAATATCTCTTGGGATTGAATCAGTTGTACTAGGTATTTTCCCTTTAACATTTCCTATAATATCCCTATCCATTTGGTCCATCTGAATTTTCATACGAGGAATTATAGAATTTGTATCTTTTTTAAGGAACCAATTTCACAAGGAACATAATGCAACTTTTCATTAATTTTTTATTTAGAATTTTATAAATAAATTCCATATTTATTTGAATTTTAAATTTCAGACTATTATTGGTTGTTTGGGATGACTGGTTATCTGATTAATCATTATTTTTTATATGGCATGTTGGATGATTTTTATATCATGAATTGTACTGATTGGACAAGGGATGTTGGAAACCATGATTTATAGCTCTAAAATCCACAAAATATGCACTCTCATTAGATTAGATTGGAAGGTAAAAATTGATATAACATTTCTATGTATGACCAAACATTCAATAGTAGTAAAACTTCTCTGTTATAACATGTTAATTAAAAAATAACCTTGTGTATTAGTTTCTAACCAATGGAATGATGTACACTTGTATTAGTAATTTTGATATAAATTATCAAACATTTTTTATATTCATCAGTAGTGGAATAATATAATTCACCCCATAAGATTAGTCAACTAGGTTTTGTTTGTAGGGGTGATAGAATTGTAAAAAGTGTCGTTGAGCAGATGGGAAGACAACCAGTGAGTAGGACTCTTTCTATGAATACTTATAAATCAATCCATGCTTTTTAAATAATCTCTCCCTCATCCTGAAAAAATCCAGTTATCTTATTCCTAACCTTAATGGTGCTGTTCCGGGGATAAAATTTGATGAAAAATCATTTAACACCTCATCCTAGGTTTGAAATATTTCTTCATAATGGTTTTGGAACCAAGGCCTAGCCCTAACCTTAAGTCAGAATGGGAACAACCTCAACCTCGACACCTCTTCACTCAAATATCATAAAGGTAATTATTGGAGGGGACATTAAAAATTTATAATGAATTCACACTGGTTCTCTACTGGAAGACAATTGAAATAAGTTTGTTTGGAGAGTTGAGATTTCTTGACCTCATAGTTTATTGACCTGGGATACAATCCAATGAAAGAAGGATTTATTGACAATGTTTGAAGTTGAAACTCCCTCAGTTTTGGTATCCTAGGGGAAGGAACTATGAGATGTGGTACATTCATATTTTTATTATCAGGTCCATTTGATGTGTCTTAAATTTCTTATTTTCTTTGCATTCTAAACACAGAATAGTTTTTATTAATTCATGGAATTAGAGATACATGTTCCGAAATAGAGGGTCTTGTGTGCATACAATTTCAGCAGAATTATAATTGATATCGTTTTTATAGAATTTATATGTTTTTTTAATATTTTATATTTTATAAATTTTTAGTTTTTGTTAAATTTAATTATTTTTTGTTTTTTTATTTGGTCACACATACCATCTCTGGGAACAATGCCAAAAATTGATTGGGAGTTCATTGAACTTGAAAAAATTTAATATTTATATTACTACTTACATAATTACTATGGAATGAAATGTATAACTCGAGATAAAGAATAATATGTGCAGACAAAAAATCTAAAAAACCAAAAAACAAAAATAAAAACTAAAAGTGAAAGTGAAATGATGAATATGAGCGTTAAATAGACCAGTAAATGGGTGTGGTGATAAAAATGTAATACATAGAGAAAGACAATCAATGGATGATATTAGTGAGATCAAACTATCATGAATTCATTAAAAAGATTTAATATTCCAACCCCATTTAACTATGATTGAATTGGTGCTATGAAAAATGGTATTGATCGACTGAGCTCTCGCTTCAGTAGAGCAACACAGCCCTTTGATCTTTCCATAGAAAAGATCATTCAATCATTAAATAGTAATTTAAATTATTATCAATGGAAAAGAGAACAACATCATTTTTTGATTTGATTAATTCTGGTAAATTTCAAATGCAACTTGATCGTTATCATCTTCTATCGGTACATAACATAATGATGAAAATGATTCTAATCAATAATGAAGTGAGATGTTTGAGCTATGTACTGATGAAATTGTTAAAATTAATTATAGAACATAGTAATAATTTCAAAACATATCAATTGGATTCCACCTATTAAATTTAACCACACATGATAAAAATGAAAACAATGATGAAAAGAATAAGAATAAAGGGAATATAAATCAGCTTTTCTAAGATGACTTCCATCCTCAAGCTCCTGCCCTGATCCTATTCTCCTTATTTTACTATCCCTATTATATATCCCCTGAAGGGAATGGTGATGGTCAGATTATTGTTATCATCTAGAGGGGATGTGGAATGTAATTGATATGGAATATTTTCCCTCAAGAGATATAGTGTGTCTCGTGATGGTTCTGGAATGTGGTAGTGGTCCCTTGGAATCTAGTGTGACGACCTAGGCACACCCCCCAACTGAAACCATGATCCCATACCTCGGGGTTTTCCACATGGAATTATCAATGATGAATATTTCTAAATGAAGATATTCCAATTCCCATGATCGCCTTTTACCTAGAAAAAATTGAAATGAAAAAGTCAAAAACTATGTGGAAAAAATAATTTTACAAAAACAAAAAATAAATTAATCAATTAAATTGTGTAAGTATTATTATTAAATATATACATAAATATATAAAAGAATTTTTTTTATTTAATATATATATATATATATATTCAAAAGTAGTTAAATATTAAAATTAGTAAAATAATTCTATTAATTATTATTATACATGAGTATAAATATATTCAAACACATAAATAATTATTAATAAAATCTAAAAATATTAATATTTTTTTATTTATTATTAAGAATTTTATTATATATATAAAATTTTTATTAAAATTATTTATTTATATCATATTATTATAAACAATTTATTTGAATTATAATTGAATATGTACATTAATATAAATAGTTATACATATATAATAATTTTAATATTTTTATCTATTTTAATAAAAATATTATATATATATATATTATAAATAATTATATAAATTAAGAAAATAATATGAAATACTATGGGGGTTAGAATTGGTAGAGGAGGGTGGGTGGGTGAGGTGGTTTTAAGTGGATAGGGGGGTTCACACCGGGGTCGATCAACTGCAAGGGTGTGAGTCGGTGGTTTCTTCAGTAGGAGGGTGACGTTGTACCTCATGCATGATTGAGAAACAACAATAGGGGACTTCAATAGTTGATATGTAACTATCTCTGCTACAGGTTCCTTAGATCTAGTATCGGTGGTGCTTCAAGATGATGAGCTTAGGTGGATGGAAGTTTAGATTTTTGAGAAACAATATTCAATAGTCTCTTCTACGTGGTGCTTTGGTTTGGTTCAAATGTGGTGGTAAAAGATCTCGTGATCCTTTGGGAGATTTAAACGTTTTATTTTCTTCCTCATCTATAGATTTCTTCTCATGGATTTCAACTTTGAGTTTTTCTGTGGATTTTTTCTCATTCTTTGATTTATCTTCATTTCATTCCTTTGATTTTTAGTGGATCAAGGAGGGGATGCCGACAACAGTTTGTGCGGTTCATGCCGTTGGTGAGTTGAGGAGCCACCATTGAGGTCGTAAAAAGTAAGGAGAACTGGAGATGGTGGGTGTCATAATAGTTATAAGGGGAGTCACATTTTTAGTGGTTGTAATGGAGGCATAGGTTCCATTGTTGAATGATAGTGGCATTGGGTGAATTCTGGACTGTGGCGAGCAGGGAGTCCAAAGTGGCACTGGGGGGTTGGATGCCCGATAGTGGTTAGTGGGATTGAAGGTAATGGTAGATGTGGCGACACCAATAGGTTGGCATCCACCATTAGAAATAGTCTAATGGTTGGTGGAGTAATGGTGACTTAAAAGATTCACCTTTGAAGGAGTGACAATGGTGGATCATGTGTCACAGTTGGGTGAAGGCGAGAAGTAGGTGGCCTAATGGAAGCTGGTCTTGAGGAAAGTGACATGTTTTGGTTGTGGGTGTAAATGATGGCAGCAGGTGAGGCATCAACAACACCTGAAAAAATATCAAAAAAAGAAGTTACAAATTAATTCAATAAATTAGTTTAACTAATAAAAATCAACTATCTAAAATAATAAAATGAATAAAAATAAAAGCATAAAAAATCACATTTGAAATTATTAAATACCCAATTATCTCAATTATAATTTAATCAACAAATAAATTAAATTGAATTAGAATTTTTAAAAAATTAAAGAATTTAGATAAAAAAATAAATTAAAATTCATAGATTAATTGACTAATAAGTGATAAATATTAAACAATATTAAAATTGAATACTAAAAAGTATAAATAACACCTAAAGAAAGAAATTAAAAAGTAACTATTAATTTAATAATTGATGTTTCAAAACCAAAGTGAAATGTACTTTTTTGAAAATTAAAATGAATAGTAAATTGAATTTATGAATCAAATTAAAAAATAAATATAAATATAAGAAAGAAAATCAATTAAAAAACATTGAAAATAATATAATCAATTAAATGAAAATATAAATTAAAGAATAAAATATTTTAAAAAAATTTAATAAAATTAAATAAGGAAAGAGTAAAATAAAATAATGAAATTTAAAAAATTAAATTGAGATTTTGAAATCCCAAAATTAAATAATAATTAAATTAAAAAAAATTATATAAAAATAAAAATAAAAAACAACATCATAAAAAATTGAATAAAATGATACATTAATTAATTAATTTTAAATTATTCATTAACAGCTTAAGAAAGGATCTAAAACACATAAATTAATAAACAAATCACATTTTTATCAATTTTATATAAACAATATAGAAAATTTTGGATCACCGTAGTTTGTATCAGAGAAGGTTTTTGTTAATTTTGGAATTAGGATTAGACAAAAATAGTGAAAAACATATGTATAGGCCTATTTGTAGGTAAAAAATATAAGAATAATCATTTTAGAAAATGATAAAAATAGGGATCCCATAAGATATTCCATCAGTGTTAATTGTGTAAAGTAATAAAATATTCTTGGTTTGGTAACTTAAATTTTTCTCAAACCTTTTCTTTTTTAGAAAATATTGTAAACTCAGAGAAACTAGGTCAATAACCCCTCTGAAGAAAAATTCAAAAGATTTTAGAATGACGTCCCCAATTTTATGGGAGGTGGATTTCAAAACATCAAGGGAATTATTTCCAAATTCCCTCAAGCTCTAAATAATAACTTGAACCACGGGGAATATCCACCTTCACCCAAGAATGATCAAATAGCCATTGCTTCCATTATATAGAATCAACCGCCAACTTTTAGTGGATCTTCTGATCTACATGTCGGGAAACAATGGGTTAACTCAATGAAGAACATATTTTCTATGATCTATTGTTCAGAGAAAGAGAAGGTGACTTTGGATATTTATCAGTTAGATGGAGAAGCTGATCAATGATGAGAATTGATAAAGAACACAATGTTGGAGAATGAAATGGAGTGGATTTAATGGGAAGAAATTTTGCAAATATTTATTACATAGCATTCCCCATGAACTATTCGAACAAATATGAAAGGATAATTCATAAAGATAAAGAAAAGGGAAGGTGAATCTGTCATTTACAATGGGGAAAACATCATAGGGATTGTAAAATACTCCTTGGGTTTGGTCATTAATAATGATTACAAAATAGATAAATCATTTAGTGGTTTAAATCCAAACCTTTGAAAGGCTCTAGCTATCCGAGAAATTGAAATTTATAAAGAAGTGGTTTGATGTGATCATAAAGTAGGTGTGTAGTTTAGAAATTGGTCCTATGGTTATGTATATAAGAAGAGAAGAATTGATTTTCAAGTCGGTGGGTCAAATGAAAATGTTGAAATGAGGATCCAACTAGCCACATGTCAAAAATGTTTGAAGAAGCATAATGGGAATTTCCTCAAAGGGATAGGTAAATGATTCATGTGTGGGAGATAAAACCACCAAGATCATTAATGTTGAAGAAACCTTAAGTGTCTATCCAAGAAGATGGAGAAAAGGAAGACACATTTTAATTCACCACACATGGTTCAATTCATTAACTATACGTGTTTATAAAACTATGAATGTAAATTCACTAAATCACAGGTCTTTGAGGGTAATCATTTTCCGCAACCAGAAAAGATGAAGGAGTAATGTAAATATTCTTCCTTCAATACTGCAAAAGTGGATAATGAAAATGGAGTCATATGGGGTACACTTCTTATTTACTGAATAATGATTCTTTTTATTTCATTCTGGTTCTAAACACTCCTTTAGATCATTTATGTTTTCTAGAACTTTTTTAGCGAATCCCAAATATTGTGAACTATAGACATCTATTAAAATACCTAGTGGTGGAATAATTGAAACTCAATTACTGGAATCTTTTCCAATAAGAGTCTATTGGAACATTCTTCCATCGAATATCATAATATTTCCCTTTGTGGAATTCATCACTATACTGGGCATGGATTGTATCTCATTATATAGAGCACACATGAACTATTGGGAAAAGGAAATTACTTTTCATATTCTAAATAATCCCATGATCGACTACAAAATTAAATTAATATAATGAATCTCCTCGGGAAATTCCATTAACGGTGTGGGTGCTTATACCCTATGGATATGTATACCTTTTCCAAATGGTGGAGTCAATGGAAGGAGTCAACATAGACGAAATTACAATTGTTAGGGAATAAAATAATGTATTTATTGAAGAGTTTCCTAGACATCCACTAGATAATAAGGTATATATCTCAATAGAGCTCATTCTTGGATCCACTCCTATATCAAAATTCACATACAAGATGGTATTGACCAAATTGGAAGAGTTAACAAAGAAGATACAAGATAATTTGGATAAAGGGATCATATGACCTAGTGCATTAACATGGGGTGTTTCATTTCTCTTTGTAAAGAAAAATGATGGATAAATGTGGCACTGTATCGATTATTGAGAGCTTAAAAAGATGAAAATAAAGAAAAATTATCCTCTACTAAGGATTGTTGACTTGTTCGATCAACTTAAGGATATCGGTACATCTCAAATGTTGATCTTCATTATAGATATCATAAAATAAAGGTGATGACAGAAGATATTAAGAAGATAGATTTCTTTAAAAGGAATGGTCACTGTGAGATCATAATTCTGCCCATAAAACCTAATAATTCCCCTGAAATCTTCATGTATTTAATTTATTGAGTATTTAGGGACTACCATAAAAACAATTTATTGTATTAATTGATGATATTCTCATTTAATACCTCATAAATTAGGAACATTAAGAGTTTCTAAGGATTTTGCTAGAGAGTTTAAGGAAGGAGAAAATTCATGCAACATTCAGTAAGTGTGACTTTTGGATGATTAAAGTAACATTCTTAAGGAACATGATCAAAAGTGAGGGAATTTCTAGGGACCATTCAAAAGATAAGTCAATTGAGGAATAGACCAAACCCAATAGTGTAACATAAATCCATATTTTTGTTAGATTAAATTGGTATTGAAAACGCTTTGTGAAAAATTTCTCATGATTTCCTATACTTCTAACTAACATAACATAGAAAGGGGTAAAGTAATTCTGGATGAAAGAAGGTGAAGAAAGATTCAAGGATCTTAAGAAGAGGCTAATCACTTCACCTGTACTCACACTTACAATAGGTGGAAAATATTTTTTTGATGTACCTAGATGATTATAAGAAATGTATTTGGTAATTTTCTAATGTATAATGATTAAGTGAGAGCCTATGACTTATGATAGCTGAAGATCCCTTAGCAGAACCACCTGATGCATGATCTGAAGTTACCAGCTAGGATCTTTACAATAAATATTTGGAGACACTACCTATATTTTGAAAAGTGAGATATATATATATATATATACTTATCTAAAGATTATAAATTATATATGAACACAAAATGCGCACAACAAACATCAAGGAATATGGTTAGAGCTAATCAAGGGATATGATTTCTCTATCCACTACCATCCAGGAAAGGAGAATATGGTAGCAATTGATATAACCAGAAAAGAAGAAACTACTATATCAATGATTTTGATTAATAAAGATAATATATTATTGGAAATTAAATAGATGGATTTGGAAAATATTACAACAGGGAAGTACAAATGGATGATTAATGCATTCCATATAACAATATTGAAATAGTATAATGTCAATATGGAATTTCTCATTGGTCACTCAAAAACATCCGAAGGAAAAATTCAATTTGGGTTTTGGTGTATTAACTCACCCAGATTTCCCAATTTGTCACCATTCAAGAATATATATCACTTTAATATCATGAAATGTTATTTTTGAAGGAATTAGTGAGGCTTCCTTGGGTTCTAAATTTAATCATCTCTAATATTGATCCAATGGTTACCTCTATATTCTGGATAAGTCTTCAACACTCTTTAATTAATGATTTTAATTTTATTATGGACTATCACCCCAAACATGTTGGAAAATAAAATAGGACTACATAAAAGCTTGAGTACATTTTAAGATCTTTCAAATTGTGATTTAAATGAGGATAGGATCAAGATCTTGAAATGATTGATTTCTCTTATAATTACGACTTCCACAGGAGTACTTAATGTCTTTTATATGAAGATATGTAAGAGAAATGATTTAGAACATCAACATATTGGGATGAAGTTGGGGAATGAAAGATACCTAGACCTAATATTGTGAAAGAAATGGCATTGAATTTTAAAGTCACCCAATAACATATAAAATCTACTCAGAGTCAGTAAAAGGGATATACTGACAATTTCCCAATAGAATGGATTTTGATATTGGGGACAAAGTTTTCCATAGAATATCGCCCTGGAAGGGAGTCATGTATATTAGAATGAAATGGACTATTAGACCAAGGTAAATTTCCCCATTTTAGATCCTTAATCACATAGGATAATTGGTCTTTCAATTTTCATTTCCATCCATGATAGATCATGTTCATGACACGTTCAATGTATAACTCTTGAGGAGGTACATACCTGACCCCTTGCATGTACTGAATCTAGAGGTGGCACTACTGGAGAATAAACTCTCATTCAAAGAGATTACGGTTAATATCGTGGAATATAGAAACAAATTTAGACAAACAAGATAAATCACCCTGTCAATGTGTTATAGAGAAACAATATGTAAGAAGAGACAACATAAAAGAAGAGGAAATAGAGAAATATAAATACCCTTATCTATTTTGAACTGAAAATTTGATTTGAAGTTTTGGGGATGATATTTTTAAAGGTGGGAAGAATGTAACATCCTAGACATTATAAATGGTATTTTTCACAAGAAATAAAGGAGTTTTATAATATACTATATTGTATTATACAAATAAATAATGAAAAAAATTATTTCATTAATAAAAAAGATTACATTAATCAGTAATGAAATCGATTAAAATTTCAAACATTATAATTGGACAAAAAAAATATATTAAAAAATATAAAATGGAAAAATACTGATCACACCAATCCACTCACTATTAGAAAAAGGGAAATACACACGGTTTTAGAAAATATCCTTGTTATATGGTTTTTTTCAAGACCAATACCCATGGTTCTTCAAACAACTGTCAGTATTGGTCAAACCTATACCCATGTTTTTTCTAGAACCATTTTTATAGGTTCTTCTTAGAAAATAATCCCCAAATTTATCCAATAAACATGGTTATAGGTGATCCATAGAGCCATTGTTTTTGTAAACCATGGTTATAGCTTTCCCATATAAGCGATAGAATTTTTTTACAGGAATACCTATTGCTAACTATTTTAACCTATATCCTTAGTTTAAAGAAATAAATATAAGTAAATAAATATTTTTATACTAATAATCATATGTGGTGTTGCGGTTAGGTTCTCAGATTCTATAGTGATAGTCTAGGGTTTGAATATGGTTGTAGGCATTTTTTTAAATCCTATTACAACAGTTTATAAATGATGGGTATATAGATATTAACATAGTGGACTATGTCCCAAACTCCTATTGAAACATTTCATAACCATGAAAATAAATTGTTTAAACTATGGTTATACTATAGAGATATATTTATGGCTTAATCTCCCATGATTCTCTGATCCATGTGTATAGCATATACCAACGGTTTTATGGACTTTACCCATAGATCCAAACTGTAGGTATATGCTAATTTTCTAGTAGCGACTTGAATCATCAACCCCACTTCCAACACTATAGGAAAGAAAAAAATGTTAGTAAATCAATCAAAATTATAGGAAAAAATATATAACCTTGAGCTTAATTGAGTGGAATAATGAATGAAGAAAATTAGTGGAATTTATATAAGGTAATGTGACTATTGGAATAGTAATGTGACCATTAGAATAGTAATTTGAACATTGGGAATAATAACCCAACCATTGGAATAGTAATTATACTCAAAATTAAATTATTGTTATATAAATAATTTTTATTGTTAATAATTTATTTAAATATAAATTTTATAATTCTGAAAAATTAAATTTCATGATTAAAAAATCAAAGAAAATATAAGAACATTTTTTATTGTATTTCATAAATATCATATTTTTTTATTAAAAATTAAAATTACATATTTTAAAATTTATTTTTATAAAATGAATATCATTTTCTTAATCAGTACATCAATGTTGTCTTAGAGTGATTTTTATTAATTTTCAAAAAAAAATCGAATTTCAGATGAATGTAAAAATACTGTTTTTCACATCAAAAGTGTATCTTAAATTATATCATTCATATTATATTAATGTAATAAGACTTTATAGAACATGATGTGAGACCATGATATATTATATTTCATAAATGATTCATTAAAATATGATGAACTTGATTTCCAAACCTAAAATGTAATTTCCAAATCCTAAAAATCTAATGTATTGCATTAAAATATTAAATTACAATTTTTCCACCTTTCCATTTGATTAAAATAATGAATATAAAATATAAAATGAATAAAAGTCTTAAAATTGTGTTATTTAGCTAAAATATGTTTTATATTGTAAAACATTTACCATGACATGGTTTACCTTAGATATAATTTTTTATTCCTAAAATACCATTCTCCTCAAGTATAAATAACCTTTATCCCATCCGTTGAAAAAACACTCATCCCAACAATTATAAATCCTAATATCTATCAAAACAAGACCCTCTATATTACCTTATAATAATTGTAGGATCCTATAGAGATCCTACATTAAAAACCAAGGATTTATAGTGTTTTACAAGATAAGCTAAATCGAGGAGAGAGTCAGTCTCCCTTTACTCTTCCCACTTTTATTTTTACCTTTCTTATCTTTCCAAGTTACATTCAAAAAAAATATTTTATAAAATTAATTATTATGTGATTTAAAATTATATTAATTATGTTAAAATAATACAATTATCATATTTCTTACAAATATGAATTTCATACTTCCATTTCCCTCTCTTTCAACAATGTCCTATTAAAGCTCGGTTAACCACCTATGAAGAAATTACCAAGAAAATTATTATGAACAACTTAATTAATGGATAATATTAATTATATATAAGTCCTAAAAAAATTAATTACATGTATTATACTATACTATATTTATCATACTGTTCTATAAATTACTTTTAAGGAAAATATAGAAATCAAAGCGGAATGGGAATTTTTAAGAATAAATTGATATCAAAATGCTTCAATTTCATCAATGGAAATTAAGAAATATAATAAAATTCTTATAATTGATAAATAGTTGTGTAAATGAATATATTTCACTTATTTATATTTTTTTTAATAAATATATATTTATTATATGGAGGCACAAAAATCAATGAAATAAAGTGGGAATTAATGTATGGGGATCCTTAAACCCAACTCATTTTCATTGTGTTATCCCTAGTTTTTTATTTCATTGGAATGAATATTCCTATAATATTACTTAAATATCATTTCATTATTTTTCACTTATATTTTCAGGGATATACATGTTTCTAACATTATTTTATGACAAATACAATGATTTTCCAAAATAACTATTCCATCTAAAACACATCTTGACTCCTTTTGATTTATTTATTCTTTTCTCAAGAATGACTATTCTTATACCAAATATGTTTCCACATATTTTATTTTGGAACCCCATATTTATTCATGGGATCATGATTTATAGAATAATTATGAAACTGACTCCCTTCCATGGTTTAATTTAGGACCATGGTTGTAATACATTATATGTGGAATGCATGATTATGTAAATATTCTGATGTTATGGTGGGCCAAGAATTATATATCCCTATAATGAATTGGTTAAAGTGAATTATCTCATGTGATATTGTTGATTATTCAAGAACATGATGCTAGATTTTTTCACAAGATGATGTTATTATTATGAACATGTGTTATGCATGAACACAGTTTTATCTTTGTTCACAACTATGTGTGGTATTTGGTCCCTATGACTTGATGTTTCATTATTATGAATTAAAACATTACTTTCCATTATCACATGTTTAATAAATGATTTTTTGTTGATCCTATTATTATTATATGAAGATTATGATTATGTTCACCCAAATTATATTGACTCATGTTCTTTATTCATCCTCCTACCAGGCTTTTAGAACACCCCTTTCATTGATGTATATCCTAAGGAGATTACATGTACTCAATATAATGTGAGCTTTTAGATATATAAAGAATAAGGATTAAAATAAATAAATAATTTTTATTTTATAAAACTTATATATGAGACTAATTTTCTAAAGACACTATAACATTTGATCATGTATTTGTATCTCTATAATTTTTTTTGTATTAAAATGATGTACTAGTAATGGCACAAAAAAAGCAGGGTTTCTATAGTCCAATGCTCAATCGAATATTAAAAATCCTTAAGACTCTTTCTGGTAAATCTAAAGTGAATCTATGTCTATTATCTCATTTTTTAGACTCTATTTGATTACTCTAACCAGTTTCACTATTTTTAAACCAATTTAATTGGAAACATACTCTGTTAAATATGATGGCTATTGTTTTTTTCTTGTATCCATGCCTGATGTTTTTTCCCAGTACTTTAACTCTCTACCATTAATGAATAGTATGGGTTTTAATAATTTATTTGGTCCCTTTATTGGGTGTTCCTGAAATAGAGAATGTGGTAACCCAAATTTTTTCCCACATATTGAAAACTCAAACATTAAAACATGAACTTGTGTGAAACTTGTTATATGTTTATCAATAATTATATGGGTTTTTATAGTCTTCTTATAAACTCAGTGCAATCTCCAACTCATAAAACATACTTAAACTCAATGTTTAGGTAATTATTCATAAATTCTAAAACTTTTAAACATAATAAACATCAATATATCAAATAATTTTCATCAATGTCAAGGGGATTTACAATGTTATATAAATATACTTGAAAACATCATCTGCAAAGTGTTTGTCTGATTACTTCATTAAGAAAATTCATTCTAGATCCACACTTAATTACTTGAAACTAATCATCTTACCTAAAATAAAACTTCATATATTTATTTCATTCAAAAAACTAAATCTATAATAATATATTTGAACCATTTGTTTAATGAAATTGAAATTTTTTTCTGATGCATGTCAATGTGATGGTACCTTTTCTATGCATTCTACTTCCTTACATCTGTTTTTATATTATATATCCAATTTCATTCTCCATTAAATTTTTATTCATATGATAGAATCAAAATGATGCATTTAGAACTAAATCTTTATGACATAAAACATCGTACTATATATAAAAAAATATTTTCAATGGTAATTCATATAGATTTTCTTTCTAGTACACTCGTCTTCTTTTTCAATAAAAAATATATGCCTCTATCCGTTGAGCTTGAGCCGTTGATGAGATATAATCTTATGGAAAATTATAAAGACATCTATAAAAGAGGACTTTCTCCATCTGGTTACACCATTCTTGTAATTTATAGTATCTCTTTTTTGGTTCCATTATCTGATGGATTTAGTTACCTTTATGAATTGGACATACTACCCTTACAAAATAAAAAATGTGATATACCTTTGTGATAGATTATTATAACATCACACATCTTTAATGCTTGACCTATACCCCTATAATACTAAATATTGACCTCTAAAAAAATTATATAGCTACTCGAGATTTTACTTTTAACAAATCTCTCTCTAATAACTTCATATCTATTCTATTTTGATAATATCACCTTTATCTATCCGGAATATTTTTGAAACATATACTTTGGACATGTTATATAACTTTATCCACTCACTTTGTGTTTGTTCCATCTCGATAATTGTGTCTTGAACTTTGTGTTGGGAGATCTTCATGTGGTGGAATACGTATGGTGGCTTAATCTCCCCCTTTGAACAAAAGTTTATCTCAAGATATTTCTTATGATTTTGGAACTTGTTAAAAAACATACATTCATCCGATGTAAGTAATTTTTCCTAAAGTTGTTATGGAAACATCCTTGATTCATTCTGACCTATTTAAAATAAATCATTCAAAACACATATTTTTTTATCAATAAGTAAAGAACATGTTCCAAAAACATAAAAAAAGATCTTTAGCTCTTACAACATTATTCACTCTTATGAAGAAGATATAAATTTTATCAATATCATGAATCCAGATATCATTATATATAAGTCTCTAAAACTATAAATTCTCTCACTTCACTTTTCTTGTCTATTCATATATATTCACTAGTTTTTCTCATATACTATTTTTTATTCTATTACTTTGTGCATACAAAATTAACTTTCTAAAGTGGAATATAAAATCCAAATCTATAGAACAATCCACATTATCTATACTCTTATTGTCTACTACTATTAGGGATAAACCTTAATCATGTGGATTAAACCCAACAGTTTTAGATTTTAATGCTTAAAAAAATGGTAGAGACAAGTTATATTAGTATTACTTCTTTCCAAACATGATATCATTTCCCATAAATCATAGTAATTACCTTTTTGTTCAACCATTTAAAATTATCCACAGTTGGTAATAGGAAATGATGCCAATTTATTATTCCTAAGAGATAATTCAAATAGAAATCCCAAATAAAGGTAACATGTGATCTTATAGCAGATGATTATCCACATAAAATATCAGTGGAATTTCACTAAGCCAGGGTGGGAATGAGGTGATTCATTAATGAAAATTGTTTTAAGTTCCCTAAAAAAATATCCTTGACTACAAATTAATGTTTAGTGATATCATCTATCTTCACACCAACAAACACACCACTATGTGGAAATAAAAAAGATTTACATGGTTAATCTCTCAATATTGGAAGGATATTCCTTAGTGTAATATATATTTATATTTTATAAAACTACCCAAAATAATAAGAATTTAAGTATAAATGAGTAGGATATAAAATTGAAACTCATGTATGAAAGTCTTCACTCTATGTTTTGGTTCATCAAATGCACAATTGCATCAAACACTAAAGATAATGCTTTGTAAAAATCGAAGAGTCTTCAATGAAAAAGTCTTCCACCATGTCATTTAGTATGATGAGTTTCTATACTTGTTCTCAATTACCACAATATCTATTAAGTAGAACTTCTCATTCAAACATTCATGGGAAAAAGTTGCTTCTTTACTATCTATGAACAACACATGAATAATACCACTTCTATTTTCATCCAAAACATCTTTTTTATACTTTTTATAATCACATAATTTTCATTATTTTGGAATATATATATATTTTATACTTTTTTTATATAAATTATTTTTATGTTTTACTTTTTTCTTCAAATAAAATACAAATCTACCGAATAGTAATTTTTTTATCTAATTCAGATTTGAATTTTAAATTAAAATTAAAATAACATTCTTTAAACAATACCCTAGCATTTTCTTCTTTTTAATAATCATCATAAAATTAAAAATTTTAGATATAATATATTAGTATAACCACTAAAACTCTGAAATAATTCAATTTCATTAAGTGTGATCAAACAGCCCAGATTTCTACCCTTCAATGGATCTCTTCACCCTTTACATCATGAAATTTCAGTTCAATATAGTTATTTTTTAAATACTGAATCATATTACAATGTGACATAGTCACTATTGAATAGATAGAATCTTTTATGGTGTAAAAAATCATTATAATGTGAAGGTATCTAATTCTCCAAACCCATAAAAAATATAGAAAACTAAGTATCCTATCCTAAACTCTTCTCATATAGCATGAACCACATATCTCTTAACTAGTTGGAATATGGTAAACTGATCACAATGTAGGATCCTTCAATGTTATAGTGACACCATAATAAATATGGACCTCTCCCATACGCCATGGTCTTAATTCCATGGCATTATCAACTTATCTAAACATCCATTATGATATGGTTACTTATTTACACTATGGAGGTCCTAAATATTTTAGTGACATGGAAAATATGCTCATAATAAATTTCAGTACAGGCATCTTCTTAAGGTATAGAATCCATCAAATCATAAAGGACATATAAAACCAACTCACTATCCTTTTATGACATTGAATCTTTTTCAGGGTGTTAACCTTCTTATTAAATCAATCATTATAGTTCAATACCAAGCTATGTGGCATAAAAATCTTTCATTTAATAGATTTAATCATGAACTATTTATATGATATATAATGACTGAAAACCAATGAAATTTTCATCTAAACTACACTATAAAGTCTATCATCTCACAAGAAATGTGTGTTTTGATCTCATTTATTCATTGAAAATAAAATCCTACACAACACATTACATCCACTCCAACATCATCTTCAAAAAAAATCATCACAAAACCATCTCAATATCACTTGGTCCCAACAATGACAAAATCCTTCATACAAATTATCCTAACTATATTCCTCTAGTACCATAATATTTAGGGTTCCTCAAATAATATTGAGCCAATATTTATTAAAGATAATATAATATAATTATATTGGGGTAACTCATAAACATCTCCCCATATGTATGATAATCCATGGGCACCCTGATTTGTTAGAAACTACCAATTTGAGTGAAGGAGGTCTTGATAAGAATCCAATTTAGATGGAATATAACATTAATACTTTTAAGGGGATTTAAATATCAATATGTTATCTCATTTATTCCCTTTTTTGTATACATGATTATAAGGATTTAGTTTTGTATTATATACCCACAAACAAATAAATATGTTGAAAATATATTATTGTAAAACACTTTATACAACTCCTAATTATTTTTAATTACCAAAAAAAATAATACAATTATATTTAGTCATATACAAATTTATCTCACGAAAGTGTTTCAAGAAATCATTTTTGATTAATTATTAAAATCATAAAAAATAGAAAATACTTATTATCTGATATCTATGTGGTCCATCACTTTTTAGGGTTTTGAGGCTCATAGTGCTTGGAGGAGTCTTGGAATATGTATAAAGGTGTTTATATGTGAAATTCTAGAAACATAGAGATTACAAACAATAAAATCCATAGATTCTATGTAAGCGATGTTCACAAATGGTTTAGGGAAGGTTCATGAAGTGTAAGTATTCAGGGTTAAATAATAAAAAGGCAACACAATTTTCAGTGCAACTGATGCAAAATATTTACACAATGTTTAAATTCCCATTTATTTACATATTTAAATATTTTATTCTCTTGGGTATTTTACAAAACCTATGAATTATGTTCCTCCCTCTCTTGTTCTTGGATAACAAAATCTCTCCCTTTGAATTTTTGAGATCCCTTCAACCGGTGATTGATCCTTTGATTTTTTTATCCGTTTTGATCTATGGTGTGTTATACATCGATTTCATATAGCTTATCCTTTGTTTGGATTTATTTTCCTCCAATTATCCATTCCATGTGATGGGGGATGATATCCTGTCTTTCTAATGGGGTCTCTCTTTGGTTCTATTGGTATTGTTGTGCTATAGTTTCCTCAGATGGATGTAGTTATTATAGTAGAGGTGATCGAGAATCTATAATTTGGTCTATTGTTATGTAAGGATTGTTGACGACTTTCGAGTTATAGGATTCATTTATTCTCATTATTTACATATAGTCATTGAAATTTAATGATTTATCTTCATGGATTGTAATGAAATTGAACAAATAATTATTTTAACTTGACTAAAGAAATTGGATATCAGCCGTATGTTGGAAATATTGTCACTGTATACCATGAGAGTGGGTTTCCTCTTGATTTTCAAGATCATTTGATATCTATTTCATTATTTGTTAGCATGTTTTTCTTAGTGAAAATTTGTAAAGAATTTAAATCTATAATTAATTGATAAATAATTGTCTTAATATTAAAGAGGATTGTTTAATGAATCTTGTTCATGAAATAATTTTATGATAATAAAATTGATGTGAATGTACATGTTTAATTAAAAATGACCATACGTGTGTTTAATAGATTTTATAAAGTTGGATTATGAACATGAAGAATGATAATGATCACTGTTAATAATGATGAAAACTATATGTTAATTTATAATGATACTTATCCAGGTTTTTTGAAACTAGAATAATGCGAAAGTATATCTTGCCTTTGATATGTTGTTACAACTTTTTTCTTAGGATTACCATTGTTTTAATATTTTAATAAATGAATTGATTAATCCACGTTGTATAAATAACCTATTGAGTGATAAGTATAATTTCTTGGTCTTGAGTATCCCATTTTCTGGAGAAGGCCAAGTGTGTCAGTTTGGAGCTTTTAGTGTTTGTTTTCATTTAAAGGTGGAATGCCTTATTTTGAGGGCCTAGTTTCCATGTTGCTTGCCTATTGTTTCCTATATCTCATAATGGGATTTGGATACGATCCATAAGATATGATCCTGGTATGGATGATCTCGGAGGGATGATGTGTGGTATGGACTAAGGAGGCCCAGATGTGATGTGATCCTAGGATAGATGTGCCTTGAATGGCTGTTTTGGTATGTGGGTACAAAGTCCTAGATGATGTTATGGAAAGTGATTAATGTTATGGAGAGATGTATCTGTATAAGCATGTTGGAGTCTGAGATGATAATATAGGTTATGGAATGGGTTAAATATAGTCTTACTCATTGATGTGTTTTTGAGAGATGGCATGCTTTATTTTGAATCTTTTTAATGGCTAATGGATGGGTTTCTTGTTTATCTTAATTATTTTTACCAATAAGTGTGAAAAATGGATGTTCTTGGTTGTATTTTTTTTCTAACTTTGGTTGATTAGGATGGGTTTCCTAGTGTAACATGACATTGTAAGATACTAATAATTAATTTAATAAAATTTTGACACATGTTCTTGGTTGATGATGGAATACAACTTCATAAAGGATTTTAATCTTGATAAAACAAGTCCTAGATTTGGAGTTATTCCTGAGGGCATGTACTTTACTATAATAATTTTTAATGAAATTTGATCAAATATAATGTGGAATAATGTTAATGGTAATTTAATGGATAATTTATTAATTATTGTAAAGTGAATTTCTTAATGAATAGAATTATTTAATGTATCTCTTTTATATGATTGTGTTATTATAGGATATCTTCTCTTAGCAATGTAATGTAGGAGTCTGAATGACATATGTAGTAGTTTATCCTAAGACTAGTTTTTTACCATAGTGTGGTAATGAGATTTTTTATATCATGCATATTATGTGATTTAATACACTACCCCAACCTTGTTGGTTGTTAAACTGACACCCATTGGACTCTAAGAGGGTGTTCTCCCTAATATCCTAGGGGGAGGATGGATAGATAACTACCCCTCTAGCCCCACTCTATTAACTTGGTAGCTACTTGTGCTATTACGCATGATGTTTAGTTTTCCGTATATTTTTTTTAGAGGTATACGATGGATGGTGATTATTTCACACACATTTATTACCTAAAATAATATCCAAATTATTATTAAACGCATGACATGTATAGGTTGTCATGGCTTGAGATACTTACTCGATGTATGGGCAATAATGGATTGATTCATAATACCTGATATTTTATATACATCATACATGATATGATGTATTTCATAAACTAATTGGTTACTATTTGGTTGTGATGTGGGATGGTGTTCTTATGTGATGTAAAAGGTCCATGTGGTGGTGACCTGAATTGTGTTTTTTTGGAAAACATACTTTTGGAGAGAGATGCCCAGGATGTGCGACGATGGGTTGGATTTAAAACCTTTTGGGGAAGTAGGATAATAGTACCCTTGATATTTTCTTACAATATTCTATTCCCTATTATATGTGATACTTTGTTAGAGATACCCAGGGTTAGGTTGGGAACATAGTACACTTATTTAGGTGATGAGTTAGTTTCACTATTGATCATTGTGCTTTAGCATATTTTATTTATATTTTTCATGAGATAAATTTGAGAGGATTATACTGATTAAAATATTATACAGACCTTATGTATCTATAAAATATTTTTTATGTTAGTTAGATAAGGCTGGTTATTGGTTTGGATATTACTTTCTTAGGGTCTAGCATGATCTGTTTGTGCTCCGTGGTCTCTGCAGATTTTATCTTTTTGGTACTTATAGTTTTACATTGAGTTGTTTATTACTATAAGACATATCATGGTTTCATTTGGGTAATATATATATATATATATATATTAATATTTCTCTGAGAAGGTGTTGGTTTTTGTATACTTCTTATCTCAATCCTTTTCATGTTTCTATTAGATGGTAAGTCAAACCATCTACATATTTACAATACCCTTCATTCAAGTCACCTACCCAGGGCCTACTGAAGGTGACACTAAGGAAGTCACCAGCCTTCTCCCCTCATTGAGGTATCTTTGTGTATATGAGGACATGATAGTGTCATATCATAGGTTTAGTTTGAGGGACAAGATAGAGTTTGGAGTCCGGCATAGGTGAGGTTGTATGGGTTAGTTGATAAATAGTGTCAACAATGGTTATTAAGTGATGTAATCATAGGAGACCAGCTATGACATGGGTATTTAGGTACCCATGTGATCTGATACATGAAACTTCAAGTTTACCAAGAATACAAAATGAAGTGACTCTAGTTGTAGGGTAGATAACTAGGAAAGGATAATGCATCATTCTTCTTTGTGCCTTTGTCAGTAATGGGTAGATCTTAGGATAAGTTAAAACTAGAAAGAATAAAATCAAATAAATAATTAATTAATGTTAAGTATTACACATTCCATTTTTAGGATCTCTAACACATTTTTTATTCATGAAGGTACTTCTCCAGGTGATCATCCTCGTCAGGTTCGTGCGGAATATGTTCAACAAGATGTTCCCGGAGATCATTGTAGATTTGAGGATAACAATGATGAAACTTAGAGGAGGATACTCCAAGAGTTATAGTTCCATATTATTCCCAAGTATGAGGGTTCCATTTCAGATTTAGTCACAAAAGTTTTTTTTTGAGGAGGTTGATATAGCCTTCAGTGGTCGACAAGATTATTGGGTTTCATTATTTGTAATGATTCTCTGTGGAGAAGTGAGGTAGTTGTGGTTCTTGTTTCTCAAGGATCACGAGGAGTCATTAGTATCCTAAGAAAAGTTTTGGGACCATTATTTGTCTATGTTTATTATTTTTACCATGAAGGTGGCCATTCGGTAGGAGATTCTTACACTTGGGCTGGGTATATCTAGTTTCTGAGAGTTTGGTATTTGTTTCTTGACAGTTTGGAGATATTATTTAGGCTCATTTACAGATGAAGAGGATATGGAAAGGAATTTATTGGAGGAGTTGCATCTAGATATCCAAATCTAGGTTATCCCATTTATTATAAAGACATATCTCTATGTTTTAATGAGATTATAGGTTATTAAAAGGAAACTATCTAGAAATGTGTTTTCATGAGAGGGGAATCATTAGGATTCCTCATATAACAAAGATGTGTTCCAGGATCCTAGTTGTTAGGGAAAAAGTGTTTTCAGTCAACTGGGAGTATGTCCTGATCATAATTATCTCTTTTCTATGAGGGTGGATCTCAGACTTATGACAATGGATCAGACACATATTTTTCTTGTGGAGTATGAGATCATCCTTGGTCAGAGTTCCCATCCTTTTGAGAAGTTAGAGTTTGTTAGTTATTTCATTCTATTTTTCTTAAATGAGATAGTTTTAGGTGAGTAAGAGGAAATAAGTTAATCTAGTTTGGGATCAGTAGAGAGGAGATGTTAAAGGTAGAGAATAGCCCTGAAATTATCCTCATCCTCAGAGAGAAGAGTGAGGATATGGAGGTGGTCTATAGTAGGGTCAGAGAGGCCGTGCATTAAGACATAGTCAGCTTCATGATTTAGAATTTCCAGCACTGAATGATCCAGATATCATTCAACATACCCTTTTCATGTTTTCTACTTGACTACATCATTTTTTATTATAGAGTGAAACACTCATTCATGTCAACTGACCTCATCCATGCTTTGAGACTTGAGGTAGAGAGGTTTCTAGTGCCATGGATATTAACTATGAATGTTGGAGTTTGAGATGATTTTTATTAAATATATAGATAATGTGATCTAGTGTTGGAGAAGAACTACTATTGCGATGATTTATTATGTCTATAGTTACAGACATATGAAAACATCCTCAACATATATTTGTTGAATTAGGTATAGTATATCATGTATTTTTATAGAGTAAATTTTTGTTTTTTGATGCTCATGAAGAGTAAATAGTGATTTCGGACAACTGAGACCATCAGATGTGTAAAAGGCATGTTATATAATTGTTATATATTATGCCTAAGATGATCTAGTATTCTTTGGGGTTTTTATAGTTAGAGTTTCCCAGTTTTCTAAAATCTTAACCTCATGTCATTCCAAAAGATTTTTTAGTGTTACCCCCTTGATGGGAGATCAAGCATGGAATAAAACTACATCTAGGTGTTTCTTCAATCTTGATGTCTCCACATTGTATGGTTCCTTCTATTTTGAGGTATCTATGAGTGAAAATTGATGATATTATGTAGTGAGTTTTTGTTTCGTCGAGTGTAACACCTTAGAGTGCACCCATTTTTTTGTAAATACAATCTATGGGATTTTATGGCTTTGTATAGATTATCATCACATGAACCAAGTTCGAGAAAAGAAACACCATCCTCTTTCGAGTATTGATGATTTATTTGATAAGAAGAAAGGATAAATTTTGTTATTGAAGATTTATTTTTGGTATGGATATCATCAAATGTGGGTTAAGGATGAGGAAATTCAAAATACATATTTACGATAATTTTAATGGGAATTATGATTTCGTTGTGATTCTGTTTGGTGTGATGAATACGCTCGATATGTTCATATGATTGATGAAAATGTTGTTCACATAGTTCTTGGATAGGTTTATGTCGGTATCCATCGATTAAATCTATGTTTACTATGTGTCTTAAGAGGAGAATGAAAATTAGATTCATTCCTTTTTGGGAGTTATTATTCATGAGAATCTATTTTGGAAGTTTTAAAATTGTGATTTTTTGTATCATTAAATCCGTTTAGTGGGGAATTTGTTGTCCCAAGATGGAGTTTCTATAGAACATTCAGTGACAGAGGTTGTAGTGTCTTGAATATACCTCAAGAAAGTGGCATAGGTGCGAAGTTTTCTTGGTATTGTGGGATATTACCGGAGGTTCCTAATAAACTTCTATTGTCTTGTGACTCCTCTAATAGCCTTGCGCCATAATGTTCAGATTTTTTTATGGACTAAAAAGTGATAATAACATTTTCAGTACTTGAAGGATAAGTTGTTCAGCTCACGAGTTCTTTTTTTCCAATAGAGGGAGTTAAGCATGAGTTTTTCTATGACTCTTTGTGTCTTATCTTTGTATGTATTCTGATGTAGTAGAGACCAATTGTTTCTTATGGGTCTCAGTAGTTATGTCCCAGTGAGTGTAACCATGAAACTCATGATCTCGAGTTATATGTAGTGTTTTGTTCTTTTATGTTGTGGGAAAATTACCTTATCAGCGAGCATTTTTTGGTTTTTACTCACCATAAGAGCATGAGGTATGTCTTATCTCCGCATTATTTGATCATGTTCGAAAATCAATGAATGAAATTATTATAGAATTATTACTTTGATATTTCGTATATTCCTAGAAAGTGTACTGTTTTAGTCGATACACTTAGTCATAATTCACGTAGTGATGCCATGCATGAATCTAGGGATTCTTGGAGTGTGATGGAGGAACTTTTAATGATGAGAATTAATATGAGACATGTTGGGGAAGATGATGTCTTTTCCAGATGTTAGTTTAGTCATCTCTGGTGTAAGATGTGGATGAGTCCCATTTAAGGGACCCTAAGGTGGAGGTCTTGAGAGATCAAGTAGTTTTTGGAGATGCATTTGATGGTGGGTTTGAGGATGGAGGGAACTGGGTGTTGTTATATGGAAGGCATTTCATTCCTTGGGGATATGTGAGATGTTTATTTATGATTTAAATAGTTCTCCTTTGGTTTTACATCATGTAATGACCAAGATGTACCAAGTAATGAGAGGTCATTTTTGGTGGCCTTGGTAGAAGCAAGCAGTTTCTGATTTTGTTTATCATTGTTTGGTATGCTAGAAGGTAAATTTGAGGCACCGTGTCCCCAATGGTTTTCTCCAAACACAAGATTTTTCCCAGTTTATGTCAAAGGAAATATCAATGGACTTCATTAGTATTTTACCAAGATCTCAGGGAGTCTATGATTATGTATGGGTGATAGTGGATCCTTTGATGAATTCATCCCACTTTATAGTGATTAGAGATCAAGATCGGGGGAGATTTTGTCCAGGTACTATCTAAAGGAGGTAGTGAATCTCCACAGAGTCGTGATAATGATCATTTCTGATTGATATCCTCATTTTACCTCTATATTATAAATACGCCTCAAAAATTATTTTTGAACATAGATATTCCTTGTCACTAATTTTCATCAAAATAAGGATGGTAAAATAGAGTGGATTATCTATAATCTTTAAGAATTATTGTTTTCTTATGTCATGGATTATGGATGTTCGTATATTAGGTTCCTACCCTTGGTTGAGTTTTCTCAAAATATTATTTTACACTCTTCAATTGGTATGATGTCATTTGAATATTTCTACAGATGAACTTTCCATTCTCTATTGTGTCGGAATGGGGTTGGAGAGTTATTAATTCTCAAGATAGTTCTAGTGAATAGTAGAACATAGATGGTTCATGTAATTAGTAAGAGAATGAAATCAGTGAAGGATCATCATAAATTATATTCCCATTATTGGAGTATACCTCTATAGTTTTACATTGGTGATCACATGTTTATGAAGGTGGTACCTTTTCATGGCTAGTTAAGGTTTGATTTTGGGATTAAGCTTTCTACCTGGTTTTTTGGGACTTATGATGTGTTGGCTCAGGTTAGAGCCATGGAATATCTGGTAGCACTTCCCCCATAGATGGGTATGATAAATGATGTTTTTCATGTTTCATAACTACTTTGTTATCTTCCTGATGACTCTCAGGTCATTGATTGGAGATACATCAATGTTGATAATGATGCGACCTTCGAGGAGCGTCTTATAGAGACTCAAGACCACTATGAAAAGGGTTTTCACTAGCATACTATTCCATTGGTTTATGTGTTGTGTCTCCATGGTGGCATGGAGAAGGGTTCCTGGGAATGTGAGTTGCGGATGCACACTCAGTAACTCGATATTTTAGATGTTTTTCTCTTCTATTGTAATACAGTTCATTTTTTTATGTTGATCCATTTGTTTTATAGGATGGTTTTCTCTTTTTTTTATTGTGTCTTTACTCTCATTTGAGAGGTATATCCCCCAAGAGAGTGTTTATGAGGGGTTTGTGGTTTTTGTGTGGTTTCACACTATTTTCCTTTGAGTTATGTTGTTAAGGTCCTATGGTGGTGACACCTTTCATTGGTATATCATAGAAATACTATTTGGATATCCCCTTTCCATTTTTATTTGGGTTTGGTTTTAGATTCTTATGGATAAGAATTTTTTTGAGAGGTATTTAATTTATGGCCCTAATCCTCCGGTCCAAAACATCACATGTACCTAAGGTTTGTAGTGCTTATAAGAGGATTAGAATATGTATAGAGGATTTTGGATATGAAAATCTAGATATATTGAGATTAGACACCGTGTAAGTGAGGTTCATAACTTATGTAGGAAAGTTTCATGACATGTAAGTATTCGAGGTTAAAAAAAGGTGACATCATTTTTAGTGAGAACCAATGATCAACATCTACACAATGTGTAAATTTATTACCAAACATGTAAATCCCCAATTATATACATCTTTTCATGTTTTATTCGCTCATGTTTCTCACAGACCCTAAGGCTACATCACCTCCCTCTCATACTAGACATCCATCCAGTTTCCCTTGGGAATTTTGATATCACTTTATCTGGGGATCAATTATTGGATTTTTTATTTGATCCATTTTGATCCAAGGTGCATTCTACCTACAATTATTGTGGTTTTCTTTTCTTTAGTGTCTTTTTCATCCCATTTTTATTTTTATAAAATGAAGAAAGGCCTCCCTTATTTCAATTGGGGTTTATGATGGTTTTTTTGGTGAGGTTGTGCCGTGAAATTCTTGAATGGATGTATTTATGGAATGAGAGGCGATCAAAGATCCATAATGTGGTAAGTTCTCTTGTTAAGAATATTGATGGATTTTGAGGTAGGGTATTTGTTGCTTCTCCTTATTTTAATGAAATCATAGAGCTATCAGGATTTTTCCCATTATATGATAATGAAATTTCACTAATAATTATTTAAACCTGATTAATAAAATTGGATATCAAAGGAATGTTTGTGATGTTGTTTCTTTATACAATGATATTAGATTACCACTTGATTTTCAAGATAGTGTGAGATATTTTCCTTTATTTGTTATCATCTTTTCTTGGTGGAAATTTGTAAATAACATAAATATAGAATTAATTTAGAATTAATTAGTTTATGATTAAAGAAACATGTTTAATGAATCCAGTGGTTAATGATATTTTATTATAATCAAATTGATGTGTATATGCATGTTTAAATGAAACTGATCTTCCATGTGTATAATGTAATTTATAATGTTGGTTAATGAACATGAATCCTGAGAATTATATTCATTAATAATATATAAAAATGAATTTTAATTGAGAATTGTACACAAATTGGTTTTTTGAAACCAGAGTAATGCTAACATCATGGTTTTCCTTTGATAGCTTGTTATATATTGTTTCTTAGGTTACTCGTAGATGGAACCTATTAATATAAGTAATTGAAATCAAGATGGAATAAGAACCAGCTGGGTGATAAAGATAATATTTGGGTCTTGAGTAGTCTTTTTTCATAAGAAGGCCGAGTAAGTCATTTTGGAGACGTGAGTGATTGTTTTCATGTGATGGTGGAATGCCTATTTTTTAGGGCCCAATATAAATATTATTTTCTTATTGATTCTTTTTTCTATTTATGTGGTCTAGATATGATCACTGTGATATGAGCATTGTATGGATTCTCCTAGTTTTATGATGCGTGATATGGGGCGGGGAGGCCCGAATGTGATGTGACCCCAAGATGGTTGAGCCTGAGACAACTATTGTGGTTTGTGGATAGGGAGATAAGGATAATTTGGAATCAGATGACTCATGTGATGGGGATATACATAGTTATATGCAAGTGGGTTTATGGGTTGACACCAATGGTGATAGAATTTGTTTATGAAGGTATTAACCATTTACGAGATGTTGAGATATGGTATGCTCGATTTTGAATATTTTTAATGGTTGATGGCTGAGTGTCTTCTTTATCTATATTATTTTCCCCACCATGTGAGGTAGATGGATATGACTGGTTGCATGTTTTCTCTTGGTGGTATCTTAGGATGAGTTTTCCTAGAGTACCTCAATGTAGGATGATAGTAATAATGAATTCAATAAATGTTTAACCCACAAGGTTGGATGATGATGGAATAAAAATACGGAATAGATGTTAATACTGATAAACCAAGTCCATGGTTTGGACATATGTGTGGGTGGAATTGGATTTACTCTGATGATGTGTAATTTAATGTAATTCAATTTAATGTGTAATATTATTAATTTTTATTACTGGATAATTAATTATTTAATATAAATTGAATTTATTAATGAAAAGAAGTAATTAATATATGTATTTTATAAGCTTGTGTGGATATAGAATATTTGGTTTTACATATATATTCCTAGAGTCCTAGTGACGTATGATGCAGTTGAGTCTAAGACAATGTTTTTCCATAGTGTTGTTATGATCTTTGTTATATCATGTGTATTTAGTGACTTCATATGCCTACCCCACCCATGTCAATTGGGAAATAAACACCCAGTGGACTATGGGGGGGGAGTTTTCCCCAACATCCTGGGGGGAGGATAGATGGATGAATACCCCCTCTTGCCCATATACCTTTTATTGATATCTAATTATGCAGGAATGAGAGATTTGTACTTCTACCCATATATGTGTGCTGAGGTTTATGATGGATTTTGGTTATTTCACACACATGTATTACCAGATATAATATCTAAAATATTATTACATGTATAAAATGTATAAGCAGTGATGGATTGAGTTACTTACTCGGTGTATAGGTTGTAATGGATTGAGGAATAATACTTGATGTTTGATATACATCATACATGGTATGGTAGCTTCTGGGATGTAATTGGTTACTATTTTTTTATGATATGGAATAGTGTGGTTATGTGATACATGAGGTGAATGTAGAGGTGCCATGCCTAGGTGATTTCGATATGACTTACTTTTGGAGGGAGATGATCGAGACATGCGATGGTGGCGAAGAGAAAACAACTAGTTAAGAAGATGGATCAGGTACCCTTGATGTTTCATTACTATATTATATGCTCTCTTTTATGTGATACTTGGAGAAAGATTTCCATGTTGTAGTTGGGATCTTAGTATACCGATTTAGGTGACGAGTTAGTCTATGATTTAGCATTCTTTCTTTATCTTTGCATGAGAGTCTTCATAGAGGATCCTAATGAGTATAATTTTATACTCACCATAAGTATCTATAAACTATATTCAAGAAAGTTGGGCTGTATTTGTGATTGGGAAGGATATTACTATCTGGGGGTTTAACAAGTGTTATCTGGGATTCATAGTCCCAGATGTTTTTATCTTTCTAGGTGTTTTTTTCCTTTCACTTGTTTGGTGCTGTAAAATATTGTAGGGGTTCATTTGGGTTTCTTTATATATATATATATATATATATATTTGAGAAGGTTTTAGTTGGTTTATCCTTCTTATCTACCAATTCAACATGTTTCTCTTATATAGTAATGGCTCCCATATTATTTTCTACTATACCCTCAGTGCTAGTCACCAACCAGGGCCTATTGGAGGTGGGAATCAAGTAGTCACCATCTACATCCCCTATCTTTGGTATCTTTGTGGGGTGGGGATCATGGGAAAATTCCCATAAAAGATATAATGGTGTTATAAGTATCAAACCCCCAAATTTTTATATACATTGAAAAACCCATAGACAAGTGGAAAATGCGAACTAAAGACCCACTTTCAACAGATTAATACTCTAGAGACACTTAAATTATAATAAAACCTAATGAATCATATGTATAAATAATAATACAAATTTACTTTTATATTCATAACACTCACACACAAATCATTATAATTGTTGAAAACAACTAAATATTATGTTGTATCTAGAAAACAACACCTTATATACATGGAATGATATTTAAAAAAGAACATTAAGCCTTTAAACTAATTCATAAATTCATTCATAATATAAAAAATTCTTGTTAATTAATTATATAAATAAAATAATATACATAATAAATGATTATTTCATAAATTTGGACATGTTATTAACATTTCTGAACTTTTTATAAATAAAGATATCATAATCACTATATCTAAATAGCCTTATCGATATCCCGTAAATAAAAAAATGAACATTTCATATTTATTTCAAAATGAAATATTTCATATTATAATTTACATGGAATTCCAAATGAACTATATAATTAAAATATATGATATTGAAAAAAATATAATCCCTATTATATATCATATGAGAATTTCATATTATAAGTTAACATTTAATATAAATTAAATATAACATCATTTCTAAATAATACCTTTTATAATGAAAAAATTATATTAAATTATATTCTCTTTTATATTTAATTTATTTTATAATTTATCAAAAATTAATTAATTTAACAAATATTTAAATTTACTTGATGTGTAAATTACATTGAGAAAAGATATTTTCATATGGATTATACCCTCCTCAAACTTGATGTGGATTCGAAGTTCCCACACTATTGAATTTTTCTTAATAATTTACGAAAAATATTTCTTATAAAAATAAACAGCTAGAGTAAATTTCTTTTAAACCAATATGTGGTCTATCTTTAGTGAAAGCACGTTCAATAGGAAAACCATGTCCATTTTTGTGGGATAATCCATTTTGGGTAAAAATTTACATATTTTATCCTAAAAAATCAGGATGTGGTTTTATTAAGAGAGATCGTGGATCAATTATTAATAATATTTTAAAAATATATAGAAGGATTGTAATAGTAGATCACAATATAACAATATTATTTATGACACTCTATTTATGTGAAATATTTCAATGCCCATTTTTATGAAATCAATATGTGATTTTATAACTTTTAAAAACTCAATCTCATTTTTAAAATAAATTACATTTTTGGTTTGAAAAATATCATGAACCATTATGGTTTTATGAAAAACACATTGTGTTTGTAGAGAATCATATTATCCATGTTTCTTCATCTATTGAAGAATAAATCCAAAAATAATGGGAAGGTACCTGAGACAACTAAAGGGTTTTATTAGGGATATAAATTTATCAAATGTATTATATATAATAAAAAAATTAGTTTGGTACATTATTATCAATATATTTGAATAAATTAAAATAAATAATCATGTACCTTTTGAATGATATTTTAAATTATCAAAACATATTCACATGAATTTGATTAGAATCACTAATAATTAGAAAATTTAATTTTATCTCCTAGGGTATTAATGGGATAAATGAATCTTCCAATACATGGTATAGATCCCCTATTCATAATGTTTTAGTAGAAAAATTTGAAAATAGGGAGATATAATTTTATAGAGAGAGATTTGACTTAGATGGATTTATTCCATTAAATCACATTCTGACATCAATTTGTATGTGAACCATTCAACAATCATAAGACTATTTATATAGGGTTTCATAGATGTAAAATGTTTCTAGAATTTTAGATATATTTAATTAATCTATTTATTAATTTTTTTTATAAGTTATGATACTTTGTAACTCTTGAATAATTATATTGGTCAATTATTTAATGTTTAAACAATTTATCTGGACATTCAAGCACCAACAATATTAATTAAATTATGATCTAATATAAAAACATATATTATTATAGGATAAGAAGTTAAAGTCAAATGATATCACATAAAGTGTACACCATATAGATTAAACAATTATATAGTGACCTCAACTAAATTTTCAATTATTTTATCACAACTCATAATGTGGTTTAGACCATTATACTATGGTTTGTATTTAGTGTATATTTTCAATGGAAAAAATCATTGAAAAAGTGTTATTGATTGAATGGTTAATGTATGTAATAGGCTGTTATTTTATAATAACACTATTCTATATAGCGTAATCAACACACAATATTTTCTTTAAACAAACCATGGCATATTATTAAATTATTGTCATTTAAAAATTGACATATTCAACTAGCCTTTAAATTGGCTAGTATGAATAGGATTAAATAATTTAATAAATTTATATGAAGTTCATAGTCAATATAAATTTATTTATAATTGATAATTAACAAGTAACTCAATGTTAAGAAAATTTATTTTATTCATCAAAGAGTTGTTTTCTTTAATAAATGATTTTTACTGCTTTCTATGATAAAATAATATAAATATTTTTTTATATGTTATAAAATATATTTTTTAAAATGGAAATAATATTTTAAAATATAATATTTATATTATATTAGGGTTAAATTTTGGTTTTTTTCAAAAAATATTACTTTTCATTGAATAGTGAAAATACTGATTTTTATAAAATTGCAATTTTTTTAAAAAAAATCACTAATTTAAATTTTCCATTATTAATATAATTATTTTAAATTTAAAATAATAATTATATAGTTATATTAAATCCAATTAATTATTTCTTAATCATCCTTATACTGAATTTTAGTTTATGTTTATTACTAGGCTTAAAAACACATTTTTCTGAAATCTTATTTAAAGTGCAAAATGTTTTCCCATTTAAATTAAATAAAGTAACCCATAATGAAGAATTAATTAACTGAAATTTATTGATCATATGTATATAATTATTAATTTATATTCATTTAATTATTATTAATTTTCAAATAGTTTTTATAATACCATCTTATTCTTAAGGAAAATGCATTTGTTAAAAAGATGTTTTTTCAACACATTTGTGGGTATCATTTAAAATTAAATTCTACCAATTATGTGTGATGAATTTTGAAAAATGGATAAAATATTAGGAATTAGAATAACATATATTATAAAGTAAGTAGAACTTAATTTTTAACCATAACAAATAATGAAAATAGTAAACAGTTGTTCTAGTTGTTAAGGTAAAATCAGATTTTTTGAGAGATTAAACTAAAAATGTAAGGGTTCAATATGACCCATAAATCGACTAATAACTATTTTAGGGTCATAAATTTAACTTATATATTCTCAATTTATAAAATCGTCATTTTTAGCCTTGTAGAATGTGAAAAACATTGGTGTAATTCTTTCTATTCAAATATTCTAAATATGTCCTCTCTGCCACTTATGAAAGGCCACCCAATCATTTCTTATTTCCACACTTCAAAAACAATTAGTTTTGAAATATAACTACCCAATTCACTTAATTAATTACTTATCCACATCCTATAATCCTTTTTGATCATAAATATAACCTATAAATTCTTTTGGTGAAAAAATAATGATGTTTCCAAAGATGATGTAACATCCCTTACCAAGAATTTTAATTTTTTAAACATCCACCTCATTAAAATGTTATTAAACATAATGATATAATACCAAATATATATTATATATATTTATAATTTTTTATTTTAAATCTATTAAATAAAATCGTCTCCTCCTCCATTAAATGGGAAATGAGATCATTGATCGTGTAAACATCGGACTACCGCCTCACGAACTGATGTAATTCATTCTCCATCACCATTTTTAATGATTGTATATAATTATGTATTTAATGTTAATATATTGTATTTATAATATAATTATACTTATATAACTATATTATCACATATAACTTTTTTACTTCCCGTTGTATATGGAATAAGAAAATGTTGCTCGTGTTTACGGAAAAATATTGCCTTGTGAAGCGAAGGGATTTTTTCTCACCAATTCCTTAAATTGAAGTCAAAAAGGAATAATTCGATGATTATATATGATATTAATGGCATAATTATCCTTATATAATTTAAATATATAATATAATTTCATTGAGACATATGTTATTTTATTCACCAGATATATTTTAAAATATGTATATACTACCCCTTTACATAATTTATTATGAATCCTTCAAAATTTATGATATTTTATTTTACAATTATTCTACTCCATTCATGAAAATATATGATTCAAATGTTAAAAAATCGGTAAGGGTTTATATTTCAATGTCATTTTAGTCAGTATTTTTTATGCTTGAATATCCATTTTAGGAAATAATTTTACCATTGTATAGTAAAACCCATTAATTTTATTCCCTCATTGTTATTCAGGAAATTTTTATGTTATACAACTATTTACCTATCATTGTTACTAAAAATGACTGATAAAATGTTTATAAGTAAAATTTAATTTACTTTTCTCATTAAATATGATTTATCTTCCTTGTATAAGTTTCGTTAAAGTGTCAAAAAAATATTTTAATATTATCCTATGATTAATTAAAGTAATTTTTACCATTGTTTTTTTAAAAAATTGTTGAAAAAATAATACTCTTGTAATTTTTGAAAAGATTTAATTCTTGATTTTTTATTGAAAATGTGAAAGAAATTTTTTTATCATGTACATCATAAATGTTATTTTTCCACTATCATGTCCATTATTTATTTTGATGCTTGCGTTATATGTTTTTCAGATTGTTTTTAAAAAGTATAATTTTGATAATGTTTTATGATTTTTTAGTTTTTCAAAAATTATTTTAAAGTGTAAAGGATATTTTCCTCAAGATGTTTTTTAATCCTTTTAAAATTACCTCTATTTATTAATGATTTTTTTAATTTTATGGTATTTTTAAAAATTCTATATAAATTTCCCTCACACATATACCTATATTATTATATTTTCAATGGAGTAATAAATACCGTCAGATCATTTCTTAAATACATTAAATATTAAATTTCAGTTGATTATGAAATGAATCAACATCATGTAATCCATTTTTTCTATGGGTAATTATTATTTCAGGACTTATAATTGATTTTATTTATATAGAACACTTATATCATGAAACTTTTATGATCGGTGTGCTGAGATAGAGCTCTAATACATAGGGTATATCTTTATTCTCATAATGCATCACATAACATATTAGGGATTAAACCTAATCCGTTATGGGGATTTTTACACCATGTGATATTTTATAGGTTGTTAGTCTTGAATAATGTTTATTTTATGTTTTTTTGCTTCTTCCAAATTCTGTTTGATTGATGATCTTATGATGTCACGATCTTATGATTCCATGATCTTATGAATCCATGTTCTTTAATTTAAGTTTCATGATAATTACATGTATTACATACCTTTTATGATATCAAGTTATATATTTGAATCACACATGATGTTTCCTTTTCAATTTTATTCCCTTACAATGATTTTATCTTACCCCTTTCTTTAACATTTTCCCTCGGTTATCCTGTGCAGTTTAGGAGCCCAAATGGATTCAAGATCTAACTAATGAAGAGATAAAATAATGATTCCATGTTTTAGTTTCCTTTGATGTATTATTATACATGTATTTAAAAAACATTAGGCCACATGATCACTGGGTGGTAATTAATGAATGTTTATGTTAAATATATTTCAATAATATGGGAAAATGGTGTTGGTCACTATAATTGGAAATAGAGGAAATGTTTTAGTTAACCTTTGGAAACTAGTATGTGAAAACTTCAGTTATAACATTAGGGATAAGTCTAAGGATAATACTTAGTATGGAAAAATATCAAGGAATCTTGGTGAAGGATAGAGAATGTGGTATATGAGATATTTCATCCCTTTCTAGATATCAAAATTTGATGTGGTTCTAACATAGATTTTCTTTTCAGCAATAGTTTGGAAAATTAATCTTAGGTTTGACTCAATAATTACTGGGTACATGAAAATGGGCCTTAATGAATACTTAGTTTAACTCTTTGGGGGATATGAGATGTAAAGTCACATAATCTTTACCAACCATCATGAATGGCTTGAACAAATGTTAATACTGGATGATATATTTTTAACCTAAACTGTCTTTTATTGATAAGTCTAATGTAGATCATAAGTGTAAATGGATAAATACCACTTATGAGTTTTTATTTTATGGATGTATAAGTGGATAAGAGTATTTTTGGATACATGTATAGTAATATAACCCATGGGTTTAGTATAGTCTTAAAGAATAACTTATTTGAGGATGAATTCATTAATTTTATGAAAAAAAGTTTAATGTAATTAGAAAATTTTAGGTTTGATATTAATTTTTAATCTAAGGTAATAATATTAAATTAAAATTATTTGATTTTGTGGAAAATATATAGTGGTATTGATAATATTAGATGTTCAAAAATTGATTGGATGACTGATGTATTTTTGAACATTTTCAACGTATTTTTTTAGATATTTATCAGAATATTATTAATTTAGATTTATAATAAATACACCTCACATGTTTGGAAATAACTCATCATATCAGAAAAGGTCATGATGATTGAACTTTATGTCAAATAGAGATAAAGGTGAAACACCAATCACTAACCTACATGATGTAATTTTTAATATGGAATTTTTTGTGCATAAATGTTTTTGTGGATAAAGATTATGTTTATTTTGGAAAATATATTAATGGATTAAATATTTTTGAATTTATTGTATTTTTGAGGCGATTAATTATATTTTGGGAAACATTTTATTGGTTTGTGATATATATATATATAGAACTTTTAAGTTTAACATAAAGGATTATTTGGGAAGAATGCTATTACATTTTTGGAGATTTAACATGAAGGGTATGAAATAAACACTACGGTTAAAACCTTCAATATTTTTGAGGTTATTGGGGTTATTTAAGATATAGGGTTACTTATTTAAGAAATTATCATTGGTAAACCTTTGGATTTATTATTTAATTTTATAGATTAGAATAATCATATTTATTTTGGTTCTAATCTTACTTTGTGTTCATCGGTTTGGTTTTAACAAACATAGGAGGAATATATTATAACAATTGTATGGATCTTAGGATATGTTAAATGTTAATTTTAGTGATTTAGGAATAACAAAATTAAAATATGATATTCATTCATTCTATTAAGATGTGAAGTAGAAATTGGACAAAGCACAACCAATGGATGAAATTGGGTTTATGAAATTATAAGATTTCATGTATGTATATATTTTGTTATTATCTATCATTATAGATAAATAATCCCTCAAATCAAGGGAAATTATATTAAAAAAATTCTATCATATTACATTCATATACAATGATACAATGGTAGTTTAATTTATCCCATATTTATAGTTTTATGGTTTGTTACTTTCTCATGATTATGAAATTTATTTTGATCAATTATCTCTAAGACTCTAAATAATTATTTATAATTTTATTCCTTGTAAATGTTTTCACTTAAAACCAAATGTATCCATATTTTATCCCTATCTATTCATTATTCCATATGACCATAGTATTTTCCTTTCCCTCATTTGAGGTGGAAGTTTTATTTACCCTTTTTATGATATCTGGTTTTCCATAAAGAAATTTTTGGATATCAACCCCTAATTAATGAGAAAAAGTAAAAAATAAGAGGAATAAATTTATTTATGTTTTTTAGAATGTAACAACTATATATTTTAAATGAACACTAATTTTAATAAAATATTCAACACAAAAAAATGAGTTTAATGGAACTGCCACATATTATTGAAATAAAATTATTTAAATACAGTTGTTTTAAGGTAGTTGTTAAATTGGTAGTTATAAATAGTATTAAATATTTTATCAAAAGTATATAATTGACCAACTAAATAAATATTTATTTTTAAATTCAAATTAACCAGTAAATCAATTTAGATCAATGTCATTTTATTAATCAAAGATACATTTTCTTCAAGAACTGATTTTATTTATTCCTCTATGTTAATATAATAATTATTTATTAATTATATTTTTGGGGTGTTATTTAATATAAAATAATTAATTTTTGAAATAATAATTCATATATTAATATAGGGTAATTTTTTCAGAAAATATTAATTTTTCAATGAATAGTGAAAAATATGCAATTTTATAAAATTGTAATTTATTTTTAATAAATTATGTAAGTTAAAATACCCATTACTCAAATTTTTTGATTCCAAATTAATATAAATATTATTTATTTAAATTAATTTTAATTGATTACAATTAATTCATCTTTACAATGGATTTTAGTATAAGTTTTTTATTATTCTTAAAGAATCATTTCAAAAAAACTATTTTAAAGTTCGTAATGTTTCTTTATTTTAATTAATTAAAAAGACTCATAATGAGAAATTATTTTAAAAATATATATTGATTATATTTATATAAATATTAATTAAAATTTGATCACTTATTTTAACTTTTCATATATTTATTATAAAATATTCTTATTCTTGAAGAAATTATTTTCTGGAAAAATAATTTTTTCTAATCATATGTGAGATTGATTTTAAATTAATTTATTCCCCTTATGTGAGTTGAATTTTTATAAATGGATTCCATATTTTTAATAAGGATAAATAATATCATCTAATAAGTTCAAGATAGTTTTTTTCCTTAATTAAGAGTGAAAGCTGTAAAAATTAATTACCACAGTTAAGGAAAAATAGTTTTACTAGGGGATAAAATAAAATTATACGAGTCAAAAATGGAAAAAAAATTTATAATGCATATATAATGGTCAATTTTTTACCTTTCCTGTTATAATTTTTAATAATGGTCCATTTTGGAGCCTTGTGGTAGGTGAAAAATGTTAGTGGAATTCTTTTGAAAAATTCTAAATGCATCCTCTTCCCAACTAATAAAAGGTGACCCCTCTTCTCTCCTTTTAACATTTCCAAAAAAATGGTTTATACAAAACCTACCCAAATGTGATGATTAATTATATAACCCCATATAATAATCCTTGGTTTGATTAGAAAGACAATATATAAAGTATTTTCCGGTAATCATAAAGATGTTTTCTAAAGAAGATGTAAATTACTTAATCGATTGTTTTATTTTATTTTTTCTTACACTTTAATAAAATATTATTAAACCTTTGTTTCGCAAAAAAATGGATGGTTTTTCTCTACAATCAATGTTTTGTGATTGACCATGGTTAGAAAATAGTATACACATGGTTTACCTTTTTTATCATTAATGGACACTCCCAATGGTTCCCATATCCATGATAAGGAACATACCTACCTTTCAAAAGAAAAAGAATAATTAGGGTTTCAAAACCAATGATTCTTGTAAACTCAAATTAGTAGAGAGGATCAGTGGTTTGTATAATGATACCCTTTTGGGGGGAATTATCTCACATTATAATTCTCTTTTATAGATTTATGATATGTTCATGAAATCCTTCCCAAGACCTGATACAAGACTAGTTTCCACTATTCCAATTACTTAATTAAGTCAATTTGTTGATATGAACAACTGTGTGTGTCATTGGGTCTCCTTTATTATCTTATTCATTTATGATACTTTATTTTACATCCATGTTTGGGATCTAGGTATTTTATCACCATCTAGGGAGGCAGTTGGTATCTTGGAGATAAGATTAAACCTCCATGAGGCACCCTATGTATCCTATGAGAAAATGAATCAAAATCCACATGGTTCATTGAAATAGTTTGAGTTCAGATGAAAGGACTAAAAATTGTAGTTTAATGTCATGTGTCAAGGATTTTAATTTATAGATATAACCTTGCAGAGGATTCCTACGGGCCACCTCAAGGCCTTCAGAAAACCTTAAGGCCTTAAGGACACCTCAAGGCCTTCGGGCCACCTGAAATTGTGCTTAATGACCAGAGAAAATCTACAAGGTACAAACTCCAGATGAGGATTCAGTGCAAGCTCATTCACTAGAGCATAATCTAAGAGGATTTTTTAGAAATAGAGGGTATGGAAGTGCCATTGGGACCAGATAGTGCAAGCATGGGAAGCCTAGCCAAAAAAATTCATGAGAAGGTGGAGAGCCGACACCATGATAAGGAATCTAGGGAGGAGAATTTTCATGTAGTTATAGAATTAATATTTCTGAAGACCTATGAGTCATGTAATATCTAGGTGTACGATCCTTGTTAGGGTTCTCCCTCATCCCTTGAATGTGGGGTTATCAAAAATCAATAAAAAAAGGCCTTCAGGACATTCGGTCTATTAAGATAGGAGTCAAAGTCGATGTAGTTTTTATGTTAATCTTCATTATCAGAGGAGAGATAACATATTCCTTTATCAGAACTTATTCATGTAAAGATTCCTTGAATTGTGTCATCAAAAGTATGACCCTTTGAGTGAAGATGAGAGTTAATAAATCATACATATCATTGAAGGGAAAACACTTTTTAATCCTCATCATGATATTGATACAATCATCACCAGTCTCTAAGACAACTCAAGTCATGATCAGTATGAGAAATAAGATATAGTGGTAGAAACATCGAATGAGAGTAAATTTGTACATGTCAAACACAATAAGGTCTCCCTTAACGAGGTATGATTACCAGTATCATGGAGAATATTGCAGGGACATCAGTACATAGGATGGTTTCGTACATATCCTATTTACAAAATGAATAAAATTTCTCATAATTCAGTTCATCCCTATCACAATGATGTGTTTGAGTTATTTGAGGGCATGATATGAGATTAAAATTAAAAAGATTCCCATGTATAATCCCACTTCTCATCTGAATATGAATGTGAAATGATGGTAGAATTATGGGAGAATTCAGTCCCACGAATTATTATTATTTGGTATTTGTAAGGACTTACACTAGGTTGAATTCCCATTAGAGATCACGAATTTGGAGGTCATCAAATGTATCATGTTTGGGTATGAATTAGGATCATCACAATTCATTTATTCCTACCCCACTAATGGGTTGGGAAATTTTAGTGCACTCTAAGGTGTTATTATTATCATTAGGGTCCAAAAATTTTAGAGACTTATACCTAGTTGGACTCCCATGTTATATATTCATTCTCTTTCCTATGATAGAAAAACAATAATGATGACCATGAAAGGTTTGTTGAATATGTTTGGTATGATGTGAGGTCCTATTTGAGAGAATGACACAAATAGGGTCACATGATTTCATAACCCTTTCCCATTAAGTAAAATCCCTTTATAAAGGGGAGGGGGACTCAAATGAAGGTTCATTTCTCTGGTTTTACATATTGTATGTCCAAATGTTTATACTAAAAAATGTTGTCATGTACAAGGTTGTGTTACTAACATGTCTGGGGTGTCTTCCAATAATGTATTGATTATCGTCCTGGTATATCCTAGGTGTCTATTTTACATGTCAAGGGTGGAAACCTGAAATGATCAGTGGTGTCTTCTTGATAAGGAATACATGTCCAAGGGTGTCTACCTGACATGTATCAGGTATATTTTGGGATTGATGAAGGCATGTCCAAGGTTCTTTGCATGATCAAATCTAATATGTACCTAGTGCTTCATGTGATTGAGTTTTACATGTCTAGGGTTCTTTAAGAGATAGAAGTTGACTTATTGTATGGGATTAATAAAATTTAAGCTGACATGTTCAGGTCCATTTTTTTGATCCAGCTGACATATCTGTGGTATCTGTGTGACTAGGGATGACATGTCTAAGGCATATCTAGTAATCAAGGAAGACATTTCTAGGGCTTCATTAGGGTATCATAAGACCTATGAGGAGTCTTTTGATCATGTGATCTAATGAAATTTATGTGGTGGGGTCTTGAGAACATGTCTAGGACCATACACATGAAAAAGATCACACGTTAAAGGGTCAAAGTTTCATATCCAAGGATATTATTCCATTTCCGCATGGGAAATAGTGTTCATGATAGGAGAAGTTCATGATTGAGGGTTCATGTCATTCTAGAACATCTAGACATTTCATGGTGGGATGAGGCATGTCCATGGGTTCATATGCATGTTAGGTGCACATTCTAAGGAGTTCCCAAATGGAATGGGTGCATGACTTTAGGTGCCCAAATTGTAGAACTGAGCATTTTCAAGAAACCTTCATACCATGGTAGATATTTCTTAGGTCATATAAATATCGAGGGGTTATTTCATGATTGTTTTGCATGATGTTCAATTTATTATGTAATTTTCTGACCCTTAGGTGGTCTTGTGAGAGGTTATGTGAAAATGTGAAGGGGATGTATCTTAGATTCTCATGCATGGATGAGGATGAATGTCTGAGGTGTTTCAACCCATTTTCGTGCATATCTTTCATCTAAGAGGGATATAAAAACACAAGGGAGTTGTAAAATTTATGGAACAATTTTTATGTCTGATGACAACAATCCCATGAGGACATCACATAACCAAAGTTTTCTGTCATAGGTGAATGGTGGAATCATTCATGCAGAGGGTACATGTAGGAGACAATCTACAAACATGGTTAGACTATTGATTCATGTGATTGCATGATTAAGGATGAATGGAAAAAATGAATGCACGAAGGACATGAATTGAGATCCATTTGTTTATCCTACTAAAACTAAAGGTTACATCCCACATGATAGGGGGATTGTGAGAATGATTAATCTAATAGAGGGTTTACATGATGATTTCCAAGACTGGGTCATCGTGTGATTGCATCACATGACATTCAAAGCATCATACGATTGCGTGAAGGGTATCATGTGATGGATCTCATGATTACATGAGAATTTTCTCTAAAGGAAATATCTAGTTATCTTCCGCAACATTTTCCTTCTCTACTTATCCCTTCATCCAATTTTTTCCATTTTACCTCATCTCGTGTGTCTTTTTAATGTTCTTATGGGTTTAAATCAACATAGGTTTTCTAAAGGTGGGGAATAATTTCATTGTGGGGGTACCATATGCACCGAATTGGGGCGGTGGATGAGTTTATATAACTAAAATTACATGATCACAATAATTATTCATGTGATGGAATACATTATAGATTTCGAGGATTCACATGATAGTTCTTATGACATCAAGCATACACTTCTTATTCATGTGATAGATTTACGATAAACCACTCAGGGATTCATGTGATGGATTTAGATGCTTTGGTTGGAATTTCTAGGGCCTCGTAGGACTGATCAATAAGTCAATGGATGGTTGTTGGACTAACATAGTATAAATCATTTGAGAAAATAAATAAAATGCAGAATATAGAGAGTTCATGCATATTCTCTTTTATATGAGAACTGCATGATGTAAGAACAACTATCTTGATCATCATTTTTATCACATGATCTATTGATCATTTATACGATTCATTAGTGATATGAAACTCAATTGATCTACAAAACTTCACGTGAGGGCTTCAGATGAAGGTTTCTCAATTGGTGGATTTTGTTGTTAAAAAAACGCTTGCATACAAGATATAGATTTAATACATGGTGTCTTGGTGGATAGGCGATCATGTGATACTTAGTCACTCATGTGATTAATGAAAATAATGCTATTGGTCGGCCTTTTCTTGAATAGGCCTATATGTACTAGGGTTCATTTAAGGATTCATATGGTTGAGTGAATTTTAGTTGCTTGTACTGATTATCAGGAATGGATTTCAGGAAGGATACTGAGTGATGGAGTTAAAGTAGGGTGTCTAAATATCAAAATAGTGGTGTTGGTGTGTAGAACATATGGTTAAAGGTTGAAGATTATCATGTGAAGTGATCAGATGGTGCATATTGCCTTGATTGGATGGTCGTAGCTTTATCCATATGTTTATATAGACGAATAGTGTCTATGCATGGGCCCCACCCTACATAGATTTTCTACACTCTCTAACTCTACTTAATAGAGTTTGATATTTCTTCCTCTATTCAAGTTGTCATCGGATTTAATATCATCAATACACACACACACACACACATTCCATCACCGATAAGGCACTCCAATTTTGTGACTTGCCTAGGTCGAGAATCTCATGAAATGAATGGAAACATCAGGTTCTATAATCTCGAACACACCATTCCATTCAGCTATCTAGCAGGCTAGTTGGCTCTTTGGGCATGATTAATGTGACTCCCATATGTTCCCTTGGTTGAGATGGCCAGCTAGATAGCTTGGCTGGCCAACTATACTACCTAAGCGATTTATATAAAATACACAGAATAATTATTTAATTAAAATAAATATAATAAGAGAAAAAAATATATTCCCTTATAAAATGAATCCAAATCAATTACACTTCCAATTCTATAATGAATATTATATCAATATTTTTTACATGGACTCCATACTTCTCAAATCCTCGATTCAAAATTGTATGGTAAACAATTAGGGGTTAAAAAAAATACCCTATTTTAATTGGATTTATTAGGAATGAAAATAATCTTACTCTAAGGTAAATCTAGATCATATTTCGTTGTAATTGAATATCTCACAGGCCTCTAAGAACCACCAAGGGAAGATTCTCTACTCAAGGAATCTGAGCTACCCGAAGTGATATCCTCAAGATTGCCAAGATGTGTGATCTTTTCATGTCATTTGGGTCCCCATAGTAATAAACTCATATAGAGGTGTGGATACTCTAAATTGGAGATAAGTTACACATTTTTGGATGGATATATAATTTTTATGAAAAGGGAATTGTAGCTAGATCAATGGAAAGGGTTTCGGACATCGTTGCATATACCAAGGGAATTGAAATCAACCCATACATAGTTCTAGGATATTAGAATCCTACAAAAATCAAGATCATAAATATGGAATATGATTTCATGGATGAATATATTTATTATTAATGATCCTATAAAGATATGTTTATTATATAGAGAATGTTATTCCATTTTAATGTGATGAATTCATGTATATTTACCTATGTTTTGTAGGATATTATTTACAGATATGGATCTTGTGGAACATTTGAGGCTACAAAATTTATGATACTATAATAATTAGAAGGTTCTATAGAGTAGACCAAGTATCATTTTTTTAATTCATGAGTGGACTTGGTACCCTCATATAGATCCCAAGAAATAGGGATACACTCTTACTTTTTCCTAGGACAGTGAACCTAGCTAATTTAGCTTTATTTTTTATAGGGATATATATTTTCCACTAAAAGAAATGTATATATTTTTATCCCTAGTTTTTTTTAATATTTATGTGGGTAATGATTAGTACTCATGAACATTACATTTTACAAGGATGCACTTTATGGGTTTTCAGCCTGTTTTGTCCCTTTTACATTTCATTAGTTCTTAATATTTAATGAATCTCAAAAAGTGTATGTGTAGTGATAATAGAATAAATTTTTTCTTCGGGGTACCTATTGAGGTTTTCAACTAGGGAAGAACTATGTTTTTTTTTACTACTTAAGGTATTGTAATCCAGGCAATTATTCTTATGTCGTTCAGGGTCATCCATCTCATACCAACTACTACTATAGTTTAGTTTCTTGTCTCTCATAACATATGTAATTTTATTTTAGGTTGTTCTTGAATAGACATTATATTCTTATAGTGTAGGTAATTTTTGATTGAACAACCTATTTATATAATTTATAGTCTTTTATCTCGGACCATCTATTTCTATAGGTTAGGGCCTTTTTGGTTGGACCATTTGTTAACAGTGAAGGATGGTTATTCAGGAAGGGTTAAAGATCCTTGCATACATGATGGGTTCATAAATAATGGTTGTATATTAAGGGTTCTTATACCATGAATTATTAATTGAATTTATAAAAAATTAATGTTTATGAGGGTTTATAAAACTTGCCTTCTTGATGAAAACATGAAGTATGAATTTCCATGATGGGTTGTGACACCCAACATCCATACCTTAAATTGTATTAGTGGATGTTTAAAATGATAGGGATTCCAATTCCAATATGATAGATAGAATATGGGTTGTGTAAATAACTTTTACATGAGATTGAAACAATAAATTTTGAATGGGGAAAATCTGTGGTAGATGACCACAAAACACCCTATAGTGATGAATTCATATGTAGTGTTGATGAGGATAATGAGGATTAGAAGTCCTTTTCTATAAGGAAGAGATTCCTCTAGTTGGTGGGTAAGAGTTCCTTATACAAGAGCCTATAGAACATACATGAATGGTCAAGTACAAGGGTTCCCACTCTTTTCCAAGGGCCATAAATGGGTTTTTAAGATTCAATCATTTGGATGATGAAGTTGGTTATAGAGAATAAAGATATATATGATGTTTTATAGCACTATAGGTAAGATTAGTTTCTAGTTGGGAGTATCATACTCAATTCCATGTGGTTTCAAATCATGTGTTTTGGGCCCCAAAAAGGTTTAGAAATAAAATACTACATTGATTTATGGAGGCAGGGTATAATACACAGTGACATAACTTCATTGATATGAAATATCCTTGAATAGTATAGTTATGGAGATTGTAAATCCTGGAATAGGAATATATGAGTCAAATAAAGGTGGAAACCAGTGGGTACTTGTAGTACCCCTGCTTTGTGGTATGTGGCCTTTGTTTGTGCATTTTTTGTGTGTGTTTAAAGTGCATGGGATGAGTTGGGAAGAGGCTGGGGAGTTTGGAATGGTTTTGAATGAGTTTAGAGGCTTCTAAAGGGGTGCACAGTTTGAGCACGGTTAGTGGAAACCGTGCGGATTCTCCAGGAAACCGTGCAAGGGAGACAGTAGGCTTTGCACAGCCTGTGCACGGTTTTCCAAACCATGCTAGGAAACTGTGCGGACCCTTGCTCTTGATACAGTGGAGTGCGCATGGTTAGCGCACGGTTTTCCAAACTGTGCGGACTAACCTTGTGGCCACATAAAGTTAGGTTTTTAAAACCCAGGCTCACTCGGGATTGCCTCTTTTCACTCCTCTCTTCCTCCCACTCGATCCTCACTCAGGATTTTGGGTTCTCAGTGGTTATGGGTGCTCTCCCACTCATTTTGGAAGGGTTTTGAAGAGGATTCAAGGTGGTTTGAAGGTGGTTGCTTCCGGGTAAGTCTCTCCTCTTCCTTCTCTTGTGTTTTTTTCTAGATATACAACCCTATCTTTCTTGGTTTTCTAGATCTAAACTTGTTGTTTATAGATATATGGTTGATTCTGACTTGGATGTTAATATTAAGGCTTGTGGATGTTAGGGAATATGATCTAGAGAGGTTTCGGTGGTGCGTTCGTCAGATTTGAGGATCGGTTGTTCGTGGGTCGATTTCTCAGAAACCCTAAAGGTAGGTGGATTCTCTCTCGACTCTACTTGGTTCGAACTAGTGGTTCCATGTTACAATTAAATTGTTGTTCTTGAAATTAACTATGTTTTTAGGTGCGATATTGGTTGGAAATCCCTGGGGTGATGTTTTGAGGATTTTTGTGAAAAAGAGTGTTTTATGGTGAAATGCTATTCTTGTGGAGTTTAAAATGAAGATTTTAAAATGGGAAGACGTGGTTGATATGTGAAAATGATTGATGGAAAGGGTTTTCAATAAAAGTTTCATTTTATTGAAATGTTGTTTGGCATGGAAAATGGTTTTCAATAAATGGGTGATTTATTGAAGTGGATTGATATTCAATGGAATTAGTTGATTGCATGTTGTTGTGACCTTGGTGGGTTTGATTGAAATGTTGTATGGAAATGGGTGAGAAGCCTCACTATAAAAGGTGATGAATAGTGGTCAGAAGAACCACCATGTGATTAGTGGTTGGGAAGCACCACTAGTTGTGAATGGGTGAACGGGTTGGGCGGACATCCCACCGTTATGATTGTCTTGGTGCGAATGGGGAAAGGGTTGGGCGGAAGTCCCACTGTTTTGGTTGCTTGTTTCGTATTGCTTTGTAAAATATAATTGTTGTGATAATGTGTAAGTTTTTGGATGATAGTGGCTTGTTTGGTTGGCTTTCCCTTGGTTGCTTGGGTTGGATGTGATGGCTTAGAAAGTACATGTTTGTCTTATGAAAATGGTTTCACATGTGATTCATTTTGTATAAGCTATTTTATATAATGGGCTAATGGTTTTATCCTAGTGGCATGTGTAGGGAAGTCATTTGGGGAAATCCTATTGAGTTTTAGTACTCACCCCTTTCTTTGGCACGCTGGTGTCTTTGCATATGTCGTGTACTGTGACGTGGGAAAAGGTAAGGCATCAACCTCCTTTAGTGGTGAATTGTGATGTCTTGGTAGATATTGGAGCTTGGAGCTGGGTGTGGTGATGTGGAGGTGTCATGGCTTGTGGTGCTTTGGTTGTTTAGTTTCCTATTGTACTCTGATGTTGGTGGACATGTCTAGCCATGTTGGTTTGAGGTTGTATTATGGACCAACATGGATGTTTTGGGGAATACATGTTTGGGTGTTTATTTGATATGCATCATATAATGGCTCTTTGTGGATGATTTGGTTGGTTTTGTATTATTGGAAAATAGTTCCCAACTTGATCTTGAATCCCTCGACATTTATTTCTAGACATTGGCGTCTTGGGAACATCTCTTAAAGCCAAGTAGCCCTCACCGTCACCTTAAGACAATGAGGTAGGGGTGGGGTGTTACAAGTGGTATCAGTTTGTTCGGTCCTTTGGAGTTGATTATTGGATTTGGTGTTGACATTCATTGTGGTACATTCCTTGAGTCGGGATGGTAGAAAGGCCTAGGAATGTTGGAACTTGAAATTTATAGTATAAAAGGACGTAGCTAACCCTTTTATGCTGAACTTAATGTTACCAGGGAGTTGTGTACATAAGTGTTTTGGAGACACTTATAGGCATTGGATATCTCATTGTCGTGGGTGTAGCCAATGAGATGAGTATGGAATGCATTGTAGAAATGACTTCCCACTAGGATTCATATTTCACTGGGGTATAATGATCTATGGGCTGAACTGAGAAATGGTTTTTGTGTAAAACTAAAATGTGAATAAACTGGTATTTTGAAAATGGTTTGGTTTTCAAAATGGTGAAACATGGTACATGTGGAAAATGTGAACTGGTGGAAAGCCTTGTTGTGATGGTGTGGTGTAATGTGACTTTAAATGGGATTTCGTGATGTATACGGAAGTGATACTCATGGTTGTTTGTTTTCTGTTTATAGAAATGGCACCGGGTAGGCGTCGTAGAGACCAACCGGATGAGGCTGCTGAGAATGTGGTAGCACATGAGCCTTAGGTGAACCAGCAGCTAGTGCAAAGCATAGTGCAAGCTTTCCAAGCTATGGAAAGTGGGAACAAAGAGGTTGAACCAAGGAATGTGGATCATGTGGTTCAGTTTCAAAAGCAGAATCCGCCCATCTTTAGGGGTGATTCAGAGCCGGAGAGGGAAGAAGCATGGTTGAATAGAATGAACTAGATCTTCAAGTTCTTGGGAACACTGGTAGAGTTAAAAGTGAAGTTGGCCACATATATGTTGGAAGATCTTTCCCTTTAGTGGTGGGAGTTGGTAATCAAAGCGGGGAAGGCCCAGGGTATGATATGGGACGGTTTTGAGGAATTGTTTAACAAACAATTCTACCCACATACATTCCGAATTCAGCGTACAACTGATTTCTTCAGTTTGAAGCAAGATCATATGTCAGTGACGAAGTGTGAATCTATGTTTATGAACTTAGTGTGGTTTGCACTTGAGGTGGCGGGTAGCACGTCGTTGAAGGAAAGGATCTTTTAAGCGGGGTTAAGGTAAGAAATCCGTTCAAAGATAGTGGTGTAGTGTATGGATGGTTATACAGAAATTGTGAATAGAGCCTCGGTGGCTGAGCGAGATCTGTTGGGAGCTCTGGGCGGGGGAAGCATGGTGGTACCCATGGGGAATAATGGGAACTCTAATGCTGGGTTCAAGAGAAGGAGGGGCACTTATTCCCAGGGTGAGAATATGTCATATAATCCAACGACAGGATCGGTAAATCTTCCTCCAAATCCGCAGAGCATGTCGGGATGTTTTCAGTGTGGTTCTACGAACCACATCAAGCGGGATTGTACGACACAACCTTGAGCATGTCATAATTTTAAGAAATGGGGGCATCTGTAGCGTTATTGTCGGAATGATCCCAGGTCGGGTGTGCATGACACTTCTCAGGGATCACAAACGTCGTATGCTTCGATTGGACGGGGGGAAGTAGTATAGCCCTCAGCAGTAGAGTAAAGTGGGTCATGGTGATTCTAAGAATACAATGACGTCTCATCAAGGCAATAAAGACAAAAGTGTGGAAAGAAAGAATGTTTTAGGAGATGAACAGGTTGTGGCAGATGATTAGTCGGGACCATTCACGGTGCGAGGTACTATTATTTTAAATTCTACCTTGATGCAAGTGTTGTTTGATACAGGGCTTCACACTCTTTTATTACTGCACGTTTGGTTGATTTGATAGGTTGAAGGGTAGAAATGATTCCCTCAGTTTTTAAACTTCAAACTCCTCTGGGTCGAAGATATTTTCGAGCCTTTTGGTGTAGATAATGCTGTAACGTTGTGGGTGAGGTTGAGATAGTGTGGAATTTCTCAATGCTTGAAATGGATGGGTATGATGTAATCCTGGGAATGGATTGGTTGTTGGATTTTAATACCGACATCGATTTTGATGCGTGGATAGTGGATTTTACGACACACAATGGTGTTAGACATCTCTTTATAGGAGAGAGGCATGAATGGCAGGGTGTAATGGGTTTGTTAGCACCAACAGTGGGTACGTTATCATATCAGTTGGCGGAGTTGTCGTTGAAATCAGTAGACAATGTTGAGAAGAGTGTTCCTCCGGCAGTGGTGGACTACTTCATGGATGTTTTTCTTAAAGAATTCTCTGGGTTACCTCCCATAAGAGAAGTGGAGTTTACGATTGATCTCCTCCCAGGGACCAGTCCTATCTCACTTCCCTCTTATCAGATGGAACCAGCTGAATTGCGGGAATTGAATGTCTAGTTGGAAGAGTTAGAAAACAAAGGGTTTATCTGGCCTAGCACGTCTCTGTGGGCAGCGCCAATGCTGTTTGTGAAAAATGAGGATGGAACATTGAGGCTATGTGTTGATTATCGTAGACCTAACCAAGTAACGATAATGAATAGATATCCACTTACACAAATTGATGATTTGTTCGACTAGTTGATGGGAGCCCAATGGTTCTGCAAGATCGACCTGAGGTAGGGATACCATCAATTGTGTGTGAGGAAGGAGGATATTCCTAAAACACCTTTCAGAAGTAGATATGGCCATTATGAATATGTAGTTATGCCCTTTGGTCTAACGAATGTGCCAGCGGTGTTTATGGCATTGATGAATCAGATATTTCAGAGATATCTGGATTCATTTGTGGTGGTGTTTGTAGATGATATTCTGGTGTATTCAAAGACAAGGGTGGAGCATGAGCACCACTTGGAAACAATGTTGGGGAACTTGAGGGATCATAGGTTGTATGACAAATTGTTAAAGAGTGACTTTTGGATATGGGAAGTTCATTTTATTGGCCATGTGATTTTTGAAAGAGGTGTTTCAGTGGATCTGGAAAAGATAGAGGCTGTTATCTCATTGAAATCGCCAAAGAATGTATTTGAGATACGAAGATTTCTTGGTCTAGCTGGGTATTATTGGCATTTTGTTCATGATTTTTCACATTTGGCTTTGCCGATGACAACTTTGAAAAGAAATAATGTTCTATTCCAGCGGAATGAGTAGTGTCAATAGTTTTTCAATGAGATAAAAGATCTCCTTAAATCAGCACCAATCTTGGTTTTTCCAAAATCGGTAAAAGGGTACGTGATGTATTGTGATTCATTGGGATCGGGGTTGGGGTGCGTTCTCAGGAAAGGGAATCATTTGGTTGCTTATGGATCATGGTAGTTGATAGTGCATTAGAATAACTACCCAACTCATGATTTGGAGTTGGCAGCAGTGGTCCATGATTTGAATGTGCGATGACATTATCTCTTCGGTGAGAAGTTCATGGTATATACAGATCATAAAATCTTAAAGCACATTTTATCACAAAGATATTTGAACTTGAGGCAACAGATATGGATGGAATATCTCTAGATGTATGATATTGACTTTATGTACACACCAGGTAAGGGAAATTTGGCGGCAGATGCATTAAGTAGAAAATCATATTCTCAGGTGGAGAAACAAGCATCAGACCAGTGGTAGTTGATGGTGGTTATAGCTGATATGTGGTTGGAATGTGGGGAACAAGGTGATAGAGAGGTCTACTTTCCAGTTTTATTGATTCCTGACTTGGTTGGCCTGGTTATAAAGTAACAGATATCAGATTCTAAGTGTGTGACCATGGTGTCGAGACTCAATGGTGGGGAGACCATTGAGGGTTGGCAACTGAATGGAGATTCATTTTTGTGTTTTCAGAATAGGATTATTGTACCAGTTTCTTATCAGGAGGATCTTCTCAGGGTGTATCATCATTCCAGGTTGGCTGTTCATCCTGGAATTCAAAAAATGTATACAGCATTGAAAGCACAGTTATGGTGGGCTAGTATGAAAAAAAGTGTGGTTGATTTTGTTTCGAGATGGTTGACTTGTGAGTAGGTCAAGGCATAGAATCAGAGGCCAGCAAGAATGTTGTAGTATTTACCAATCCCTATTTGGAAGTGGGAGCTGGTAGAGATGGATTTTTTCATAGGTCTCCCAAGAATGGTCAGAAATCACGATGTCATTTGGGTGATAGTGGATCAGCTAACAAAGTTGGCCCATTTAATCCTGACTCGTGAATCTCATATGGTAGAAGATCTGTCCAAAATATATATCCTGGAGGTGGTAAAGAGGCATGGTGTTCTAGTTTCGATTATATCAGATAGATATCCAAGGTTTACATCTCGTTTCTGGAAATCCTTGCAGCAAGCCCTGGGGACATAGCTGACTATGAGCACGACGTATCACCCTCAGACAGATGGTCAATCTGAGAGGACGATACAAACTCTAGAGGATATGTTGCGGGATTGTGTCATAGATTTTGGTGGCTTGTGGGAGGAGAACTTTTCATTGGTTGTGTTCTCATACAATAACAGTTATCAGGCATCCATACAGATGGCTCCGTTTGAAGCATTGTAGGGCCGTCCATGTCGTTCTCCACTATGTTGTGTGGAAATGGGTGAGTCCTCGATGGTTGGACTGAGCCTTGTCTAGGAGACTATGGAAAAGATCAAGTTGATCAGAAAGAGAATAGAGATGGCTCAGAGTCATTAGAAATTGTATGCGGATCATCGTCAACGTCCATTTTTGTTCATGGTGAGTGATCATGTGTTCTTGACGATCTCTTCTAGGTTGGGACATCGTCAGTTTGGAAAGCAGGGAAAGTTATCTCCAAGGTATATTGGGGATTTTGATATTGTTGAGTAGGTTGGTGAGGTGGCTTATCATTTGGATTTTCCACCAAGGTTCAGTGTGGTGCATAATGTGTTTCATGTGTCATAGTTGAAAAAGTATCAGCCGGATCATGACCATGTGATTTGATGGGATCATGTTGAGCTAGAACCGGATGCTTCATTGGTGCACGTGCCAGTGCGGGTTATGTATAGGAAAGAGAAATCCTTGCATGGTAAAACCATCAGTTTAGTTCTTGTTTTGTGGAAACATGGCCAGATTCAAGAGGAGACTTGGGTGTAGGAGAATGAAATGATCAAGCATTGTCCTGAGCTCTTTCGGCAAAGGGTGGGTTCACTACTTTCCGAGGATGGAATGTCCAATGGTTGGGAGAATGTAGTACCCCCTATTTGAGGTATGTGGCCTTTGATTATGCGTTTTTATGTGTTTAAAGTGCATGGGATGAGTTGAGAAGAGGTTGGGGGAGTTTGGAATGGTTTTTAATGAGTTTGGAGTCTTCTAAAGGGGTGCACGGTTTGAGAATGGTTAGTGGAAACCATGCATATTCTCCAAGAAACTGTGCAAGGGAGAAAGTAGGCTTCGCATGGCCTGTGAACGGTTTACAATATTTCATGTAATCCCATTCTTATACCTTTTACACCTAATTAATCTAGTATTGTTTAAGGGTAGAAAAAAACAATATTGAGTGAGCGCTTCATTAACTTTAAGGTAACATTCGCCAAGTAATAAGAATATTATATATAATGCCATATTTTATTCTTATGGAGAATAAATTGAATGATAAAAAGAAAAGGCCTATGGAAAGTTAAGACAAAGTCACCTTTTTCATGTCCATCAAAGATAAGTGGATGGTTACTTAACAAGAGGTCATTTTCATCACATATTGAAATAAATTCATTGAAGTTTAAAAACTGAAATACTAGAAGGAAGTACTCGCTTCTCATTCAATTAATATTTTTCAAATAAAAGTATTTTTTTTCTCACATAATTTTTGGTTATTAAAATACAATATGATTTTCACATATATGTATTGAAATACAGTAAAAAAGTACGTAGAGAAACAATACTAAGAGTAAGTTGTTTTCCCCATGCAGTTGAGAAAGGGTGATTCCTAAGTCAGCGGTGAGAAACACCTAACTTCTAATTGAAAAGTGACTGATTCAAATTGAAAAAGTTGTAGAGTATAACCAAAAAATTTATATCAAATAGCCCTTATGGAAATGATGAGACATTATTCCATGTTTTGGAATGGATGTTTTTTATTGTAACATACTCAACAAATAATTCACTGCTACTTGAATCAAAGGCAATACATGATGGATATAAATTGTAAGACCTACCCAGTTGTGGCAATTTAGTTCTTTGTCAAGTAAAACTAAAATTGGAAATCAAGAATATACCCAATATGGTATTTAGGCTCAGCATAGCTAAACACCTTTGGTATTATTGACTTCTTAGTTTAGACAAAGAAACCATTAGAAATAGAGGTATGCCACAAAGCATCTAAGGATTAGTTCAACAAGAGAGTGTGAACTATTCCAAATGAGGGCTAGAGGTAAACATACTTCATATGTTTCCTTTAAGTCATTAAGGAATGTACCAGTAAAGTATATGTTTGGTAAGAAGATACGAGTTTCTTCAGATCGGCATGCTGAAGAATATCCTAACCACACAATCATCGATCATGATAATGCAGCATGGAGTAATTCCTAAACACATGTTGCCTTATCTAAATCACCGTATTGACTTTAATAACGAGGATTGTTGACGAGTCTTACATATTAACATTGATCAACAAAATGTATTGTGGATGAATTCCTAAATGAACATTTTATACATCAAAGTTATGATGTAAGTTGTATCAATGTTGCAACCTCTAGAAACATCCATTATATTTCAAGATTTGATTTTCAAATAACGTCATAAACCCATAACCAATATGAAAACTAAAATGAAAAATGGATATCATATGAGTCATATTATGATGAAAATCCATTATGCCATAGATCACGTGTTAGGATGCAAAGGGTTTTTTAAAAACAAACATGCATCAATCTAAACCTATTGTTCATTTAAGGTAATTATCCTAACAGTTGCTTTGGATATTACATAAATCCCTAATATTGAAAAGATGTAGTCATGTATTAGACTATATTTCTATATAAGGGTGCACATATCTATTAGAGATAGTGGGAGATGAATTGACTTGGACTTAGTCAATGCTCGAGATGCCCAAATGGTTGACATAGGATCAAGTTTCATAAGTATATGTAGAATAGGCATGTTTTAGTGATTCATAGTGCATATGAAGGATGAAACCATTGTGATGGTTTTAAATTCCCCGCGGCTAGTGATATATTATTCATTATGAATAATAAATCCTAAAATTAAGCAGTATAAGGCAATGATCTAAGATTGACAAGATCAATTAAAATTCAATAATGGATTCCATGTATCATATTGCAAAGGAGCTTATAAATTGAATACTACGGTGGGTATTCAAATGAGATGATACATGGATGGTACAATCATGGTACCAATAAGGCTTGATTGGTTATACCAAGTTTGTATTCCTAAATCTATTAGAATTTGACTTGTCATAGATAAACTTCTAAGATCTTTTTATTGGTAATTGGATGTCCGGATCATCTTTCATGGAAGGTATCTATACGACGCAACTATAAAGAGATGATAACATCAAATGATGCCAATGAGGGTTGAAAGTTACTGAAATCTAATTTGGGATTAAAGTAGGAAACAAGATCTTAGATCATTCTTTATAAATGAATCTTTTCCTTGTGTCTACTAAAGGTAAGTGGGAGTGCCAATGTTTTCTAATGTGAAATATGTTTAACAATATATGGAAAACAGATCTTGATCTTATAGTTAAATAATATTAGAATAAAAGAAATTATCCAATGATTTACTTAAAGTAGCAACCTGGGTTCTAGGGAACTGGATCTATGGAGGATGATCGATAGGTTGCTTGATCTTATTGAAGCGTACATATAGTAACATTGTATAGAAAAATACGAGTTGGAACAATTCATGTTCACAATTTTTCCAATGTCACATGGATTAATCTCTCCAGGTTAATATGTTTGGAGCATGGGCAGAGATTAATGTTGCGAGTTGAGTTCCATACACTTCAGCAATGGATCAATCATGTATTCCATAATATGTACAATATTTGATATTTCCAGAATATACTTTATTATAGGAAGATATCAATTACATATTAGAGAAGTGCAAGTGAAGCAGTCAGAACTATCATCCTGTACTTCGGCGAGTAGAAATGATATGTTCCTGGAATATGGAGAGGATGGTAAAAAAGTTTTTATGGTACACAAACTAGTAATCCTTATATAAATTTGATCTAGTTTAGAAGTTAGGAAAAAGAGATGAGTGAGTCAAGATCATAAAAGCTAGTGGTAGCCAAATCTACAAATACCGAGTACATTGCAGCTTCTAAGGCAGCTAAAAAGTAGTTAAATGCAACAATTTCCTCCAGTTCTTGGATTCTCACCTAGTGAGAAAAGTATTATCATAATTAAAATTATGATATTCTCACTAGACATGTTTTCAAGTTATGAAAATTGACAAAAATGTTACACTCAAGGATACCTTATCTTGATAAGTTTTACTCAAGAAGATGAGGTCGTTATAGCAGATATGCCACATAGCGAAAATGTGGCAGGCCCATACTTTAAATCAATTACTCTGTAGAAGAATTATCTTTATCATTTAAGTATCTAACATGTTTTCTTAGAATGTTTTCTCTAGTGCTAGTGGGAGTGTTGAAATAGTGGGTGCCCAAGACCCTACTGTGCAGTACCATTTGATTACTAGATCATGTGTACAGTTAGTTATACATGATGTCTTCTTACCATTATAGTGTATACTTTTCTGCATCCACTATTATAATGGAAATGTCCAAAGATTTATTGTCGTGTCGAGAGGTTATAGAAGATCCCAGGCTATAATGAGAACCTCGAGATACAATGACATTAATTATAAATATATGTTCTATAGTCTAGATACATCTTACTGACTAGACATAGTAGATGTATGACAATCAGGTGTTGGGGGATCATAAGCATTGAGACTTATTCTCATGAAGTTTTTACTTGGTGGTCTCTACTAATGAAATCATGAGGACATACCTGCCAATAGGAACACCACAGGTTTTGGTGTCATGGGTTTTTCCTATCTACAAACTTGTGTATTGGTCTCCTAATGTAAGAAAATTATCAATGTATACCATTTGATTATGTACATTAATACAAGGATAAAACCATGGTATTGAAATCGTGGTGAAGGAGATTTTGTTGGGTGAGTCGTTGGTGGTATGACATTGGGTGAATGGTCAAGAAAGGATTTGTCGCTTCCATGTTTAGGAAGTTGTATATCTCAGGCCTGGTTGATCAGGATGGTGTTTCCTTCAAAAGTCTATGGCCAAAGCAGTGGAAAGGAAAATACATTCGGATATATCAACAAATAATAAAGAAAGATAAGGATGATGATACAAGTGTTCCTCCTACTTTATGAGATATTAAATGACAAAGAGATTATAGTACACAGTCAGTGTTCGTAGGATGGTAGTCATTGCTATGACCATCCTTATCTTTTTAGGGGCTATGATGGGTTGCTAGACTCTACTCTTAGTCTGCGGATTTATGCACTCTTATTGAGATAACGGCCTAGAGGGTCTCACACAATATCGAATTCAAGAATATTCCTTATTTAGTTGAATAGGTATATGGACATAGTAGGCCCCTCCACAGGGTCCTAGTGTTGTCCATGTTATCAATCACCGATGAATTAAATAAATTTATCATTATTGAAGTTATGAATAATTGGGATTGAATTTTTTTAATGTATTTACATGTTTAGTGAATATGAAAATTATTAATCGAACGGATATTATTTTAATATTCAAGGATCATTTAATATTAAGCAGGATAACGAGTTGAGTTAAAAGACACTGTTTTATCACATAATATATTTTATATATATTACAATTATGGGATAAAATAATAAATAAAATTTGTGAAATTTAGTTCGTCAAAATTATTAATTTAGTGGACATTGAAATAAATGGGGGATAGGGAACCCAACTGGGTATTTTTGAATTCCACTATAAATAAGAGAGGATGATCTCTCCCTTGGTGTGATAATCACTATTAATTCAATCATGGAATGAATGTTGAAAGACCCTCTATCCTCCCACACTCTAGAGAGAGAATCTGTTGATCCAAGAGTTCATATCATGTTCTTCTTCAAGCATCGAAGAGATCTTGATGCAGTGATCATCGGGACGTCGAAATCATTGTCGGATTGACGTGCTATCCTCCTGAGTTTGACGATCGACGTTCCAGGAAATTTTTTGGAGAGTGTGTTGATGATCTAGAAGGATCCGACTTTAGATCCTTCAAGAAATGATCACCATCGACTAGTTGAAGTCGAACTCTGCTTCAGATTTGAAACGAGTACGTTTTCATTTTAGTTTTGTACTCTTTATGATTTACGCGAGATCCTCAGACCTTTCCGAGGCTCAGATCGTCAGTGACAAAAATTTCTGTTGTCCTACCGATGAAAATTTTAAAATCCTCTTCCCTCCGTCTTCTGTTACGTGCCTCGGAACCTAAAAATCACTTGATGTTTAATTTCTAACCTATTCTTATATCCTCAATGTTATCTTACAAGGTGTTTGTAGAACATGTGTTGGGGCTGCATATTGTATAAGCATACATGGAAAAGGATGAATGGATGAAGAGTTTCAACCAATTTACAAGCATTGGGTGTATACAATAGGGCCATAAAAACCCAATGGATTAACATGATTAAGGGAATTATTTTAAGGCTGTATGATCATATGTTCATGGGGACATCTCATAAAAATGTTTTCTATCTAGGTTGTGTTGAGGAATGATATGTGAAGAGGGTAAATGTTGAGGGATGTCTATACACATCATGATATTTAGGGTTTCCACAATCACTTGATCAAGGATGCATGGATGCATCATGAACGTGGGGGACTTGCATTGAGGGATTTCTATCCATGCTACTTGAACCATGTGTGGTATCCCATATGATTGGTGGTTCGCAAGAATTCTTTGAACATTAGAGGGTTTATATGAGGATGTCCACAACCAGGTCTATACATGATATTATCCCATGAAATTTAATGAATCCTGAGATCACATAACGTTTTTCACAACATAGATCATGATATTACGAATATATTTTCTATGAATGCTATAATCAGTCCTCTTCCCCCTCCTCTTGTATATATTTTTATGGGGAGAAAGGGATTATATAGGTAGAGGTTGGATAATGGGGGTACTGATTTTCATGGGGAGGGATCCCAATTCACCGGTCAAAGGTAGTGTATGGATTAGTATGATTGATATCAAATGATAAAAATAAGTCTTCACATGATAGAATGCTTGACTGCTATGGAGGCTTCACATGAAAGTTACAAGGTCATTTCATGATCATTGTTTTCTCATGCGATGGATTTCTAAACAAATGCATAGGGCTTAGAGGGATGGATTTAGATATATCTCAGGATCTTTTTGGAGCTTCACGTGATTTTTGAACATGTCCATGTAGAGAAGTTAGACAACCACATGCAACTTCATGTGATAAAATAAATAAAATGAAAATGGTAGAGAGATATTGCAAAGGATCTTTTTTATAAAAACATCCTTATTTCAGCATGAGTAATATAATAATAATTTTTCACATGTTCTATTGATCATTCATGAAAATCATCAGTGATACGTGACTCCTATGACCCAATACACTTCACATGAAAGATTCATGTGAAGGATGCTCATCTGATGGATTTTTTTCTCCGAAAAAAATGTGCGGGAAGGACATAGATTTCATTCATGGTGGATTAATGGATATGAGATCACATGATGTTTGATCACTCACGCAATTCAAGAACATCATGTGATGACTCAACATTTACTTTATATAGGCCCATACATAAAAAGTTTCATGCATGGATCCAGATGGTTGAGTACACCATGGTTACTTATCGCAATCATTAGGAATGACTATCATGCATGAAATAGGGTGATGGATTCAACATCAAGTGTCTCAGTCTCAAACTAGTGGTGTCATTGTGTCGAGTAAATAGGCATATGGGAGGTGTTTTACGATGATCATGTGAGGTGATCAGACGATGTATATTACTTTGATCAGATGGTTTTGGTTTTTTTCATATGGTCTTTACGTAGAATAATTTTCTATGGTAGGACCACATCCAAAATCAATATCCTACAATGTCTGGATCTTCTGAAAAATCTTGGATGTGTCATCCTCTTTATGATCTAGCAATGTGGTCGACACACGCAACACACACACCCATGCCCTCACCATCCACACCCTCCCACTATATAGAATACCTGGGTATATGTTTATAAGTTACACATTCCCACTTCATGTGATATACTCTCCCACACACCCATTCACTCATCTGGATATCTGGTTGGCTCTCGTGATGTGGTTGAGGTGACTCCCACATGTGCCCCTAGTTGATCTGGCTAGCTGGTTAGCATTGCATGCCAATATTTTGGCTAAATGATTTATCTAAAATAATTTAAATTATTATATAAGTAAAAAAATATAATATGTAATGAAATATATATACCCTTATAAAATTAAGCCCAATCTAAGACACTTTAATTTCCCTCAAGCACAATATATCAAAAAAACTTCCAAGGCCTTCATTCTCTGAAATCCTTGATGAAAAAGTCTGTGATTCAAAATTATGTATTCAAAAAATCACAATGTTTTAAAAAAAATAAATATATTCAATGATGTTTTTATTTTATGGTCATGAACATAAACCATCACCTCATCCATCAAATGTGAAACAAAACCATTGATCATGTGTATGATGGACCATCACCTCACGAACCGATGTAATTGGTTCTCCATCACTAATTCACATAGATGGATATAATGATTTATATGATGATTATACATCATATTTATGATATAATTATACTTATTTAATTATAATAGCACATATACCTTTTTACATTATATTCCACGGGGAATACGATAATGTTTCTTGTGTGCACAGTGGACTACCGCCTCATGATGTGATGTGACTCATATTTCACTTACGCTCTACATAGACGGTTATAACGATTAATTTTATATTTATAAATGATATTATTGAAATTTTAAACATTTATTTAGATAAATATATCATATACGTTTCTTACATTACCATCCATTGAATAAATTATAATGTCATTCGTGAATATAGAGGACTACCGCCTCTCGAAGTGATTTGATTCGTTTTTATTACCGCACAACATGGAACAAATATGTAAGGGTATTTAAATAAATAATATTATAATAATTAAATAATTATCACCCTATAAATAGAAAATAAAAATTACCTTATTTCTATTATGATCGTGGAAGAATTGGAATATTACCCATGCGTACTTATGACCTCCAATATTCATGGATATAACATAGTTTATTTTTCACAATTATATTTCATGGTTGGTTATAAATGTATAATTTATATGAAAAATGTTAATTGTTTCATAATTATAATTATGAATAGGATTAAATAATAATTTCTTTGACCATATTCAACTCAACAAAGTGATTTTTGACATAAGAACCTTTTATCATTAAAACATTCGATGTGAAATTAATTGGTCATGTAAATGAATATGCCATGGTAAAAAATAAAATAAAATAAATAATAGACCTTAAAATGGTTATAAATAATATAATTAATTAATATATATTTATTATTAAAAAATATTAGGAACACACATAATGATTTTGGATTGCGGTAAGGGTTTCATATCAAAACATCATTCTTTGAGAAACATGTTCATTTATGCACCATATTTCTTTTAAATGGTGTATATACTACATATTCACATACTTTGTCATGATTAATTTCTACTTAATGATATTTTATGTTATATTTCATCTACTTAATTTTTGGGAAGCTATGATTCAAATTTTTACCAATGAAGTATGGTTTTGTGTTTCAATATCATTTTAATCATGATTTTTATGCCTGAATATACATTGTAGGAATTTTTTTTACAATTTTAAAATAAAACAATTAAATTTTATTATAAAATTTTTATTTATTACATTTTCATGTTATAGAAGAATTCTCTCTCTCCTTTTTAATTTTTTTTGAGAAAATGTTTATATGGAAAATCAACTTCATTTCTCCCATCATTAGAAAAATATTTCTCTTCCATGTTCATGTTTTCATTAAAGTGTTCAAAAAATTGGTTTTAATATTATTATATGATTTTTAGTGTCATTTTTACCCCTTTTAATATTTTCAAAAATGTTTCAAATAGGATTCTTATTTTCATTTTCAAAATGAGGTAATTGTTAACATTTTAAAAAAATGTGAAAGGAATATTTGTTCTAATATGTACAACATAAACTGTATTTTACACATTAATTACCATTAAATTACATGAATAATCCTTTATAAGCTTATTGGGTTACTTTCAATGAAATGGATTTTGAAAATATTTCTTCAATTTTAGTTTTTTAAAAATGAATTTCAATTTTGAAAGGTTAGTTTCCTCAATAATTTTTTTTAATTCTCTTTAAAAGTACATATATTCCTCAAAAAAATTACATTTAATGTTATGGAATATTTCTAAATTATTTATATATGTGTAAATACATAGTATTTTCATATATATATATATATATATATATCATATATTAGATGATTATTCATTACATTAGATAAACCCACACCCGAGGACCATAATGGTTTAGTGCCTTTGGAGACTAGTCACATTATTTTCTTATTTACTGAATGATATTCAATGAATCCCACAATGACCATTCCATTAACTATTTTTATAGAAATAACCTACATAAAACCATAGTTCATAACCTAGGGAAATAGAACATAAGAAAGGGTGATCTCAGATGCTCGGTAATGGTAAACAAGGGAAAATACTTTAACATAATGTGAGAATAAGGGTGAGGAAGTGAGAATAACATTTGAAAACCATACCCTATATATATCAAAGAACCTACAAGAAAATAAGTCTATATCCATGGTTTGTAACCATAGCTATAGACCCCAAAACTATTTCTATAGGTAATATCCACAGTTTAACAATCTTTGGATCTAATTGGCTGGGATATATGGACAAGCCTATTTCTTGGGTTTGGAACCATGGATATACGGCTATAGCCATGGTTCTAGACCATGGAAGTAACTTCATAAATGCAGTCATTATATCTATAGTTAAGAACCATGGAAATAGTGTCTGGATTATGTAAAAAACACTTTGCATCCACATAACTAGCAGCGACCTGTCACCTATGCTATAGGCTCATACCCAGAAGTTGCCTACATATAATTACTTAGTCTAAACTATACAAACCTAAATTCCAGAACCCCCATATAGACCAAGAAATAAGACTTTAAACTTTTAAACCACCATATGTTCAAGGATTCAACAACCTGTTATATCCTAGATAGTTCCTCTATCTCAGCCTCCTCTTTAAGACACACCTCAATCACCAGTACATGGATCTTGTCCTTCTAATCCCTTTACTATGTAACTTGATGATTCTCTTTTGACAAATGAACTTCATTAATTGATATTTTATCCATAAAGTTGTTAACTTTCTACTCCCTCAACAATGTTAGGGCCTTCAAGTGGAACCCTAGCAACTTAAATTGGATGATCTCCTATTGAAACATCCGAAGAGATTCCATAGTGTGACCCACAGACACAACTATGGAAGAGTGAATATACCATACCTATAGTTGGTTAGACATGGCTAGGAAGTTATGGGATATTGCATGGGGGTAATTATATTCAACCACCCCAGATCCAAGGTTCACTATCCAAAAGTATAGGGTTCCCATCTAGCTAACCATATAACCTAATGATGTGTGTGTGATGAGTCTCTGGATGTTATTCTATTCCCTTCGCTGAAGCACCTGGTTATATTTTTCTCCATCTGACCTTGAGTATTCTTTGTCTTCTAGAGTAGGCTCATAATTATAGAACTACTAGAGAATTGAAATGAAGATTTAACTTAGGGTTATAATAAAATAGGATCCAATGTTTAAGGTGGGATTCAGTTTCCAGATTCCTCCTCCATGGGTGATGGCATATCCTATAGGATCATGATAATCTCTTTAAGAATGTTCAGTTTCATCATGTCCTTCCCCGCCACTTATATTCTAGAGGGTTTACTATATTGATCATTGTAACTCTAGGTGCATAAATTTCTAAAGGATTCATTGGGTCAATGATGAGTTATCATAATCTATTAGTACTCAAAGATCCAACTCCCCCCGGTAAAATGAAAACTGCCACAACACAGTGGATATTAGTTTATGAAATGATAGATCAAACTAGTGGGAGTTATGGAATGATGACATACCCTCTCTGTTAGAAATATTTGATAACTAGATTCCCATATGAGCTCATATACTATTCTATACAAAAGCTTCAATCCCATTACACTAGCAATAAACTCCACTATCGGGGACCTCTCAGCATCGGTAGGAAACTCGATGACCACCACAGGAAACTTCTAGACATAGTGTGCTAACTCTATAAAGAAAAAGAAAATTAGTCCCATATAGATTTCCTAAAAATACTTAAAATAAAAAGGCTTTAAGGTTACCTTATGAGTCAGGAAATGGGAATATCTCCAGTCCCCCCAAGAACTAAACATCTTTTGTGGCTAGTGAATCCACTAATGTGTTCAGATGAAATGATCCTTGAACCATTGTGAAGGATATGGAATCATGAGATACCGCTCCCACTTCTAGACCAATTGGGAGAAACACAATCCCTCTCTTCAATGCATGATCTAGAGTCTCCTCACTCATTGAACCCTATGTAAAGTAGAATGAAATGTCATTATGACCCGAGGTGGGAAAACATCACCATTGTAGTTACAAGATTCGGCAAGTTACATGGTCTAATAGGATCCCTTTTGACCCCTCAATGGATGAATCATACTCACTCTATTAAAAAGTGTTTTCCTATTCCATATCACTTCACTAAATTGAAGCCTGATACCCAGCAGCATCATGCAGCCTCATACCCTTGCTATACCGTTTTCGTCATTCCCTGCAACCTCATACTCGTGTTAAACCATGCAGCCTCATACCATTTTCTTTATTCAATCTAGAAAAACCAGTTCATGAAAAAAATCAATTTTCATTGAATGAACAAACTATTTAATTTTTACCCTTGAACTTGTAAAGTCATGAATTTATCCTATATGTCAAAAACCTTAAAAAAAATAGCCCGAACCAAAATATTTTTTGAGGTCTCATTCATATTTTGTTCTATTCATCCCCCCCACCCCCCACCACCACTTCCCCCATCACCCACACTCCCCCCAACCTTCACCAAATTTCCCCATTCCATCTTCACCCCCACCCTTCACCCCCACTGCCCCCACTACACCCCCCCCGCACCCTAACATACACCCACACTACCCCTTCCCACAAACCCTTCATCCCCATTGGCCCTTCCACCCCACACCACCCCAACCACCACCCCTCACCTAAACCCCCACTCCCCACTCCCCCCTGCACCCCCACCCCTACTACCCTCACCCACCTTGCACCCCCACCTAAAGCCCAACTACCCCACCCTGCATCCCATTTCCCCAAGAACCTCCTCCATTTTCACCTACTACCCCCACCATTCACCCATACTACACCCACTACCCCCTACACCCCCTTCACCACCACTACACCACCCCCACACACCCTCCCCACCTGAATCCCCCACTAACCCAACCCTTAACCCCCACTTCCCCTAGCACCCCCACCCTTCACCCTACTTCCCCCACCTACCCCCCACTGCCCCACCCTTCCCCCATTCCCCCCACCCTTTACCCCCACTGCTTCTGCCCCCACCCACCCTTCACCCATACTTCTCTATTCATAGGTAACTTTAATATTGAACCTTCAAGTGAGTATGGGGAGACCAAATAGGACCTATGAAGGTAATCCATAATGTTAAAAGAAATTTCATTACCTAGGTACTAAGAGAGGGACATTTCTTGTAAGGTATTCGATTTTATCTAGTTCAATTTCATAATGATGATACTAAAAAAAGTATGATGTTTTAAAGGCCATTTTTTATGTTTGAAGAAAAGAATACATATATTTTTTTTATGTTTTATATTTTTATGAGAATTCCAGGTTTATGTTTTCATTAAATGGGGATACTTTCATAATGAATGTGAAAGAAATTTCATTTTCTACTATTGAGTTTGATGATATTTTCTACCATTCCACATTAAAGGATTAGAGAAATCATGTAAAACATGTGAAAATGTCATTTCAAAGTCCCCAACCAATTTTCATAGAATATAAACATTATATAATAATGAAAACAGGTTTGTAAAATACTCAAGAAATTATGGAATTCAAATTAAATGGTTAGGAATAGGAAACTTACCTCAACCTCAAGGAGCACTACTTTTGACGATGGAAACATGAATCTTCCTTTTTTCCCTCTCCCATGAATTTACACCTTCACATATATATAAGGACACCTATCCCCTATATAGATATTCATATGGATAAACATGTACAAGGGGATCCTTATATATATGTTTATAAATTTATATATCCCTTTATACTTACACATGTATGCAAATTTCATATCTATATATAAGCACACCTAGCCCTAATATATATATTCATACTGCCATGAGTGAATATATATAACGAAGGAACATATATACGTATATTCCTACATATTCATACACATGTAATTCACCTTCTATAAGCGGATCTAATCTACCTTAATGAGATCCAAAACACATGACAAAAATATAGGAAACTCCAAAATCACAAAATCCCTAATTAAAATTGTGCTGAAGAATAAAAACAGAAGAAACCTTACCCCAAACCGATGTCAAACTCACTAAATTTGATGGTGGTGGATATAACCGACCTCATTATAAGAAACCACCTATAAGGAAATAATGGAAAAATAAGTGAGATATAATGACTTCTTGTATATATGTTATCCCTGTGTCAACTGTACATGATAAATGTTAACTTACTCTAATACCAATAATGAAAAAAGAATATCCAAATTGATATATACATCCCAATACTAAATAAAATGATCATTAATAATGTATTTTATTCAAATTATAAAAAATTTCATCCAATACATACCCCAAAGAGTGGTATCATGAATCACCAAATAACAAAAACCACGACATGATCTCTTTTACTACATAATGTCATATACTTTGGTGAATATTTATAATAATCTACCACATTCATGTATGTATCATTAGTTTTATTCAAATTATTTAAAATCGTTGTGAAATGATACCAAGTGTTTTGTATATCATTTTCATATAAGCACTTGGAATCATTGAGAGTAAATATTTTACCAAAATGTATGTAATTTATATTTCCACTAAGAAATGCTGGTTGAATTTATTTAAAACCCCAAATAGTATAATTGTTTTAAAATAAAAAGATAAATAAATTTCCTTTAGAATTTTATCTTTCCTAATATCTATCATGGTCTAGTCATGTGTTTCAAAACAATGATTATGGACCTTTGATGATTTATCCCATATAACAATTTTGATTCATTATAGGATTTCATAAATATCAATTCCATTTTTAATATTACAGTTTTTGTGTTCATTTACATTAATAGGAAGAAACAATATGAGTGTGGTTTTCTCCCATATATAAGCCTTTCCTAGAAGTATTCAAATATATAAAATATGATGTTTTTTGAAAATGTGATCAAATAAGATATGACAATATACTCGTATAAGCGGGATTAATACTAGAACCAAACCAACACAACCTGTATAGATTTTATAAGATTGTCTTAAAAATAAATTATAGTATGAATCCACAATTAACAATAGATGTCTCATTTTAACATAATATGTATTGTGATAATATGTTTTATGGGAATTTTTAATGCTACTGTGATGTGGTATTAAGATGTCCAATGGTTTCCAAGGAACTAGCATTGTAACACCCTTGAATAAAATCCATTTAAGAATGCAACACACACTAAATCCACTAGATAATACTTATATGTAGGTATAATATAGAAAATATTTTAAATAAATGCCCTCTAATTATTTTGACATAAGATACATACTATGTCTAATTCTTATACTATGGAATAAGTGTTCCGACCTAATTGATCAAAATTTAGTATATGATTTTCTTATTTTCTATATTTTCATTATGTAATTTTACACTCTTCTCACTTTATTCAAAATCTATTCTCATGGGGGGATAACTACATCTAGTATGTTTTTAGGAGATAGATAATGTATATTTTAGTATTAATATATATTTAAAATGTTTTATCATCTCTTTTCTTAATCTGATATTTCATATCAATCTGTGATGAGGGTTGGTGAATGTTTCCCACCATAGAATTCAATGCCGGTCTCTTCTATACTATTTTCACATTCAATACCTCCTCTATTAGTTTTATAATATTTGATTTGATATATAGGTGATTAATTATAGTTTAGTCCATAAATGTGTATATTTGATATAGGTTACACTAATTGATATTTATTTAATGAGATTTCATGCCTTGGGAGAGGATGTCTGGGTAGCCAAGATTAAGGTACAACTAGATACTACTTGAGTGTATAGACTAGTCCACACGTGATTATGTGATAAATGTACTGAAAAGTGATTTGTTCTTATGAAACCTATAATAGTAGATATAGTAATATTAAAAAAAATTGTTGAGGAGAAATTTATTTATAGAAATCAATATATAACAATGAAAGTATGGAAATCGATGTATCATGAAGACCAAAAACTATTAATATCTTACTTCATCCATTTTTATGGAATGTATTTTCACTTTTCCTTATTTTAGAAAAAAACCCATGTTTTATTTATTTCTAAATTATGATAACACTAAAAACATAATAAGTTATAATTGAGGACCATGGTGTGATTTTTAGCCTCCTTGAGGTGTGAACATGAATTTATCCACTATGCATAATTTTAAATTATTAGTATCATTAAATTTTTTAATGTATCCACACAATAGGATTTCACTATGAAATATCCTTCATTAGACCATGTTAATATATTGTATCAATTTATAGACCAATAATATTATTATTTTTTTGTTAATCCAATCACATCAATATCCATCATGAAGAATGAAAATCCATTATACTTTAGAAACTTTTAACATATTTCCATAATAAATAACACATATAACAATTTATTAAATTCATCATTCATTGTATGTGTACCTGATATAAAAAATTTTAGACCAATAAAAACAATAGAACTAGATATAAATAAAGGGTGTGAAAATAAACCCCCTATATATTTTAATAAAAAGCGATGTAATTATATATTCATAAAAAGTTATGAACTACTCATACACTAAGTTGAAATATAACAATAACTCTATGTTAACACCAATTATCATAAGATTAACTTAAATCACGAACAATATTAAACCTTATCTAAATAAGGCATGAAATAGTAACTGAGATCCTATGAAAGAATAATATAGTAATACAAAAGAATAACTATGATGATTTAGAAATTACACAGTATTAAATATAATGATACCTAAAAAGAACCAAGGGGTTTTAGTGGGAATAAAATATCTTTCAAGTGGTCATGTAATATTAAAATTTGTGTTTCTAATTGAATCATAGGATCAAAGTTATTACATCATGATATGGGTGTTTACAACCTAATTGTTTTGTGTATGATAACATAATTAGGTGGAAAATAAGCTACATGATTATTGGAATCTATAATAAAGGTAGATTCTAAAATTCATATAGATAGAAAGATAATATCTAGAATGATATTAAATAAACATATCATCAAATTTTTTGAATGATAATTCAATATTGAAGGGTATATAGTTTTTTAGGATCATTAAATGATAATTATTAAGTTTAAAATATGTAATATCACACAAATATTTTCATATTATTTATAAATTTATATTAGTAATGATCATTCCACATGATCTAGATGAATTTATAGGAATAAATCAAGGTAAAGGGATTGATAGTGAGATGATAAATATTTTCATTCTGACCTATTAGTTTTTAATGTCTAATTTCTCAAATGGAAATAATTATCGTGAAGTTATTGATTTTATTTCAATTAAATATCTTGAGTTTTGATTACTTGAAAATGAATAGGTGAGGTATCAATGAGTTTTTTTTCAAATGAGGAAGATTATCAGATATATTTAGTCTACTGGAGACTTCTTAAAAACCTTACTAATTGATCTTCTAGATGAAAATGTGAAAATCAAGAATAACTAAACCCTATCCAAGATAAATATGCCAATTAAAAAACAAGAAATCGAAAAAAATAAATCTTACCCAATGCAAGGATCTAAAATTAGTGAAAATATTCATAGTTGTAGAAATCAGAGGGCATGTGACGAAATATAATCATCTTGGTTTATATGTTTCCAACATGGAAATGATTATTCCATCGTGTAATGGAAAAAAATCAGAGTTAATTGAAATCCAACATAAGAAATAAAATAGAGATTTGATTTAATAAAACAATTATCATTCAAACAAACCCTAAGGCAGAATCGGTGAGATGTGGAGGAGCACACAAAATATGGATAGAATACAGAGACATTATACCATGAGTCAAGTTGGAGGGTAGCCGAAAGTTAAAGGTTTAGTAAAATATGAGGTTAGAGACATTTCAGAGCTGTGTCGGAGGAGGAGGAACGTGGGGATGTGTAGTGGCCATGTAGGAGGCGCGCTAGAGGAGGAGGTTGGGAGGCTTCTTTAGAACAACGTTGGAAAGGAGGTGGGATAACTGAATCATCAAAGGAGGATAGTACCAAGGTGGGTGGTTGTGTCAAAGGAGTAGAATGGAGGGAGGTTAGGTGGAAGCACTAAGAGAGGAGGGATGTGAGGAGTAGGGACGAAAGGGATGGACGGGGGATCATGAGCAAGTAGGGAAGAAAGTGTTGGAGTTGGGGTCCTAGAACCAACTAATTTGTACTTTATGATAATATTTTATTCATGGATTTGAATATTAATAAATACCTTATATCATCTTGATTGTTCTTCTGTGTGACAATGCATGTAATAATCTCCTATGGACAACTGTTTCACAAAATGGTAATAGCGGATCCCTGCTATGATTAGAAACCAGAAGTGCCATAACACTATTCTTGAATATATGTTCTATGATATGATAATTTTATTTGAGGGAAACAAATATTACAGGCCATTAAGGATGATGACTCATTAAAATTTGAGGCAACTTCTCTTTGTATAAACCCTTTGTAATATCTCGAAGGGTATTATGAGAATGAGACCCACTACTAGGAAATCCATATTTTATAGCGTCGTTGGATGTTCCTATCTGTGGACATGTTTATTGGTCCTTAGACTTTAATATTATTATTAATGGGTATTAAAACTCACAAAAATAGATGTATTGTAGAAAACTGTGATTCCACACTATTCACAGTGAGGTAGGATATTTTGGGTGTGTCAAAAATAGTATTGCAGTAATTAACAATGCAATAAGGGGTTTTTCCCTTCATTTCCATAACAAAAGTTGACATCTTATTCCCTTTTATGGAATTTATATAGCCTAAATAAATCCATGTCCAAGGTGAGGAATGTGAAATTTCATTTATGGGAAGTCAAAGAAAGAAGAATCTATCACATGGGTTGATGGCACCAGCATGAAACCCGCTTGTTTGGAGATATTGTGACAAATGGATTAAATTACATGATAAGCATTCATATGAGGTGAAATTTCATTACATCATTAGATTCTTACACTATGGGTTCCTTGGAATGTTTCTAGATTTCATCCTAGGACTTTAGGTAGGCTTCGCATAATGCCACTAAGAAATAATCCCAGAGGGTCAGACATCTAGTGTATCCAAGTATCTTTGTTAAATATTCATTCAACAAGTTGAATAAATATTTTTACCGATCATGGTTTAATAATTATTCAGGGGAAACTAATCACATTTATTTTTACACTATTTGTTCGAGAGAATATACTATCAGAGAAATAATATATTTTTTAGCAAATAATGAAGTGATATTTATTTAATAAATAAATATTCATTATTCAAGGTCTGATAAATGCGGTGGATAATATAAAGGAAAATTGAAAGACAAAAGTACACGCCATGAATATTAATATACTTTCCATGTGGTTATTCTGGGAATTGTGGGAAAGTATATTATTTATTTAATTAAATATATTTGGTGTAATTTTTTAGGTGCATGTAACGTAATAATAATAGTCAAATGATATTATTAACATGGGATCTTACTATGAATTTAATGAAATCAATAAATACCCATAGGTAATTATTTTATTTCATTATTATAAGTATTATAAATCCCAATTACATTATTTTCATTAAGAAATACATTATTTTTGGTTGTTAATAAATGGATTTGGAGAAAGATATCAGGACAATAGAGAATTGATTTCCTCTAAGAACACTCTCAAGTTAAGAGAGAGATCCTCCTCCAATGGATCAAGGAGAGGGCTTTGGAAGCAGCTCTCAAGCCGATCAAAGGAAGACATCGCAAGAAAATGATCTTCTATTATAGTACTTGGACATCCCTTTGGTGACGTCGAGAGATAAGTGGAGCACATGGGCGCCACTACTAGAGGATGACTACACTTGGATTTTACAAAGCAAAGATGAATCACATTGGATCGTCACCAGAATCATTAATGGAGAGGGAATTACATAAATGTAATTCTTTCCTTTTAATTAAATTAATTATAATGAACTTATGGTGATCCTCTCTATGGTTTTGGGAATTCCCTCTTTTTTGTTCCTCTTTCTATTTTGAAGATTCAGAATTTTATCATCATGCTTCGTTCTCATATTGATCAATGTTAATGGTAAAATCAAAGTTAGGTACACCCATCCACAAGCTTTCGTAGCACCCAGAACATACAAGTGGTTTCAAAGGGGTCATATAGATGATTATAATTATTTAGTATTTCATTGATGATTTATGAATTTAATAAATTAGTTGTTTAAATTCATGTTAATCGTTCTATAAATCTAAATCTCGAGATCTATTCCTCATCAATCATTTCTCATTCACCATATAGAAATGAATTTTTCTTTTTTATTTTGATTAAAATAAAATAGAGGATCATATTGGAAGGTTCCAAAGGCTCGTGGTCGTACAACACCGGAAGAAAGGCGTGTATTTGACAGTTCATGTCTTGTAGGCAAGGTTAAATGCATTGGGACAGGTCCGCCAAACCAAGATGTGTGATTAGAGTTTTTCTAAGTCTTAATGACTCCATGTGTTGAAAAGGAATAGGTGGCACATGGTTTTTGGATTACATGCCATGTGGCCCACTAGACACGACATGTAGTCCCTTCAGGTTAGGGTTGGACCATGTACCCCATACATGGATTTATCAACTGGAGACCATGTAACATGGATACTACATGGCATGTGGCCCACTGAACATGTCGTGTACTTCAAAGACATCTGAAGTACATATACACACCGTCTCCACAGGCGTGTACTTCAGATAGATGGTGAACGATAGTAAAAACCATGTTTAAGGAACTAAATGCCATGTACTCTTCCAAATTATGTAGATTTATTAAAATTATTATTATATTATACAAACCCTTGAGAGGTGTACAATGGTGTGGGTGTAAAACTGGGGCACAACACGTGATAGGTGTTATATATATATTTGTTTAATTTAACAACTAAGTAATGTTAATTTCTACTCATTGAATAATTATGAACGCCAATTCAATGGTTTAAGTCAAAGGTACAAGTTACGTACAAAGATAATTTTAAATGAATTTAGTCGTTTAAAATTATGATGGATGAGAATGTCATGGAAATTTAGAAATAAGTTTAAGATAAAAGGATTGATTAGTTAAATATTACAATTTATTGATTCAAGTTTTTTTATCATAAACAATAACAATTAAATAATTGAATGATAGTTTTATTTTTACATGTATATCATTGCATGTATGAATTATCTTGAGCTAGACTAATACATTTGTATGTGGATTGTTTATTTTAATTTATGTATTTAAATTATAATTTTTGGTCTATGAGTCTTCTCTTTATTAATATGTAGGGCCTACGTTCCCAAGGTTTCTTTTATTTAAAACACTGTTTTACCCCTCACTTATGTGTTAGATAATGATTATTAAATGGATGGAGCTCCCATGATATTGGAGGAGGCTTGAAAGAGCACTGTAGTGGGCGCCCTCAAATGATTAGTGTAATTTTGGGGTACTTAGGTGCAGCAGAGTGGCTGACCAGGGTCGTCTCTCAAGTGATGATGTGAATTAAAACAACTTTCTAGAGGTATTCTAAAAATAAAATAGAATAGAATTAAAACACTACTTTAAAAGATGTTGGTGGTTGTTTATCATTTATAAAACTTGTAGAAGTTTGTTTGAAGAATATTTCACTTTTTTTTTGGTTTTTAATTTTGATATGAAGTTTGATTAAAAAGACACAACAAGAAGATGTTTTTTAGAAAAAATTTTAAATGGCGTAATCAATCTAACTCTACCTCTTCACTCTATTATTAATCATTATCATTTAAATTAACATTCCCTTAATTATGATACCTTAATTTTTTAAATCTTGAACTCTAAAAGAATTAACTTTACCACGAAGATGAAGTGAATTTAACACTAGGATAACTTCGAAACATGCAATCGCAACACCCTGCTTTGATTGATGTTCCAAGATTAGATTATGTTTAGTGGTAAATTAAGGAAAATTTTCCCTCTATAAATTAGAATTAATTGAGTTTAGGGATTATATTTGAACACAACAAATTTACCCAGTAAGGTTTTGAATAACCGATTATGTTTTCACTCACATAATTTACACAAAATCTTGTCCTAGCGTGTTTTTGTGTCAATTTTTCAATTGGTTTCTTAGTTTCAATTAAATTAAAAACTAAATTAATTGATCATATTATTTGAATTACATTATATCATTTATTCAAATTAAATAAATGTAGAAGGTAAGAGATTTACCGATTACTATAACACAACTCTTTCATGGGTGGCGTAATCATCGTAGAAGAGAATTGCATTTGCAACGGTTTATAATAAGTATAACCCAATAATGATTCTACTCAAGAATTACAGAACAAATAGGAATATTAAGAGAATAATAAATTTGAATAAAATATAATAAAATAGAAGATATAAAAGAAGTACAATGAAATTTATTACACAAACAAAAGAAATACAACACAAAGGAGAAGAAGAAGGCTTCGTCGAAGGGATCCATGCTTCATGAGAAACCCTTATTGAAATGGTAGGATAATTGGAGTGGTTCCACTTCTACTTTTCCAACAACTTCCCAATTCACATCCCAACCCCAACAAATGATAAAAACACCAATTTATTGAGTGGTGGGGAGGCTAGGTTCAATATGGTTTCAAGTGTGAATGTGGAATCTCGCCCAAATATTTTATGCCAACTGGCACCGCCCATTTGACCACAAAACGCTTGAATCAGATGTCCTTGAAGGCAGATGATTCTCTAAAAAATGAGTCATGTAGCTCCTACAAAAAATTTGGGCCTGATCCAAGCACGGATGAAGAGGTTATGGTCCAAATACAGAACCCATGTCCATTCTGCCGATTCCAGCCTGCAATTGATTTAATGGACCATTTACTCCATCCAAATGCACTCTTTAGCTATAGTGTCTTGAATAAAAGCTATAGAAATTTAATTTTTGAACACTGTTACAAAATATTAATTTAAAATAATCAATATTAAAATATTTACGTGCGAAATACTACATTGCATTTTAAAAGGGTAAAACTATAATTTTAATCAAATTTTCAAATGAATGATCTAATCGCAAATATTTCATAAATGAAAATATTTAGCCCAATGTGAGGAAATTATGTCATTTATAATCAGTATAATATTCAACAATATATTGTTTTATCAACTCCCACACACTTACCCTCTTGCACTCCTAGGAAAAACTTCATATCAAGTAAACATCAATATCAAATCAAAACCAATTTTAAAACACATATCCTTTAGATCAAAAAATTACACACCAAGAAACAAAAGATATCATGACTCATAAAAAATCATTATTTCAAGTTCTTCATTTATATCATTCAATATATTTCCACTTTATATATCATCCCATGCACAAAACACTTACCTCGCTTGAATTTTCTCTTATCACACAAATGTCATTTTTTTCGCAATGCCTTTCTCATCCAAACTCATACAAGGGTCACCATAGGCTTGATAAATTCCTACATCGAAAACCAATTGGAGTCAAGGAAATATGTTTATCATTAATAATTTTCAGGTTTGTTTTGTGGCTTTTGGTTGGTTGGATTTAGATGTGAAAAATTCTAAGGCCGAATGAGGAGGGCTTGACTCTTTTCGAAGAAAAATTATATTAATCTAATTTTTCACTTAAATATGGTATCATCCTCAATCGACATAGCATTTATTCATGTTCATCATCATGAAAAATAATGGAATTTGCACACCATTCAACATTTCAGTAGTAAAAATTTCAATCTTCTCGAACTTGATTTTCTTAAAAGCTCTAGATAATCACAATTTTCCCCCCTCTATTAGAAGCTCTAGAAAGGCATGAATTCTTTTATCATGAAATCTCCAGAAAGGCACAAATTTCAATATATTGTTTCTCTTCAGCAGAAAACACATCTCTTCATAATTTAATTTTTCACCTGAATTATCACAAAATGTGGTAGCACAACACAAGACAACCTCCCCCACACTTAAGCTCAACTAGATTTTGCAATTTCACTTCAAGATTTTGTTTGATAGGGAAAATTGGCTTGTAATGTGGATAACCTAATAGGATATTCATGTATTATAAGGGATAAAAGGATTAAATGTTCAAGGTATTCCATTATAAAAAAAGGATTATTTGAAAAATAGTCTTTAATACGAAAAAAATTCCTCAATCATTTAAACATAATGACCTCAAACCGTCAAGTTTTGACAGGAATAAATCACATTCAGGTGAAATAAATCTTGGTTTGGATCTCATAGGAAGTGAGGTGAATGAAAAGGATATGAAAATAATGTTTTAGAAGACTCATAGGAAAGTGGATTCAAATATAAAGACAGTGAGTTGTGGCATGTGATTCAAAATTCCATGTACATTTCATGAAATTACTAAATATTTGAACTTGAAACAAAGTCATTTCATTATTCATTTAAGTTTAGTTTCAAGGGATAATTTGTTTCAAATTTTTATATGGATTTAAAAATGATGATGAGAATCATTTCAGCTCAAAAGTTTCAAAAAAACACAGAAAATTGAAAAATAAACACACAAAATTTGAAAAACACACAATTTTTTTCTTTAAACAGGAAAACAATTGAAATTAATAAACTAAAAGGTTCTCTCCCACACACTTAAAATACTACATTGTCTTCAATGTGAACACGTGAGATTATATATGAACATGAAATGTATAATTTTAAATAGGAAAAAGAATGAAAAATTTAAAGGGTTGGGAACAGCCTGATGTGCTCTAGTGATGATGTGGTCATGCAGTGTGATAAAATCCACTCCATCAGTAAGAAGTCCCTCAATGTATCTCTTCAAACATTTCCCATTGAATGTAAGGCTCCTTCCTGTGTACTCTTGTCTGATCTCCACTACACCATAAGGAAAAACTTTAGTCACAACATAAGGACCTAACCATCTAAAATGCAACTTACCAGGCATCAGCTTCAGTCATGAACTGTAGAGAAGGACTTTCTCTCCAACATGAAACTACTTTGGTTAGATCATTCTATCATGAGATGCTTTTTATTTTTCCTTATAGAGCCTTGAGTTCAAATATGAAGACAATCAAGTCTCCTCAATCTCTTGAATTTGCATCTTCCTTTGGATTCCAGCTAGGGCCAAATCCATGTTGCATTTCTTTATATCCCAATAAGCTCGATGCTCAACTTCAACGGAGAGATGAAACACTTTCCCAAAAACAATCCGAAATGGGGACATACTAATGGGTGTCTTGTATGCTGTCTTATAATCCCACAATGCATTATCCAAGCTTTTGATCCAATCCTTCCTATTTGGCGGCACAGTTTTCTCTAAAATCTATTTCAACTCACGATTTGAAACCTCACCCAGACCATTTGTATGGGGGAGGTATGGTGTCGATGTTTTGTGTGTCACCCCATACTTCCGAAGTAGGGAGTCCAAATTCTAGTTGTAGAAGTGTTTCCCTTAGTCACTGATGATGGCCTTCGGTACTCCAAACCTACAACAAAATTTCACTTTTACGAAGTCCACAACAACATGAGAATCATCAGTCTTGGTGGCCTTATCCACCACCCATTTACTCACATAATCAACATCAACCAAAATGTATGAAGAACCAAAGGAACTAGGAAAAGGACACATAAAATTGATGCCCCATACATCAAAAATCTCACAGAATAGTATGGGTTGTTGGGGAATCTCATGTGTCCTAGAAATGTTCCCAATGAGTTGGCAACGAGAGCATTACTTACAAACCACATGGGCATCATGGAATAATCTAGGATAATATAATCAAGAGTCCTAAACTTTTTTAGCTGTCTGTTGGGGTCCAAAGTGTCCACCACAATCAAGTGTGTGACAAAAATGTAAAATAGACTCCAACTCATGACCAGAAACACACCTCCTAATAACTTGATCACAACACATGCGCCAGAGGTATGGATCATCCTAAACATAATACTGAGACACACTTTTTAATTTTTGGACTTGGTTTTTCTTTAAATTTGCAGGGATTTCAGAGGCAACATGGTAGTTAAGTAAATCTGCATACTAAGGATGCATACCAGAGATGGAATAAAGATGCTCCTCGGGGAAAGTGTCACGAAGTGGTTCCTGTTCCAACTTGTCATCCTCTAGTGTGTGAGTAAGCCTACTCATGTGTTCCGCCACCAAGTTTTCTAACCCCTTTTTTTCCATTATCTTGATATTAAATTCTTGAAGATGGAGCATCCATCGGATCAGCCTGGGCTTTGCAATTGGATTCTTCAAGAGGTACCTCAGAGCTGCATGGTAAAAAAAACTACTTTAGGGCCCAATAAATATGAATGAAATTTATCTAAGGAAAATATAACAGCAAGAAACTCCTTTTCCATGGTTGTGTAATTTGATTGGGCTGAGTCCAGTGTCCTCAATGCATAGGCGATCACATGTGAATGTCCCTCCACCCTCTGAGATAAAAAGGCTCCAACCGTGATGTTGGAGGCATCACAAATAAGATCAAAAGGAATCTCCCATTGTGGGGGTTGTATGATCGGTGGAGTGGTCATAATCTTCTTTAGCTCATCAAAGGAAGTCCTGGAAGAATCATAAAACCCAAAATCATAATCCTTTGGAAGTAATCGTGACATTGGAAGAGCGATCTTACTAAAATCTTTGATGAAGCACTGATAAAATCGTACATGCCCTAGGAAAGATCTAACATCACGCACACATGAAGGATAGGGTAAGGATGAAATAATGTCTACCTTAGATCAATCAACCTCTATCCCATGTTTTAACACTACATGACCTAAGACAATTCCATGTTCTACCATGAAATGACACTTTTCAAAGTTCAGGACCAGATTATTCTCAATACAACGATTCAACACCTTTCCCAAACTACATAGAAATTCATCAAATGAATACCCTTACACTGTAAAATAATCCATAAATACCTCCATGAAGGTCTCAATAAAATTAGAAAAAATATTTACCATGCATCTCTAGAAGGTACATAGGGCGTTGAAAAATCCAAATGGCATCATTTGGTTGGCAAACGTACCAAAAGGACAAGTGAATGTTGTCCTCTCTTGATCCTCCAGAGCAATAGGAACCTAAAAATATCTAGAAAATCCATCCACGAAACAATAATGTGTTTTCCCAGCAAGTATCTCAAGAATCTGGTCAATAAATGGGAGGGGGAAATGGTCCTTGTGAATAGAATGATTTACTTTCCTATAATAAATACACATGCACCAACTGTTTTTAACCCTCATTAGAACTAACTCATCATTCCTATTTTTAACAACTGTAACACCTCTTTTCTTAGGCACAACCTGAATAGGAATTACCCACTATGAATCTGAAATGGGATGGATTATACCTGCATCAAGAAATTTTTTGACCTCTTTTTTAACAACCTCCCGAAGGGTTGTATTGAGTCTCCTTTGTGGTTGCCTCGCCAGTTTTTCCCCATCCTCCAAAATAATCCAATGCATGAAAATGGAAGGGCTAATACCTGATATGTCAGCCAAGGTCCACCCGGTTTCCCTGATGTTCCCCATAAAAAGATTCAAAAAAAAATCTTCATGTTCAAAAGGGAGATTGTTTGCAATTCTAACAAGTAATTTCTCACCACTTAACTAGTTTGAGTATTTGAGATTTGGTGGCAATGACTTGAGTTCCAGTGTAGGGGGGAGGTGTATGGATTGAGACATAGAAGGAACTGAAATATGTGCGCAAAAAGCATTAGTATCAGAATATAAATCATCAAAATCATAGAATAAAGCATCAAATCCATCAGTATACTCAACAACCATGTCATAATTAGAGTTAACATGATCAAAATCAGAATATGATTCCATTTCAAAATCAAATCTAAGAGAGTCTTGTGCATTAAAAATAGGTGTGGAAGTACTCTTAGACATAAAACTAGAACCAATACTCATAATCTCCCTAATCATAGGACAATCAAATTCCCTGGGGTTTTTATTTGGTTGTTCAAGATGGGAGATAACAAATGCAGAATGATCCTCTCAGGGGTACTTAATGGAATCCAAAACATTAAAAATCACAACTTCATCCCCAAATTACATGGAAAGTTTACCCTCATTGACATTTATGATAATTTTTTGCAGTTTTGGGGAAGGGTCTACCTAAGATAATGGGGCATTAGAACTTACCTGGTCATCCTCCATGTTAAGCATGTAAAAAAATGCTGGAAAGATCATGTCTCTTACTCGGACAAGTACATCCTCAAGGACTCCCACGGGATATGACGTAGCTCTATTCACCAACTTCACCACTACTCTCATCTGTTTTAGCTCACCAACCTGCTAATAAGAGAATATAGAGTGAGGCATTACATTTATGGAAGCTCCCAAATCAGAAAGTGCATCAGAAAAGTGAAACTCCCCTATGGTGCATGGGATGGTGAATGTCCCTAGATCCTTTCACTCTTTTGGCATTGCTAGAGTTGGTGTAATGAGTGCTAACACATTCCTTCCAAGATTTATCGTCTCATTTCCCTTGATCCCTATTCGATTGGTACAAAGTTCTTTTAAGAATTTCGCATACCTTATAATTTGTTTAATGGATTCAAGTAGAGTAATGTTGATCTCCACACCCTTGAATGTGTACAAAACCTCCTTTTTCATTACTTCTTCAGTCATATTCTTGGTTTGAACAACCCTGTTTGGAAAAATAAGGGCTTTAGGAGGAACATCATCAATCTTTTTCTTACATTTTTCTTTCTCCTTGGATTTCTCATCAGTTGGTAAGGAATTGGTATTTTTTGGAGGTGAGATGAATCCTGCTGGAATGGTAGGTGGAGATGTATCAATTATTTTCTCCACACTTCTCAATGTGATGGCACTAACATTCCCCTTGGGATTTGGAGAGGGTTGGGATGGTAGATTTCTAGAATTATTACTTACCAGTTCATGGAGGGCAGTGGTAATCTGGCTCATTTGAGTCTTCAACTCCCTCACCTCTGAACCTTGACTCTTCAGATCATTCTATTGATTAAGAAAAATTTGTTTCAAAAGTTCATCAGTCTTAGAATATACCTTATATGGGGGTATTCCCTTGTTATTGGATTGGTGATGCATGAGATTAAAATCTCCTTTGGGGTTGTTGGAAACCCTGCTGGTAAGGTGGAGGCTTCTGGAAGTTTTGTTGAAAGGGTATCCTTTATTGTTGTCTAGGGCCATACCACATACCTAACTGATCCATCAACCCTTGGTTGTATGTTTGATCATACTTATTTTGGGGGTATGGTTGTTGCTTTTGTTGTTGATATGGTCTCCCAGGGAATACTGCTGCACAAACTTCTGTTTCTTGGAGTTGTGGGCAACAGTCAGTTGGGTGGCTTGTCTCAGTGAAAATACCACAAGACCTAGAAGAAGGGGGTTGAGATGTATTTTTTTCCAAAGAAATTTTTCTCACCGTAGTTGTCAATTCTTCCAAATTGGTATCAATCAAATGACTTTCAAGAGAAGATGGACTTACCTAACGTACACCCCTAAGATGTGGTGTACCTCGATCACCAAATTGTTGGGAGTTTTGGGACATTTTGTTGATCAACGCACGTGCAGCTACTGGTGTCTTGTCCACCAATTCTCCTAAAGCTGCAGAATCCACCATGATTGTCTCTATAGGTGTGAGTCCTTCGTAAAAGTATTGGATGAGGAGTTGCTCACTAATTTGGTGGTGTGGGATACTTACACACAACTTCTTGAATCGTTCCTAGTACTCATACATTGATTCCCCTTAGTATTGCTTAATCCCAGATATCTACTTACGAATGGAAGTGGTCCTTGATGCTGGAAAAAATCTCTGTATGAAAAGACATTCCAAATCATTCCAACAAGGTACATTCTCGGGTTGTAAATAATAAATCCAGTCTTTTGCAGATCCATCAAGTGAGAATGGGAATCATCTTAATTTGATTTGGTCTTCATATACATTTCTTGGTTTTAAGGTTGAGCAATCTACATTAAATTATTTAAGGTGTTTATTGGGATCCTCACCTGAGAGGCCATGAAATTTTGGAAGAAGACGAATTAATCCATATTATAATTCAAAGTCCGATTTAAGATTTGGGTATGAAATACAATTTGGTTGATAGTTAATATCAGGTGCAGCCAATTATCGAATGGTTCTATTAAGTTCATTTCCATTATTTCCTTCCATTGGTTCTTGTTTTTTGGTTGAATTTGAATTGCTTCCAATTTCAATGTTATGAAAGTGGAGTAATTCTCCAACTGGTTGAATATTGAAATTTCTCGTAGACTGAGAATGTCTGATTCGAGCCCTATGGATACATTCAATCTCAGGATAAAGATCTAAGAGATATTCGGGATTAGTTTATGTCATAAATCAAAAAAAATGAAAAGAAAGAAATTGGACCATATTAAAATAAAAACAATAAGTTTGAGTTCATGTTCCAAAAAGAAGTAAAAGAAAATAAAAGAAGAAAAAAAATCATATTGGGTAAAGGGGGAAGAAAGAAGAGAGGAAGAGAATAAAATGTAAAATAAAATAAATACCTCTAATTGGTTTACATAATTACTTGCCTCCCTAGAAATGGCTCTAATTTTAAAGATCACTATCGTGGGCGCCCTCAAATGATTTGTGTGATTTTGGGGTACTTAAGTGCAACAGAGTGGCTGACCAAGGTCGTCTCTTAAAGGAGGAAGTTAATTAAAACAACTTTCTTGAGTTATTCTAAAAATAAAATAGAATAGAATTAAAACACTCCTTTAAAGGATGGGGGGAGGTTTTTTATCATTTATAAAACTTGAAGAAGTTATCTAGAAGAAGATTTCACTTTTTTTGTTTTTTATTTTGAAATGAAGTTTGATTTAAAAGAAACAACAAGAAGATGTTTTTTTAGAAAATATTTTAAAAGGTGTAATTTATCTAACTCTACCTTTTCACTCTATTATTAATTATTATCATTTAAATTAACATTCAATTAATTATGATACCTTAATTTTTTAAATCCTGAACCCTACGATAATTAACTTTACTATGAAGATGAAGTGAATTTAAACCTAGGATGACTTCAGAACATGCAATCGCAACGCCCTGCTTTGATTGATGTTCTAATATTAGCTTACGGTTAGTGGTAAATAAAGGCACATTTCCCCTCTGTAAATCAGAATTAATTGAGTTTAGAGATTATATTTGAACACTACAAATTGATCCTGTATGGTTTTGAATAACCGATTAAGTTCTCACTCTCACAATTTACACAAAATCTCATCCCTGAATGTTTTTGTGTTAATTGTTCAATTTCTTTTTTAGATTCAATTAATTTAGAAACTCAATTAATTTATCATATTATGTGAGTTACAGTATATCATTGATTCAAAAAAAAATGAATTTATAAGGTAATAGATAGATCGATTACTGAAAGAGTACTCTTCCATGGGTGGCGTAATCATCGTAGAAGCGAATTGCATTTGCAACAGTTTATAATGGGTATAACCCAATAACTCTTCTACTCAAGAATTCCATCCCAAAGAGTAAGATTAAGAGAAGATGAAATTTTAATAAAACAAAAGAAAAGAGAATAAATAATAGAAGTACAAAGAAATTTATTACACAAACAAAAGCATTACAATATGAAGGAGAAGAAGAAGGCTTCGTCGAAGGGATCTTTACTTCAAGAGATACCCTTATTGAAATGATTGTATAATTAGAGTGGATCCACTTATATTCTTCCCTCAACTTTCCAATTCACATACCAACCCCACCAAATGATAAAAACACAAATTTATAGAGTGGTGGAGAGGCTAGGTTCAAAGTGGTTTCTTGTGTGAATGGGGAATCTCGGCCAAATATTTTATGCCCAATTGCACATCCAAATTGACCACAAAAAAACGTGAATCACCTATCCTTCATGAAGGATGATTCACGTGAAAAGGAGTCTTGTAGCTCCTCTAAAAAGTTGGGCTTGATCCAAGCAAGGATGAACATGTTATGGTCAAAATACAGAATCCATATCCATTCTACCGAGTCCAGACCACCATTGACTTAATGGCCCATTTACTCCATTCAAATGCACTCTTTTTCTCTAGTTTCCTCAATAAAAGTTGTAGTAAATTAATCTATTAACACTGATACAAAATATTAATTACAAATAATTCATATTAAAATATTCAAGTGTGAAATACTATAGTCCATTTTAAAATGGTAAAACTGGAATTTTAATCAAATTTTCAAATGAATAATCTAATCCCAAATATTTCATAAATGAAAATATTTAGAACAATGTGTGGAAATTATATAATTTATTATAAATAAAAGTAAAAAAAATAGTGTTTTATCATGGCTCAAGTTAGGAGCCAAGGAACAACCAGTCCAAGGAGAAACAAAGGTGGACAGGTGGAAAACTGTAAACACAAACCCAAAAGAATCAAGGTGTTTCTCCCCTAGGTATTGGGTAAGTTAATCATCTGCAAGATAAACTAAAAAATATAAAAAGTTCATAATCATGCCATTTATTTTATTTATGTCAGTTTCATGCTTTATTTATTGTGGGTGTGTGGTCACGATCACGAAATTAATGAATTAAACAAGCATGTAAGATGGAACTAAAATAGGACCAGTTTATGTGTAAATTTTATCATAGACATGGTAAATCACTTATGTGTATCCCACATAATATTAACAAGAATTTAAGAAATATAATAAAATATAAATTTATATATAATGATAAAATTTCTCAATTAAATATTATGTCGGTATAGCCTTCCATAATCTGGAATAGAATCGAACCATAGTTCAATTTTTTTTGACCAACCCTAGTTGGGTGCTTTTAATTATTGATGAATTTAAATTTGAGGTTATTGGTGGAATTCACTTGGTTCACATCATGGTTTGACTACCACAATAGGACTGGGTGTGACCATGATGCAAAGGATGAGGAAATCCAAAATAAAAGTACACTACGGGAAAAAGGGTTTATTGCGATGGGTTATTTGCGATGGGGCATATTCTCATCGCAACAGGTCTGACAAAAGGCTTATTTCCGACGGGAATATATTATCGTTGCAAATAACTGATCATTTGCGATGGTAACAATGTCCCCGTCACAATAGGTTTGGCGCGGATTTCACGCCAAAACCCGGGAAAAGTATTTGCGATGGGTGACTACTCCCTGTCGCAAAAAACCCTGCTGCGGTAAACACTATTTGTGATGGGTAAAGCCGCCCGCCACTAATGTTATGTCGATCTATAAGTATTTGAGACGGGCCCGTCACAATAACCTTTTCACAGACGAGGGTATTTTCGACGGACCGTCGCAAATACTTATCGACAGACATAACATTAGCAGTGGGCGACTTTACCCATTGCAAATAGTAATTACGATGGGACCGTCGAAAATAAGTAAACAGTAGCGACGACGGATTTACCTGTCGCAAATAGTATTTACCATGTTAGGGTATTTGCGATGGGAAACTCCTACCGTCGCAAATAATCCCATCGCAAATAAGTTAACCTATATATACCCCAACCGTTTCAGTTTTGAAAACATTCTAATCTTCTTCTTCTCCTCTCTTCTCCTTGAAGCTTGAGTTTTAAGAAAAAAAAATTTGGATTATTTTTGCGAGACCATCACAAGGCAATCAAATGGGTCCATAACTTCAAGATTTAAAAGGTATTTACATTTTATTTAATTTTATATTTATTTCATTTTTATATTAATTTTAATTGTTGTTCTAATTAAATTAGAATTAAATTAATATATTATTTATATTTATTTTTATTAATAAAATAATATTGTTATAAATAATTATAAATAATTAGTAATAATTAGTCATAATTAATTCGGTATTATTAGTAGTTATGTATAGTTTTTGGTTTATCACTCAAATAAATACTTGTCTGGATACGAACAAGTAGAGGAGGCTCTGGCAGAGATGTACCTAGGAGTGAAAGATCTGACAAGAAGTTTCGAGCTTGACCCGTGGTATCCTGGTACACGACAACGGGCCCTACTGGACACTTGCTTTGACACTCCCGGAAGATAATAATTTGGTAATAATTAGATTTAATTATAAAATTTAAAATAATTAAAATAATTTACAAATAATTAAATTTTTTGCAAATAATTAAAATATTTATATATATTCAAATAATTAGATTTATTCAAATAATTATATTTATTCAAATAATTAACAAATAATAATAATAAATAACGATTTAATTCAAATAATTAAAATAAATAGTGATTTAATTCAAATTATTAAAATAATTATAAAATAATTAAAATAATTAGCAAATAATTAAAATAATTAGCAAATAATTAAAATTATTAGAAATTAAAATAAATAGCGATTTAATTAGATTTATTCAAATAATTAGAAAATAATTAAAATAAATAGAGATTTAATTATAATAATTAATTAAAATAATTAGAAAATAATTAAAATAAGTATCAAATAAAAAAATAGATATTTAATTCAAATAATTATGAATTAAAATAAATAGCGATTTAATTCAAATGATTGAAATAATTAGAAAATAATTAAAATAATTCGCAAGTGATTAAAATAATTAGCAAATGATTAAAATAATTATCAAATAATTATAATAATTATCAAACAAAATAAATATAGATTTAATTCAAATAAATAGGAATTAAAATAAATAGCGATTTAATTAAAATGATTAATGTAATTAGAAAATAATTAAAATAATCAGAAAGTGATTAAAATAATTAGCAAGTGATTAAAATAATTAGCAAGTGACTAAAATAATAAGCAAGTGATTAAAATAATTAGCAAGTGATTAAAATAATTAGCAAGTGATTAAAATAATTAGCATGTGATTAAAATAATTAGCAAGTGATTAAAATAATTAGCAAGTGATTAAAATAATTAGCAAGTGATTAAAATAATTAGCAAGTGATTAAAATAAGTAGAAAGTGATTAAAATAACTAGCATGTGATTAAAATAATTAGCAAGTGATTAAAATAATTAGAAAGTTATTAAAATAATTAGCACGTGATTAAAATAATTATCAAGTGATTAAAATAATTATCAAGTGATTTAAATAATTTGCAAGTGATTAAAATAATTAGAAAGTGATTAAAATAATAAGCAAGTGATTAAAATAATTAGCATGTGATTAAAATAATTAGCAAGTGATTAAAATAATTAGAAAATGATTAAAATAATTATCAAGTGATTAAAATAAAATGTGATTGACCACTCATCCACCTCAATTATCTTTTCATGAATGTGTTGACGCTTGGCACGAAAATTCTGTCTCCACGTGTAATATTTGCATTCACTGTCAAAATCAACCTTCCAGTGAATGTGAATATTACATGTGGAGATAGAAGTTTCATGTCAAGCGTCAACACATAGATGAAAAGAGAATTGAGGTGGATGAGTGGTCAATCATGTTTGGTTTTCCATTGAACGAGTGGTTAATCACCTGGTCTCTATATATCTTCCCATTAATAATTAGTAACACAATTAGTATATAATTCGTATATAATTAGTAACATATGTTATTATTATATGATTAATATTTATGAAAAAATAATATTAATATTTATTTTATGTTCAATAAAAATTTTGCGTCAGCTGTGTCCAATGTAGACTCCATAATTGTCCGTGCTTGGTTGATCACCTCGTAAGTAGCGTTGCAATAAGACGATCCAAGTCATGTCTTTATCATCTATAAGAATTGTATCACATGACTCTTTACATACCATTTTTCCTTGAAAATTTAAGGGATTAAATTTTTAAGGAAAATGATCTATGTAAACGGTAATGCGAGATTATTCTTAGAAACGTGAATGAAATGACTTGGGTCGTATTATTGCAACGCTACTTGCTAGGTGATCAACCAAGCATGGAAAATTATAGAGTTTACATTGTACACTGATGACACAAACTTTTATTAAGCATGACCTAAATATTAACGACCCATTAAGATATGAACATGTTAAGAATAGATCAAATCATGGTTTGAATAATTATCAGTAACTACCAATAATTAGTAATAATTACTGATAATTACCAATAATTAGCAGTAATTAGCAGTAATTTCACTGAAAATTGTGTCACTCGTAAGTAGTGGTAATTATTAAGAAGTAGTTCTAATATCTCCTCTTTTTGAGTATTTTTCTAAGTTAACATTGTACACAGCTGATGAAAACTTTTTATTCAGCATGACCTAAATATTAAAGACCCTTTATGATTTGAACATGTTAAGAATAGATCAAATCATGTTGCGAATAATTATCAGTAATTACCCATAATTGGTAATAATTACCAATAATTACCAATAATTACCAATAATTATCATTAATTAGCAGTAATTTCACTGAAAATTGTGTCTCTTGTAAATAGTGGTAATTATTAATAAGAAGTTCTAATATATTCTCTTTTGAGAATTTTTCTAATATCAAATTACTCAATACCATTAATGTTTTAATGTTTTGTAGAAAAATATGGAACAACAAAGTCGGAAACAGTCATTATTAGAAGACCGTGTATGGATAAATCAATATAGAAATCCAAATGGTTCTAGTTTAAATCATGTATATATTGAGGGTGTAGAGACTTTCTTATCATTTGCATCATCAAATCCAGAATTTGTTTCAGAAGGAACAATAAAATTCCCTTGTAAAAAATGTGCACTAAGAACGTTTGACACATTTGATAAAGTTGGGGGACATCTCTTGCGTTTTGGTTTTCAACCGGATTATGTTTTTTGGTATCAACACAGTGAACACCGTTCTAGAGAAGGTGATACTGACTTGATTCCGGATCCATCGTGGTTTCAAAATTTAGTACATTATGTTGCAGGTCCATCTGTTCAACATACCAAAAATCAGGATGATATTGATTCAACTCCTGAGTTGGAACCATCTGAATGTTATGAGTTGCTGAGGTCTGCTGAGAATTCATTATATCCTAGTTACAAGATAAGCAAGTTAGAAGTAGTTGAAAAATTTATGGCTATCAAATCAGATAATGGAATGTAAAAAAACTATTTTGATCAGATATTTTCTTTGGTTAAAACACTTTTACCTGAAGGAAATGTTTTTCCTACAAATTACTATGACAGTAAGAGGCTGGTTCGGAATTTGGGACATAGTTGTCAGAAGATTCATGCATGTTCAAATGATTTCATTTTATATTCTGGTGAAAATGAGTCCTTGGATAGTTGTCCAACATGTGGACAACCGAGGTATAAAGAAGCTCAACGTGGAATGTCTGGCTTGATTCCTGTAAAACAGTTGAGATATTTTCCGCTTACATCCAGACTACAGCGTTTATTCATGTCTAAGAATACAGCGACAATGATGTCATGGCACAAAACAAATATTTCAACCAGTAAAATCTTGAATCATCCAGCCGATGGTGATTTATGGAAACATTTTGATAGAGGGCATTCATTATTTTCTTTAGAAGCTCGAAACATGCAACTGGGTCTTTGCACTGATGGTTTCTATCCGTTTGTATCTTATGGTAGTTAGTATTCATGTTGGATTGTCTTTATACCTCCATAAAATTTACATCCATGGATGCTGATGAAGGAGCCCTATATCTTTTTGAACTTATTAATCCCAGGGCATCCGAATACGAATATTAATGTATATTTGAAACTATTGATTGATGAAATAAATTTATTGTAGAGTACTGGTGTCAATACATATGATGTTTCTGTGAAACATAATTTAATACTAAGAGTCGCATTGATGTGGACAATTAGTGACTTCCCGGCTTATGACATGTTATTTGGATGGAGTACACATGGACCGAAATCACGTCCTTACTGTATGGGAGAGAATAAAGCATTTATGATTTTCCATTGAAAAAAACCTTGTTATTTTGACTATGATTACAGATTTCTTCCAACTGATCATCCTTTTCGGAGGAACAAATCTCATTTTAGAAATGGTACAATTGAAAGGGGTGGACCTCCTAAAATTCTATCAGGTACAGAGGTAAAATCAGTTGTATTTTCATTACCTACCATCACATTTGGACCCACAATAAACCAATAGAAAATTTATGGCTTTGGGAAAAAACACAATTGGATAAAACAGGGAATTTTTTGGGATTTTCCATATTGGTCTAATTTGTTGGTCTGCCACATGCTGGATGTTATGCATATTGAGAAGAACTGTTTTGATAATTTATTTCATACTGTTTTGGATACACCTAGTAAGAGCAAAGATAATGTAAAGGCACGATTAGTTCTTGCCCAAATTTGCAGGCGCCCAGAACTCGAACTCTTTGAGAATGTTAGAACACAAAGCTTAATGAAGCCAAAAGTAGATTATACACTATCCATAGAAAGTTGCTTATTATTTTGTCAGTGGATTGCAGATTTGAGACTTCCATATGGTTGTGCTTCCAATTTAGGTAGATGTGTAATTAATGGTTATATTAGCGGATTAAAAAGTTATGACTGTCTTGTTATAATGGAAAGACTTATGCCAATTGGGTTAAGAGGTCTGTTGAATTCCATGATTTAGGATTCGATAACAGACATGTCATATTTTTTTTGAGACATTTGTGCAGCGACAACAGATTATGATGTTCTATGTAAAATTGAAGAAGTTGTTGTTGTAATTATATGTAAACTAGAAAAATTATTTTCTCCATATTTCTTTGACTCAATGGAACATTTTATATTACATTTTCCACAAGAAGCAACATGTGGAGGTATAGTACAATTTTGATGGATATACCCATTCGAAAGATGCATGCAGAAGTTGAAGAAAAAAGTATGTAACAAAGCATCTGTTGAAGGATCAATTTCTGAAGCTTATTTTCAAGAAGAAATATCTTTTTTTCTCTCGCTATTTTGAATATGAGTATCCCTCAATACACAACCACATGGGACAGAATGAGGGGAATGTTGATGATGGAATGGACAATCAATTATAAGTTTTTAATCAGTTAGAGCTTGGTTTCGATGGAGTTCATGAACGATTGCTTTCGGATGATGAACATCATAGAGCTCATACATATGTTCTGCTCAACTGTGAAGAGAATACATCATTTTTACTGTAATTTATTCTATCACTTCTTCTATCATTTATGTAACAATAAGTAATTTTATATTTTTTATGTTATATGATAATCATCTCAAGAAACAACTTCCAAAAATTACAGTAGATTCTCTCGAAGAACGCCGGTAGAAATAGTTTTCTCTGTGGTTTCGAAAACTGGTAACATAAATTTTTCATGTTTTAACATCTCATTCAGTTTATTGTTTATTATATTGATAAATATTTTACAAAATTTAATTTGTCTCAACATACTGATAAAATTTACAAACGTCTATGTATATTGAGTAACCCACCATCCAAAATGGTTAAATCTTATAATGCATATGTGGTGAATGGATTTCAATTTCATACATGTGTATATGCGAAATAAAAAAATAAAATGAATAGTAGATTTTTCTTGATAGGATCTCATCATAGAGAAAGTAAGTTGAATTTTATGGCATACTTGATGAAATTATTGAACTCTGTTATCTAGGAAATCATTACATAACGATGTTCAAATGTCGGTGGTTGGATACTGAGAGAAGAGTTCATGTTCATCCTACTCATGGAATCATCGATATTAAATATAAAATACTTCTTACAGTAAATGAACCATTTTTACTGGCTCAACAGACACATCATGTTTATTATGCAAAGTACTATTCTACGTCAAGATACATGAGTGATTGGTGGAGCATAATAAAAATTAAAATTCGAGACAAGCAGTTTTCTCTAAGTGAAGCTTGTTTCACTGAAGTGCAAGGAATTGAAGTTTTTCAAGAGACTACTCAATATCCATCTTTTTCAGAAAGAAACATGAGTATCGATGATGACATCCCACAATTAAGATTCGATGGTGATGATGATGTTAATGATGTCACAAATGAATTTGAAATGGTAAGAGATGATGGGACTGAAACTCAAATGGATATCGATGATATTGAAGAGGAATATGAAGATGACATTGTCAGATATGAAGATGATGATGAAGGTGGACATTAATACAATTCAATGCTAGTTATATATAATCATAACTTATATATATGTATATATAAAACTAATTTTTAGTTATTTTCTAACAACATTCAATTTTTTTTTCAGATGAATGATGAGCTATTTCGTCAGTTGTCGGAGGCTGACCTACCTTTGGATGAGGATGATTTCGGGTCATCTAACCCTCAACCTACACGCGCTTCAGGGAATACACGGAGGGGGAGTGGTCTTGCATGACTGATAAACCCTGACCCCATCCCCGAGTGACGTCCGCGTCTTGGGTTCGATCCATGCACGATGAGTTATGATAACCTATGCATTTTATTAATATTTCATTAATTTATTTACATAATAAATGTTCAATTATTTTTTTTACAGTTTTCCGCATATAGCAGTCAGACATGGAAGCACTATTTTGCACAAATATCTTTCTCAGCCATGGACCACGTGGGAATAGATTCCCGTTGATGTGTCGTAGGCCATGTTCGGCCATTGGGTGATATGTAAATAAATAGTTTTTATTTGGAAATTTAATTCATTTATATCTTGATATTGTAAATTATTTGTAGGTTTAATGGTATCCGATCGATTATATCATGTGTGACGCCATCCACGAGCCATGAGAGGTGGTGATGCATTAGCGATTACATCAATTTTTACACAATTTAAGAAAAATGACCATGAAAAATGCCGGAGTGACCGTGGTTGATGAGTGGTGTTGAGCCCACCGACCAGAGTACATTTCATCCCACGTATGGGATGGATTGTGTTCACACTGGTTGAGTGGTGGCTTTCAGAGGAGATCATCGTTGGGGAGGCAGAATCGGGGGAGACAGGAGGTGACTCATCAAGATGGGAGTCGTACATTCAGTATGCATAGACAACATCTGGTATGTAAATTTTTTAAAAATATTTTATATAAATTTAAATATTAACAGTTTATTTTATATTCTTATAGGCTGTCGAGCATCCCGATATTACGGAGTTTGAATTATATCGAAGGATGTCTAGATATCCAGTTACTGGGGAGATTAGAGGTGATCGCCAAGGTCAGATTGTGGTCAGTATTATTTTTTTTTCAGTTTGAAAATTAACTGCATATAATATATTCACAATTTTAATTTAAAATTGCAACTGAAGGAGTCATATGATGACATGACATCATAGACCCAGGCTGAGGGTCAGGCCGAGACATCTGATCAGACCAGTGGCCATCATTTTTATGAGGCCACATGGATGCAGGCTACCCAGTATGGCTTCGATAAGGGCTGAGTAGTTGGTTTCAGCTCTCAGTTGACTCTTGCGGCTTATTATGGTAGTCTTGCGATGTCGGCGTCTAGCTCGAGAGGAGATCATGCATCATCTTCCGCATCATAGTATGAGGATCAGTTGCGATCACAGACTGAGCTGATAGAGAGTTTCCGTAAGGAGCGGGAGTAGATGCATCAGCAGCAACAACAGCATGAGGAGAAGCGCTAATGACAACAGCAGGAGTACAAGGAGCAGATGAGTCGGTGGCAGCAGCAGCATTAGGAGTAGATAGAGTACATGCTCTGTATGACTTATGCATTAGGGATAGAGTTTCCTCCACCAGCTCCTCTAGATCCTCCAGCTCCCCCCTCCTTCAGACCAGTGACTAGCTCCCCCTCATTCGGACCAGTGATTTATTTTGATATTATAATTTTTTTTGAATTCAAAATATGAATTATTTTCTATGTATAGTTTCTATATTTTTTATATTGGTGTCAATGTTGCATTATTTAATTCATATTTATTTTTAATAGTCTATTATTTATTATTAGTATTGTTTTTTAATGTTTGTTTATTTTATTAATAATAATATTACTCTTACTATTTTATTATTTTTTTATATTTGTTTGTTGCAAATATTGATAAAAAATTATGATATATTATTTAAAAAAATTATTTTTTATTATTAGTATTATTTTATTAATGTTTTTTATTTATATATTTTTTGCAAATATTGATAATTTTTATGTTTTACTTATTTTAATAATATTAATAATAGATTTTCATAAATATTAATTGTAATAATAAAATTATTATATTATATAATATTATATTTTTTATATTATAGTATTAATATGATTGTTAATATTTTTTAATATTATTCATATTTTATTATATTTCATTTTTTAAATATATTTAAAACTATAATTAATTATAATGTTTTAAATATTGGAAATTTTTTTTATTTTAATATTTGATTGAATTAAAATTTTATTATTATTATTAAAATATTATTTGTTTTATTATATTATCATTTCATTTTTTTGGTTTTTTATACTTATTTTCCACGGGAATAAGGACCCATCACAAAAGGTATTTGCGTCGGGCCCGTCGCCAATAGTTATTTCGAAATAACTTTTTATGGAAGGAAAAGATACCCGTTGCAAAAGTTCTTTGCGACGGGCCTGTCACAAATATGTTTCTTAAAAATAACCCGAGAAGTATTCGCGATGGTAATCTTTCCCGTCACTATTAATATTTTAGCGACAGGACCGTCACTAATAGTTTTAATTGCGACGCCATTTTCCACGAAGGGTTATTTGCGACGAGATCCCATCACAAATGTCTATTTGTGATGGGATCCCGTCTCAAATAACCCTTCGCAAATACTCTTATTACATGTAGTGGTATTTCAAGATTGGGGAGTCCACTCAGTTGATCAAGGAGCTGTGTGTTAATACAGTTGGCATTTGGAATGCCTACCTAATCACCCTTAAAGATTCTTGACCAACCCAATTTGGTGCAATATGAAGGTCAATATGGATCATTTCCACTAGAATATTCAAGAAACAAAATATTCCAAAGTCAATACTAAGGGCTATTGGATTTCGATAAAATAGTAATAGATTAATAGGTGTTAATTTATTTATTTGTTTTAGTTTTATTAGGATAAAGTACTAAATCTTTTCTCATCTTAATTTGTAGAAACTACAAGATAATTGACATCACAAATATCATTTTGAACCATACTCGAGATGGAAAACCTTCTCACTGGCACCAATTTCCAAGATTGGTAGAGGTGTTAACACTTCATCCTTCGCCACAAGGGGAAATTTTATGTGTTGGAGGGGCCTGTTCTAGATGCACCTGAAAACAAGGCCAGTGATGAGGAAATATCACTCTATATGAAAATTTTTGATGATTCCATAAATGTCCAATGCTTCATCTTATCATCCATGTCCAATAATCTCTTTATGAAACACGAAAACATGAATGCATATAGCATGATGTCTCACCTTAAGGATATCTATCAAGAGAAGGCGATACCTGAGAGATATGAGATCTCCAACACTTTTTCACAAATAATGTGGGAGATTCTATTCAAACTGGGCCTTATGTAGTCAATATTATTGGCTACATTGAACACATGAACATCTTATGTATTATGTTCCCGGATGAGTTGCATACTGATCTCATCCAATCATCATAGCCCAAGACCTTATCTATCATTATTGTCAAATAAAACATGAGCAAAAAGCAGAATAATCTATCAGAACTTCTGACCTAGATTCTCTAGGTAGATAAGGACATTGGGCGTGACAAACCCATAGTTCATATAGTGAATAAGAAGTGGAAGGAGAAGGAAAATGGGCCAATTATTTATAAACAGTCTGAATCCCATGAGTACCATCCCTCCATGAAGGGGAAGATACAAAGATAGGGCAAGGAATGGGAGGCAATATAGTTTTCTTGTGGCAAGCTAGGCCATTGGAAGAGAAACTACACCCAAATGCATAGGGACGCTAAATGTTCATTTTTTATCAAGTAAAATCATTCCATTTCAACACATTGGGTATTAGAAACAACATGTGGGGCTCACATTTGTATTGAAATGCAGAAACCTAGTATATTTAGAAATATTTCCATAGGAGAGGTGGATCTTAGAACTTCTAATGGCATGAGGCTATCTGCATTGGACATTGGTGATTACCATCCCTCATTGCCAACTGGAATGCTTTTAGTTTTACATAAAAGATATTAAGTACCTAGTGTTACCAAGAACATAATTTATGTATCATATTTTGATATGGATGTATTTATTTTCAAGTTTGGAAATAAAGGTTTTTTATTTTATAAGAAAAATATATTATATGGTATATAACATTTAAATAATGGTTTGTATGTATTAAATTACGAAATCCAAGTCTTGGAAAATGATAAAAAACAATCTCACATGACTTATACAACACCCATTTGTGGCATCACCATCTTAGTCATGTAAACAAGAAGAAATTTAAAATGATCTTCCAAGATAGTTATTTAGACTCTAATAAGCTAAAACCAATTGATAGATGTCATTCTTTTTTATAATGGAAAATGACCAGGACACCTCTAGGTTCATAGGGTGAGAGGGCCCCAGAGATTCTAGGATTGGTACAAATTGATGTGTATGGACCATTTCCTATATAAGACAGGGGTTGATATTATTACATCATTACTTTAAATAATTATTTGTGTAGATATTTATATATCTACTTAATGATGTATAATTCAGAGTCCTTGGAGTAATTAAAGGAATTCAAGAATGAAGTAGAGAATAATCCTTGTAAAAAGATAAATAATATTTGATCAGATCGAGGTGGAGAATATCTGATCCAAGAGTTTGTCAACCATTTGCAGGAGTTTGGGATTCTATCTCAACTCACTCCTCCTTATACACTAATGTGGAATGATGTTTGTTAAAGGAGGAACCAAACCTTGATGGAAATGGTGAGATTGATGATGAGTCATCCTGATCTTCCATCATCCTTTTGGGGCTATGCATTGCAAACAAAAAAATATATATTAAACTGAGTAACACCTAAGTCGGAAAATTTAATTCCCTCTGAGTTATGGAATGGAATGAAACCCATTTTTGGAAGACATGTGTATGGGGATGAATTACATTTGTTAAGGACTTATCAGGAAAAAAAACTAGAACCTTGGGGCATAAGGTGTATCTTTATAGAATATTTCAAAGAAACAAGAGGATATTACCTACATAACCCTTCAGACAAGAAAGTGACTATCACCAGAAAATTCATATTTCTTGAGGGGGAGAACGTACTCAAAGGGATAGTAGGAGAAAGATTTAGTTTGAAAATGATTATTTTCATGTTATAAATGAGTCGGTATAGGAAAAAGTTCCACATGTCCCTATGAAAGAGGTTCTAGAAACACAAGTTCTGTATTTGTGATCAAGAGAGGTAAGGGAACTAGATAGATTTGGCTTCCTAGTCAGATAGGATGGTGAATCATTATTGTTGGAAAATGAAGAACCTATCTCCTACAAGGAAGTAATAGAGATCTCAAAAGCAGAAAAATGGATAGAAGCTATGAATTATGAGATGGATTCTATGTATCAGAAACAAGTTAGGATTCTGTTCTATGAGCTAGTTGATGTAAACCTGATTGGATGAAAATGGGTATTCTAGAGACATCTAGACAGGGATGGTCAAGTTAGCACCTATAAAGCATGGTTAGTGGCCAAATAATTCAAAAAACATCAAGGAATTGGCTACAATGAAACTTTTTTTCTTCCATTTTCCATGTTTAAATCCATAAGAATTATACTTTCAATAATAGATTACCATAACTACATGTTTTGGCAGATGGATGTCAAAACGAATTTCCTTAAATAGAACCTTCAGGAAGATGTCAATATGACGCATCCATAAAGGTTTCTTACACCAGGTGAATCCAAACAGGTTTTAATGTTGCAGAAATCAATTTATGTATTAAAGAAAGCCTCCAGGGCATGGAAAATTCAATATGATGAAGCCATAAATGAATTTGGTTTCATTAAGAATTAATGTGATCCATGTGAATATAAGTGGTTTAATTGGAATGTCTTCGTTATCTTAGTAGTATATGTTGATGATATATTACTTATTGGAAATGATTTACCAATATTATAGTGAGTTAAGGACAGGTTGAACAAGTATTTCTCCATGAAGGAATTAGCTGAACCAACTTACTTTCTAGGTACAATAATCATTCATTATAGATCTAGGAGGCTTCTTAGACTATTTTAGGGTACATACATTTAACAGATACAAAATATATTTATAATGGAACAATTCAAGAAGAGATTAGTTCTAATGTCACACAGCCTTCGTCTTTATAAGAGAATGTTTCCTCAGACACAAATGGAGAAAGATAGGACGAGTAAGATCCTATATGCTTTGGCTATAGGATCTATCATGTATGTCATTTTCTATACCAGGCGTAATGTTTAATCTGCACTGAATAGGGTAGGAAGATTTGAAGATGATCTAGGATAACAACATTGGACTGATTCTTAGACAATCCTTAAGTATCTGAGAAGAACTAAGGAGATGTTCCTAATGTATAGAAGAGATGGGGATCATATCATCTGAGGGTATGATGATGATGGTTTTCAGACAGATCATAACAATTTGAAGTCACAATCAGGATATGTTTTCTGTTTTAATGGAGGAGATATGAGCTCGAAGAGTTCAAAGCATGCATTTGTCACTGATTATAATGTAGAGTGTGATAATTTAGAACCTTCTAATGCAGCCAAGGAAGCCATCTGGATTCATAACATTGTCAAGGATCTTGATTTTGTTCCTAGAAGTAGAGAACCTTTCACATTGTATTGGGAGAATATTGCAACAGTGGCTCATGCAATATAACCAAGGACACATCAATGGATAAAGCAATTTCTCTAGAAGTATCACCTCTTGAGGGATTTATATCAAGGGGGTGAAGTTACTATGAGATGAGTGTCCACAAAAGAGAACGTGGAAGAACCCATGACTAAAGGCCTTTCTCATTAGAATCATGAATATCATGTGAGAGATAGTGGGTTAAAGGTTATTAATAGTTATCTCTAGTCCAAGTGGGAGTCTATTGGAGTTGGTGGCCTAGAACCAACTACTTTTTATATTTTGATAAACATGTATTCATGGATTTGAATATTAATAAATACCTTATCACATCTTAATTGTTCTTCTACATGACAATGCATGTGATAATGTCCTAAGGGTAGTTGTTTCACTAAAGGGTCATAACGGATCACTACGATGATGAGACTCGAAAGTTCCATAACACTATTCCTGAATATATGTTCTATGGCTGGATGATATTATTTATGAGTCACAAATAATATAGGCCATTAGGGGTTAGGACTCATAAAAGATCGAGGCACCTTCTCATGGAGTGCACCCTTGGTAATATCCAAGAGGATATTATGAGAACGAGACCATCCAGTAGAAAATCCACATTTCATAGTGTAATTTTATGTTCCTATATACGGATTTGTGTATTGGTCCATAGAATTTAAGATTATTATTAATGGGTATTAAGAATCAAAAAATTAGATGTATTGAGGAAAACTATGACGACACACTATTTGTAGGGAGGTATGATATATTGGGTGCATCATGAATAGTATTGTATTACTTGATAATGCGAGAAAGGATTTGTCCCTTCTCTTCCATAACAGAAGTTGATATCTTAGGTCCATTAATGTAATTGATATAGCCTAAATAAATCCATGTCCATAGTGAAGAATGGGAAATTTCAATTTTGGGATGTCAAAGAAAGAATAATCGAGCAAATGGGTTAATAGAACTAGCATGAAACCAGCTCGTTTGGAGATATTGAGACAAAGGGATTACATTACACAGTAAGCATTCATAAGAGGTGACACACCATTTCCAGGTTAACTTCTTTTTCTTTGGGTTCTTTGGTTTGTTTATAGATTCTAACCATGGACTTTGGGAAGGCTCTTCCTGATTCCACTGATAAAGAAGACTAGAGGGTTACACAGTATGTGTATCCAAGTATATCAGTTTAATATTCATTTAACAAGTTGAATAAAGATTATTCCCGATTGTGGTTTAATATTTTTTCAAGGTTTCCTGATATCATTTATTTATACACTATTTATTTTAGAGAATTTATTTAGGGTGAAAAAATTAATTTATTAGTCAATAATGTAGTGATTTTATTTAATAAATAAAAAATCATTATTTAAGGTCCAATAATTATGGTGGAAGAAATATATGAAAATTGAAAAACAAAAGTACACACCATGTATATTATTATACTAGCCATGTTATTTTTCTGGGAATTTGTGAGAAATAATATTATTTATTTAATTAAATAATATTAGGTGTAATTCGCTAGGTGAATGTAAATTAATAATAATAATCAAAAGTTATTATTAAACATAGGGTATTACTAAGAATTAAATGAAATAAATAAATACCTATGGGTAATTATTATATTTCATTATTCTACGTATTACAAATCCATATTACATTATTCTAATTAAATTAGGAACTCTTTTTGGTCGTGCACAACAAATCTGGAGAAAGTTCTCAAGCCAAGAGAGAATTCCTTTCCTCCAAGAACTCTCTCAAGTTATAAGAGAGATCCTCCTACACTAGATCAAGGGGAGACCTTTGTAAGCAACTATGAAGGTGATTGAAGGCAGACATTGAACGTGACTGATCTTCTGTGCTAGCACCGGAAGATCCCTTCACCGTCATCCAGAGATACATGGAGCAGGTGTGGATCACCGTTAGAGGAATCCTACACTTGGATTATACGACACAATGAAGGATCACATTGAATCATGACCGGAAACATCAATGGAGATAGAAATTAATCAAGGTAATTCTTGCCTTTTAATTAAATTAATTATAACCAATATATGATGATCCTCACTATGGTTCTGGGACATCCCTATTTCTTTTTCATTATTCATTATATTCTAAAGATATAGAATTTTATCACCATTATGGATCTAAGATTGATCATTGTTTACAATAAAATTAAATTTGAGCACACCCATCAACACACTTTTGATACATCCAGAACCTAAAGAAAGGGTGTGTGGATCGTGAGAAAACACAGATAAAGGGGGTAATTGCACAACTATTTTATGTCCTGTGGGAATATTTTAACCTATAACCACGGTTTTTCTAAATTGTGGCTATATAAGTGTGTTTATATCCTCAATTTTCGTGTAGTGAGATAAATATCATTAGTTATGGAATAAATATTAAGAATTTATAATACATAAATCATAATGAAATCAAAGAACATGATCCATGTGAAAATAACTTCGGAATTAGGCATATAATTTTATAATACATATAATTATATAAAATAATTTTCATAGTAGTAAAGGCTCACTTCCAAGGTTATAATAGTAGATTAGGATTACTCCCCAAAAAATAATTGTAGTCAAGTTTCACACCGAATACCTTCATAGTAGAAAAAGTCCCTTACTGGACAAGGATAACTCTCTATTCTAGTCTTATTTATCAAATGAGATATAAATCATTACCCAATGCATTAAAGAGAGATATTGGTCCGAACCATCACACACTGAAAATAAAATGTAAATATGCTCCAAGATTAAAAAAGATTCATCATATCATAACCAATGAATTGAAATTGGTTTCATAAAAATTTCATCATACCCTAACATATGGATAATAGATAGGTTTTATAATAATTTCCTCACTTCTTAATTACATAACTCATGAAAATAAGATATTTTCATCATCATTTCGTCATGGAATATAACATATAAGAGAAATTGGTTTCATAAAAATATTTTCATCATAATCATTAGAAATCTGAATAAATAATGAAGATGGTATAACTAGATCATATCCAAAGAAAATATTAATTAATTTCAATAGTCATCATCTTATATGGGAAATGATTTTAAAATAAAAATCACATGGAACATTTCTTGAGGAAAATAACTTTTCTTTGAAAATCAATTTTTGAAACTAAAAATTTGTGAAATATCTTCCAAATCATATAATTTGAAAATAATTTTAATAACTTATAAATAATGATTTACAATTTAGTTAAAATATTTCATGATGAAAATATCCCTTACACATTGAAATTCTTTTTAAAACATAAAAAATTTCATAAATAAATGAATATGAAAGTCACCTTGGAAAATTATAAAGTAATATTTTAGAATAATTTATAATAATTTTTTAGAAAAATATCATTTTCACTTTTAGAATGATTTTTATAAAAAAATTAAATTCATTTTCTTTGAAAATTTTATTGGAATATTATAAAGGATGCTTTAAAAATATTTTAAAACATATCTTGAAAAAATATCTCTTATGCTTTGAAAAAAAACTAAAACCTAAAGAAGTTTTAATATAATTTTTAATTTAAAATTATATTGAAAACTTAAAAATTATTATTTTAAAAACTGAGTGTTCATGAAAAAGGGAAATTCGGTTTTTGCGATACAGTTTATTACAAAGACTAATTTTCTATTTTAAGTAAAATCCAAACAAGTATTATTTAGAAAATTAAATAGGGATTAATTTCAATATATTTTGTTTGAAATATAATAAATGGTTTAAAATGTATTTAATAAATCATTTGGATAATGTTAAAAAAATTTAAAATATTTTTTAGACAAATAGGGTTTTGGAGGAAAAATTGGTTTTTGACTAAAGAGAGATAGAAAGATGTTTTTTCTTAAAAATATCACTTTGAATTCATGAGTAAAAAGAAAGAAAAAAATAGAAAATAAAAAATTTATAATAATGAAATATCTATATAAGTATAAAATTCATGGGTTTCATGAGAAATGTATCACAATATTAAATTTTTTTAAGAATATACATAAACAATCCCGATAAATGCTGTGTTTGTTTCATATATCCACTGCAACTTTGGTAACATCGAATCAAAATACCCATGAAAGAATAAGAATAAAATAAAAATAATATATATAATTAATATGAGTATATTCATGATATAACATGTCAAAGGGGAAGCATATACACCATATTGAGGAAACAAGTGGTGAATTTTCATATCTCTCCCAAAAATAAAAGAGAAACTATAAATCCCTTACCTAAAGTCCTGAATTCCATAAAACATGTTATAAAATCTTTTATAATAAATATAATATTGTTTTAAATACATTAATGACTCTAAATTATATGTATTGTACCATATGTTATTTACTAATGACATTTTATTAACTATTCATTAATAATTTTTCAAATCATGTTTCACGTAATAACAACATTGTTTTTCATGTATGTTTTTATTTTTTATTTTCATTCACCTTACTATGATCATGTTTAAATCATATCCATAAAGTTAAAAATTATAAAAAAGTCCATATATATTCATTTATAATATTCCATAAATGATAGAGATATAAAATGATATATATTGTTCAAGGAGACTGTAGGCCATACTTATGCATGATTGTGGTATCCATTTTCTTAGTGGAATGAAAGAAAGAATGTCGAAATTATATGTTCATTTACTGAAACTTTGTTATGTAATATATATATATATAATATGTTTATTTAAACCTATGTTTATTATATTATTTCTAAAACATACTTGATTAATGAGTCACCCCACTTCATGAGGTGATAGCCCGCCGTACACACGAGCGATGTTATCGTATTCTCATGGAATATAAAGTAAGAAGGTATATAAGATATAATAATTCCATAAATATAATAATATAATAAATATCTTATATAATAGTTTAATCCATTATTATATCATGTCGTGACATGTGGTAATTGAAAAACTAATTCCATCGGTACACGGGGTGGGGGTTTCATCGTACACACAAATTAGGATTTCATATACCATTTCATCTATGATAATATGGATATAGGTCATTACATTAGTGTAGAAAAATAACAGAATATTTTTTATACTGATTATAATTTAACATTATGGTTAAATGATAATTTATGGAGGTGGAGGAAGAAATAAAAGAAAATTCCCGGTTAAGGGTGTTTCCTCTCCTACGAATAACGTACTTTTGTTTGAATCCAAATAATAGTTAGAAAATATATGTTACCACAATAAGTAATCTAGGATGGTATTAGGGAATAAATAATGTAATTTTTTAAGTATTTTTGGAATAACAGTGTTTTTTATGTGTGGAGAGAAGAGGAGAATGGGTAACCATTTATAAATGATGTGAACTATACAGTTGAAATTTTATGAACAAAAACTTTTTACCAACGTTTTTCACATGAAAAAAGGTTCTAAAAATCATCCATTATAGACCCAAGAAGTTTTATGTTAGAAATTTGGTCATAAAATGGGATTTTGATATGTTTTTGATCATTTTATCCATTATATTTTTTGTTTAACCCCACCCCGATAAACTCATTTTTACCATAGTCGTGATAAATAATTTTTAGTGTTTTTAATTTTCAATACTATAAAAAATTAGGTATAACTTATTATATAATATAAATTATAATTATTAAATATATGGAATCCATTTTTATGATTCCATTAATAGATGAGGAAAAATTCAGTTAAAAATTACCATCTAGTCATGATAAGAAATCAGGTTTTGAATGATAAAATTTTCATAACTGGAGAAACATTTATTATAAAAATTGAATATTTAATTGATTATAATGACCTAAATTGGTTTAATTTATATAATATTGAACTAATATGACTTTTATACACATTTTAGAATAATTTTTGAAATATTAAATCCTTTTGTAGGAATGGGAAATCATAATAAAAACCTGTATTTTTCACTATTAAATGAAAAAAATTAAATTTTCCAAAAAATCACAGAAACTCACAATTATATATTTTTAACATTATTATTTAAAAAGTGAAGTTTAATTTATCAAATTAATTTCCTAAAAGTGTCAAAAATTAATTTTTTTATAAGTGGAGAAAAGGAGTGAAACTTATTTTTATAAATATGCATTTTTTAATCATAATAGAGGATTTATTCTTATCTAATGCCTAGAAAACAAAAAATACTAATATAAAAGATTTGATTGAATATATTACATATAAATTTTTAAAAATTAATTCACGAAAAATTGTATTTTTAATTTTTTTATGTATGACATTATTTTTCAAAAAAAAATTATTTTTTCATAAAATGATTTACTTTAAATTCAAATGGTTATTATTTAAATTTTAATTAATTAGTCACTAAATAAATAAATTTATATATATTTTAAAAACATATATATTCTTAATTTAGTTAATACTATATATACCCGTTGTTCCAATGGCTAGGGGAGAAAAACCATATTAAATTATAATATTTTAATAATATGTCCTATTTAATTTAAAATTGGTATTTCATGTGATATAAGATAACTAAATTTTGCATGTAATGAAAGAAAATATTAATGAATTGTGTAATTAATGTGAAACTCAGTGGTTTTTGTAACAAATAATATGAAAAGGATTAAACATATTTGAAAAAATATATTTCAAAAAATCTCAGGGTGGTACATTCTACCCCCTTAAAGAATTGCGTTTTTAAATTTGAATTTGTTCTTGGGAAAAAAGAGTTGAAAATTTAAAAATATCATTTTTTAAATCCCACATCGTAAAATGGTATTACAGTTAAAAAGAGATAAATCGATGTGTGAAGGTCATGTTTAACAACACATACTAGGTTTCCAAATTTTATAACATATGTCAGAAGTGAGGATCTTGACATGGAGTAAAAACATAATTTAAAAATAATTGTAGAGTGTGAAAGTTTACATTGATGAAAATAAAAAGAATTATCATGTGAAAATAAAAAACCATAAACCTATTAATCAAATAAATGTGAAAAAGGGAATCAATATCATCCGATATGATGATAATTTGAAAAAAAATATTTCATGATACTTTTACTAATTTGGGGAATTTTCATGAAAATATATACTTATTGAATTTCATTACATTTAAAAAAATAATATCGTCCTTTTTTTTATTCTATCAACTTCCACATCATCTCTTACTTCAATAAATTAAGATTATTTTTTATGCATAATTTACTATTAGATCATAAGATCCATAAAAAATGATAATTCCTTCCTTCTTTCTCCAGTTATTTTCATAAGTGGAATTGTTTTCTCAAGTTATCCAATATACATAAATATTCACATGGTGAAGTAAAAAAATTAATCCCTAAAACCTAATCTAATGTTTAATAGAAACCATTCTATAAATAGATAAAAATATGACCTTCCAAAATAAAAAAATTATAATGGTTAATAAATTTCAAAAAAAAATGTAACATTAATCTCCCTGATATCATTATCTATTTATTAATGGTAAAAATCAAAATATGTGAATACCTTGATCATATATTATCCTAAATCAAAGTAATAAAAAGAATTTTGATAAAAAATTAATGACAAAAATGCATGGTTTCACATTACATGAAAAAACAACATAATATAAAATATATTCCATGAAACCAATAATGTTGTAAACTACATCAATGATAAAATAAACCAGTTTGTCCATAAATAATTAATCATTTCCAAAGTAAACGGTACTATCCAATTTACTTGATTTATATAAGTCGTCTCTTTATTCCAAAAACATTATTACAACATTCATAACATATTATGGGTTATATTTCCCTTAATAATTTGTTTTCTATGACATATCACCTTGCCAAAAAATCAATTTTCATGGAAATTAATATAATTGAAAATATTCTTAAAAATCATTAATGAAAATTACTAAGGAGAAATCCATTGATGATTTTTTATTCTAACAAGAAATATATCCGTTAAAAAATACATATTTAAAGAAATTGTAGAATAAAAATAAGAAATTGATTCTACAATTTTACTTTAATAGTTAGTAATAATATAGGTATTTCCTTGTTCTTGAGGCTAAACCTTAGTTTGGTGCATTGAATCGGACAATTCCTAAGTTCCTCACATATAAGACATCAAATTCCTGGAAAATTAATTTCTCTATTATATTCATTACGACAAAGAAAAAATATTATACTCCTTTTAATATATTCTTCTTGGTTATTATTCCCACCTTTTTTACATGTATGAAGATAAATATTCTTTCCACTATATTCATTACCACAAGAACACTCATAAAATTCCTACCTCATATTATTTGATCTGTTAGGAATCTCTCCGAAGATCATGTTATTAATCATATATTGTGATAACTGATTATGCATAATCATAATATCTTTCTCTCATGTTTCAATCCAATTAGGATTCTCAAAATCTATGAATTTTCCATCACATTCAGTGCTAACATGATTTCTCCTAGATAAAACCATTGAATAAAGCCACAAATGGCAATATGAGAAACAATAATCATTGTGGGAATCCACATAATCATGAAAATCATTTATATGATTTCTAAAGCATTACCAAATATTTTAAATCTATGAAAACTTAGGCTTAACCAAGGTCATTCATTGTTATTATTAAAATTCATTATGATGGTTAAAAAATATATTGTGAATTTAAAAATGATATCCCATGAAAGTGTCAAACCATAGGTGCATTAAGGCCTATTGTCGCACACCATGTGACAATCCAGTCTAGGTTAGTGTTCCCTTTTTGAGTTATTAACTATATGTACCTATTTTGTAGATCCAAATCCACATGTATGTTCTATAAACTGAAGTAATTTCATGGAAACCACTCAGTCTATCCTTTAAAAAAATTGTAGGACATTTTCCTATACATTTTATCATATTTAGATTTATCGTTAAACATATCCCTTGACATATCCTTACACATATCCCTAGGTATTTCATAAATATTTTCCCATCTTATATTCCAAATGTTAACAAAACATATCAATTAATACCAACTGAAGAGACGTAGGCTTCTCATACATATATATTAAAAGTTTTAGATTATTATTCATTACATTACACAAACACACACAGAAGGATCAAAATGGTTTAGTTCTTAAAGATACTATGAAAACAATATTATTATTTAGTAAATAATATTAACTATTTTTCCCACAAATATCTTACCATTTAGTACAGTTCATAAACATAGCCGACATAAAACCTTTATTTTTAACCTAAGGTAAACAAATATAGTAAAGGGTGAGCTCAGATGCCTAGTAAGGGTTACCAAGGGAATGTATGTGAACAAACCATCATAATAAGGGTATAAGGACGTGATAATAACATATGAATACTATACCATGAATATCAAAGAAGAAAAATTTTGAGTCATAACATAATTTTTGGGATTTAATAAGACCTGAATCATTAGGGAAACAATGGACATGATCCACAAGAGCATAAAATTGGCATAAAACATAGAATAATTCCATACACATAACCATAGAAATTAATTTCTAGAGTATTCAATGCTCAGGGACAAGGCTATCATAGTTGAATGAGTTCACTCTGAAAACCATCATAGTTGTTAGGTCTCACTCTTGAGTCCATCATAGTTGAAAAACCCTCTATTGAACTAGGTTCACTCCATATTAAATTTCTATCTATCTTATGAGATATAAATCTTTACACAATAAATTACAGGGCAATATAAGATCCACCCATAACATAATGAAAATCAAATGTATGTGTACAATAATATAATAAAACATTTATTGTATCACAACCCATGAAATGAAATGGGCTCTATGATCATTTCATTATATCCTTACTTATGGAAAAGATATAGGTTTCATAATCATTTCATTATTTTGTCATATTATAACAAATGATGAGAATATGGTTTTATAAGCATTTTCTCATGGTATAAACCATATAAGAGAAAAGGGTACCATATTATCTTTTCATCATAAACATAATCCATACATAGAAAGAGTAAACATTATATCACTAAATCATATCTCCAATAATGATTAAGTAATATTTAAGGATTAATTATTTTATATAAAATGATTTTTAATAAAAAATAACTTTAACCTTTTTTTGAGGAAAATAACTTTTCTTAGAAATATTTTTTTACGAAAAAATTATAAAATATTTTGGAAATAATTTCCTTCGAAAATAACCTTGAAAATTTATAAAATAATATTTATAAATAATTTAAAATAATTCTATAGTAAAATATTCATTTTCTTTGAAAACTCTTTTTAAAACATAAAACATTTTTAAAATAATTTCATTAAATATAAAATTGGAATATTATAAATGAATATTAAAAAATCCTTCCAAATAATTTCGGGGAAAATTATCCTTTCCACATTTAATTATCTTTTTAAAATACAAAACTTTTTTAAAATCAATTTCTTTGAAAATAACTATAGAAACTTATAAAGGAAGCATTAAAAATCAATTAAAACATTTACTGAGAAAAATATCCTTCAGAAATTGAATGAAAATATTATGAAATTTAAAATATTTAAAATACATTTTCATTAAAATGACCTTGTAATATTTAAAGGATTATTTAAAATATTTATTGGTCATGATGGTGAAAAAGTTTGTTCATGTTGTATACTTAAAAAAATATTATCCTCACATTTTTGTAAAAAACCAAATGGGAATTTTTTGGAATATAAAATGAAGATTCATTTAAATTTTTTTACAAGTAAAACATGGGTAAAAATTTCTTTAAAAAAATTGTGAGAATTTAATGAACATTTTTTAATATATTTCATGGAAACATGCTCTTGGAAGAGAAATGGATTTTCGATCAAATAGAGAAATAAAAATTATTTTTCATAAAAATATTCCTTTTAATTATTAAGCATATAAAAAGAGAAAGAATGAAAGGAAAAAATTTATTATAATGAAATAACTATAGAAAAATAAAATTCATGAGTTTTTTGATCGATGGATCATAATATTTCATCATCAGAATCATAAATATAATTAATCTTGATAATAGATGAGATTGTATCATAAATACATTACCACTTCGGTAAAATTGAATAATAAACCCCATGAAGCACTAAAATAAAATTAAATATAATATATAACATTAATATAAGGATATTAATGATATAACATATCGAAGGGGATTATATACACCATAGAAAATAAATTATTGGTGAATTTTCATGTATCCTAGAAATAAAAAATTGACAAAAATCCATTACCATAATTCATGAATTCATGAATTCATGTTAAAATATCTTTTATAATAAATATATGTTTATTATAAATAAATTTACCAACCATAATCAAATATAATATACCATATATGTTTTTATTATGACTTATTATTACCCATTTATCAAACATTTCTTGTCAAAAACACATTTCATGTAATAACTTCTTTATTTTCCATATTTGTTTGGACATTTTATATTTGGTCCTCTCATTTTGAATATGGTTACATAATAAACTCAATTTTAATCATGATATAAATATCATATATATTAATTATATATGAATTTATTGTAACCCATAAAATTTAGATATAAAAAATGAAATGCACTGTTTATGGAAATGGTAGGTCGTACATACGGATGAACCTTGTTTCAATTTTATTGACAGATTGAAATAAATAATGTTAAATAATATATTTAATTTATTGAATAATTTTTATTTCACATATATAAATAAGATATTTATTTAAACCTACCCTTATTAACTTCCATGTAAAGCATATATAAAGAACGAATCACATCACTTCGCGAGGTGATAGACTGCTCTAAACATGAGAGGGACTATCATATTATAAATAAATAGAAAGTAAGAAGTTATATGATATATAAAATTCCATAAGTATAATAATATAACAAATATCATTTATAACAATTTAATCCATCATTATATCCATTTGTGATAGGTGGTAGTGAAAAAATTAATGACATCAGTTCACGAAATAGTAGTCCACCATACATGAAAACGATAATTTTATATCCCATTTATTTGAAGAGGAGATTTTTTTAGGTCATGAACGTAATATAAAAAAATGTATTTATTTTTTGGATAATTATTTTATTATATAAAATTTATTTAATAATAATTTAATGATGTGGAAGAATAAATAATATAAAATTCTCTATTGGGGGTGTTACCTCTTCTTTGCAAAATTAATTTTCATTTTCCCCAAAAGGATTTTTAAGATGGATTTAAACCCAAATTTGGCCTATATTATGGGATTAGGTAAATAGGGATGTTAGTTTGGTAGGTATTGGATGATAAAATCAATCATGGAAGTGTGAAAGAAGAGAGGATAATGGATGTCCTTTTATAAGTGAGTTGTGTGGTACATTTGTAATTTTGGAAAAGAAAAAGGCCAAACACCATTTTTCCAATCCATAAAGGAAGAAATTGGAAATTATCATCCCTATAAGATTTAATTTACAAGTATTTCCAACCAATGTTTTTTTGACATTTTTTTTATATTTTACCCTTATCGTTTTTAGTTTAACCCCAAAGGAACCCCATTTTTACCTTAACCGTGGTATTTTTTTTACTATTTTTACTGTTCATTATGGTAAAAAATTATATTTACCTAATGAGATAATATATATTTTGATAATTAAAAAATATTAAACCCATTTTTCAAATACCACTCATATAAGTGGAAAACATTAATTTAAAATTAATTACAAAATCACGATGAGAAAACTGTTTTTAAAAGAGAAAAAGTGCATAATTAAAGACAGTTTTAATATCCAAATTCAATATGAAATTTAATATAATGACCAAAATTGTATTAGTAGAGAAATTATGGAACTAATTTTACTTTTACAACAATAATAAAACATTATTTATGTTTTTAAATTCCTCATTAGAAATGAAAAGTCTTAATAAAAACCAGCATATTTCACCATTCATAAAAAAATTATATTATTAAGGAATTATTAAAAATTCACCCTAGTATATTTTTGAAATGATGATTTAAAAAATTATATTAATTTTAAAAAATTAATTTTCTAAAAGTTTCAAAAATCAATATTGTTATAAGTGTGAAAAATCCCAACAAATCTTATGTTTATTTTTGGAAACATGTTAATGGATTAAATATTTTCACATTTTTAGGCTTTTAGGTGATTAATTATATTTTGGGAAACATTTTGTTATGTTGATATATATATATATATATATATATAACATTTAGACTTAATGTGAAGTATTATTTACTAAGAATGCTATTATGTTTTTGGATATGTAAACCAAAGGGTATGCGATAACCTTTTAGTTAATAAAATCATTCATGTTGAGGTTATTAATGTTTTTAGGGATATAAGATTGCATATTTAATCAATTATCCTTGAAAAATGTTAGGTTTTATTATTTAATTTTGTGATTAAAATATTCATAATAATTTATGGTGTTATCTTACTTTGTGAAAACCATTTTTGTTTTGATAAATACAAGAGGAATATCTTGATACTATTTCATGGAACTTATAACCCCTTAAAAGTTAATTTTACTGCTTTAGGCATAAAAAAATTCATATTGGAAATTCATTCCATAGAGTAAGAGGTGAAGTAGAAAGTGGTCAAAGCACAACCAAGGGATGAAATTGTGTCCTTTAAATAAAAATATATCAGGTAACTATATTTTTTGGTGTCGTATATATTAATAGTAAAAGAATACCTCAATTATTGGGAATGGATATTGAAAAAATATTATACTATTACCTTAATATCTAATGAATTTATAGTTTTTAATTCATCATTGATTTAAGGTTTTCTAATTTTCGACTTTCTCACAATCATTCACATTATTATAATCAATGATCTCTACCAGTATACATAATTGTTTACTCTTTTCTTCTATTTCCATATATTCAATTCACATTAATTGTTTCCATCTTATAACCCAAGATATTTTCTATTTCATATTACCTTTATATTTACATTTATATCATTCTAAGTGGAAGTTTTATTAACAGTTTTTATGTAGTGGGGTTTTCCACAAAGGAATTTTTAAATATCATACCCTTTATTATTGAGTACAAGCTCAAATTTAGAATACACAATTTATTGGGGGGGGGGGTTAATTTAACACCTAAATATTCTATAATATCATTTTGTTTGATATCATATTCAATACACAACACAACGTTTAAAAAACCATGGCATATTTTTAATATATTGTTATTTAAACATGGTTTATTTTTCCTAGTTATTATATTAGTGGGTATGATTTGGTTTTTAAAAGTTATGAAATGAATATAAACTTCCTAGTAATCCTAAACTTATTTATAAATGATAAGTAAAAAGTTATGCAATTTTAATAAAAGTTGTTTAATTCATTGAAGATATGTTTTCTTCAAAAAATTTATTTTTACAGCTTTTTATAAGATAATTATATATATATTTCCAATTTTTCGAAATTTATTATATAAATTGAATTCATTTTTGAAATAATAATATCAATAATTAATTATGGTGAAATTTTTATATTTTTTATAAAATATTAATTTTCTAGTGAATAGTGAAAATACTATTTAAAAAAAATCATTTATTTTCAATAAATTAAGTAATTTAAAAGTAAAAATATACATATAATTTGATTGAAATTTAACATAAATATTATTTATTTATATTAAATCAAATTAATTACCTTTAAATTATATTTATACAACATTTTAGTATATTTTTAATATTAGACTTAAAAACACATTTTTTGAAAACTGTTTTGTAGTCCATAATGATTATCCAATTTAGTTAACTGAAATAATCCCCAATAAAGAATTATTTAATGAAATTTACATATTATATACCTATAAATATTAATTTTAATTAATTTAATTAGTATTAGATATGATATAGTTATTGTCACAACTCGCCTTCACCAAAAGGAGGGAAGGTTCAGCAGATTGTCGGACCCTTCCTTCTTTAAGTTGAAGGAGAGATAATGACCCCCGAGACCCACCTTTAGTAGATCCTGGAGTGGGGACTAGCACCAAGGGTATAGAAATTACACAAAAATGGAAGACATTACCCCTTTTTCGTTTATAGGATCGGGAGATAAGAAGATGAAACCCAACAACACCAAGGTAAAAGAAAAGTAAAGCCAAAAGTAAACCACTCCCACAAGCATGTTCCAAAAGTAAAATCCACAAAGTACAAAAGGGGACTACAAAGTTAAGTACAAAAGGAAAAAAACAGCAACTGCAACTGCCCCAAAGGTCCGAGCTAGTATGGTCCTGCGCAATCCATGAAGTCTTCCAGGAAACCTGAAAGCAGTTTTATATACGTAGGGTGAGAATACAAGTACACTCAGTAGGGAAAACCAAAGACTCTCGTGCACAAGTTGGGGAACATACTAAAGTCCTATGAGAAAAAGAGTAAGCCAAACACCTATCAAGGTAAACTATCCACCCAAGCCTCACCATGGCACACTCTCCAAATAACGCAAGTCAAGTAATATATATTATAAGAGCACATCGATGTTTGGGTACCCCGTGCCACTTTCCCACTGGTTATTGAGACATCCTACGCATTGAACCAGTCCCGCAATTCTCACCCCAGTCCCACTACCACACCCGCTCGCACACACCTCGGCCATAACCGCACGCAGTCCCACTGCCGAATCCCTCCCGCAAACACCTGGTCCACAACTGTCACACGTAACCACACCTGCAAACAACTAGGCCAGAACAACCACCACGACGCCCGAAGACACCTGGGCGAGAAGATCCACTGCCACGCCCGAAGACACCTGGGCCTCATCCCGAAGACACTTGGGAAATCACCTTCCACACACACCTGGCCAATCACCACACTACCCCGCCCGAAGGTTCTTTGTCTAATAATGTACGTCAGGCCATTCCAGCCTGCCCGAAGATACTTGGGCTATCCGGGAAAGAGAGAAGAAAAGGAGCTAATAACCAGCCACTAATAATAGTGTTGGGAAAAACACCCTCCCCCATGAAATAGGGTGTTCGACACCAAGTGCTCAACTTGGGTGGGGCGCGAATATGAAACACAAAACTAAAAGTACATGCATATGTAGAAAGAAATCACCCAAAGTTAGGTTTTTCTCCAGACATCCTACAGATCACAACAGCACTCAAGATTGAGTCACGACTCTTGCCAACAAAACTCGTTTGTCCCATTTTTGTTTTCATGTTCAGTAATAACGTTAAGATAAGTTCAAGAACTACTGGGAAACTAAACCATAAGAATAACTAAGGAAAAGAAAGAAGCCAAACATCAATTAAGTATCCACACCCGGTTCTCTTGTAAAGTCACAACAACAAAAAAATTAGTGAGATCCCTCGATGTACTGGAAACAAAGACAACCCCGAGACATTGCCCCGTGTCCCCTCCCCTAAAATGGTTTTTCATCAACAGAGGATCCCACCCCAATTCGTGATATGAACAAGGTAACCACCTGGTCTTAAAAATCAGAACCACCGATTCCATAACAACAGGGGATCTCATCCCTAATTTCATAACCACCGAGAGTATAAAAACAGGGGATCCCATCCCCTACCACATTTCCACTAATCGGCTCGTGAAATAAAACAACCAAACCACTACCACCGATGCTAAGTAAGGCCATTCCTATATTTTCAGATTTAAAAGATTTTACATGCTCCATGATTTTAATTTCTGTGTTCTTTAATCGGGGGTTATCATAGAAGGATTGATCCTGGTGATTTCAATTTATTTAGCCGGGTGTATGTGATTAATTCCTTTTTACAGCAGGATCTCACAACCACAAACAAACCACTTAAAAACATCCCCAGGGCTTCATTAGTGCATAGAGAAAGACCACCAATGGCCGTGATTATCAGTAGGCGTAAGCCCGCACAATTCATAAAGAAGATCATAATATAAAGCATCATCAACGATCACATCCCCCCTTATTTATTTATAGAATCCGTTCATTATCTTTATTTAGGTCTGGTTTATCCAATTCTATAGAATCAAAAGCACACCCACCCCGCATGATACAAAAATGGAGAAACAAAGGAGAAAATTCCCTACATGTTGTATTGAAGATCGACGCTTAGGCCTGGCACGTAACTTTATGCATAACGATGTGGCTCGCCCGATGCACAAAAATCAACTTTTCTGGATGGAAGTACTCGCCGAGGGTGATCGAGAAAAGAAGAAACCAGGGTGAACCCTTTAGTTTATAAGAGCCACGGACGGTTGAAATAAGAACGCCAAACCACGTAAGGAGCGGGGTCGTGGGTTGACCACACGACCCCACACATCATTAAAGGGGTTGGGTGGTTTAAACAGACACACACACCAGGTTTATTAATTAATAATTAATTAAAATATTTACTGGAGTTACTGGGCTTTAAAACACGCTTAAAAGAGTCAAAATAGGGTTTAAAACCCTAATCCCGCAAGGAGCGCTACTGGCCCACGTGGTAGGCCAGAGCCACCGGTAGCTGAGAGCTACCAGCGGTTGACAGCTACCGTTAGTTGAGCTACCGGTAGGCTACACCCACCGGTAGGCCGAGCTACCGGTAGGCTGCAGCCACCGGTAGGCCGTGCTACCGGTAGGCTGCAGCTACAGGTAGACCGAGCTACCTTGAGGCTGCTGCCACTGGTAGACCGAGCTACCGGGAGGCTGCAGCTACCGGTGGACCGAGCTACCGGTAGACAGAGACACCAGTAGCTGTAGATACAGGTAGACCGAGCTACTAGTAGACAGATCTACCGGTAGGCTGCGGCTACTAGTATACCGAGCTACCGGTAGGCCTGCTACCGGTATGCTAAGGCTACCGGTAGGCCTACCGTTACGCCAAACTTCACCGAGATTCCCAGACCAGAAAACCCAACACGATATTTTCACAATGTAATGGACCCCAAAAACCCGGGCCATTACATCAGATACCTCTTAAACTATTCTCGTCTTCGAGAATCAAAACAAACCAGAAGGAAAGAGAGTGTCTGAACAATAATCTCGAAAGACACCTCTTAAGTGTGAACCCATGCTAACTAAAAACACTTCCAACATACCATGCCAACTACCCAGGCATATGGGTTGGGGAGTCTCCTCCCCCACGTCAAAATATTATCCACTTTGGGCGGCATTGACTCGCCCGAACAGGTTTAATCGCATCCACCTTAATGTGTCTTGATTAGGGGTTAGGTTCCCTCCTCCCCCATAGCCAGGGCTTTTCACACACAGTCAGAGGAAAGAAAACAAGTACATATCATAGTCAACAAGACAAAACATTCTACCAAAACAGGTACAACAAAGAACAAAACTCAAAACTACTCTGGGTACTGGGTATGAATCTGTGCTTCTCTCTCCCACGTACTCTCCTCGAGCCCATTATGTCTCCCCAACACACGAACCAAGGGAATGGTTCACCCACAAAGTACCATCTCCTTGCGATCCTCGATCATCACTGGTCTCTCCACAAAATTCATATCCTCCTCGATGTCCATCTCACCCCAATCAAGGACGTGTGAATCGTCATGCAGATACTGACGGAGTTGGGACACATAGAAGACATCATGTATCGTCAGTAGCGGTGGGGGTAACTCTAGCTGATAAGCCACTTCGCCGACCCGCCGCAACACTTCGAAGGGTTTAATGAACCTGAGAGAAAGCTTGCTCCCCTTTCTGAACCTCTGATGCCCACGCCGAGGGGAGACCTTCAAGAACACGTGGTCTCCAAACTCAAACTCCAAGGGCCTCCTCCTGGTATCATCATACGACTTCTACTGGTCATGGGTCGCCATCATCCTTTCTCGTATGAGCTGAACCTTCTCTGTCATGCTCTGAACCACTTCCGGGCCGAGGATTCCTGCCTCTCCTTCTTCAGTCCAACAGACAGGTGAATGGCATGGCCTCCCGTACAAAGCTTCAAACTGGGCCATACCGATGGTATAGTGGTAGCTATTATTGTAGGCAAACTCTACTAGAGGAAAGTATCGCACCCATGATCCCCCTGAGTCTAGAATACATGCCCGCATCATATCCTCCAAGGTCTGGATGGTGCGCTCTGCCTGTCCATCTGTCTGGGGATGGAAAGCAGTGCTAAGATGCAGCTGGGTGCCAAAAGCATGCTGCAATCCTCTTCAGACTCGCGAAGTAAACCGTGCATCCCTATCTAAGACTATATACCTCAGAACTCTATGCAAATGCACCACCTCATCCACGTACTTTCGCGCCAAATCATTCACTGCACTTGACTCCTTGATCGCCAGAAAGTGAGCCGATTTCGTCAGCCGGTCCACTACCACCCAGATGGTGTCATATCCCCCTTGGACCTTAGGTAGTCCCGTGAAGAAATCCATCGACATGTCGTCCCAATTCCACTTGGGGACATCTAGAGGCTTTAGATGGTCGCCTGGAACTCGGTGTTCATCCTTCACTTGCTGACACACTATGAAGTTGTCCACAAACTCTTCTACCGCTCGCTTAACTCCGGGCCACCAAAACTGCCTCTTCAATCCATGGTACATCTTGGAAACTCATTGGTGTACCGCCAGGGGTGAGTAGTGGAACTCACTGAGAACCGTGACACGTATTAATTCTGGAACAAACAACCTTCCATGGAAAGGCATCCAATTCTTCCCATCATCTGTCCATCCTTTCGGAGCATTTCTTTGGTCAACTTGGTCATGCATCACTTCGCACTCTGGGTATCCCCACTGAGACTCCTCCACTTGCTGCAACAGAGACGACTACACTGCCATCTGATACAGGCAACCTCTACCACCATCCATTATCGCAGCCTGGTGTAAGGCAGCCAACTCCTCCATCGCCTTCCAGGCGTCTGTCGACTCTCGGACCACATCCTTCTGCGTCCTCCTACTCAAGGCATCGACCACTACATTTCCCTTACCCTCAGTATAAGAGATCTTGAAGTCGTAATCCTGGAGGAACTCCACCCATCTCCACTGTCGTAAGTTTAGTTCCCACTGGGAGAAGATATACATCAAGCTTTTGTGATCTGTGAAGACCACAAAGAGTTCTCCGATGAGGTAGTGCCGCCATAACTTTAGCGCAAAAACGACCGCTATAAGCTGCAGGTCATGGGTGGCGTAATTACGCTCATGAGGGCGTAGCTGCCTGGAACCATAAGAGATCACCCCTTGTTGCTGCATCAACACACATCCCAGGCCCTATCCTGATGCATCACATAACACCTCATAGGCTTCCCCTTCTTCTGGTAATCTCAGCACCGGGGCACTAACCAACTTCTTCATCAGATAGCTGAAGGCTGACTCGCACTTCTCACTCCACACGAAAACCTAGTCTTTCTTGGTCAGGGCTGACAAAGGGGCTGCTACTCTGGAGAAGTTGGGTACGAACCTCTGATAGTAGCCTGCCAGCCTGAGGAAACTATGGACCTCTAAAAAATTATTGGTTGCTTCCCACGAAACAACTGCCTCAACATTTGATGGGTCCACCGCTACCCCTTGCTCGGACACCACGTGCCCGAGGAAGTGCACTTCTCGTGTCCTGAATTTTCATTTCGACAACTTCCCATAGAGCTGATGATGTCATAGGGCCTCCAAAACCGTCCTCAAGTGCTCTTCATGGTCATCCTATGATCTTGAGTAGACTAGGATGTCTTCAATGGACACAACTACGAACCGATCTAGGTAATCCCGGAAGATGGAGTTAATAAGCCCCTTGAACATAGCCGGGGCGTTTGTAACACTGAAGGGCATGACTACGAACTTGAAGTGTCCATATCTGCACCTGAATTCCGTCTTCGTAATGTCCCCATCCTTCACTCTCAGATGGTGGTACCCAGAATGCAGTTCGATCTTTGAGAACCATCCTGCCCCTTTCATCTGGTCTAAAAGATCGTCTATCCTTGGAAGAGGGTATCTATTCTTGATCATCACTTGATTCAGCCTCCTGTAGTCAATGCACAACCTGAGACCACCATCTTCCTTCATTGCGAACAATACTGGAGCATCCCACGGTGACTCACTCGGCCAAAAATGACCCCTCTTCATTAGATCATCAATCTGGATCCACAACTCCCGTAACTCTGAAGGTGCCATCCGGTAAAGAGCCATCGAGATCGGATGAGCATCAGGCTATAGGTCTATCCCAAACTCGATATCACGTCGAGTGGGTAGAGTCGTTACCTCCTCAGGAAAGATGTCCTTAAACTCAAGGACAACCTCTGGCACCTCTACCATCTCAGCATCTACTAACTCTACTGATAGACAGACTAATAAGGAGAGGAGGGGTTCCTATCGCCTGTTTCCCTTCTGACTACTCCGCTCACCGGTGAAAACAACACGCCTACTGCCGAAGTCTAAGAACATGAACCTTCTTTGGAATCAGTCGATGATGGCACACACAGAGAATATCCAGTCGATGCCAAGGATGACATCGTATGGTTGTATCTGTAGTATAAGAAGATCCCTATTCAACTGATGTGGCCCTATCATCAGTCTGCATCTCCGAAAAACAAACACCAAGTTGGTCTGACCCCCGACTGGTGTGCTCAACACCAGGGGCACTGGGAGTCTCTCGGCTTCTAGACCCAAGTCACAGGCTAGACTAGGTGAAAAAATGGAGTGCGAAGCTCCAGTATCGAACAAGGCATAAGAAAGGGTACTAAACAAAATGATCCTACCTTGAACAACCTTCGGCCCTACTGGAACTGCTGCCTCTGCAGCATGTAACAGTCCATGCCCAGCTCCTCTACCCCTCGGCTGTTGGACACCTTCCCGACCACGCCCCGATCGAGGTCCCTGAGGAGCACACTGAGGTCGGCCTCCTCCTCCTACGTCTGCCATCGGAGGAGCGGGATCTCGCTGTCCCTCCTGCTGCTGATGGAAAGGCTTGGCTAGAAGCTGCTGCTCTGGCGGGTGGTGGGGATTCCCGCCACCAACGTACTATACCTGGTCCGGGCACTAACTCCAGAGATGTTCAGGGCTCCCACAGATGAAGCATCGTGGTCCTGGGCCCAAAGGAAAAGGGCGAGGACCATTGTAACGGTCTAGAATTACTTCCAGTGGACTATAATTGATAACTATCAGGGCACTCCATGGGAGGCTACACCCCCTGGGTGGGACACACCACCATCCCTAGTGGAAGCAATTTCCTCATGAAGACCTTGGGCGGAGAGCCATGCTTCGTCCAACACTCACATGTCAGACTTCCCAAGGATCGAATACATTCCTACCTCCTTTTCCTCTGATACCAACTGTAGAGACACTAATCTTGACGTACATGGAAATTACCTTCCTTTTGCGGAATACCTAGTACGTTACAAAAACACACACACAAGGACCATAATAGTTTAGTGTCTTTGGAAACTCAGAATATAATCTTCTAGTCGTGGTGAAATATCTTCAACATCTCCCATAAAGATATTCCCATTTTTTCTTACCTAAAACCTTTCTTTATATCCCAGGGAACCAAAAACATAAAACGGTGAGCTCAAATGCTCATTAAGTGTAAACAAATGAAATATCAATCACATCATATTCATAAGAACATAACATTTTGGAAATCATATCCTGCAAAAGAGATCATAATATCATAAAATGGGATAAATCATAGTAGTGAAATGTAATCCCAAAAATCATAAATTAAAACATGAAACTTTGTGGAATACACACATAATCATAGATAATCATTTCTTATTAGTCAAGACTCATTTCCAAGACTATCTTAGTGGACAAAGTCCTTTTCTGAACCAAGTTCACTCCTCATTTCAGTACTGTTTTACTGAATGGGTTTAACCTGCCATTCCATCCATGTCTATCTCATGAGATATAAAATCTTTACCCAATTCATTGGAGGGAGATATAGGTCCCACCCATCTCATAATGATACCATTGTTATGTGTTCCACAAAATCATAAATCATACATAATTGCATAACCCATGTAATAAAAATGGGATTCTTAAACAACATGACATCATAAAACAATTCATATAAGATAACGGAATTCATAAAAATAAATCCATCACAACATAATCAAATCAATTTAATAATAGGTATAGAAACAGAACCCTATATTATCTTAGATGGAAAATAATTTTGATAAAACACTTGAACTCCATTCTTGAGGAAAATATCCTTTCTACTTCAATTTTTTTCCTTTCTTAACATGTCATACAATTTTAAACTAAAATAAGTTGATTAAAAATAAACATGAAAACATGTAAAGGAGGCTTCATGGAAATAATGTTTTAAAAATCCATTCATGCCGAATAAGTTAAAAAAACATTCTTCTCGTACTTTTGTCGGAAAAGTCAAAAAGTAACTTGTAGGGTAAATAAAAGAAAGATTCCTTCCATACCATGGGGTAAATGACAAAATGGGTAATAAGGACATTAAATATACATGAATACACTTTTATAAAACATGGACATGGATGATAGCAATAACCCCAGTAAATACTTACGAATAAGCAATCTCGGATAAAAATGAGATTTGCACAATTATCCCTTACCTTAGGTCCGATTTGCTTCGTAAGTGTCCGAACCTCCTGTATAATGATTTAAATAATGTCATTGACTTATTCCAGAATCATAATCATTTTTATTATATTATATATGGTTCACTTATGACTTTATATTACCCGTTCTTTTGTAAACTCCATGTTAAAGAGCGTTTTGGGTAAAATCGTTTCATTTGTCGTCTGTGTTTTGACTTGTAATTATTCATATGATTACTTAGATCATGATTACTTAATTCCAGAATATTACACATTATTTATATATAATATATATTCAGAATATACATATATTTAATAGATCAGTAAAAGGAAAGAAATACACCGTTCATGGAGACGGTAGGCCGTACGTACGCATGAACGCTGTTTTCGTTTCCTTATTGAGTAGAATGGAATGAAGTAGATGACATAAATATATATACACATAAATCCAGTATCATTATTATGTCATATATTTCATGATTACTTATTATATATACTTTATAATCATTCATGAATGGTTAACGTGGAGAATGAATCTAATCGCGTCGTGGAGACGGTAGTCCGTACGTATGCACGAGCGATGATATCGTTCTCATGATCATGGAATTGTATTGGACTCTATGCATACTATTTCAGAATCAATATCAATTTACAATAATCATATATATTCATTATTTACACCATTATACCCATCCATGTAAGGTGGTGGTGGAAAATAGATTACACCACGGCGTTGCGACGGTATTCCGTACGTACGCACGCGCAGTGATTTCATTTTCCGTAGGATGGATAGATGGTGAAATAGGGTTGTTTCATACTTATAATAATATATCAGTATATGAGTGATACTGATGTTATTACTTCATAACGAAACAACTAAATAAGAAGAAGTGGAAGAAGAAATAAAAATGAAAGAATCGGTAACGGACATTACCTCTTCTTTCAAGCGCTTCTTTGAGACCTCCTTTTAGGGCACTAAAATTGGTCTTTGAAGAAGACCCGTACCTCTAGTATGTCTCTAGGGAAGTGTAGATATGAAATTGGCCGGGGTTGGCTGAGCTTGAAGGCTCAAATTTGTGTGAGGAGGAGAGGGAGGAGGTGCCCTTTTATAAGGGAGGAGAGGGGCACCTTTGGAATAACTAAAAATATTATTTTATTATAAAGTCAAATTCGGTTTTTAATAGCTCCAAATTGATATATTTAGAAGATAATGTGGGTATGGGTCTAAATCCTATCATCCAATATAATTTATAAAATTTTAGGTCATTATATTAACCTTATCTTTTAGTTTTAACTCTTAGTTAATTAGATTGACATTTACCATATCACTTTGTATTTTTATATTATATAGTTAATAAACTTACCATATACATACAAGAGACCCCCAAGTGGTCCACTAATGATACACCTATAATGATATAAGTATCTTGGCCGAACCATATATTTTTAGGAATATAATAACAATTAATATTATAATATTTTTTTTAAAAACTATTTTATGTCAATTTTGACACTATTTGGTAATTGATTTTTGTGAAACTTATAACAGAATGATTAGTTCGAAAAAATTAATTAAATCAATATTAACATAGAAAATTATTGTAATTCATAAAATTCTCAAATTACATTTATTTGGGTATTTATAACATCAATTATGTCAATATTTCATTAATAAGATAATTACTGCATCATCATTGTATCATAAATAAATTAAATTATTTTAAGTCTAAAAATTAAAAATAAAAGACCATTATGTTTTAAATCTTTTTATCTTTCTAATGAATATTTATAGTAGAATTTATCTTATTTATAACTCTATATTAAAAATGATTTAGTTATTAAACTTTGATTTTAACTATTTTAACCCTTCCTTAAATAAATTGATAATAAATGTCCTAATATAATCCAAGTGGGCCTAAATGGTCATATTTTATTCCTAAGATTGTTTTTGGTCGAATTACACTTATCCAATAGAATTAGGACATGTGTTATGGTAATAACAATAACACTTTTACCCTTAATTACCCTATTTACTTTCAACCGTGGTAAAAAAAGTAAAAAGTTACTATTCACCAAAAACTATTTTCATCTCATTGAACCACATTTTAGTCCTTGATATTAAACTTTTCTCTCGGATTTTCGAAATTCTACTCACAGAAGCGGTAAAATTACGTTTTATGAAAAATTCAGTTTTTTAACTACCACATAGTGGTTTGACTATTCATCAAAAAAATGAAAGTTTCAGAAAAATATCAAAAATTAGCCCAATATATATTTGATATTATGATTTTAAAAAATGATGTTTATTTTACAAAATTAAATACATATCAGTTACATTAACTAATTTAAAAAGTAATTCCTGTCGTCCAATCAAAGAGCGTGTTTTTAAGAGATAATAACTAACAAAATATTGACACTTGTTTATGTCTAGTTTAAATGTGAAATTACATCAAATGAACAACATTTTATTAAATTGTAAAAATATATTCTAAATATACTTTAAAACTAATCAAATTAATAATTTATCACTATTAATTATTTCGATTAAAAAAAGTTGTTTAAAATTTAGTAATTTTCACTATTCATCAGAATATGAAAGTTATTGAAAAGTACCAAAATTTCATCCTAGGATAATTTTGATAATCCTAATCCAAAAATGAAGTCCATTTTGAAAAATAAAATTTTCAAAAAGTGGTTATTACTATTCATAACGGCTAGTTTTAATAATAGCATATCGTTGTTTAGTGAAACTCGGTATTGCGTACTACACACATTATCGAGGAAGGTCGCGATTGCGTGTAATGAAAGGCAAGTCAAGGATGTGTGTTGTGAATTCTCCTTTTGGTGTAGCGTACAAAACAAGACATTAATGAAATTAAAAAAAATATTTTTCATAAAATCTCGGGGTGTTACAACAATGGATCGAAACTGAAACTGTTGTGGCCTGCTCCCTATCGGTCAGAACCTAGAGGGTCCTGATGATGGAGGCCTGTTGCTGAAGGACTTCCCCTTCAATGGTCCCAGCTAGATCCCCTCTCATGACACTCCTCCTAGAGCGTGCATCATATCCACCACTTCGGCCTTCTTCTGGACCACCAAGTACGTCAGAAGGGTAAAGGGGTAACAACATACTGGAGAGAGGGTCCGAGCGCCTCCTCCAAATGTCTTGCCCGAGACTCCTTGTTGGGAAAGGGGTCTGGAGAAAAACGTAGGAGGTCCTGGAACTTGATCCCAATCTGCATCATGGACATACTCCCCTTTTGGAGGGAGAGTAGCTCCTGTCTCTTTTCCGCCTTCATCGTCAAAGAGAGGAATTTTTCCCGGAACTCCCTCTCAAAATCCACCCAGTCCACCTCAGCCTCTCTCCTCTCCCCCAGGTAAAGCTTCCACCACTGACGCGCCGCTCCCCGCATCTGGCTGATGGCCAGAGGAACCCAGTACTCGGTCGGGGCCCGAATCAGGCCGAAAGCTATCACTTGCTCCTCTGGCCATCCTTCCATCATCATGTCTGAGGTGCTGCCATCATACTTCTTGAGGGTCTGTCGCTGGAAGGCCCAAAGAGTCTTCTTCCACTGGTCATACTCCTCCTCTCGATCAGCTCTCTACCGATCGGCCAAAGTAGTCTCTGGGGCCTTGATCTCCTGTACCACACGTGGTCGCCTTCCAGGTGCCATAGCTGCAAGGTAAACAAGGAATGTCTAAGCCCAAGTAGTGCAGAATATCATTCTTAAAACTTCTTAAAATTTTAATTTATTCTTAATTCCCATGAAATCCTAGAAACACGAGAACACAAGTCATTCTGATGCATATACCTTTCCTAGTGTCTCTACCCTGCAATCAGCGTGGCCTCACTTGGTCATTCGGTAGGTCCAGAGTCCTTGCATCAGATCACGAGGGGCCCTAAAATCCGGTGTCATAACCGGTCTTCCCTGGCCTAATTCATGCACCAAGGTCACCCAAAACTGTTTCCTTACCATCCTATGCAATACTCATTGTGCCTAACTCCATACTCTATCCTATCTCTCAACCCTCCCTATGATACCATTCTATCACGACCCGCCTTCACCAAAAGGAGGGAAGGGTCAGCAGATTTTCCAGGCCCTTCCTTCTTTAAGTTGAAGGAGAGATAATGACCCCCGAGACCCGCCTTCAATAGGTCCCAGAGTGGCGACTAGCACCAATGGTATAGAAATTACACAAAAATTGAAGTAATTACCCCTTTTTATTTTATAGGATCGGGAGATAAGAAGATGAAACCCAACAACACCAAGGTAAAATAAAAGTAAAGAAAAAAATAAACCATTCCCACATGCATGTTCCAAAAGTAAAAGCCACAAAGTAAAAAAGGTGACTACAAAGGTAAGTACCAAAGGAAAAAAACTAGCAACTGCAACTGCCCCAAAGGTCCGAGCTAGTATGGTCCTATGCAATCCCCGAAGTCCTCCTAGAAATGTGAAAGCAGTTTTATATACGTAGGGTGAGAATACAAGTACACTCAGTAGGGAAAACCAAAGACTCTCGTGCACAAGTGGGGGAACGTACTAAAGTCCCATGAGAAAAGGAGTAATCCAAACACCTATCAAGATAAACTATCCACCCAAGCCTCACCAAGGAACACTCCCCAAATAACGCAAGTCAAGTAATATATATAATAAGAGAACATTGATGTTTGGGTACCCCGCGCCACTTTCCCACTAGTTATTGATACATCCTACGCATCGAACCAATCCCGCCATTCTCACCGCAGTCCCACTGCCACACCCGCCCGCACACACCTGTGCCATAACCGCACGCAGTCCCACTGCCGAATCCCACCCGCAGACACCTAGGCCACAACTCTCACACGTAACCACGCCTGCAAACACCTAGGCCAGAACAACCACCACCACGCCCAAAGACACCAGGGCTAGAAGATCCACTGCCACGCCTGAAGACACCTGGGACTCATCCCGAAGACACTTGGGAAACCACCTGCCGCACACACCTGGCCAATCACTACACTACCCCAGCCGAAGGTTCGTGGGATAATAATGGACCTCAGGCCATCACAGACTGCCTGAAGATACTTGGGCTATCCGGGAAAGGGAGCAGAAATTGAGCTAATAACCAGCCACTAAGAATAGTGTTGGGAAAAACACCCTCCCCCACGAAAGGGGGGTGTTCAGCACTAAGTGCTCAACTTGGGTGGGGAGTGAATAAGAAACACAAAACTACAAGTATATGCATAGGTATCAAGCACTCACCCGAAGTTAGGTTTTTCTTCAAACAACCTAAAGATCACAACAACACTCATGTCCGAGTCACGACTCTTTCCAACAAAACTCGTTTGTCCCATTATTTTTTTCATGTTCAGTAATAACGTTTATATAAGTTCAAGAAGAACTGGGCATCTAAACCATTAGCATAACCAAGGAAAAGAAACAATCCAAACATAAATTAAGTATCCACACCCGGTTCTCTTGTAATTTCACAATCAAAATGGAATAAGTGAGATCCCACGAAGCAATGGAACCAAAGACAACCCCGAGACACTACCCTGTGTCCCCTCCCCCAAAAAGTTTTTTCATCAACAGAGGATCCCACCCCAATTCGTGATATAAAAAAGGTAACCATCGGTCTTAAAACTCACAACCACCGATTCCATAACAACAGGGAATCCCATACCCAATTTCATAACCACCGAGAGTATAAAAACAGGGGATCCCATCCCCTCCCACATTTCCACTAATCGGCTCGTTAAAGAAAACAACCAAACCACTACCACAGACGCTAAGCAGGGCCATGCCGGTATTTTCAGATTTAAAATATTTTACATGCTCCATGATTTTAATTTCCGTGTTCTTTAACCGGGGGTTATCACAAAAGGATTGATCCTGGTGCTTTAAATTTATTTATCCAGTTTTACGTGATTAGTTCCTTTTTATAGCAGGAGCTCACAACCATAAACAAACCACTTAAAAACATCCCCTGGGGTTCATTAGTGAATAGAGAAAGACCACCAAGGGCCCTGATTTTCAGTAGGCGTATACCCACACAATTCAGAAAGAAGATCATAATATAAAGCATCATCAACGATCACAACCCCCTTATTTATTTATAGAATCCGTTCATTATCTTTATTTAGGCATGGTTTATCCAATTCTACAGAATCAAAAGCATGCCCACCCCTCATGATACACAAATGGAGAGACGAAGGAGAAAATTCCCTACTTGTTGATTGACGATCGACGCTTAGGTCGGGTGCGGAACATTACGCATAACGATGCGGCTTGCCCGATGCACAAAAATCGGCTCGTCTGGATGGAAGTACTCACTGAGGGTGATCGAGAAAAGAAGAAACCCAGGAGAACCCTTTAGTTTATAAGAGCCGCGGACGGTTGAGATAAGAACGCCAAACCAAGTAAGGAGCGGGGGTCATGGGTTGACCACATGGACCCACACGTCATTAAAGGGGTCGAGTGGTTTAAACCTATGAACACACCAAATGTATTCATTAATAATTAATTAAAACATTTACTGGAATTACCAGGCTTTAAAACACGATTAAAGGAGCAAAATAGGGTTTAAAACCCTAATCATGCAAGGAGCGCTACTGGCCCGCGTTGTAGGCCAGAGGCAGCAGTAGTTGAGAGCTACTGGCTGTTGATAGCGAACGATAGGCCGGGCTACCGGTAGGCTGCAGCTACCGGTAGGCTGCAGCTACCGGTAGGCCGAGCTACCGGTAGGCTGCAGCTACAGGTAGGCCGAGCTACCGGTAGGATGCAGCTACCTGTAGACTGAGCTACAGGTAGGTTGTAGCTACAGGTAGACTGAGCTACCGGTAGGCTGCAGCTACCGGTAGACCTAGCTACCGGTAGGCTACAGATACCGGTAGACCGAGCTACCGGTAGACAGAGCCACTGGTAGCTGCAGCTATGAGTAGACCGAGCTACCGGTAGACAGAGCCACCGGTAGCTGCAGCTATGAGTAGACTGAGCTACCGGTAGACAGAGCTACCGGTAGGCCTGCTACCGGTAGGCTAAGGCTACCGGTAGGCCTACCGTTACGCCAAAATTTACCGAGATTCCCAGACCAAAAAACCCAACATGATATTTTCACAAAGTAATGGACCCCAAAAACCAGGGCCATTAAAGTTATTATAAGACCATCTTATGCTTGACAAAAATTCATTTCTAGAAAAATTGTATTTTCAATACATTTATGGGTTAAATTTTAAACTAAATTCCACAAATTATGTGAGTTATATTTAGAAAAATAGATTCCAAATTTTAATCTTCATAATATATTATCTAAAAATGGAAACTTAATTTTTGACCAAAATTAATATTGAAAAAAGGAAAAATTAATTACTGCGGTTAAGGTAACAATGAGTTTACTAGGGGTTAGACTAGGAATAAAAGGGTTAAAAAAGACCCAATAGTTGTATAAGACATATTTTAAGGTAATATTTTGACCATGCCTATTATATGGTTCTAAAATGGTCCAATTTTATTCTTGTTTATTTTAAAAAATTTGATTGTAATTTTTTATTTTCAAAATTTCCAGATATTCCATCTCCACCACATATAAATGGCCACCTTATACCCTCCCTTACACTCTTCAAAAATCCTTTTTTCCAAAAAAAAACCATATCATATCACTTATTTACTTCCCTAAACTCACCTTAGAAGCATTGTTTTGATAATAAATCCATCATAGAGTGAATTTTGGTTAAAACCTAAATATTTTTTCCAATGAAGAGGAAACATCCTTTACTAAGAATTTTATATTATTTATTTTTCAAAATAATTTAAATCATATTAATTCATAATTATATAATTAAATATGTATCTTATATTCTCTGACTTGTTGTTATATTAATTTAAGGACATAAAAACTTCTCATCCTACATCAAATGGGAATCAGAACCGTTGATCATGTTTATAGATGACTACCATCTCACAAAACAATGTAATCCATTTTCCATCAACTCTTCTCAAGAATGGATATAATGATGTATAAAATGATTATATATTATATTTAAGATATAATTATACTTATGTAATTATAATTTGACATTTTCCTCCTTAAATTATATTTTTTAGGTAATATGATAATGTTGTTCATTTTTACGACAGACTGCCACCTCGAGAAAAGCGATTTTTTTTCAGAAACGATTTACATGGAAGGTAATAAGGATTAATTTTTTATATATATTTGATATAAATTACATAATATTTATTCTATAAAATAAATATATTATATAATTTCTTATATTTATATCCATTGAATAAATGATAACGTTGTACATTTTTAGGAAAAACTACCTCCTCGCAAAGCGATGTGATTCGTTTGTTATTAATGAATCAAATATGGTATATTTAAGGGTATTTAAACAAAAAATATTATATAAATGATATAATTATTATCCTGAAAATATATAACTACACAAACCTTTTTTCCTCCATTGTTATCACAATATGTAAACATTACTCTTGCGCACATATGACCTACCCTCTCTATGATTATAACATAGTTTATTTTTAATAACAATATATCATTATTGGGTTTAAAATTATAATTTATGTATAATTATGATAATTTTTACATTCTTAACCTTTTAGGAATGATTAAATAATAATATATATAACCATAGTCAACTTTCAAATGTGATCTTTGACATATTATTCATTTATCGTTAAAATGTCTAACAAGAAATTAATTAGTTATGTAATTGAATATAATATGGTAAAAAAATAAAATAAAAGAAATATTAATATTTAAAATTATTATTCTGAAAATTAAATAATTAATATTATTTTATTATTATAGATGATAAAGAATGTATGTGACGATTCAGTCTCAAGGTAAGGGGTTCATCTCAAAACTTCTTTCTTTGAAGCACATGTTCTTTTATGAAAACACATTCATTAAAATAGTGCAAATAATGAAACTTTATAAAATTTATCATTATTCCGTCTGAATTCATTACATTTTATGTCATAATTCATATACTTTATTCATGGGAAGTTATGATTCTAAAATTACCAAACTAGTAAGGGTTTATATATCCATCTCATTTTAAAAAGGATTCTTTATGCTTAAATTTTCTTTTTAGTAAATTATTTAATGATTATATAATGAAAAAATTTTATTTTATTTTAATATAGTTATTCAAAAATATTTTATGTTATCTTACAAATTTTCAACACTTTGGTATTAAAAATGTTTGATAACATGTTTTAAGGAAAGTCGACATTATTTATCTCTTTGGTAGAAAACCCATTCTCTTCCATGTCCATATTTTATTTAATGTGTTAAAAAATATTTTAGTATAATTATATGATTTTTAAGTAACTTATTAAAATTTATAATTTTTATAAAATTATTTAAAATATAATCTTCTTCTTGTTTTCTGAAGGAGGACCTTCTGGAATTTTTACCCAAAATGTGAAAGGAAAATGTTTTTGATGCGTACGACATGAATGGTATTTTTCATCATTATGAACATTATTTTCCTTTAATAATACATTATAAAATTCTAGGATTAATATAAAATATGATTATTTTGACAATATTTTGTGAATTTATAGTTGATCAAAAATTATTTTCAACGTGGAATGCTTATTTCCAACAAGAATGTTTTTTAATATTTTTAAAATCGCATATATTCATAAAAATAAACCTAAATTAATTTTATTGATTTATTATAAATCATATATGTATTTCTCTCAAAAAAATACCTAGATTATTATTCATTCCTTTTTTGGGATAATACATTCATTATTATCATTGCTCAATTTACTTCTTCATGAAATTTCATTTGATTATGAAATGAATCAATATTTTGAAACCCATTCTCATTCCATGTTAAATTATTATGTTATGACTTATAATTTTTTCTATTTTATATAACAAATATATCCCAAAAATTTTATGATGTGTGTTATTAGATGTTTCCCAATTCATTGGGTAATACTTTAGTCTCATGAATCTTTATATATACATTTAAGGATTAAACTTAATCCAATACATAACTTTGTCCAATGAGTGATATTATCTTTGAATGTATTCTTGATTTATGATTATGTCATGTTTTGTGTTTCTGAACATTCCCTTTTATTACAAGATCTTATGATGACATTATCTTTTGATGCAATGATATTATGATTCCATGATCTTATGATTCTATAATCTTATTATATGGGGTTCTTTATGTTATTCTTACTTATAATTACTCATAGGCCTTCCATTTTATGATATCATGTTATATCATTGACAGAAACATAATATTTCATTATTGTGATTTTATCTTCCCAATTTCTGTTATTCATTCCCCTGTTTATCTTATGCAGTTTGGGGGATAAAATATATTTTGGGGATCACTAAATTAAAGAAAAAATATAAATTCCATGTTTTAGTATCCTTTTATGTATTATCAAACTTTCCTTCCAAAGAAACTAGCCATAATGACACTTGGGTAGTAATTAATGGATGTTTATGCTAAAAAATGTCATAATATGTGTAAAAGGATTGGTTCACTATAAGTTATGTATATTTCCCTAGGAAATTATAATAATGAAAGCATATATATTGATTCATGAGAGGTGTGATTGAGAATTATTGGGGGATTGTTCAGTTAAATTGGCTACTTCTCATTTTAATGATGGAATTAAACTCTTGATGATATTAGTTGAATTATATAGAAACGTAGTACAATTTTTAAAACATTAAGATAGGTTTATTTTGATATCATGACCTTAAATCATCCATTTAAAGGCAATTTTTGTTATTAGTGAAGAATGATTAAACTTATATAGAATGTGAGAAATACCAGTTGAAAGATTATTAAGTATAAATTTGTTCATGGGATCATGATAGAGACCATGAATTATTATATATCCTAATCACATATATCTAATTTTTCCCTAAGAGACTCTATAAAAAATCACATTTGAAATGTGATCACCTTATGAGATTACCCATATAAAGGTGTGAGGAACCTCATAAAAATTTACAATTTTAAAATTGAGTTAACAATTTTATGAGAATCACAGATGATGTAGAGTAGGTGATTTTTAAAAAATAATCCATGTGGAAAAAATATAAAGGTCTATTTTAATGTGGTATGATGGTAGTGAGAGATGAGGTCATTTTGGGAAGTTGTTATAAAATTACCGAAGGGTAAACTATAGTGAAATTAAGATAAACTAGAAAGATATTATAATAATGTTTTGTAAGAAAATAATGAGTGAAAAAGTTATTTTAATGATGGATTCATTTTAATTTATTTTTTAAATGGGAACTAACGGAAATGTGGAATTACTAGTGAAAAAATGTGGAGGCTTTAATAGGAAGGAACTCTAAAGTGGGGTGGCATTGATTTGGGATAAAAGTTTAAGGTATATTCAAAATAAATTTCAAATTTGTGGAAACAAATAATTGCTGAGATGGGGAATTAGTTAGGTGGATTTCCATTAAATATATTCTACCTACATCAAGACTCATGAGATGGGTTTATAGGAATAATATATGCATGGATCCTGAGTATTGATTTTTAGGTGATAATAGACTGTGACAAGAATTGTATTCATTGAGAGGGGATATGGTAAATCCAATTAAGGGGTGCACATTATTGAGTACATGGGGTAATGAATCTTATTCTAGGTTAAACATAGGACTGAGTATGTTCTAGTATTGTACAATTTCAGTACTCATAAAATAGTATGATTACATGAAAAATAGTGTTAGGCTTAATGTGATAAAAAATTATTTTGGTGGATACTATATATTCTAGGGTTAATGTTTCAGAGTTATTTAGGTGAACTATAATGAAAATTAATATCTATTATATATTAGATTTTTCAAATATTGGATTTATATTTTAATGATTGGGTTCTATATTGTGACATTATAATGCGATGTTGAGGTTTGTTAGCATCGCAGAGCATGGACCATTTAGTTTTAAGAGGTAATTGTTATGAAGGGTAATTAACTATTTATTTTCATGAATTTTTCGAGGAGTGAAATTTATTTCAATTCTAGTATACAATTTTATGAACAACTAACATATATATTATAATATATTTTGTATAATTTTATTAATAAACAATTTTTATGGATCAAGTGTAGTAGTGTCCCCACCATAACAAGTTAAAGTCTAAAGATTATGGGCATGAATAAGTTCTTATTGATCATCATGGTTCAGTAAATATATGTGATGACACTTCTTAAAGATTACAATAATAGTGTTTGGTATTTTTTAACTACTCGTATTATTTATTACTAGTGTTACTGAGATATTATAAATTCATGTGATGAGAAATATATTGAAAATTTAAAACAACCAAAGAAGATCAATATTGCGGGTTGGTTTGAAGACTCTTAGAAGTTAAATAGAGTGTTTTTTGTATGATATAGATGAAGAAAAAACATAATTTAGGTAATTTATTTTGGTTAAAAAATGGTAATCATGGAAGTATAAGAAACAACCACTATGTTCCCATTATACACTCACTGGGTAATTGGTGGAGGAAATAATGGGGATTTCCTACCAGTTGGGCTATCAACCAGTCAATTTCCATGAACTAGGAACATGGTGGGATATCACGTTCATGATGTAGGTATATATGGAATCCATAGATTATTATCTATGTTTTTACCGTGGTTTTTTATATAAATTATCTTTTTTATTAAAAACACTCCTTAGAGATATTCCTCACCAACAAGTCAACGTGCAGGTGACCCTCCCATTCATCACTTTAATTATATCTCTTTTTTTCTTTCTTAATTATAGTAGATACATGGGATATTATTTATTTGGATGATCTAGGATAATTCAATATCAGATATATATATATATATATATATATATATATATCTTTGTTAATTTCTACTGATTCTTAATAGTTGTATTTATGGAATAATTTCAGATTTCACTAGGGCATGTTGAAATATGGTGGACATGATGAGGATTTTTCTTTTGGTACTTTGTGTACGATATGGAAATGTAAGTAAGTTTATTTACATTATATTTTACTATAGGTAAGTACCTAGTTAGTTATTTTTTTGAACTTTTTCAATTATTTGTTAATTTAGTTAATATGTCAAAATGGGATTTAGGGACTTTATTACAGGTAAGGAAGGGAGAATGTCAATCAATGTTATCATGAAATTTCTTAAGGGTTTGGCTAGTTGGTGTGGATTTATAAGTTAATTAAATTATGAGGAATATATAGTAATTATTAAATGTAACTATAAATAACTCAAAATTGAAAAAAATGTCTGTTTTTGATGAAACATGATCTCATGATTAATAATTGCGATTGAAAACATGTGGAATGAATATCATTGGAAGAGGTAAATCTAGGAATAGTATCTATCCTATAATATTCATCATTTATAAATATAATTGAGTACATGGTTTATTGTTAAAGTGGTTTTATGTAGGTATACCTTAACTGAGTGGAAGTTAAATAGACATATAAGGATATAAATTTTTTGAATGAAATATTATGTTTTTGGTGGTGATACTATAAATGACCCCTTAGAAATTGGATTTCTCTAAGAATCCTATTTGTTGACATGCTTGGATTAAATAGTAATGAACCCCATGAAGGGTTTACATCCTTGGGAAGTAGATTAAGTAAACTAGTGTGGTCTTTTGTCTTGACATGATGTGCTCTATGGAAAATAGTGTGATACATATTGGTTGAGTGTATGGATCGCCCATGTAATCATATCATAGATGTCTTCACAAGTAGTGGTGGCCTATAAAATAGACTAGGTATTGTATTTAGTGGTATTCGGAGGACTATAATTATCATAAAATCAATTTTATCATGGTAAAATAGTGCATTATCCTTATTGGGTAAGATACAATTTCAAAGGTGTCTTGTGAGATAGACAAGGTCCATAGGTATAAACTATGGTTTGTCTCATATGATTATGAGTGATTAACTACCCAGTGTAGAGTATCATTTTGGTAAGTGGTAAATGTTATTTTATGAGGCATTCTTATTAGTTTGAAAACTATTTATGGGTCCTCAAGGATTTTAGTAGGAGATAATGTGTATAATTTATTATAGTGACATATATAAATTAAAATGTCAATAAAATAGATCCGTTTAAAAGTGTAAGTTTATATGATAAATAACAAGATATAGTTTAGAGGTGGTGTTTATTTTCCATCGTATTAAAAATTCTCACACCTGGTTGGAAAAAAATAGTCATAATGAAATATTCGTAGAATATTCAATCCATGTGTTAAGCACTTATTGACCAGAGTATTTCCTTTAAATAGGTGGTTCCCATGATAAGTTTTAATAACATTTAATCACTATAGTCATGTACTGATTGGTAATGTCATCCACATACCAATACCCTCAATTTCATATATCTTCTAGTGTATTAATTTGTTTCTCTATGGATATAATAAATTTATGATACCATATTTAATTTATTAGGGCTTGATGGTGTGTGTGGGAGAAATTTCATTGTTGTAAAAACTATTATCATCTAATTTTACGATTTATTTCCAATTCCATTTGATTGAGAGTGTGACATCCATCTCATATTCACTATTATCATGTGCCTTTTGATATGTCATATCTATTCTAAAATATATGAAATAAGTGTTGATATATATCATAGTCTATAAAGATAAGTATAAACTTGTGTTTATTTATGGAGTGTATGAAAATTGTATCATTATTTCTAGATCTAGATAATCCACTTATATTCATATAGGACAGAATTCCATTCAACATGTGTTCTATTTATTATTTAATATTTCATGTTCTATTCATGGTATTCTATTAAATTTACATGGAATTAAAATAATCTAAAGCATGGATGGATTGGTTTGATAGTAAATATTTAGGTTTTTTAAATATGTAGATATATGATTATCAGTTTCAATGGTATTTTAATCTTCTATTAAATGGTGTCAATATAGATATAGAAGAGGTATATGAATAGGATAATAAATATTTGAATTTTATTAGAGTTTTATGGATGAAATTATAATGAAATATTTATTTTAATATATAAGATATGAATATTACTATTGTGTTTATTGCAACAATCAAAAACATGTATGAGAATCTTACTATAACATAGAATTTGTTTCCATTGAGATTAATCATATTTATAAAGTTTTTTATAGAAAATTTTGTGGTTGGTCATGTAAAAACATTCAATATTATTACAATCTAGCGAGTTTCTATAAATGTGATGTTTGAGAGTTGAGTGTGGTCATTTATCCTATTTTCTTCATTGCTATAATCTTAGGATATCATGGTTTCTACTATAAGAAACTTATATGGTATGAATGACATAGATTTTTAGGATATATAATATCTAAGATCAAATGAATAGATCATATATATGGAATTATATAAGTCTACCATAACAATATAAAATGAAGAGGGTAAAGAATGACCAAAATTTAAAATTTTCATAAGGGGAGAAGTGAATCGAGAGAAGGGATATGAAAAAAATTAGTAGGCCTGGGTCTTATATGATGTATGTGTGGGAAGAAATGAAATCTAATGAATTGATGAATTGATTAGAGGATCAAATAATAAGGATAATCTATGAATACCATAAGTAATAATGAGGGAAAATTTTATATTTTTGGGTCATAAATATATTGATTTAGGGATCATTTTCTTTTGACCTATGTTCAAATCTATATTATAGAGTATTTAAATAAAAAATTATATGTATAAAAGGTATTTTATGATTAATTTTTCAAAATTAATCTCTTGATATTGTAGGAATCTTTTTATAAAGTTGAGAACCAAGGCTCTTAATATATAATAAATTTTTTACAAGAGTCTAATGGAAGGAATTTTATATTTGTCCCATTGTTAAACATGATACATGTCAAGGGGAATATTGTTCAATTAGGTGAAAACATCATCAAATAGTCATTTAATTTCAAATATTTTGACAATATGGTTGGATTCATGAAATATATGCATGATTATGTAGTTCGTTGAATCATGCCTGTCATGATAGTTATTCCATTTATTTATCAACTTCCATGATAGGCGGATCTGGTCCAAAATTACCCCTCAAATCCCGAATAGAGATGCAATTTATCCATCCAACTAGGGGGTGAGGGAACAGAAAACTGATAGAGTACGAAGAGGTTTATAAAATTTAACACATATTTTTATCTTCCTCGGGATAGATAGGTCATTAACTGAGTTTCTACAACACTCACCATGCATCATGTTTGAGTTGTGAACAGCCTACACGATATCTGCAAGAGTAGTTCGAGGATTCAGGGTAGTTTGTTCAGGGATAATCTTTTTTCTGCTACTCCATATGACTTGGATGAAATCCTCACAATAAAACATGAATATGATAATTAGTTTCCTATACATTTGAATGCCCATCAAACCAAATACAAAATCCTTTAAATTATAATCTTGCAGTGGATGTATCTAAAAAATATTAAACACTCCTATCCATATAGATGAAATAGTTTGAAAACCCAAAAAGAAGTATTACACATCCTAATGATGTTGATGACACAATAAACATCATAAAAAAATTAGATACCAACATGATGTAGGTTGTTGTCAATTGGAAACTTATTGAGGGAGAGTCTCCAAACCAGGGTAAATATGGATTGGGATAACAATTTTTTTGATGTTCTTAATCGATTTTTGATTTACATGTATTGGGTGCTTTTAAAAACTCTTGGAATCAAGCATTACATTTGGTCTTGGTTCTCAGATGAGCATGTCCTCCTAATTAATGAAATGATATAAAGAAACAACCAAGGTAGTGTCATATGGAAGCATGTTCAAATTGTCTAGTTGGACTTTGATGGAAATGTTATAGTCAATTTCTTGATCTGGGGTGCTAATCCCATATTTAAGTGGTGCTCTAGTAGAATTTTATTTCCATAACCTAAAGAATGAATTCAAACTAATAATCCAATGAGACATCATGTTAATTTTCTAGAAAATTATTTTAAGACTAGGCAAAACATAATACTGGATTCTTACTCAACTTTCCTCAAATTGGTTTAGCTAAAAATCTTGATCTGAGGAATCCAAAAGAATCAAAATTTTCATTGATGGGTCTCTAAATAATATTAAACTATAGGTATTGATTAAAAATTCTATATTCTAGATACTAAGGCCTCCCAAATCCTGATGCATGTAGTACTTCTTCCAAGAAGCTTTGATAATTTCATTTCCAGTATTCTTCAACTACACACAAAGTTTATCATCATAGTATTGATGGTTTTAATAATAGAGGCATTCCAATAGTACACCGTGAAAGAGTACACCATATTTGAGACTACCAAATTCTTTAACAAGCATGTTCTTCCTATTATTGAGATGGATTTTCCCTCATAGGAGGATAAAGTTATTCTTATCTGAATCACCACATTAATGAAATGATAAGCCTCAGGACTGCCCCAAAATATGGGAACACCATGATTTATGAAGGTTAGATAACCTTCCATTATACCCATATCATTGATCATAAAATATTTCTTTTAGGATGATATGTTCTTTCCAAAATAAATGAATGAGTTTGTCCAATTAATTTTCTTACCCAAAACACTTATATAGTGCGTTAATTCATTTTTGGTGTTTTTAATGTTCCTCTTATCCCCATGAGTAAAGATAATAATGTCATCAAAAAAGAATAGGATATAAGGAGTAGAGGTACCTGTAGGTGCTATTATGGTTTTAAGATCACCCATGCTCATCATATTCAAAATAAGTCTACTGATAGAGTACTTAGCAATAGAAAAGTTGATAGATGAAAGGGGATTACTATGTATTAGCCCTCTATCATTTGAAATATCCTTCTAGGGAACCATTTATGAGAATGGATATGTGAGAAGTCCCAAATAGGGATTTACTCGAATGTATGCAGATCATGTTAAATAAAAACTCAAAGAGAATCTTACTAATAAATCCCATGTCCAGTGTGTCAAAAGCTTTCCTATTTTCATGCTTAAGAGTAATGTTTCCCCCTATAGTGGTATTTGTAAGAATGTTCACACATTCTGAAGAAGTGCGCATGTAGTACAATATTTTCCCCTCAATTAAATCCATATTGGTTCAATGAAATGTTTTTTTCGAGACATGAGAAAGTTGGAGGGAAATAAATTTTTTAATAACTTTTTTGATAGTATTGACCGGAGGAACCGGTATGAATTGAATGATGTCACTTTCATTATCCACTTTTGGGATTAGGAAAATGAATTAAGAATTAAATCCTTGATAGAAAGATCTACTAATAAAGAAATGTTTGACTGGTTTTCAAGAATCATTTGGGATAACATCCCAATAGAATTGGAAAAAATGGTTAGTGAACAAATGCAGTCTAGGTGAAATTAATTTTTTGAGCCCAAAAAACGCATCCCTGATCTCCAAATACTTAGGAGTATAGGTGACCAAATTATTATTATCCTCAAAAATTATTTTTGGAACAATACCTTCCATAATCCCCACACTCTTTGGTGGTCCATTGAAAAGATTCACATATATGGAAACAATGTGATTGGAAAGAGCCTATCTATCATCCATAATTATGCCTGCATCATTTAGCAAAGATGGTGGCCTATTTTCCATTCGCACCATTTAACGAGAATTGATGAATTTTTTTTCAATCCTCTCAATGATCCACCTGATCTTGAAAATGTACTTTTGAATACTGTCCCTCATCATGGTAAGGTGTTTCCATTTTTATGACATTATAGCTTCATGGCTAATGTCTCCAGATATGTTTTTATTAGTAATGGAATCTTCTATATCATGGATAGAGCATTCAAGAGAATATAACTCTTCATCATGGAATGTAAACATATTTTTAAACCGAAATATCATTTTATCCTTTAGATTTTTTAGTTTCAAAATACAAGCTAGAGGGTTGCTGCTATGGTCATCAGCTGCCCTAGTGTCATGAAACATATTTAAACACTTAAAAATAGTTTTCCATTCATTGTTTAACCTAAAAAAGAATAAGTTATTTTTTCCAATTATCAATGAAATTATCTAGAATGGGGTGATGATCCGAGTTATTATTTTCCAATGTGATGCATGATATTTCTATCCAATTTACAAGTGATCCATCATTGAAAAATTCTCGGCCAATTTTTATTTCCCTCATTCCATCTAAATTTCTTATTTACTATGTATATTTGGCACAGATAATATTGATTTCAGTCATATTAGCTTACTCAACACATGATATGATGTCCATAATTGAGACATTGATGGATACATGAAATCTATTTTAATCATAATGTAATATTGAGTTAATATCCATCATAATGATTCATAGACCAAAGGAAACACTGGCCAGATCCTTGATTTGCCTCCCTAGAAGTCTTTTGTTGATGTAGTTATTGGAAGCATAGGCAACTGAAAAGATGAATTTTTTGGCCAAATTTAGTGAAGTTACATGTCATGATTTGATCTTACTCTCAAATAATAGAAGTTTTATCCTCATTATTATGAATTAGAAGCCATATCATGTCAGAGCAAGTAGAATTCTATGATGTACCCAAAATAGAGAATCTATTATTGTCATGGTGAGATCCTTGATTAAAGTAATTTTTCCTTAGTTCTGAAACACCAATTAATTCAGGTTTATACCTACCTATAAAGATCCCAAAGTTACCAATCATGCTTGGGGTGGCTAGCCCCGATAAGTTCCAAAAACGAATCCTCATTTTGATCTTTGTTTAGGGGTGAATCCCCCTCTTTCATTTGACTCCATGTGTTTCGTTCTCTTCTATTTTTTGGGATATACCTTTTTGGAAGTATTGGAACACTATGCTCCTTTTGATACATCGATTGTGCATGAATGCATTGAAACCGTGCCATGATACTTCATAATGTGTAATATAAGAGTGTCTTATATAGAAGGGTAAACCGATTAAAGATAATGGAGAGATATAGTCCCTTATTTTAATGAAAACATCTTCTAGTTTCATCTTCCATGGGAATATACAGATGAATTGCCTCATTCAGATCAAAGTTGACCAGATAAAGAAAGAAAACATCAAATTTCACAAAGAGATAATTTGATAGAATATCTAACGAGAGGTCTAAAAAATGATTAACATATTCATCTACATTAGATAATTGCTTATATGCCTCAATTTGAAAGATTTTATTATCAGTGTTTTCATCTTATAATATTTGTTTTTTCTTTTACACTTCATCCAAAACCTCCAATTCCATGATGTTTCTAGCAGACTAGTCCCATTTCACCCATTTTGCATTCTCATTAAAATCATTTTTAACATATTCAGTATGGTTTGGTTTCTTGCCTCTTGAAACTTCCTTCCAAGAAATGTTTCAATTGAATGGTTAAACTAGATTCTGGACCACACTACACTACTTTATATCATGACCTACCATTATTCAGTGTTCATAATATGGAGGAATATTTTCAAATTAACATAAATCCTTTATTAAATGATCATTGGAATCTAGGGAAACCTGATATGGTTTTGAAGACTCCATGTTGATCTCGATAAGAACCACTGCATATAGACAGATTTATCCTTTTATTACATTCTGGTCAATCCATAAGTGAGTACCAATTCTAGAAGCCAAATTTATTAGAATATTATGATTCTAGTAAATCAATGGGAGCCCATTGATCCTGTTCCAGACCTGTGAAAAATAATTATTTTGAGTGAAAGGGTTTAAATTTCCATCCGATTTAGAGAGATAAAAAATACATGGTTTCCAATGTTCCAAGCCACATTAACATCCTTTTTCTTATCCAGAATAATATGGAAGTATCCTTTCCCAATCATAATTAGACTCCATTTTGAGACACTACAATAGTTAGAGATTCATTCTTCCAGATCAACGTAAGACTAGGGTTTTAATCCTTATTCATATGAAATGCGGCCATGAAATGAGTACCTATAGATCTCTATCCCTTTCTCTGCCACATTGAGATATACAACCACAATTATAGAACCTTCCCCTAAACTCCTGATGATGGGATGCCTATTGTGTTGATTTAAAGTATTCATAGAACCTACAAGAGATTCTGTGAAGGAGATAGCTTTATGAGGTAGGGGAGAAGGGTCATACCCTACATCAAGATCATTAGAGAGGGGTTTAAGTGTTATTTACCAATTTTCATTGAACAACACTAAATCAGAACAAGATCGAAATTAGAGTGAAATCTCATCATCATCGATTAGAAAGGAGAAAACTCCCACACTCAATGTCTATATCACTAATATTCCCAAAAGATGTTCCTTCTTTAGGCTTAATGATATTGTAGGAAATGTTAATGTAGATTTTAAGAAAAATAATAGTTATTTTTTAAATATTATTTTTTTTAGAATAATACTAGGGTAGGGGAAGAGTTTGATTTAAATATGTTAGCTAGATGATGCTTGTTTTTTTACAATATTTGTTCATGGGAAGGGAAATATCACCAAGGGTTCCTTGGTGGTTTCCAATGGTGTAAAATTGGGAATATTATATCTCATAGAGATATTAAATAGGAAAATGGATACATTTATATCGACCATATATTATCATATGTTTAATTACGATCTTTTTCTCATGAATCATAATGGGATGAGTGTATTTCATTGTAATTTCATATTGAAACATAATAAAAAGGAGTACAAAATATTTTAATAGTATATGCCTCAAAAACAGAACTGTAAAGACTTAGAATTTACCATTAATATTTGTATCATAAATAATGTTTCTTATATTAAATATCACTATACTCATGAAACACATAGAAAATTAAACAACAATTTATTTCATAAATGAATAATGTTACACTTGTCCGTAACTGAACCAATGAAAATTAAATTTTTATAATAGGCTAAGAAATTTAAAATTAAAAAATGGAATGGCAAAAATGTGATCTTTCCATTCTACCAGAATCACCACTACCATGAAGAAAATTATATAATATAAATAGAGTATTAGTAAACCAATTGAAATATTATAAAATGAAATTACTGAACATTGGGAGGAATTTTAGTGAATAAATATTGATTGGATTAAGTGGTATTAATAATAGGAAATGTGACCACAATAAGAGTAATGAATCCATTATAACAGATACATGACCATTGGGAATAATAACTTCAACATTGGAATAACAATTTGACCGAAAAATAATAAAATTTCAAAGAAATAATATTTATCATGAAATAGAAGTATTATATTTTTCTAAAATAAATATCAACATTAAAAACTCAAAATAATAATAAAAAATTTAAATTAAATATATTTTAATGTATTTAGTAAAAATAAAACTATTTATTATAATGTTTAATTACCCATGTTAGAAAAATATTGTGATTAAATTATTTTTATTTTTGAAATCAGAAAAAAAATTGTCCAATGGCGATAATTTTCTAAAAACATCAATCTTTAGATGAATAATAAAAATAATGTTTTTCATAGGTGGTGTATTTTAAATTTCCAAATTCATAATGTAATATTGAACTGATCAATTATATAATGTTAATATCTACCAAAAATATCTTAAATAAGTTAAATCATTCTGAAATTAAAATTCCAAAATAAATATTTTCTGAACTCTAAAGCCTAAAGTATTCCATTAGAATATTATTTTTTTATTCTCCCACTTTTATTTTGATTAAATTAATAAATTAATATTATAAAATATTTGAAAGTCCTAAAATTATATGATTTTATTCAAATATTTTTCGTTTCTTAAAAAATTTATATTCAAAGGTTTATCTTAGATATAGTATTTTATTCAATATTTTATCTTGAATATACCCTTCTATTCAAATATAAATAACCCCTCTCCATCCCTTTGGAAAAACAAACACTTATAACTAACCAAATATAAAACTATACAAAAATCATCTCTTTTTTGAAACATATAATGCTTAGGTATGTTCTAGATATAGCCCACTAGAAACATTAATGGAGTTCAGTGTCCTACAAAAGAATAAATAACAAGAAAACATAAGGTTTTCATCAAATCTTCTCTCATTTTCCTATCCTCTTACTCTCTTACCATTTCCATTAAAACCAAAATAATTTAGGATCATTTATTTTGTATTTAATAATTATTTTAATTATTCTAAACAACTAAAAATCCATATTTTTAAGGAATTTATATTTTAAATTCTTTTCCTCCTCTTTTGATAATGTCTTATTATCGGTCAGTGAACCACCCCTGATAACGTTGAAAATTATTTTCTTATCTCAAACCTAACATAAGATTAAAATTAATAATTTATAAAATATATATTTATAAATATAAGTATTTCTAAAAATTTGGGATAAATTTTAATAATTTTTAATATCAATTAAGAAAGATCATTAAATCTAAGAAGGATGGGAAATTCTAAAGAATGTTACATATGAAACTTTTTCTCCTTTAATGATAAAAATTGAGAAATATAATTAATTTAATATAATTGATAGATAGTAAAAAATAAACATAATTCATTTTTTTATAATTTAATATTCCTATGTTTATTATTCATTATGAGGAAAATAGATTAAATAATGAGAGATTTAAGGTATAAAAATTCTTCACATCCTCTTTTTCATTTAAGAACCTATTTTGTGGTATGATCTATATGTTTAGAATTTTTTTTCTTTTAATACCCCCCTTTTATTGTCCAATCAATTCCAAAATATAGTTTTATTAATGAGAGAAAATTATTTAGTCTTGTTATCACCTTTCCATAATCATTATTGTATATCATCAAGTTACCAAAATTAATTTCATGAATTTTCCTTTTTATATGATTCGGTATTATACTGAGAATATACGAACCCCATTTATTATCCAAAGGTATTATCCTAGATGTGATCATAATTTATTGATTTTGTTTCTACATGTATTAATCATATATTCATCTTTCAAGGGTTAAAAATGATGTAATGTTCAGTCCTTTAGGAACCTATATAACCAATTATCTTATATGAAATCTGTTCATTATTTTCCCTTGGTTATTGATGAAATATTTTATTATGATATTTTTGGAACACATGAATTAATTTATATTAGTAGTTCATCCTGATAGTGCTCTAATTTATTGGGTAAATAATCAATGTCTCGAGATAACCTATTTTATGATACCTTGGTGAATATCCTTGATAATTATGTCTTATGAAAACTTGGGGATATGTTTATGAATATCTTAATTTTATGTATTAGATATATTTACATTTTATATATCATGTAATTATTATTATTCTCTCATCATATGAATCATTTATTATATATTGTGATCGTTCATGTTCCATTGCCTTTTTCTTTCCCTTATGGTGAAATATTCCCACTATTTTTGGATGTATATCCCCAGGATATGAGATTCAGTAAAAGTAACATAGGATTAACCAATTAAGAATAATTTCAAGTGGATTTTAATATTGTTTATGTTATTCATTTATTTTGTTTCTAATTTCCAAAAAAAATCCTTAAAATCATTTGTGTTATTATGTGTTTTACCTTACAATGAAACTTTATGTAAAAAATGATGGATTCCGTTTTCATTTATAGAGAATGGTTTAAATATTTTTGGATTTCAATATTAGTATGCATTTGAAATATCTTTAGGGATAATTATGAATATAGGAAGGCTTCATATAATTTTGATGAATTATTAAGATATTGGTTTCAATGAAATGAAATCCTTAACTGGATACTACAAGTGGATGGATATCTAGTACAATTGTACCTTGGTGAAATAAAGTCAAAAAGAAAATATTGAGTTTGGATTTTATTATCATCTAGTGTATAAAATGAGCCATACTGCTACATAGTTTGACCCAAAAGTGGTATATGTTTGGTTAATCACATTATTTTTATAAACCATTATGAAGGATATTAATAAAATGTAATTTTTATTAGATGTGATTAGTTAATAATCTATTTAAGCATGTTTTTTAGGAAATACACTCCTTTTATATTTATTGGATTTATAAAAGTAATAATTTTCACTCCAAGTATTTTTTTCATTTCGAAAATGACATGAAATAGGATGAACCATTTAAATGATGAGTGTAATAAATGATGCATTAATGGTCTTCCTAACATGGTGGTTGTTTAAATTAGAAATTTAATGAGGACATTGAATCATCCATATAAAGTTATGAATAATAACATGAATCATGTTGAGAATAATGATTCACCTTCAAGGGAACGACTTTATATTTATTATATCATTCATAAATTACTAACTTTCATTAATGGATCGATTTATCAATTAATTACCAAAAAAATTATTACCTTAATAGAAAATATATTTTCCACACTCTGTTGTTCAGATCTTGTGATAGACTCTTTAGTAGTATACCACTTAATAGGATAAGATAATCACTAGTGGGAACTGATTAAGAACACAAATCCAAGAGGGAGGATGGATGTTATGTATAGAGAATAGTTTAGGAGAATGTGTTTCAATAAATATTTTCCCTATTTTATGAAAAGAATGTGTGTATGAAATTTTCAAAGCTATGAATGATGGGAAATGAATATGTGGGAAGCTATGAAATAAACGATTCAAGAATTTATTGATACTCCTCTTGTGTTTTAATGATCCTAAGGGAATGGTTGATAGGTTATTTGGTAGACTAACACCCCATCTATAGAGTAATTGAGAAAATTGAGACTATGAAAGCTATGTGGTGATAGTTTAGAGTGATATGAATGTTTAAATGGTGTTTAGAGAGATGGAATAGTTTCACATATTGAATCAAAATAATGGATCAATGAAGCCACATATAGGAAATAATTTTTATCATGGAGAAGAGGTGGTGAAACTACAATTTACCTATTTGTAATCTATGTTGAGATAAATATTTTTTGAACTACTTTCCTCAGAGAGGAAAGTGAAACATATGTAAAAGATATGGAAATATTAATCTAGACTATAATAAAGAGACAAACCCTCAATATCTCAATGAAAAATAAATATATAAGTTTGTGTAAGAATATCTAGAATTTCAATGCTTCAATATAGGAAAACAAGAAAACATTTCAAAATCAATGTAAAAATCAGATGATAATGGATAGTAACCACCATCAGCATCATTATATGACAAGGCAGAAAGTTCATTATTTGACTATCATAATAGATAATGTTGATGCTCACAAAATTTTTGGTGGTATGTATAAACATTGTTCATCCAAAGCTAACATGTAATTTTTTGTATATAGTTCTACACACTCATTTATTTTATCCATGTTTTAATGGAACATTGAATCCAACTCAGATTGTTTATAGGTAGGGTAATTACTTAAAACACCTTAAGTAATTATTTTAGAATAAAGTGTGTATATAAACTATAGTATCAACATTGGAAAGTAAAATATCATAAAAAATATTATAGTCATTCACATAGTGAAATTTGAAACTATATTAGGTATCAATTGGTTCTCAAATTATAATTATAAGATCAAATGAAAATGTAAGGTAATTTTAGTGGTATTTAATGAAAAACCAATAGTTCATTTCAAAGGAGATTCATCCCAAACCTTACTATGTATAACATAACATCCTATATCCTTATTCATAGAAATTATTGGTATATAAAAATAATAATGATAATATATAATGAAATAAAATTTCACCATTATTTGAGAATACATTAATTTATTTTCTAAAGAGTTACATGTGCCTCCCACAGAAAGAGAGGTTGAGTTCTCCATCAAACTCTTACCTAGATCTGAGCCAATATTAAGGACCCTATGTAGAATAAAATATGTGAAGTTGGATTAATTAAATAGTCAACATTATGAAATTTTAGGGAATGGTTTTACTTGAAATGGTGTGTCTCCTTGGGGATCACCTGTTCTCGTTTTAAAGAATATGGATGGATCAATGTAGTTATAAATTATTTAAATAGAACATAATGGAAAAAAGAGAATAAAAAATATACTCTTCCAAGGATTGATGATTTATGAAACATGCTTCTTGGGGCACATTTCCTTAAAATATTGACCACCAATCAGAATATAATCATTTATCAATGAATAAAGAGGATATCCCAATGACTATAATAAAAACAGGATATGAGAATTATATTTTTTTTATAAACTTAATCTTGACTAAATGTATTACTATATTTAGGTATTTTATAAAAAGTGACTTTAAAGATTACCTTGATATTTTTTGGTGTTTACTATTAATGATTTTCTTGATATATTCCAAAAGTCTTGAGGATCATGAGGATCATCTGAGGATCATATAAAAAACTTCAAGGAATGAAAATGTGTTTGGAAAATTTTAAAACTATGAATTCTGGTTATAATAAGTTCCATTCTTAGGGAACATCATTACCAGTGAAATAATTTTTGTTGACCATGAAAAGAAAAAGGTCATGGAAGAGTTTCCATGACCAAATAATATAATCAATATTCATATATTTGATGTTTTAGTGGGATACTATAAAACAATTGTGAAAAATATTTCAGTTATTTCTAATCCACTAAACATATAATCTCAAATGGGAGACATGTTTATCTAAACAAATTTGTTTTAGAAATGTTTCCAAGTACTAAATAATAGATTTTTTAGTTTATATGTACAAAAATTACCCTCTAATAGGGAAGTATTTGTTATTTAAATTTATTCATCTGTAAAAGACATGGATTTTGACTCATGAAAAATGAAAAGGTTATTTTCTATAAATCACAATAGTTAAAGCCTCATGAAAAAAACTATCCTACTCATGACATGGAGGTATATATAGTCATATTTTATCTAAAGATACAAAGATTCCATATTCATGGGAAAAATGTGATATATACATAGAAAATATATGTTTTATGTATATATTCAGGCAGAAGGAACTCAACATACATTAGTGAAGATTTTTAGATCTAATTAAGTAAAATTATTTCTCTATTCAATACCATCATAGAAGGTCAAATAAGGTAGGTAATGATCTTATTAGAAAAGAACATTCCACTCAATATTTGACGAAGATTGAGAAAGACCCTGTCTTATTGGATATAAAAAGGATGTATATGTAATTCATAACAGAATGAAATACATCCTACCTTTATCAAAGTATTGAATAACCATATTTCAATGATAAGATCATCAATGTGAAATGGGACTATCCAGAGCTTCAAAAGAATGTGAAATATGGAAAAAATGAAATATTCATGAATTAAATATAGATGAAGATTATTTCTTTTAGTTTGTAATTATAATTTTCATGCACTCATGACTTGAGATAACGAAATAGATATTGGATAATTCACATTTCTCGTCATTCTCCATCCATCAAAGCAGTACCAAGATGTACTGCGATCTTTGAGAGCACTTTTACTAGGAAAACCTGAAGAAGAATATCACTGAGTATAACTCCATGTTCTTGGTATATCAAAAACAAAAACCAAAGTGACATAAGTATAAGGGTATGATGAAACCATTTACCATAACCACATGTAAATGGTATAACATTACCGTGGAATGTATTATTGCTCTCCTAATGACATTTCGATGAAAAAATGGGATATGAGTTGTGGTGGATCGACTCACCAAGACTCTGCACTTCATCACTATTTGGGAAAATTTATATGTTAACTTTATTCCAAATATATAAGTAAATTAAGTGGTAAGGATGCATTGGGTACCTATTTTAATAGTTTTAGATTATGATAAATGGTAAACTTCTAAATTATATAGAATTCGTAAATATGCTATGTATAATGAATTGAATTTTAGTATGAACTATCACCCCCAGCTGATGGCCAATATGAAATGAAAATTCAAACACTCAAAGAAATGATATTTTCTTTCTCAATGGAATATAATGTTTGATGGGATGAATAAATACCATAATTATAGTTCTCAAACCATGACATATTTCACTCGATTATTCAAATCGATCTATATGACACAATATATGGGAAGAAATTTAGAACTCGTACTTTTTGGTATGATGTTGGTGAATGAGATATACTTGTCCCAAATATTGTGCAAGAGATGACCAAAAAGGTTCAATCCATCAAAAAAAACACATAAAATATGCTATTATTTGGAAGAAAAGATATGATTAAAAATATCAAAGCTTCATGGAGTTTGATGTTGGAGAAAATGTTTTCCATCAAATATTCCCATAGAAGAGAGTCATGTGGATTGAAAATAAAGTTTAGATTATACCTAGGTATATTGGGCCTTTGTAGATCCTTAATCCTATAATGATATTGTCCAATCATCTAGAACATCCACCAATCATGGCTCCAGTTCATGAAGTGTTCAACATATCACTCTCGAGGATGTACATATATGATCCCTCATATTTATGGAATTTTAAGGTGGTAAAACTGTAGATTGACCTATCTCATGTCGATAATACCATAAAGATATTAGACGATAGAGAAATATTTATACAAAATAAGATAAATTACTCTATCGAAATGATGTAGTAGAGCCATAAATATGAAGAGGAAATGTGGGAACTAGAGGAAGAAATATAACAGAAGTAACCTCATTTAGACTCAACTGAGAATATGAGTTTAAATTTCGATGTTGAAATTTCTTAATGGGGGGTTAATGTAATATCCTCGACACTATAAGTAAAATTCATTTATAGAATAATATTCCTTATAATATAAAGTATTATACTCATTCAATACAAAAAAACATGATTTTTTTAATTAATGAATAATTTTTCTTGACTCAGAAACTAAACCCATGAAAATTTCAATAATTACAATCATATAAAAAATATAAAATCTGAAAAGTAGAATCTAAAATTTTGGATCATTTAAATCAGTTAAAATCATCGCTCCAATGAAAAACACTATAGAATAGAAACACAATATTATTAAACTAATCGACATATTAGAAAAGGAAAATATAGAACCTTTAGATTAATTTTAATGAATATTCATTAAATTAAATAATTGGTATTTATAATAGGTAATGTGACCATTGTAATAGTAATATGATAATTAGAATATTAACATGACCATTGGGAATAGTAACTTGACCATTGTGAATAGTATCATGGAAATGGGAATAATAGTTTGGCTTAAAGATAATAAAATGTAAAATAAATAATATTTACCAGGAAATATATGTATTATAGTTAGATAAAATAAACACCATGTTTGAAAATGAGAATAAATTAATGTTCCCTTTTTAATGAACTATATTTTAATTTATTTCATAAAAATAATTATTTTTTATATTTAAAATTAAAAATAACTATGTTAGAAAATATTTTGACTAAAATAATTTCATTTTTAGATTCAACACATCAATATTTTCCAAGGGGTTTTTTTAATTCTCTAAAACACTATAAAATTTAGCTGAATAATAAAAGCATGGTTTTTCAAAACTGGTGTATTTTTAAATTACATAATTCATGATTTAATAATAACATTTTCAAAAATATAACTTGAGGATTGAATAAGAACATTTTTAAAAGGATACAAAATCTATTAAATTTGAATTCCAAAACTAAATTTTATTTTCCAAATTATAAATTCAAAAGTATCCCATTTTTTTTAGTTTCCACTACTGTAATTGATTAAATTCCTAAATATGGATTATAAATTATTTTCATGTCATAACATTATTTTATTTAAATGATATATACTTAATTATAAAAAAAATCTACTATTCAAAGGATTACCTTGAAAATAGTATTTTATTCAATATTTTATCCAAAAATTCCCGTTTCACCATTTATAAATAACCCCACTATCTCCCAATGTAAAACTAATCATCCCCCAATTATGAAATCCAAACCTATTCCAAAATATTGTCTCTCAAGACCCTTATAATACCTTGTAACAGTTTAGAGAAAATGAGATCCAAAATTAATGTTGTTTTATAACACACTGAGATTTATGAAATAATTATTTTAAAATAATTTAATCTTTTTGTTTTTTTTCATTACACACAACACTAATTTTATCTTCTATTACACACAAAACTGGGTTTTTCATATTTCATATGCAACACTAGGTTTAATTGGATTATGACATACAATAAAAATATTGTTATTTAAAATGACAGTTATGACATATTTATTGGAATGATAGGTATGGATATGATTTACTAAATTATTAAAATATATGGTTTACACATGTATATAAAATTAATTATTTAGTTACCAATTTTATAGAAATGAAAATAAAAACCATTTGAAAATAAAGGAAATGATATTCAGAAAAAACTATTTTTTATCTTCACAAATGGGGTTTATCTCAAAAAATTAAATAAGTCATATTTAATGATTGATTTTAATGTAATTTAGATCAAATAAATTAAATATAATTTTTGACATTCAACTTTACAATTTTCTAGAAAAGAGATAAGAATAAATCAAATTTATTCCTAAAAGATGTATTTTTCTAAAAAATCAGTTTTCTCTCCTTCTGAGACATATTTAAAAATTAATTTTTTCTACTTTAATAAAATGTGTTTGGAAAAATAAAATTTTTATTTTAAATTTTCCAGTAAAAAATAACATAGATTTAATTTTTTATAATTTTTTGAAAAGATAATTTTTTAATCTATAGAGAAAAAATACTAGTTTTTATTAAGAATTATATTTGATTTTAATGTATTTGAAAATATTAAAATTTATTTTAGATAGTTATAAAAGTAAAATTAGTCCAATTATATATCTATTAATCTAAATTAGGTCACCAGAATTGATTTCATTTTGAATTTTGATATAAAAACATGGTAATCTTTTGAAGTTACTCTCTTTGAAAATATTAATTTCTCATCATCTCAACATGATAAGTTTTAATTTAAAATTTTACAATCATGTTAATGGAATTTGGAAAAATGGATTCCATACTTGAAATTGACATAATTTATATTATCTAAAAATATCAAATTAATTTTATTCTATAATACATAGTAAAAACAATAAAATTATTTACCTTGGTTAATGTAAAAAATGGGTGTATAGAGGGTTAAAATAAAATTAGAATGGATAAAAATAACCCAAAACGTGTCTAATTCTTAATGGGTGGACATATTTTGACGTTATCATGTATAAATCTTGAGGATGGTAAATTTCGGAGCTATGGGTTAGTTAAAAAATGGGGGCTGAACTTTTCCTTTTCACTCAAAGTACTCTATTTGTTATTTTCTCAATAAACAAATTTTTGGTTTAGTGGGAACCTAACATAGATTATAACCTCAAAAATCAACATCCATCCAAAATTCAAAACAAATAGAACCTCTCAGATTTAGTATACACCACCTAAAATTAAAATTTCAAAAAATATCACACCACGTAATCTCAAACTATGGGCCATGACATACCAAAATACCTAACAAGAAAAAAAATTCAACATCCACCCACAAGGTCGTTGTGGACTCATCAGAAGACTATTTTCATTATCAAACTGAGCACCAAAACTGAAAATTCAAAAACTACTCGAAAAAATGGCCCCTGGAAACTACCAAAAATATTTGGTTTCTCCAATACCTTCCAAAATATCTTCTTTAATTCCCTCAACTATTATAATAATCATTTTTATATCCAACCTTATAAGTTTTTTGTGGAGGCCAAAGGAGGTTTCTCGATGAAGAGTTAACGCTCTTCAAGGAGTCTTTTTATTTGATTTTATCCTCAACCTCCTTAAATTATTAATAAATCATGAAGATATAGTTACCTCATTATGTTCTATATACTTATATGTTGTTATTTTAAGGGAATGACCTACAACCATATACACTTCCCTTAAATTGAAAATGAATTCATTATTCTTGTACACATTGGACTATCACCTCATGAGTTGTTGTTAATTGTCTTCCATCACCACATCTCATAGATGTATATAATTGTGGATTAAATATTTATATACTATATTTATGATATTATTTTACTTATTTTATTATTAAATCCCATAGAACCTCTTAATTTCTATTTTTTGGGTATACAATAACATCGCTCATGTGTACGGTGGAAAACTCTCTCATGAAGCGATGTGATTCTTTCATACATCACTTGAAATGTAATAAGTAATATTTTAACGAATATATTTGATATATATATATGAACTAAAAATGATAATTTAGTGGTTATATATTATTTACCTTTATTCCTTTCAATACATCAAGAAAATTGAAACAACATTCATTTGTGTGTATGACCTATCGTCTCTATGAATAGTGTATTTCATTTTATATTTCTATATTTTATCGATTAATGTTAAAAAATATTATTATTATATTATATATATATCATTTTTAATATTCAAGAGATTATCGAACTGTTATAAAATTATAAGGACCAAAAATAATATATCAATACCTACAAGGAAAACAAATTATTGTTTTCCCAAAACGATACTTCAACCTAGAATTGTCAATAAAAATGAAATAAATTGTAATATGAAAAAAATATATGGTTTTTATATAGTTATGGTTATTTTATATATGTGTAAGAAAATTATATATCTTTTACAATTGGTTTGAATGTGTATGAAAGATGTTGAGAATTAAAGTAATGGATTTCCATCTCACACTTTTCTTCTACGAGACATTCCATATTCACGACATCGTTATTTTATGTGGTGTATATACATACCATAAATTCATATTAAAGTGATTATCCTAAAAATTATTGGTATTTAATTACCAATTTTATAATTTATCATTCATGGAGTTTATGGTTCAATCATTACCAATGCGGTAGGGGCTTTCCATCTCACTTTTTTACTTCTACAAGACACATATCATATTCGAAAATAAATTCATTTCTGTGGTATAAATACTGATAATGAATATATTTTATTATTAATAGCATTCAAATTACTTTTATTTATATATCCATTTTATATATATTATTCATTGGTATATGCATCAAAACTTACCAAAGAGGAAATGGATTGTCGCCTCACTTTTATTTTTTGTGAGACAGGATCCATATTGACAACATGTTTCGTTTATGTGGTGTATATAGTACCCATGAATGTATTTTATTTTTTTATACTTAATATTGTTATGACTTATTAATACTATTTATTATCCCATTTTAAGGTGGTTTATAGTTCAAAATTTAACAAAACGGTAATGTATTTTTGTTTAAATATGCCTTCATGGAGACATATGTCATATTATGCAGGTATCTTAATTTATGAAGTATGTATACAACCCATTTTATAGGTAATATCAATAATTTATTTATTCTCATGATTTATAAATTTCTATATAATGGTATTCTTTTATGGGGCTTACAATTCAATGTTACAAAAGTGGTAGGGGTTTTATGTTACAACATCATCGTTTATCGGGATTGCTCATGAATATGCTTCAATTAATGAATCTATCTATTATGAAACTAATTTATTTTACTATACTGTAGTTATTTTAGGGAATACATTTTCGTTTTATTTAATTCTAATTATGTACTCAAATTTTGAAAAGAATATTTTTCAGAAAAATATACATTATTCTTCTAATTGGTCGAAAACCGATTTTCTTCCAAAAACCTGATTTTCTAAAAATTCTCTAAAAAATGTTTATAAAATTCAAGAAATTATTTATTAAAAAGATTCAACCCCTATTTTAATTTTTTTTAATTTTTTTATAGAAATGTTATCATATTTTTTAAAATAATCCCCATTTGTATTTTACAAAAAATGTAAATGGAATGTTTGATTTAATGTGTATGACATGAATGAAATTTCTTATCATAATGAAAATTAATTTATTTGATGATTATTTTATAATTTTAAAAGTTAATTTTTAAATAAAATTATTTTTAAAAAATTTTATATTTAAAAAAAATTTCAATGTGGAAAGGATAATTTATTCAAGAAATTTTTAAAATTATTTTTAAATATTCTTTTAAATGTTCTAAAGGGTATCTTCAAAGATAAAGATTCTAAAAATTATTTTTTTTGGAAGATTTTTTTTTCAAATAGAGATTTCCATTTTACTCAAAAAATGTTCAAAATTATTTTTAAAGATTCTTGTATAAGTTTCAAGGTTTATTTTCCAATAAAATTATATTATAAATGTTTTATGTTTTAAAAATTGTTTTGAATGTGGAAACAATATATCCCTCAAGAATTTTTTAAAATGATTTTAAATATTCCATTATAATTTTAAGTGTATATTAACAATGAAATGGATTTGAAAATTTATTTATGAATTTTTTGTTTTGAACATTTATTTTAAAAGAATATTTTCCCTCAAAAAGGTTTTTAAGTATCTTTTCAAAATTATTTTATATATAGCATGACATCCTATGAAGTTACTTTTTCATTACTAGGGATATGATCAATGGATACCATTATTTTTTTCTATAAATAGTATTTATTTATGATGGAATGATCTTAATGAAACCTGTTTCGCTTCCATGGGTTGTACCATAATGAAATTATTACAAAACATGCTTCTTTACATGTGTTATGATAAGATTAAGTGATGAAATGGTTATAATATCTATCACTTTTCCACATTTTATGATATGATAAAATGTACATGAAAACCATTTTATTTCAGAAGTTATGATATGATGAATATTTTATGATCTCATGTTACACATACAAATTATTTTCATTGTGTGATGGGTGGGACCAATATATCAATCCAATGCATTGGCTAATGATTTACATTTAATTAGATAGATAGAATTAGAATGAGAAGTGATCCCAGTTCAATAAGTGAATTTTTTTTCTATGATGATCTTCAGATTGAACCTTGATTACTATGTTGGTTTGGAGAGTAAACTCATTCCACTAGGATAGCCTTGACAATGACAGATGAAAACTATGGAAATAGTTTTTTGTGCTATTTGTATGAAATAATTCAATGTCTTATGACAATGTTATTCTCTCATTCATCATGATCATTGATTTCCATATGATTTATGTCTTGTGAAATCAAATATTTATGTCATGAAACAATATTATGATCATTGATATACGTGGTATAGTTTTTAAATTTTATTCTAATGGTCTCATACCCTTATGTTCTTTTTATTCTTATGTATCTCCCTTGTTTAACCATACTGGTCATATGATATCATCCTTTATTTTGTTTACTTTCCATGGGTTATAAAGAAATTTATTATGTATGATATGTATAAGGAAGGATATAGTTATGAATAACTTAATGGGATATGATGTACTTTATACATGATCCAGTCATTTCTATGTTTCCAAAGGAACTATACATTTTGGATCCTTAGGCATTTATTTGTATATTTTAATGAATGTTCATCTTAGAAGTTGTAATATCTATGTATGAAAATATTGGTTTTATATAGTTAAAATCAAAGTTTAGGTTTATTTATCTTTAGAAACTCGGATTTGAAAATTTTATTGAGAAATGTAAGGATGTGTCTAAGGAAAAGTATAAGGATGAGTCAAAGTATGGGAAAATGTCTTATAATTTTTTTAAATGGTTGGGAGAGTGGTTTAAAAGAAATTAAATCTATATCCAGATACTATAAGTGGATGTGGCTATGAAATATAGGTACATATGAGTAATAACACAAAAATGGATGTATTGAGATGGACTTAATTGTCACCTGGTGCATAAAAAACTATCACTGATGTACACTTGGTTTAACTATCCAAGGGGATATGTTTGGGAAATTCAAAAACTCATTTTGGTCCATCATATTGGATTTTTATATTATCTATTAATAACCTAATTTTAACCTAATGTGTCATAAATATAAAATATGGTTTCCCTGATTTAGCCATCCAAAAACTGAATTTTGAAAATTATCTGGGTTCCCAGTATGATTTTTTCCAACACTATGATTTTTTATTTAATTCAATTGTAGGAACTATAAGGAATTGGATTAACATTGAATTTTATAAACAATGTGTAGATGAGGAACCAAATTGGATGATTAATAGAGTGAAGGATGTTGGGATTATTCCTAATTAGTTATCATAATATATGATTAACAATATAAACTTTAACAAAATATTAGACTCACTAAAGAAGGGAAAATAGAGTTTGTTGAGAGTTTAGGTAGTGGAGACCATGGGGGAAATAAAATTCAGATTCTTATGTATTGATAATGTGAGAATAATCTCCTAAGAGGATGTATTAGTGGAATGGGAAATTTTTTTGAGTGTGAAAAAAAAGAAAATAATGAAAATAAAAGTAGAGTGAAAATAATTTGTTTGGTTAAGGCAATGGATGAAAATAATGGTATCCCTAAAATATAATTGGCGATTCAATGTTTCAAATGTGGAATAAATTGAAATTATGAATATAAATATCCTAAGGGGAAATATCATGAAGAGAATCAAAAATGTCGTATGAGTAATGGTTATATTGATGATGATGAAGTGAATATGAATGGAATATGAATGAAATGATCTGTTATAGAATAATATGAAGAATCCATGGTAATAGTGTATGAAGAAAGTGAAATTATTAATTTTTTTATTTATTGATACACAATGTATTAATATTTTTGGAATTATTTTTTTACTAGAATAATAAAACATCAATGGATTTCACCTCAGAAGTTTTTGTTAATTATTTTCAAGAATACGTAATGTGGTACTGATGACTAAGAATATTGACTTAATAGTAATGTAATATTTCTTATAAAACACGCGATTAAGGGAAAATAACCCAAACATGTTCATGATGCTGTGATAATGGATTTTTAATTTGTATTATGATATGATTGGTAAGGATAATGAAATTGGATATTATTAATGAACATAGAACCGATTAGTGAATTTGTGACAAAGTGGTTAATGTTATTATTGATGGAGTTTTTAATATATTTAGTTTTAGATAATATATTCTATAATATGTTATTTTATTTAGTGAATATGGAAAGGGTTATTTTAAGAAAGTATGTATGTTTTTATTGACATTTTAATGGTAATTGAGGTTATTAATATGCATCAGAATAATATATTACTATGGTTGTAATGTCCCAGATCCGGGTGATGCCCAAAGGTGCCCCGAACTAAGTTGTTCACATAACCTCAAGTGCATTTTGCCCAAACACCAGAAGCTTCCAACATGCAGTGATGGATAAGGTACGAAATTGGGGAAACTATAACCTCATTGGAAGAGTATACACATTGGAATCTAGATATCAAAAAAAATAGGAAGCACTAATACCATACAACAAAAGTAAAAAATGGAATACTTGTTGTAATATAACAACTAGAGCATATATAAATGATGTATGTCACTTGTTTCTAGGAAAGAATCCAAAAAATTTACAATCCTATAAATAACATACTGAAACCAATGTACAAAAAAGTAGTAAACTCCAATAGCATCGCAAGCCTCATCATGGTCCCATTCTCTCCAGCTCCAATAATAATCATGTACCTGATGAAGAAGGGACCTTGCCTTAATCTATACCTGCAACCATATAATCTGTTTGGGTCCAAATGAGTGACCCATACAAGGTGTGAGACTAATCCTAACAGGCAACCTATAAAACATATGTACCTAACTATCAGTGAATATATATAGTCGATAATATGAAAATAAAAAGTTATAAACTAGAATATAATCCAAAGTAACAATCCTATAGTTTTTCATTAAATTCATTTACATTTATTACTCATCAGTTGAATCATGTAAACCTTGGGATCTAGCCGAATCTTGGTATCCCCTGTGTAACAGTAACAAATAGAAATCTCAGAAGACCATCTAAAAAATCAAGTAAAATCGAGTCCAAGCCAGTTCATTGTCTTGGAAGAATCGTCACCATCATTCAATTATTAAAAAAAGACAATTTTGGGAAAGTTCTCATAGTCTAATCGCCCTGTTCTAACATAACAACAATTCATTACTAAAAACCCTATGGGTAGTTCTCATGGTTTAACCCCTTTGGTCTAACATAGAACTAATCATTTACAAAAGAATACTTGGGTAGCTCACATGGTCAATACCCCTTGGTCAACATAGCATCAATTCATTTAATAACGAACCTCTGGGTAGCTCTCATGGTCTATCCCCTCTGGTCTATAACCACCTGGTAGCTCTAAGAACCAATACCTTTGGGTCAACATAAAAACAAAATATACATAAGTGACCTATCCTTGGGAATATCTCAAATTCAAATTCCCTATGGTCAAACATTCTCAATCTCAATTGCATGCATCTCATATAAGCATCGACTCTATCCTAAAAAGAATGTCATGGAAAACACGACAAGTCTAACAGGAATCCCAGACCAAATGTCCAGAAAATAGTCAATAAGGGAAATGCACCCATGGTGTCCCATAATCAGGGTATATAACCTTATTCATAAGCAACTACCCTTCTATCAATTTTCCAAACCATAACTGGTAATAAAAAGTGCCTAATTCCGAACACTCAAAACCACAAACATGGGTATACCAATCATTTAGCATATATAATTCAAATAAAATCAACGAAAGGAACAAACCACCTACATTGATGTCTTACGATCAAAAATCATAAACATGGACCCTTGAATCGGACTAGAATGGTAGAGATCTTAAAAGAGGTTAAAAATGATAATCCAATGATAACTCATGAGAGACGAAGAATTAGTAAGAAAAGAACTAGGGGAAAATAGAAATCACCGGTGGAAATCCAATGCACCCAAATATGTATCAATTGGATAATGGATGGAGAACCGGGAGGGTCTCAATGTTCATGTTCGTTCCATTGCTCTCCTTTACGAACTGAGGGAAAAAGAAATAAGTTCTGGACATGAGATGCGATCTCACTCCAATTTATCAAATAAAAGGAAAAGTATATGTATTGTTCATTAAATGTACATGTCGTGTACTAGTATCAACCAGCTCCCACTTTAGATGGTCTCCCAGGTCACCTACATAGCCATGTACTCGGCCGTTACACACCCAGTACATGGTTGTACGCAATACCCGGGTACATAGCATGTACTCATATGTACAGGACGTGTACATAGAAAATTTTCATTTCTCTATTTTCCCAAAAAACCAACCCGAAATAAAGATCCTTACATGAAATGAAGATATCGGTTCTTACAAACTTCCCCCCTAAATAAATTCACCCCCGAATTTCCCTTCCAGGGTCAGTGAAGAAGAAACTTCAAACAACTATGGCCACTATAATCGTATGTTGATTCCCTCTCCCAAGTCTTTTCCTATACTCGACTGTGCTACCATAGAAACCATACAATAGGAAAATACTGGACACAAAGAACCTTCATACTATGATCCACAATCCAAATAGGGTTCTCCTTGAAGGAAGCATCCACCTCCAACTCAACATCCTCGAGTTAAAAAAATGATACTAGTCTCAAAAGCATCATTGTGGCTAAGGAACATGAAATACACCATGCATATCCTGATACCCCTGAGGTAACTATAACTGATAGGATATTATCCCAACTCTCTCCAAATACTCAAAATGCCCGATGTATCCAGGTGAATTCTTCCACTATCTCTTAATTCTCCTATGTCCCAACCTCGGTGTGACACGTAAGAAAATTCGATCTTTGACCTCGAACTCCAGAGGTCGTCTCCTTTTTTCATCATAATATTTTTTGCCAATAATATATATTATACATCCTATTTCTTTTCAACTACACCAAGTCAGTAGTCTCCTGTGCAAGATGAGGTCCCTTCATAGCTGCCTCTCCGGCTTCCATCCAACATAGGGGTGATCAGCATGACCTACCGTACAAAACCTACTAAGGTGCAATTTGAATCATCACCTAGAAACTGTTATTTTAGGAAAAATCCACTATGGGTATGTGTCTCTCCCAAGAACCCCTAAAATAAAGGATTCATGCTTGAATAATTTCCTCCAAAACTGAAATTGTGTACTCAGACTAACCTTATGTCTAGGGATGGTAAGTTGTACTCAGAAGTACCTATGTACCCAAAGCACTCTATAGTCCCTACCAGAAACGAGAAGTAAAACGGGCACCCCGTTCTGAAACGATAGACTACAGAACCTCATGAAAATGTACAACATCTCTGATGTGAAACCTTCCAAGCTCATCAACACTGAAGGATTCCTTGATTGGAAGGAGATGTGCAACCTTCTTGAGTCTGTTGATAACAAAAAAAAAAACCACAAAATTACTTCGTTTCGACCTCGGTAAACCTATTATGAAATCAATCATGACATCATTCCACTTACACTCAGGAATGGGTAAATTTTATAAAGGCCCTGCCAGTCACTGATGCTCTGCCTTGACCCTCTAACTGGTGGAACATCTCCTAACAAATCCAAATACATCCCTCTTCATTCCTGGTCACTAATACTGATAGTGTAGATCTTGATACATCTTGGTGACCCCAGGATGAACTTCCCGTACTGAGGCATGAAAATCTTTCAAAATATCCTCACTTATGTCTTCTAACACCCATACACACCCATGAAAATATAAAACCTCATCCTCATATATAGTCCATCTCGGAGTAGGGTCATCACCTGACACACTCTCCCAATGGACTAGGCCTTCTGAATTTGATATATGCCTTATTCGCACCTAATCCACAAGAGTAGAGGTAACAACTATAGAAGAAAGAAATGTCCTCCCATGTCTATCATGCACCTCCAAATGCATCTCAGAGAAAAGATCCATAAGCTTCCACTCACTGATGTCCTCTTGAACCACCTATATTTGAGTTCTCCTAATCAACGCATCAGCCAATGTGTTTCCTTTTCCAAGCATGTAGGCAAGCTCAATGTTAGAAGAATGAAGGTACTCAACCCATCTTTGCTGTCTAAAATTCAGATCTCGCTGAGTACTGATATATATGAGACTTTTATAGTCATTTTATATGACAAAATTCTCTCCCAAAAATATAGTTTCTCCAATAGAATAAATCAAGCACAACTATAGCTAACTCAAGATCATGTGTCAGGTACTTCTCCTGATGTGGCCTCAAATGTCGAGACCCGTACACAATGAATCCTTCCCCTTTAATAATAACAACTCCCAGCCCAATACCAGATTCATCATAGTAAACATAGTAACTCTTTCTCTACTATGGGAAAATCAATATTGGTTCTGAAGTCAATCTTTATTTCATCACCTAAAAGGGTGAATCATAGGAATATGACAACTAGTACTTTGCACCATTATTAGTCAAGCACGCCAGTGGTACTACTAACCATGAAATGTCCTATTTCAATCACCTATAGTAACCATACATCCACATAAAAATCCATATCTTGAGGACGTTCGGCAGCTACTCCCAGTAAACTAGCACTCTGACTTTCTCTGGTTATACTGATACTCTAGTCTTTGAGATGACATATCCCATGAAGTGAATCAGGTCCATCCAAAAGTGGCACAATGAAAGAATGGCATATAAAAGATGATCCCTCGGTGTACTGAATATGATCTCAATATGGGTGGCATGGTCATTTATATTATGATAGTACACCAAGATATCATCCACGAAGACTGCCAAAAAATAATCCATTTAAGGATGGAACAATCGGTTCATCAATGCCATGAAAACTACCCATGCATTCGCGAGACTGAATGACATAACCAAATACCTGTATAGACCATACCTTCTCCAAAATGCTATAAGAGGTATATCTGATGGTCTAACACACAATTGATGATAATCGAATCACAATTCAATGTTTCATAACACTTGGGATCCTCTAATTTGATCAAAGTTATCAGCAATACTCTACAAGGTATATCAGTTCTTGACAATCAAATAGTTGAGCTTATGATAATCCAAGCAATGTCTGAGGGTACCATCCACCTTATTCATAAAAGGTCAGGATAACCTCAAGGAGATAAATAGGGTTAGATGAAAACATTTACCATCAACTCTTATAATTACTTCTAGAGATCCTGTAACTTTGGATTATCTATTCTATATAGAGGACTGAACACTGGTTCCACTCCTGGAACAATCTCTATAGGGAAATATACCCCTCTATCTAGAGTGAAACCTTGAAAGTTGTCTAGAAAGACATATTTGAAATGATACACAATAAGAGTAAATTCAATATGTGAAGTCCCCAAGTTATCTAGATATAAACTAGAAATCATTGTTTTAATTCTTCCCAACCCATGATGCTTGGGGCCAGTTGTGCTCGCCTGGACATCAAATCGCTTTTTTGTAGAAAAGATCCCCCCTTCGGTGATGTGAAACTCACCCTATGGTGATAGCAGTCAACAATGGCCTATAAAGAGACCAACCAATCCATTATTAGAATGACATTGAAAATTTTCATCTATAAGACATAGAGGTACCATGTGAAGTGACACCCACCAACATCAAGAGGGAACTCCTTTCACTAACGCACACTGGCCGTCGTAATCCCTAACAGAGTGTCTAGCGTCATAACATCATTAGAAGTAGAGATGTATAGACCAGGGATCTCTAAAATGGAAATTGATATAAAACCATTGGAATAATTTCTATAAAAAATGAATAAGCTAAAAATGAGGGACTTAGAATCGTACCACTAACTACCGAGGGTTTGGGATCCTGCTCTTGCTGGGTCTGCTCCACTCCACAGGTCTGACCTGTACTGTGTCTCTTACTGACTACCCTGAGCTAAACCACCATATTATCACTAAAAAACTGCTTCTTATACCACACACATGACCACCACCTCGGCCTAAATGGCTTGAAGAACTCCAGTTCCATGACTGGGGAGAAACTGGTGGTCCTTCTCTTGAATGCGGAGTCAAAATAGATTCCCTCTCAACAACTGCTGGTGAGAATAACTTGCAAAAATGCATATGATGACCCATTTCTTCTAGTTTGGAACTCTACTGGGTCTCTTGGGTACTGATGTCTTGTGTTCCCACTCTTCCTGCACTAGTAGCACCTCACTTGGCTACATGAAGATAGACCCCTACTACTAGAATCACTACATGCAGGATCCGTACGATGCTTCCTACTATTAAACGAAAGCTTATCAGCACTATTTGCTGTAATTCCCTGGTTCATAGCTCCCAATTCCCTCATATTTCACATAGTTATATATACCTAATTTACTATAGCGGTCACTTATGTCAGCCTAAAACCATTCATCTCTAATCAAATGTCATGAATAAGACCATTCTCAAATCGCCTAGCCAATGTTAACTCATCACCTCCCAGGACAAGATTGAAGTGCTAAAGATATATAAAATGATAAGAGTAATCCATCACTAAATGAGAACCTTTCTCTAAATGCATGAAATCTCAGGCTCGATCAGCCCTCAATGTTTTGGGGTAATGTAATCATAGAAGGTCCTATGAAACTCTTCTGAAGATATATCCTAATGACGTATCACCTATGAGATAACATCACACCATCTCTTGGAGGAATCACGTGGAATGTACATCCCAAGCTTCACCCTCCTCTTATGAGGTGTCTTCAAATGCTCGAAGATAGTAAGAATGTCCCCCAAATGTATCTCTACAGCCTTTAGTCCTCCATCCCCTAAAAACTGGGAGGAGGCTACTGCTGGAACACCCTCATCAAATCCTCCATAGTCGAGGAAAGTGGCAGTTCTCCTTGAAAAGTCTGTAACATCCTCATGAAGCCTTCATGAAACTATATATCAGATCTTGTGTCCGGTATAATAATTGGTTCCAATACATGCATGATGGGAGGATCTGCTGGTAGTCCCTGATCTACCATTTCTGATGACTGATCATCATCCTATACTTGGTGTACAACTGGAGGACGTCCTGGTGGAATGAATTTTCAACTTCAAACACACTCCTCAGTACAAAATTATCAAGGATAGCAACTTAGAAGTGATTTAATGTAACAGGAGAAGAGAACATTCTGGTTTTACAAAGGAAGGTTACACAGAGTGTAGAACCACTAAATGGCATGTTCCCTTTAAGCTTTGACATGGGAATGTACCTCTGCTATCCTAGTCAAGTAACACCCCCATACACACGGCATGTGCATCCTGCAACACAACATGTACATGAATATTCCCTCCTACATAGGTTATTTTGCATAATTAGAACTACACAGTTCTCTCTTGGTGAAACACTACATTGAGTGTCCACCCTAGACACGACATGTACTACCTATGTTCCATACACCCATTTTTTTAGTCACACGGCTAGATACATGACCGATTACCACACTGCGTGTACAAGATAGAAATGACATTTACCACCCAAATTTCATCCACCAGTTTTGATAGTCACGTAGACAGATATAGGGTCTCTTACAGCACGACCTGTACTCCCAATACACAGTGTGTTCTATCAAACATTTATCAAACCAGTGTATCTTCTCACATAGTAAGCCACATGTTTAAATACTAAAAGACATGTAAATATGGTACACAGTGTATACTTAATAAAATTTATTTCCTCAGAACAGAAGAACACATGTTGTGTGTTCATAACATCACATGTCGTGTTGTCTCGGTTTCTAGAAAATAATCCTATGAAACAACTCCAGATCCATTAAAACATATAATTTTTTCCAAGTCATGAACATTTTTGACCCGTGGGAGCCTATAATCCCAGCGAATCATTGTCTGGCATCCTTTTTCACATCATAACTTGAAAAAATTCCACTAAAGTTCAATCATGATCCACCAAATTCTGATCCAAGAGGGCCCATAACACCTTAGGGGCCAAATCTCAGCATCCATCCAAATGAAACATTATATATACCAATACCCTATAAAAATGGCAGGTATTCTATCATATCATCAATCACAACAACATGCATATCTCAGACAATATCTATCAAAAGAACGTGCAATCAGTAGTGTACCCTAAATGGCATGACAAGAATGAATGACATGAGATCTTTAGAAAGTGCCTATATGATGCATGAAATGAAATACCCGCATCCCATTAAATTTAAATAGAAATAGAACCACAATTATATAAATCATAATAGCACAAAACACATGAATCACCCAATGTTGAAATCAAATCAACTGTAACAATTGAAAAACCAAAAAATTGCAAAATTTGAGGTAACATGTCTTTTCCCTGTACATAGGTTAGATACTACCGGGTAAAACTTATATCAAACTACATATTCATTTTTATCTCATTTTATAGGAACCAAATAGTAAGGCAATGTAGAAAGGAAATAATTTATTTAAGGGGAGTATAATGAAACACCTAGAGATTTTTAGATATATGTTTTTCAAATAAATTAACCTTTTTTATATTTTTCATTACACACAACATTTTTTTTGGTTTTTTTCTAGATGCAACACCGAGTTTAGATCAAGTTACAAACAACACTGTGATTAAAAGAAAAATAAAATACTATTAAAAAAATATTATTATTTAAAATTATAGTTATCTCATAGATATTGGAATTATGAGTATGAATAGGATGAAATAAATTATGATTATATATTTTTTATAATAATACATAAAACGAATACATTAGTGTCCAATTAATTAGAAATTAAAATAAAAAACATTTTAAAATAATGGAATTATTTTCTAAAAACCATTTTTATGAAAAAAACATGTTTAATATTAGTAAATTAAATGAATTATATTTGGTGAATAATATTAAAATAATTTATATCACATAAATTTAATGGAGTGTTTTGTTATCATATTTAGTGTTTTCTAGATAAGAGATATGAGTACGTATAACTTTCTTCATAAAAATATATTTTATCTTACTAAGAAGATTAATCTATACATACAAATTTATTTTACATTTTTTTCCAAAATTTATAAAATTTATTAGACAAAATGAAATTTGTTTTTTTAAATCATCATTTAAAAATTATCTTCGAGTGAGTTTTTGATATTTTCATGAAAATATAAATTTACTGATGTATAGTGAAAAATTATGGGTTTGATTAACAATTTTCATTTCTATTATAGAATTTAAAAACAAAATAATTTATTTAATATGGTTTCAAAATTATATTTATTTCAATTATATATATATAATAATAAATATTAGGTCAATTGAATAAATTCCAAATACAATTTTTATATAAAAACTTTGTAATTCATCGAAACATTATCTTTGAAAACATGCTTTGTCATCGCCTCTATGAGATTTATTTTAAATTAAAAATTTCTACTTATATAAATGAAATTTAGAAAAATGAATTAACTATTTAGGATAATAATAATTTATATTATATAATAATGTCAAAATAGTTTTTCAAAAAAATTAATAGTAAAAAACTGTAAAAATTAATTACTATGGTTAAGGTAAAAATGGGTTAACTGGGGGGTTAAATTAAAAAAAAGATATGGTTTAAAAATGATCCAAACCATTTATAATTCTTATTTTATATCCATATTTCAACCTTATAATTTCTTTTTATATAAATTTTTCTATTTTCCAAAATTATTCGATGTGAATGACATGGGTACACCTTTTTCTTTTCATAAAATTACAAGTTTTTCACTCAATTTGCTTTTAAATGGACACCCATATCTTATCCTTTTAAAAGATAAAAACCTGTTTTTATCTTCTAATATCACATAAAATATCTTATTTAATTCCCTAATATCATCCTATAATATTTAGTATTTCATTGATCCATCCTAGGAAAGATTATGGTACCAACATAACGAGGTTACCCAAAGAGGAGATAACATTCTTCAATGAGTGATTTTATTTTATTTCATACTCCACTTACTTCTATTATTATTGAAAAATGATTATATAATAACCCGTTTATCTTATATATACTGAGATTTTTTATCTTAAGGTCATGAACTACAACCATCTCCACTTCCACCAAATTGTATATAAAATCGTCATTCGTGTTTACGATATACTATATGCTTATGAATCAATGTTAATTTTTCCCGTTAGCACTTATCATGGATAGATATAATGATGAATTAAATATTTATTATTATATTTATTATATTCTAAAAACTTTTGAAATATAATATCACATATACCTTCTTACATTCCATTCTATGGGAATACAATAATGTCGCTTGTGTGTATAGTGGATTACCTCCTCGCAAAGCGATGTGGTTCGTTCATTCTTTATGTGGATGGTAATAATGATGATTTTAATGAAAATAATTAAAATATATGAAATAAAAACTGGTGTTTAATGGGGATATATTGTTTTCCTTTTTTTCTTTAAATCTGTTTATAAAATGGAAATAGTGTTCATGCGTATGTAGGACCTACATTCTCTAGGAAAGTGTATTTCATTTTCTAACTCTAACTTTTATGGATTAGTGTAAAAACATATATTTAAAATATATAAGATATTTATAGAATGGTTAACATCAGGACCTATACCTCAGGGCTCGTTCCATGATGACTCCATGCCCGCCTTCTATAGGCCAGGGGCTGGCGACTAGCACTGAAGGCGTATTCCCTAAAAAAATGGGAAGGAATTTCCTTTATAACCAGTAACTCACACAACTAAGCTCAAAGCAGGACACAATCACAAATTAAAGAAATGTAGTAAACAGAGTGTGTACAGAAAGTAAAAATGGACCAGAATACAAGCCCAACAATAAAGTACAAGGAAAACTGGAATGTACATGTATAACTAAGAATAACTACTATGAACACACGCCAAGGATCGTACCTGAAGGGTAGGTACATGACTCATACTATCTTCTCTGTGGTATGCCATGTGTAATTTCCACCTCCGAGATACCTCTAGTCCTGGTACTCATGTCCTCAGTCAGCGCTATCCGTTGTCTACACCAAACACAACAAGGTGTGGGCGTCTCCCGTGCAGGGGTGAGTATAACGATACTCAGTAGGGACCCCGATACCCTCAAAGCTTTCTCCAAATCCACAAAGGATTAACCAAAAATCACGTAAACTACTGAAAATCCTACTTAGGTATATTCCTATACATATACCTATGTTATCAAGGATACCCAACTCATTCTTGAGGAAACTCAAGGCACAAATCCTTATCCAAAGTACAATTGTTCGACGAAGGAAAGAATACCACGAAGGTAACACCACAAAGGTAAGTAACCAAAAGGTATGCCACACAGAATAATACCACCAAGGTATCACCACGAAGGTATGCACCAAAATGGTACGCCTCCCAGATGATTGCCACAAAGGTAAAGACTCGGCTCACACCAGGTATAACATTGGTATGAAAGTAAAGATGATTAGATGTAACTACTGAATCATCTTACTCTGTTAAGAGGTAGACCCACGTAGGATCCTAAACCATAAAAGCCACCTAGGATCCTAAATCTTCAGACCCATGTAGGATCCTAGTACATCAGACCCACATAGGATCCTAGAGTAGCCCCACATGGATTCATAAAGCGGATCAAAGTAGGACTCCCGAATAGATACCCACACAGGACCCTAAAGCACAGACCCACATAGGATCCCAAAGCATAGAACCACTTAGGATCTCAAAGCTCAGACCCACATAGGACCCCAAAGCATAGAACCACATAGGATCCCTTTCTCATGTTACAACCACCTACATGGTTCCCGCACTAAGCTCTCTTGATTCCCGGAGGGTCCGCTCCTCAAGACACATTTAGATACTCCAACTTCCACGAAGTCCCACGATGAAGTATCCCAAAGGGAATCCATGTAATAGGGGTCTCAACGCAACATACGGTGTGTCAAACAGATTCCTAATCTGTAATTTATTGGAATTTTAGTCCCGAGGTCCTGGTTGGATTCATGTCTGATCCAACCCGGTCGTACCCAACAATATCCCAAACTCAAATGGGGTATACCAAAAGGACCGTTTCGATCCATGGTTCGGGCGCCATAAATGGTGCATAAAATGGATGTTCCTAGCTCAAGATATGGCCGAAAGAACGAAATGGGTCGAAGTTGGTCTGGGTCCGGTTCGACCTGGCCTGACGGCATGACTTGGCCCGGTAGTGCGGCCCGACCCATTGGTGCGGCCCAGCCCATCTTCATGGCCTGGTCCGCTGGGCAGCCCACTGTGCTGCACAAGCTGGGCGGCCCACCAGTTCGCGATAAGCTGGATGACCAACCTTCTTTGCGTGGTGCGCGACCACGCCGCGTCATCACCAGTGGACGGCTGCGAGCCATCCACACTCCCCTCACCGCCACGGCACAAAGTCGCAACTCCTGCACACCCGAAGGAACAGACGCGTTCCACCACCTCCCCTTCACATGGGTGGCCCCTGTGTCCCTTCTTTGGCTGTCGCGGTCACGCCGCCGTCTTTGTCACGACTATCCGGAGTGTCGGTCGTCGTTCCCGAGCCCCACTGGTGTCGGTCACCGACAATGTCACCGGTGACGTTATTCGTGTCATCGGGCGCACCACGATGGCTCGTTATTAATTATGTGGACAACCACACTCATCTAGGGACATCTCCATCATATCAAGACCATCCAAATTCACAAAGGTTGTGGAGAGGTCGGGTTGTGTTCGTTTGGCCCAAACCCTCCACGTTAGAACGGAAGCAAGAAACTTGTTTATTCTTGAATCATAAAGAACATCAAGAACGGGGTAAGGGTTCTAAAAATAACAAACCCTACCTCAATGACTCATTAACGTCGGTGGTGAGATAGGAAAAACGGACGTTGGTTCATCATCTTTGAAGCCATTCCATGTTGGTGATCTTTCGATGGATTTCTTCATTGGAGAAGGCGTTCTTCATTCAAGAAAGCGTTCTTTTTTGGTGAAGTGTGTTTCTCCAAAGTTCTCCCTTTTGCCAACACTTTCCCCCAATTACACGAAAATAAAATAGACAACTTATTAAATTGTGTTTTATTAATTTAATTAGAGTTGATCATTAATTATGTTGATGTTGGCATAATAAATTAATGGAATGTGGCACAATTAATTAAGAGAGAACCAAGAGTAACCTCCTATATTAAAGAGGGAGTTCAGGGGTCGGGTGGTCCCCTCCATTAATTTCAAATTAGGGGGTTTTCTAGCTCAGGTGGTCACCACCACCGAGCATTCAACTAGGAGTTTAAAAAATAAAATAAAAATTTGTTCTTTATTTTATTTTTTATTCCCAAGAGAAACACGAAAACTAACTTTCACCCTCGTACTACTCCGGTCGAGGAGAAATTCTCCTTAAGCGAATATCAGCACTGCGAATTCAATGGTGCCCTCATATTTCAATTCTGAGCACTGGTTCAAAATTTACAAAAACCCAGTCACATGCTTACTGAACGTACTTAAAAAAAGATCAAAAATTCATTTTGGTCACACCGGGACTTGGAATCATGCGCCTTCAATTTTCGCGGTCTCGTAAAATTACCAAATAATTAAAAAAAATACATTGAAATTCCGGATCTTTACATTCTCCCCACCTCCGCGATTTGCATCCCCGAAATAAAAATCATAAAATCTAGGAAAACAAGTGGGGTTACTAAGAATGAATCTGAGCCTCCCGCTCCCATGTTATCTCAAGGAGGTTCTCATGCTACCCATGTAAATGCACTAAAGGTATAGACCGCCCATGAAGGACTCTCCTATAGATCCTCAATCTCTACTAGAACCTCCAAAAATGTCTCCCCATCGTCGATGTCCAGCTCACCCCATTCAATGATGTGTGAAGGTTCGTGAACGTATCTCTTCAGCTGTGATACGTGGAAGACGTCGTGCACCTGGTGCAGCTGAGGTGGAAGGGCTAAGAGGTAATCCACCTTTCCAACACTGTTGAGGACCTGAAAAGGTCTGATGAACCCCGAAAACAACTCTCCACCCCAGCCAAACCTCTATAAACCTCGTCGAGGTGAGACCTGTAGAAAGAGGTGGTCACCATCCTTGAACACCAGAGGTCTCCATCTTCTGTCGGCCTAAGACTTCTGCCTACTCTTTGCAGTCTTCATCCGCTCCTGGATGATCTCCATGTTCTATGTGGTATCCTGTACCATCTCTGGTCCCACGAGTGTTGTCTTCCCTGGGTCAGTCTGGCATAGTGGTGATCTACAGGTCACTTGTACAACACCTCGAGTGGTGCAATACCTATAGAGGAGTGATAGTTGTTGTTATATGAAAACTCCCCAAGGGAAAGTGATCCTCCTAACTACGACCGAAGTCGAGGACGCAAGCATGGAACATGTCCTTGATGTTCAGCATGGTCCACTCAGTCTGGCCATCCTTCTGAGGATGGAAAGCGGTTCTCAAATTGAAGATTCATCCCAAAATCCTTCTGAAACCCCTTCTAAATCCAGGAAGTGAAATGTGCATCATGTTCGTAGACAGTAGTCGAGGGTACACCATGTATCCACACATTCGCCTACACATAGAGGTGTCCCATTCTCTCTATTGAACCCTACTCTCTGATCATTATGAAGTGGGATGACATGGTGAGTCAGTCGACGATCTCCCAAATAGAATTATGACCCCTGGATTTAAGTAGAATTCCTGTCACAAAGTCCATCGATATTCCATCCCGCTTCCACTCTGGATCCTCTAAAAGATGAACTAAGCTTGCTGGTACCTGATGCTCCGCCTTCACTTGCTGACAAGTGAGGTACCGAGGGACAAACTCTTCTACTGCTTTCTTCATTCCCGGGCACCAGTGTGGTCTTCAAATATCGTGGTACATCTTCGCCACTCCAGGATGTATCGCTAGAGGGGATGTGTGGAACTCCCTCAAAACTTCCTCCTGATGTGACACTAATACCATGGTACTCCCACTCAAGAGGATGACGTTCTCCCCACCTTAAAAAAAATTAATCATGTGACTGTCCTATGGATATCTAAGCACGCCGAGCCTCCGAATCAGTGTCCCCACGTTGTACCTCCCTGACTCGCTGAAGGAGTGTGGGACTGAATGTAAGAGACTGAAGAAATGATTCTATATCTCGACCCACAAAGGATATCTACAAAGCGGCCGGCTGCTCCGTCTCCCCACCTAGCAGCTGCATACCACATATCCGACTGAGTTCATCTGCTACAACGTTCCCCTTCCCACAACTATATAATATCTTAAAGTCATAGTCCTAGAAGAAATCAAGCCAACACCACTATCTTAGGTTCAGGACCTTCTAAAAGAAGATATACTTTAGACTCCTGAGATCTGAGTTGACCGTAAAAATCTCTCCCATCATATAGTGTCACCCTATATTCTTAGCGAAGACCACTACTGCTAACTCAAGTTCATGGGTATCATAGTTCTGCTCATGTTGTCTCAGCCATTGAGAACCATCTGTGATAACTGCTTTCTCCTTCATCACGACACATCAGAGCATGGTCCCTGATGTGTCGTAGTAGACTACATACCCGACTCCCTCCTGTGGAAGCCTTAAGATGGGGGCACTAATCAACCTCTACCTCAGTTACTAGAAACTCTGTAGGAATCTCTCTGACCACATTAAGGGTGGAACCTTCTTTGTCAACACTGATAATGGTGCTATAACTCTGGAGAAATATGGCACAAATCTCGGGTAGTATCCGGCCAATCCCAGGAAACTCCAGACCTCCTTCACAGTCTTTCGTGGATCCCAATAAAGTTCTACATCAATCTTCGCTAGATCCCCCAAAACTCCAGCATCTGAGATGACATGTCCTAGAAACTGTACCTCTTAGATACAAAACTGGATCTTTGAGTTCTTACCATAATGATAGTTCTCTCAGAGTGTCCAGAACTATCTTAATATGATAAGCATGATCCTCCTCAATATCTGAGTATATCATAATGTTTTTGATGTAGACTACTACAAAGCGATCATGGTATGGCTGAAATATCTTGGTCATGAGTCCCATGAACACTTCTAGAGCGTTGGTCACACCAAATGGAATAACCAAGAACTCGTAGTGGGTGTACCGACATCTGAAAGTCGTCTTCTACAAATCCTCTTCTCATACTATAAGCTGGTGATAACATGATCTATGGTCTATCTTTGAGAACCATCATGATCCCATCAACTAATGAAAGAGGTTTTCAATCCTACAGAGTGGGTACTTGTTCTTCACAGTCACCTATTTCATGCATCGATAGTCAACAAAAAGTATCAAGATCCCATCCTCCTTCTTGAAGAACAATAGTGTGGATGTCCAAGGAGAAACACTGGATCAGATGACCTCTTCCCCTGTAAGTCCTCCTACTATACTCACAGATCACGAAGCTCCGCTGGAGCCATCTGATACGCTGGTGTAGATATCGGTGCCATCTCATGGTTCAAGTCAATGTAAAAGTCCCCCTTTATACGAGGAGGTAGACCCAGAACATCATCAGGGAAGACACCTATGTACTGGTCCACCACTATCGGATAGCTTGGACTCTCTACATCAACCACTATGAGGGTAAGGCTAGCCAAATGATTAGTGATCGGTTTCACTCTCCTCTGGGTAAGTCCATCCTGTGCTTCAAAATATCCCTACTCTCTGGTGAAGTTAAACCTGGTCCCTTATGTGCGGACACACTATACTTTATTCCTAATACAGTCGATCTGGGCATGGACTGTAGATAACCAATCCATACCCAAGATGACGTCGTAAGGCCTCGACGCCGCTACTAAGAGATCAATGCTGAAGCTATCACTTCCTAGAGTAAGCTCACACTACCATCACCAGTGTGTAATCATTGAGTCCTCTTCTGTAGGAGTCTCTAGACATAAGGATCGAGCCAACGGCTCCACTGAAATATCTGTCCTCTGAACAATGGAAGTGGTAATAAAAGAATGACTGGAACCTGTGTTTATAAGTACTGCAGATAAGGTAAAGTACACACAGATGATACCCTGTATCATCTCTGGAGAACCATGGTACTAGGCCTCAGCTACTTGGATCAGAGCTTACCCCTATACACATGCTCCCTGTGGTTAGTGTGGACCACCTGGTGATGGGGGCGGTAACATCTCGAATCGTCGCCCACCGCCAACCGTATGGCCTACTCCTCTGCCACGTCTTCCTGCTCCCTACAGACCTCCTCGGTTGAACCTCTGTCTCTACCTTAGATGTACTTCGACTATCTGCTGATAATCTGTATGGTGGTTCGGACAGTCACGAGCCATGTGACCCTACCTGCCGCAAGTGTAACACTGTCTTCTCCTCGCATGACAAGTCCTGTCTCCGGTTCCCCACACAACCGACCCTAAATCTTGCGGTCGTCCACCTATAGGTATGGTCCTCTTGGACCTCTGTGACATGTGTCTGCTGCCAGATGCAGAAGACTCTTCTACGTGATGCCCTATGATGGGTCTCAATGCTAATGACATCTCAGCAAGAACACTCTTTACTAAGAGGGCTCGCTCTAACACCCCTGCCTGTGTCGGGATGCTGAGATAAATCATCGAAGCCCTTATATCCTACATGAGTCCCTTATCGAAGGTCCGGGCCTAGAAGAATGGGTCTTGTATCATATAATTGGAGTAGCATGAGAGTTCAGTGAACCTCGCTGAGTACTGAGACACAGTCATGCTTCCCTACTGTAGATGAAGAAGCTCTTGTATGCGCACTGCGCGGAGGGTCGCTGGGACAAACTCTGCCAAAAATAGGTTCTCAAAGTCTACCTAGAGAATTGTCACATCATCATGAGCCGGAAGCATCAACCCCCACCATCTTCCTACTTCTTCCAGTAGAAGAATGGAGACAATGATCACTATGAGATCAGCTAGTGTCCTTACCAGTCAGAAGACATTCATTACAGCCTCCAGCTAATCCTCATCTGCCTGTGGGTCCATTTCACCCCTGAACCTGGGTGGCCTATGGCAGGTGAACTCATGCAATTCACTCACCAAGCGTGCACCCTCTACTACTGGGGATCATGACATTCGTGGCTCAATAGGTAACGGTACCGCTGGTGCCTCCACTGGTGCCTCTACTGATAAAGGTCTCTACACCGAGACCTCTTCACTCGGTGGGCTATTATCGCGTACTACACATAGAACCCTAGCTGGCTATCTGCGTGGAGGCATCCTGAAAAGAAACTTTTGAAACACGGTCAAGAAGTAACACATTGTGAGCTATCTCAAATAGTTCACAAAGAAACTTTTTAAAACACACATACAATCATTGTTTTCTAGCATTTAGTTAGAAATCAGAAGTTAGGGTCCTGGTGTATGGATATGTCGGCCGCAACACCAACACTAGATTTCCTAAACTGATAACCACACTCCTAACACTTAACAATATTAAAGGTAAAATATCAGAGTCCAATGTTCTATGGTAGAACTGACTCCTCTGATACCAATTTTTCACGACCTGTCCATCGAGGCTCATGCCATGACTACCCCATACATGCCTTGTATAAGCCAGGGGCTGGAGACTAGCACTGAAGGCGTATTCCTTAAAAAATGGCATGGAATTTCTTTTATAACCTGTAACTCACACAACTAAGCTCAATGCAAGATATAAGCACAATGTCAAACTATTTAGTAAATAGAGTGTGTATAGAAAGTAAAAAGGTGCTAGAATTCAAGGCCAATAGTAAAGTACAAAGAAAACTAGAAAGTACATGTATAACTAAGAACAACTCATGTGAACACCAACCAAGGATCCTACCTGAAGGGTATGTACAACTAATGAACTATCATCTCTTTGATATGCCACATCTAATGTCCACCTCTGATCTACCTCTAGTACTGGTACTCACGAACTCAGTCATTGCTATCCATCGTCTTCACCAAACAAAGGAAGGTGTAGGCATAGACCATGCAGGGGTGAGTATAACGATACTCAGTAGGGTCCCCTAGACCCTCAAAGGTCTCTCAAAATCCACAAAGGATAATCCACAAAGCATGAAAACAACTGAAAACCCTACTTAAGTAAATTACCATAAATATACCTATTTTATCAAGTATACCCATATCATTCATGAGGAAACTCAAGGCCCACATCCTTAGCTAAAGTACAACTGTTCCACGAAGGAAAGAATACTAAAAAATTAACACTACAAAGGTAAGTACTGCAAAGGTACTCCACAAAGAAAAATACCACAAAGGCATCACCACGAAGGTATGCACCCCAAAGGTATGCCACATAGATGATTACAAAAAAGGTAAAGACTCATCTCACACCAGGTATAACTTAAGTACGACAGTAAAGATGACTAGATGTAACAACTGAATCATCTTACACCATTAAGAGGCAGACCCACGTTGGATCCCAAACCATCAATCCCACATAAGATCCTAAATCATCAGACCCATGAAGGTTCCTTGTACAACAGACCCACGTAGGATTCTAGTGTATTCCCACGTGGATTCATAGAGAGGATACAAGTGGGACTCTTGAACGTAGACCCATGTAGGAACCCAATGCACAGACCCACATAAGATCCCAAAGCACAGACCCACATAGGATCCCATTGCATGAAACCCCATAGGATACCTTTCTCATGTTACAACCAGCTACAACGTTCCCGCACTAAGCTCGCTTGATTCCGGGAGGGTCAGATCCTCATGCCAGGTTGATACTTCAACTTCCATGAATTCCCATAAAGAACTATCCGGAAGAACATCCACGTAAAAGGTGTCTCAACGCAACATACTGTGCTTCAATCAGATTCCCGGTATGTAAGTTATTGTCCTTTTAGTCCCGAGGGCCTGGTTGGATTCGTGTCCGATCCAACCCAGACTTACTCCAACATTATCCAAAACTCAAGTGGGGTATACCAAAAGGACTCCCTCAATCCAAGGTTTACGGAGCCATAGATGGTTCATCAATCGAACACCCATATCCTAAGATATGTCCAAAATAACGAAAAGGGTTGAAGTTTGTATGGGTCCGATCCGACCTGGATCGACCCGGCCGGGGCCATCCCGACCCACTAGGTCCGTCCCGGCCCGACAGCGCGGCGTGGCCTAGTCCTTTGGGTGGACCATGCAAGGCGGCCCGTTGGTCCGTGACTGGCTGGGCGGTCAGCCTCCTCTGTGCTTCCCGGTCACATGTCGCACCATCATCGTCGGCCAGCAGCGAGCCGACTGCCCTCGCCTCACTACTGTGCCACACGACCACAGCTCCTGCATGCCCGGTGGCGCGGTCACGTGCCCCTGCCTCCCCTTCGCATGACCGGCCACCTTCGGCCTCCTCCCTTGCTCCGTCATGGCGGAAGGGCTGCAGGCCTTCTCTGGCGTCGTTGTCGGGCCACCATCTTCATTGCGGCCGGCCGGAGTGCCAGCTGCCTTTCCCAAGACCCACTGGTGTTGGTCACCAACAACATTCTTCTGGTCACTGAGCGAGCCTCGGTGGCTCATTCTTCATTCGATAGACATCCACACTCATCTTGGGACATCTCCATCGTTTCACGACCATCCTAATTCAAAAAGGTTGTAGAGAGGTCGGGTAGTGTTCGTTTGGCCTGAACCCTCCATGTTAGAATGGTAGGAAGTAGCATGTTTTTTCTTGAATCATGAAGAACGTTAAGAACGGGGTCAGGGGTATTCAAATAAAAAACCCTACCTTGATGGATCATTGATGTCATTGAGGAGAGAGAAAACAGAGGTCGGTTCATCGTCATTGAAGATGTTCAACTTTGGTGATCCTTTGACAAAGTTCTTAGTTGGAAAAGGCATTCTTCATTGGAGAAAGCATTTTTCATTGTAGAAGGGTGTTTCTCCAAAGTTCTCCATTTTTCCATCACATTCCCCCAATTCCACCAAAATTATGTAGCCAACATTTTTTATTATGTTTTATTAATTTAATTAGGGTTGTCCATTAATTATGTTTATGTTGGAATAATAGATTATTGGAAGGTGGAAAAATTAATTAGGAGATAATCAAGAATCACCTCCTTCATTAAAAAGTGAGTTCAAGGGTCGGGTGGTCCCCACCATTAATTTAAAATTGGGGGGTTTTCCAGCTCGGGTGGTCCCCACCACCGATCATTAAAATTGGAGTTATAAAAATAAATGTTTGTTCTTTATTTTATTTTTATTTCCACAAAAAACAAAAAAAAATAACATTTACCCTTGTCCTACTACGGTCGAGCTGAAAGTCTCGTTAAGTGAATATGGGTGTTGTGAGTTCAATTGTTCCCTCTGATTTTAATTCTAGGAAATGATTCAGAAGTTACAAAAACCCATACACACACTTACTATGCGTACATAAAAAAATGTTCAGAAATTCATTGCGGGCGCACTGGGCCTCTGAATCACGCGCCTTCTATTTTTGTGGTCTCATAAAATTCCCATAAAATTAATAAAAATACATGGAAATTATGGGTATTTACATTCTCCCCACCTCAGCGCTTTGAATCTCTGAAATCCACATCACCAAAACTTGGAAAACAAATTGGGGGTACTGAGCAGAAATTTAAGTCTCCCGGTCCCATGTGCTCTCCTAGAGGTTCTCGTGCTTCCAACGTACACGCACTTAAGGTATTGAACACCTACGAAGGACTCTCTCCTGTCAATCCTCATTCTATACTAGAACCTCTAGAAACATCACCCCATCATCGATGTCTAGATGGCCCCAGTCAATGATGTGTGAAGGGCCTTGCATGTATCCCCTCAGCTACGATACATGGAAGACGTCGTGAACCCGGTGGAGCTGAGGTGAAAGAGCTAAGAGTTAAGCCACCTCGCCAATTCTGCTGAGGATTTGAAAAGGTCTGATGAACCATGGAGACAACTACCGCCCGACCAAATATCTGCAAACCTCGTCGAGGTGAGACCCGTAGAAAGATGTGGTCACCATCCTCGAGCACCAGAGGTCTTCGTCTCCTATCAACATAAGACTTATGCCTTCCTTGTGCAGTCTTTATCTACTCCTGGATGATCTACACCTTCTCTGTGGTATCCTGTACCATCTCTGGTCCCATGAGTGTGTTCTCCGCTAGGTCATTCCAGCATAGTAGTGATTAGCAAGGTCACTCGTACAATGCCTTGAATGGTGTGATACCGATAGTTTGATGATAGCTGTTGTTGTATGCAAACTCCACCAAGGGAAAGTGATCCTCCTAGCTGCGACCGAAGCCAGGGATGAAAGCACGTATCATATCCTCGAGGGTATGAATGGTCCACTCAGTCTGGCCATCTGTCTGAGGATGGAAGGACGTGTTGAAATGAAGTTGTGTCTTGAAAGCGTCATGCAAACCCTTCCAAATCTGAGAAGTGAAACGTGCATCACGGTCGAAGAAAACCATCGATGGTGTACCATGTATCCACATAATCTCCTACACATAGAGGCATCCCAGGCTCTCTACTAAACCCTGCTCTCTAATCGATAGGAAGTTGGTCGATCTGTTGAGTCAGTCGATGATCAAGAAAATAGAATTATGACCACTGGATATACGTGGAAGTCCTATAATGAAGTCCAGGGATAATCTACCCCACTTATACTCTGAAACCTTTAAAGGCTGAACTAATCCTACTAGTACTTGATGCTCTGCCTTCACATGCTGAAAAGTGAGGCACTGAGAGACAAAGTTTGCTACTACTTTCTTCATTCCTGGCCACCAGTGCTGTCGTCGGAGATCCTGGTACATATTCGCCTCTTTTGGATGTAATGATAGAGGGGATGTGTGGAACTCCCCCAACCCTTCCTCCCTAAGCGACACTGGTACCATGGTATGCCCTCTGAAAGAGAATTACTTTCTCCACACCTTTAGAAAATCCAATATGTGCCTTTCATGTGGATATCTAAGCACGTCGTGCCTTGCAATCAATGTCCCCATGCCGTTACTCACTAACTTGCAGAAGGAGTGGGGGAGTGACTGTAAGAGACTGAAGAAAAGCTGATACATCTCGATCCACAAAGGATATCTCCAAAGCGGCCATCTACTCTGTCGCCTCCCCTAGAAGTTGTATACTAGATCATCGGCTGAGTGCATCCTGCTACAACGTTCCCCTTCCCAGGATTATAGAATATCTCGAAGTCATAGTCCTGGAGGAACTCAAGACAACGTCGCTGTCTTCGGTTCAGGTCCTTCAAAGAGAAGATATACCTAAGACTCTTGTGATCAGAGTAGACTATAAAACACTCTCCCATTAGATAATGTCACCACATCTTCAAAGTGAAAATCACTACTATTAACTCAAGGTCATCGGTAGTGTAGTTACGCTCATGTTGTCTTAGCTGTCGAGAACCATATGCAATAATTTCTCGTTCCTCCATCATGACACATCTGAGACCATTCCTTATTGCGTCGCAGTAGACTATGAATAAAAAATTGTTGAAATCTCAGTTTTGGGAGGAGAGAAAATTAGTATAGGTATAGGGGATCATGCTCACTAGTTGTTGGGATCAAAATGAAACCTCCCACTAAATTATTTAACTAATAAAAATATTAACCAAATTTAAAAATAAAAAATTTCACTTGTACCCATCAGGTACTCGATCACGAGTCACAAGATACCATGCATGAACTTGGTACCTACTCCAAGTCCACCAGGAGGCTGGTGGACCTCATTGGGTGACCCTACATCCACTAGGCCCATCAAGTAACCGATACCAGCCCATCAATTTCATTTTGGATTTTATTTTTACGGTAGGAGTCCCTACACTCTGTTTATATAAACAAAACCATCCCTTGGGCCTTAATTAACAATGACTACAACTATAACATGTCCAATTGGTCTTTATTAGTCCAGATAAAATCTCAAATTATCTCACACAATTACTCAATAAATTACCACTATTAAACTATAGAAAATAAAATCCCAAAGCTATATTTGGCCATAAAATTGGTCAACATTTACTGAAACATGAGAATCAAACTCACATTAATCACGAAAATACATATATGAAAATGAACACATCGATCTAATCCTATTCAATATGACAATAATACATAAGGAAACCATTAAAAATGTAAGAACTAATAGCCCTAAAGGTCACCTACACTAGTCACATCACAACAACCTACCTGAAATGTTAAAAGTTCAATATGCGATCATAATCCAAAATTATGAATTCACCTACCATCAATATAATTTGATTATTAATTAAGGAAACTATTACCATAGATCATACTCGATGCCCAAACTTAACCAACAAATAATCATTCCTCTCACACATAATCCACAATGTGCACAAGTACACATTATAAAAAAACAAAATATAAAACGATTTGAATACTTATAAACATTAATGGATCTAGAGTCCATTAAGAAAAACTCTAATCGACCATATGCAACAACCATATTCCACAGTCACCTGATGCTAAAAATCCTTGCAGAGTTACAATATTTTTCATCCATTTTATTGAATACTAATCCAATTATCTGATTTTACTGCAGGTATGAACAAAAAATAACTCAATATATTTCCTTATGACATTCCTCTATATCCCACCTCAAATGTACAAGTCTTATTAAACACCATCCTCCACCAGAATATGATATTATCTAGAAAATATGCTCCAAATATAACATCTATTCAAACTACAAACACTCCTTAGGAATTTCATCCCATATATTCTTAATGTTCCATACATACCCATGATGGAGGCATATCTATATTATCAAAAATAGTCTCTCCCAACTAGATCAAATACTCTACTACCTAGGATTTTCCCTCTTCCTAGAGTAGTTGAGGATTCAAAGACTAATACCCACCTACCAGAAATTTCATGTGTGACACAATTACCTGATTCTATTGGTTAGTACTCTGAATGGACCATATATATCTCATCCATCCAAGGGTATCAAATAGATTTCATATATCAACTATCTAAACTATCTACCCAAACATTCTGTAAACCTCCACTAATAAATAATTCTTATACCAACTATAAAGGGCCCCAAAAAATTCAGGCCTTGTTGTTTCCATACATTTTCTTATTTGACGCTGCAATAGAGGCTATCATTGTGGAATATCACATATAACCAAATACCAAACTCAATGTGTATATAAAAATCAAAATTTTACATGTAGAAAATATTATATCATGTAGTACTTATTAGTATCTCATATACTTCCCTACTTTCACCTAATTCCCATACTATCTAGCATCATGATCTTGCCTACCCATATTAGGGTTAGGTATCACAGACACCATAAATTTATAGGATCTACATACCCATTAATAATATAAGTCACAATCCATGATTATCTATGTAATATTGGACAAAGAAACTATATTTGTAAATAAAATTCAAAATATTGAAGACACTTTAAACAACTAAATACACTTCTTAGAACTAAAATACAAATCTTAAGTAGGAACATGAAAGTTAAATGGGAACTTCATGCCAATAATGAATCATCAATACAATCTCTTTACCTCAGGTCTAAGAACCAAAAAAAATAAAAAACATAAAATACAATCTAGATCCAGATCTAACAACTCAATTGTAGCCACTAAAACCAAAACAAAAAATCTCAGTCCCCTAGAAACATGGAATTTTTACCATATTTATTCTATTTATGAACACAATTTTACATTCATCCCAATTTATATATAATCTATGAATATCCTTGTATGATACACCAAATCGTATTATAAAATCCCTCTTGGTATTTTATTGTTACATCCTTCCACTGATACCAATTTGTAACATGCCCATCCCTAGTCACCCAAATCCAACCCAAGTTAGTGCTCCACTAACACCAGTCACATAACCCGATATACTAGAATTTATCTTATAGTAGTGATGGTATAAGAGTTGATATAAGGTATATTATACCTTGAGATATAATTAATTGAAAAAAACTGAAACAAAATACATCAATAGTCAATATATTAAATTGTAGTAGTAAAGAAAAAATAAAATACAAGGGTTGGAAAAATAAATATATACAATGTTACATGATATATATAAAAAATAATTGGATATCACATAGGTTGTTCATTTACAAAAAAGTAAAAAATTAATAGAATAAAACACTAACTCAACACTAAGTATCCATCAGAGTCTTTCCAAAAAATCCATCGATATCCTACCTATGCATCCACTTCACCTTTAGCTAGCTATATGCTTGTCATAGGGCCCCATCCCATTCTTGTATCGTAAAACAATAATACTACACATATCTTAAAGGGACTATGAAAGGTATGAGTATAAACTCAATTACCCACCACCAATAATGCCTTTATATAATATCCATATATAAATTAATATATGAATCGGGAAATTTATTAATACCAATATAGTCAACACAATACACTCTAATAAATTCTCGACCAACCATTAGTTAAACATTTACCTAGTTTATAATGTGACAGAGTGGAATTATAAAACCAGGGTTTATACACACAATGGGGGAGAATTATATATCACCCTTTATCACATTACTATAAAACGCATCATCACTGTACTCATATCCTCCAGGATACTAAGGAATCATTGATCCATGTTCCATTTTCATCAACCAAACATCCAAGATTAATGGACCAAACACAATTATAGCCAATTCCACTAACCTGATCCAACTCATTAAAACTACCCCTATGACACACATCAACCACCATGTACGATTGTTTCATTTACCATTTCCAACCCCTTGAAACTTATTTATTTCTAATTTATATAGAGAATCCCAATTATCACCTATGATCACAGTCACCCCTCATTTTATATTACAATATACAGAGTATCCATCCTTCCATCTGATGGTCCTCACCATCACCTTGGACCATTCATATACAGAAGATACCACCAAAAATTTAATGGTCAACACCATCCCACAGACTATTTTCTATTAGAAAATGATCCTCATGTCCTTGATCCCATAGTGAGAGGTATCACCAAAATCTTTTGACCATAACCCATAATATAAACCTCAATTTCCACCCATGATATGGTTGTAACCACACATGTCATACCGTTGTATCTTGACAAATGGAAAAAAAATCTACAACCATCATATTCACAAGGATCAACTTTTTTTAAAAAAATAATCCCTTTTACTATCACTCGACCACCAATAAAAAATTAAAAAATTCCATAAATCTATTAACACATAATTTCCTAGAAATTGAATATCCATTCATTACCTATAAAAATATATAACTATACATCTCACAAAAACTATAAAAACTCAAAGTGTTTTTTTCTAGACACACACAAAACAATACCCACGAATGAAATTCCCAGGATGTATAAAATCACTTATAAAAAATATATTTATATATGAAACACCTAATTGGAACTTATAAAATCATTCATGTCAAGTATTTTTGACTACATTGGATTTGATATGAAGAAATTAAGAAACAATATAAAACAATTAAAATGAATATTTTAGATGAAACTCACTACAATGATGACAAAAAACTAAATTAGACAATGAAATAAATTAAGCCTTACAAGTTGTGAGTTGTTGTGATAGGATACTTTAAGAACCAATAAAAAATGGGTGAGATCCCACTTTTTAGTGGAGAAGAAATGAAGGGAGTGAGAGGGTCCCAATTTAATTTCTTGTTTGGTCCAAAATAAAACACCCACTAATTTTAATAACTTATAAATAATATAATTACATTTAAAAAAATTTGAGGTACCCAATTCGTACCTATCACCTACAATCGGGTACCCACTCTATTTCCACTTGATGTTTTGTTGACCAAATAGAGACACCCTTCCTTTTTTATGGCCCACTAGGAACCTTATACTAGTTCATGCTGTACCTAGTATAAGTACACAAGGTACCTAATAGTTCCTATGATCTTAAAAATCATGGAAACTAGACCACATTCCAAAAACAATCTTTTGGGCCTTCACTGATACTCTTGATTTCTCAAATATGTTTAATTAAATATGATTAGACAAAAAATAATATCCAATGAACAAACCTAAATAACCTGTATATTTTAAAGTTAATTCTTGTAACAATCATCAAGTATGTGATTAGTGTGGTGTGAACTGGTTTATGAGCCTTAATTTTTTTTAACGATTTCCATTAAATTTAGCCAATACGTTGATATAACTATTATGATGGTGACCTATATTAGATAGAACATAAATAAAAAAAATTATTGGGAGTTGAATTATATTTGATCAGTGAAACATTATAACTGGGTGGTTGAGTTATAGATTCTATTACATTAGTAAGTAAATTAGAATACCGGTTATAGTGGTAACTAGTGATGAATAAATATTCTGGAAATAAGTTATCTACATGATGTTTAGTGACTTCCTGATGGATCCAAGGGGTTTCTATAAATATGTGGTCCCTAGAAGGATTTACAATAAAATTAAATTAATTTATATGAGTAGCTATTAGTAATATCACTTATTTTAAAATATATTTTCTATCCCTTTGCATCATGTTAATTATATTGTATTTATGTTAATAGGGGGAATTTTACATACCTTATTAAATTATAAATGTTCCAGTTGGGTGTATGTGATATATTGAAGTTATATTTCCATTCATTAGTTACTTTATAGATTCCTACTTAGTTATGGATCATATGGTTAGTGGAATATTTCTCAGATACACCATTATCATGCACATTCAAATATCTAGGCATTGTTCTCCAATTGATGTACCATGGGTTAATCATTGTTTCAAGACATAAAGTAAACTTTGTGATTGTGGTTGTGTTTTTATCTTGTAATAGATGTTAGGTTAACATCAATATCATTGAAATGGGAATCATGGGTGACAACCAAGTGGCTTATATATATATATATATTGTGGTTATTGTTGAGAGTAATGGTCTTTTCCAGGGATGATCAATCCCTGTTGAGTGTATTAGTCTATATTATTTTTTTTAATGAAATCATAAATAATAGAAAAATGATAACAGATAATGATTTCAATATAAAATATACATAATATTTATTAGGTGATAGTCAGAGGCATGGATTGGGAAATTCATTCAAATTTGTTAAGATTTTTTTCCTTGTATTTTTAAATTGATGTTATATGTCATTATTTATACCCAAGAAAGGTAAATACATGAGGGTGAATAAAGTAATATAGATCTTTCACAAAGACTACAAATTAATGATCTTACTCTATAATGTTTTTCAATTCTCTCCTATTTGAAAATTGTTATGAAGTGACAAAGTAATTAAATGGGGGAATTTTTTTATTTGGTTTACAAAAATAGAGTAAATTTTACATGAATGAAAAGAAAATGTGTTTCGCACTTAGAATTATAATTTATTTTCTTATAAGATTTAACTCAGAGTGTCTACATTGACCCTATAGGTTTATATCCCACAAAGAAATAATTAATTTAATGCTATCAATCATAGGAATATCTCACTATTTACATGAGTGTTGTTTCCTTGATCTTAATAAATATAAAGTTATTTTTCACCATTGTAATGTATCATTTTTGATCCACATTCAACCACAGATGAAATCCCTGATCCAGTAGTGATAATACATCTTAGATATCTTACCAATACATTCCTTCACTATTATAAAATTCCATTCCCCTATTTCATTCTCATTAATTTCATAGTAAGTCATTGATATAACAAAATAATTATCTTATTTTGAAATAATATTATGTATCTAATATTAGTAGAGAATCACCATGTTGACCTCTTGATAGATCATTTGTCCACCTTTAATAAGTGGTGAATATTATTCCAAACAACTCAATAAAAACAGAGTTGTAACAATCATTCCCTTAGGTACCATATCATGAGTACCTCAAACCCACCTTCCATAGGACAAGGGTTGGTGACTAGAACCGAAAAGGGATATCCAAAAATGATAAGGAATAATATTTCAACCTGTACACATACACATAGCCCATACTGTGGAAGGAAAGGTGAAACTGGAACCAACAACAAGTACAAGTACTACAGAAAGTAAAATGGGCCGGAATACAAGCCCAACTGAAAGGAAAGTATAATAAAAGATGTACAAGATCCAGAGGTCATTTGACAAGGATCCTACATGAAGGGTAAATACATCTAACTGTCAGATATCACTACAGCACACCACATCTATCGATCCACCTCTATGAACCGTCTAGTCCTAGCTGTCCAAAGTCCCAGTCAATGTTTTCTATCATCTGCACAAGACACAACTGGTGTGGGTGAAGTCCATGTAGGGGTGAGTATTATAATACATTGTAGGGACCCCGAGACCAACTCAGGTCTCATAGAAATCCACAATGAAATATACCACAAACCATGATCTCAAAGAAAAGAACAAAGAAAAAGAAAAAGTTAACACCAGGTATAACTTAAGTACAGAAGTAAAGATTATTAGTCATATGGCTAGATCATCATATTATGTTGAGAGGATCAGGTGCTGATCCACCAAGGGTATCTCTACTAATTATCCATGAAGGTTCGATGACCTACTAATCCATGATTAGTCGCTCTACGGCTGATCTAAGATGGTTCATGCTACTGCTGATCCATGAAAGTTCTCTATCATGTTTATCCATAGAGGGTCTCTCTCATGATGATCCATGAAGGTTACCTCTATTACTGATCCACAAAGGGTTTCTCTATTGCTAATCCATGAAGGGCCGCTCTTCATTCTTCATGTCAGAGCCAGCTACTGGATTCCCGCACTTAGAATGCTTGATTCCGGGAGGATATGCTCCTCAATAAATTGGTCATATCTATACTTTAGTGAAGTGATACTGTGAGTAAAACCCAATGAACTGTATCTTTGTTAGGGTTTCAATGCCACAGACCGTGCATCATCTGGATGCCCAGTTTGAATGATATGGCCTTTTTTTGTAAAAAGTGCTTGGTTGGATTTGGGTCCGATCTGATCCGGCAATATACCAACCTCCACCCAAACTCACATGGACTATCACAGTATGACTAACACATCACAAGTGTCCGAATGTCATAGACGATGTGTTGATCAGATGCATGGTTTGAAAGACATGACCATTTTTTGTAAAAATGTATCGGTTCGATTCAGGTCCAATATGACCCGGTTGTGTGACAACATCTGAAAAAACTCACATATAGTAAATTAGAAGTAATTTCTCATCGCAAGGCTCCCAAATCCATAGATGGTACACCAATCGGACACTCAATATGAAGGATATGACCCTTTCTATATACATGGGCTGGTCACATCTCATCCCGATCTGATTTGGTCAGACCAACAAGAGTATGCCAAAAACAACAACTCATCATAGGGGTCCCAACTCCATTGACATCTCTTCCATTGGATTCCTGGTTTGAGAGATATTGGTGTTTTTGTAAACAGGGGCTGGTTGCAGCCGAGCTTGGTCCGACTGGTTCAGACTGACCTAACCAACTCAGCCCAAGCTCCCACATGACACAACCAGTATGTCTGGACCATTGGGACTTGATGTACATAGACCAGGCTACCTATGGGTTCAGTCTGCTGGGTCACCTTGTGAATTAGTATTATCAGGCTCGACCCGCTTTGGTGGGACGATCTCTTTTTCCATCCCGGGCCACATCGTAGCCTATGCATACCGTCATTATCTCATCGGCCCAATCCGATAAAATGGACTAGCTTAAGGAAATGAATGTGTTGCTCAAGAAGCCCAGTCCAACTGGACCAGCCTAATGGGACGGCCTGGATCGGCCCGGACCGGCTCCCCTGGTACGACTAGGGGTGCACACGACTAGTCAATCTGTCAGCCCATCCTATCCACACACGGTCCGCAAGAGCAGGCCGCTCTTCTCACGTAGCGCCACACTGGTGTCGCGTCCACCCACCGCCGCAGCGTGCCTTGGGGTGTGCCGCCTCCTCCAGCGTGGCCGATGATGGTCAGCTACTGTCCTCTACACACGACACCCGGGTGGAACCACCGTCGCCGTCACCATACAATAGTTTTCTTCCACCGGACACCGGCTCCGCTCTGGTGGTCTTATCTCTGAATCTTCTTCTCCCTCCATCTTCTAGGGTCTCTGCTATCACTACAATGATATTTGAGCCACATTTACATCATCCCAGGGTTTCATTCATGATGAACAGAAGAACACCCGATTATGGAGGGATCAAGCCCTCGTTCGTGTTGGCCCAATCCCACCACGTTAGAATATACAATAGATATCAATGGGGTTCATAATTTTGACAAATATTTAATATCTTGAAACTACCCACAATCATAAATTTTTAACCCGCAAGAATGATTGAGCTGTGAGACAACCTATTCGTAAGTTGATCAACATTCTTCATTTGGAAAGAAGAACTGGGGAAAAATGAAAACACCAAGGTAACCCCTACCTGGATTTCAGATCTATCGTTGATGAAGGTGGAAGATCCGAGTCATCTTTGATCCGTGATCCATGGTCATTCATCACCGCTCGTCGATCGATGATTTGTTGGCATTCACCACTACTCGTCAATCCCCTACGATCTCATTCTCCATGAGTATTCTTCAATGTCGGAGGGAGAGAGGGAGAGGGAGAGAGAGAGAGAGATAGATAGAGAGATATATTATCCTCTCTAGAGGTTGTACAAGTGTTGTTTCTCAACCCTAGATCTCTGAATAATCATAAGTGGGAGACATGTTGTATCTCGACACGCTGATTCATTAATAAGATTCATTAATGAGCCAGCGCTGCCTCATCGCAGCACCACAACACTGACCAGCTCCTAAGTCGAAGTGAAACCATTTTAATAAAAAAACATGAAAAAAAATTTAGTTTATTTTTTATTTTTCATTAAAAATTATGAAATTTATCTTTTTCGTTTGAGCCGCTCCTGTTGATGTTAGGACATTCCTAGGCAAATCCAGGCGTTCTTAAATCAATGGTTCCCTTACATTTTTTATCTAGGCTCCTGTTCAAAAGATATAAAAACACACTAACTCGATTACTAAATGTACATTAAATAAAGTTTAAAAATAATTTTTAGCATTTTTGGGTCTTCGAATCACATGTTGTCTTAGATCATGGTTCCATAATAAAACCATTTAAACAAAAAAATTACATGTAATTTTCTAGGGTATTATATTCTCCCCATCTTATGGATTTACGTATCCAAAATCCAAACAAGGATAAATGAAATGAAAGAGGTATTGAGCATGCATATGAGCCTCTCGGTCCCATGTGATCTCTCAGAGATTCACATGATACCAATGAAAACACATCAGAGTAATCGACCATCCATGAAGGATCCTCTCATGAAGATCCTCTATCTTTACTAGGTACTCTGTGAATGTTTCCCCACCGTCAATCTCTAGCTCCCTCTTGAGGGAGACCCGTAGGAATACATGGTCTCCCTCATGGAACTCCAAAGGTTACTTCTACCTATCTCAATAGGACTTCTTTCTGCTCTGTGCAGTCTTTTCCCGCTCTTGGATGACCTGCACCATCTCAGTGGTATCCTGTACCATCTTTGGACCCATTGGAGATGACTCCCCTGGGATTGTCTAGCATAATGGTGATCAGATTCGTAATCTATATAGTGCTTCAAACAGTGCCATACCTATGGCAGAGTTGTAGCTGTGTTGTATGAAAATTCCACCATTGGTAGTTGGTCCTCCCAACTACAACCAAAATCTAGAACACATGCATGATGCTTGTACTCCATGTTCCGACTGGCCCATTCAGTCTAACCATTTTTCTGTGGGTGAAAAGTTGTACTCAACATAGATGAGTCCCCAAATCCATCGGTAATCCCTTCGAAATCCTAGACACAAAGCATGGATCATGATCAGAGACTATCGTATATGGGACACCATGGAGTCGAGCTATCTTTTTCACTTAGAGGCATCCCAAACCCTCTACTTAACCCTAGTACTAAAAGGCTGGGAAGTTGGATGACTTGGTGAGTGGGTCGGCGATCACCCAGATAACATCATGCCTCGTGGACATACGTGGCAATCCCATCACGAAGTCCATCAACACCCCATACCACTTCCACTCAGGTACCTCAAGGGGCTATGTTAAACATGCTTGAATTTGTTGCTCAAACATCACCTCCTGACAAGTGAGGTATCTCGAGACAAAATCTACCAATGCCTTCTTCATCCCCATCCACCAGTACTCACGTCAGAGGTCCCAGTACAACTATGCTAGGCCTGGATGTACTACCATAGGGGATGTATGGAACTCCTTAAACACCTCCTCCCATAACTTCACTGGTACTAAGGTGCACCCTCTGAAGAAAATGACTTTCTCCCCACCTTTAAATTATCCAACGGGGACATGCCTTGTGGACATCTGGGCACATTTAGTCTCGCAACTGAAATCTATGAGTTGTGCCTCTCTTATATGATGTAAGAGTGGAGGGAAAATACCATCAACTAAAGAATAGATGTCTCTTCCCCATCCATGAAGGATATCTTAAGCAAGGACAACTTTCTGAGGCCTCGTTTAGTAACTGTGAACTCGATATCTTGTCAAGAGCCTCAGCTACTACGTTCCCCTTCCCTAGAGTATAGACTATCTCAAAGTCATAGTCCATGAGAATCTTCTACCATTTCCACTATATCAGATCCAAATACTTCTGAGAAAAGATATACATCAGACTCTTATGGTCTGAGTATAGGATGAAACACTTACCCATATGGTAGTGTCACTATGTATTCTGTGTGGATACTATCACTGTCAACATAAGGGCATGAGTCTCATCGCTATGCTCATGTGGTGTCAACATTCATGAGAAGTAAGAAATCACCACTTGTCCATATATCAGGACACAACTAATATCTGTTCTCAATGCATCAAAAAACACAATGTAGTCAGCGTCCTCCTCCAGCAACCTCAAGATAAGAGCACTCATCAAGATCCACATTAGCTTCTAAAATATCTACTGGAATCATCCTGTCGAAATTAAGGGATTTCCCTACTTTCTTAATGTTGTCAAGGGTGATGATACTCTATAGAAGTCGGGTACAAACCTCCGATATTACCTATCCATCCTAAGGAAACTCTGCATCTCGGTAACACTCTTGGGTGGCTCCCGAGCAAGCACCTCCTCGATCTTTGCTAAAACTACTGCAACTCCATCCACTGATATTACGTGTCCAAGGAAATGGAACTTTTGTATCCAGAACTCACACTTCTGGAGATTTTCATAAATCTGGTTCTCTCAGAGTGTTTCTAGAATGTAACACCCCGATATTTTATGAGAATTATTCTTTTTAATTTATTTGATGTATTTTGGTGTATGATACCCCAATATTATCTTGTGTTATACACAACACCATATTAGCTTGCAGTATATGCATCACTAATCTTGGATCATGTTACACACAATTTCAAGTTTGATTGATAGTAGTTATTCTACGCAACATTGATTGTGTATATATATATATATTAAATGTATTAATGAAATAATTTTGGATTTAGTTATACTAACAACAAAGGAGTTGTTCACTACACACAACCCTAACTTGGCTTGCATTACACGCAATTGCGACCTTCCTCGATATCATGTGTTGTACACAATTTTGGGTTTTACTAAACAACGATATATTATTATAATATTATTATGAACTAGCCGTTATGAATAGTATTAACTAAAATTTGAATTTTATAACATTATTATTCATTTTACACATTTTCTAGAACATGGTATAAGAACAAAATAATTTTTTTGGGTAAAATAAGTATTTTTAAAAAATGCAGTTTTGTCGCCTTTTGATGGCTCACCCACATTAAATATTGTTTTTGACATGTTTATAAGTTAAATTTTATTAAATAAAATTCTTCTTTGGAATCAGGATATAAAAATTTACTTTGTATAAAATTTTCATATTATTCTGATAACTTTCATATATTAATGAATAGTAAAAACACGCTATATTTTAATTAAAAACAAATTTTTTCATCATAATAATTTATGTGGTTAAATTATAATATTGAATGGTTTTATAGTATAAATAGAATATATTTTTACCATTTAATATAATTAATGTTATTAGCATTTATTTTACATTGAATTCGTAGGTTAAATCAATTCAATCATTTGCAATGTTTTAAACAAAAACCCGTTTTCTTTCGACAACGGGATTAATTTTAATTTAATTTCTGAAACTAATCTGTATTGAATTTGGAAAAATGAATTCCATATTTGGAATCAGTGGGTCCAAATTATATTAATAGACTAATATTTATTTTTGGGCATTATGAATAGTAACTACGGTAAATTTTATTTACCATAGTAAAAGGTAAATCGGGTAATTAAGGGTAAATATAATATTATAAAATTACCCTAACACTTGTCTTAATACAATTGGATGATTATATTTCTTCATAAGTTATATTTTGGTTTAGATGGAAACCATTAGAACCCACTTGGAGGTGATTAAGGCCTTTAGTTTATTTTATTTAAAGGAAAGTGAAATATGTCTCACTCAAACTTTAATAATTCAAGTATTTCTAATATAAGGGTAAATAGAATATAAATTCGGTTATAAATACTGATTTGAAATCTAAAATTTTTTTCTTTATCATGGTAATTTATTTGTAATTTTTAAGAGTTATTTAATTACATTATTAGCTTATACAATAACGATGCAGAAATTATTTATTTAGTAAAAAAATCAATAATATTGTATTTATTGAAATAGTAATACATATTAAAGGGCTCAAAAACCAGGCCAAAAACAATTTTTAGTGTATATATATACCATAATAATCTAATTACATAATATATGACCGTTTGGAGTCTTATAAAAGTGATTATGACACTTATATTATTTTATTTTATATGATGTCAAAGATGTCACCTTCATAATTTAATAAAGATAACATTTTAAAATTTGGGTGTTTTAGAAGATAAATCCGTATAAATGTATTATTATGAAAGATATATGATTTATCTTCATCCAAGTATTTTTTTTTAAATTTTATACAACAAATAAGTATATTTAATAATTATACAAAAATGTTGTAGTAATTATTTAATTAAGAGAAATATCAAATAAATGGTTTTACAAATATTAAAATAAATATTATATGAACTATTTAATGTTCTAAATTTATTTTATTGATTACTATGACATGTTAGGAACCTATTAAATATTTTTGTTCAAATATATCCTTTGTGTAGATTTTATTTAAATTCAAATAAATGAATAGTGTCAAAATTGACAGTATTGTTATTTTATAAAAATAACATATTATTAAATTGTTTAAAATCACAAAAATATTTAAAATTTATAAATTTAAATTTATCTATTATAAAATGTCATAAATTATCTAATTATGGATAATTCACAGCACATAAGTAATTATTTATAACAATTTAAAATTTAGAATCTTATTACCACAAATAAAACTAAATAGATTAAATAAGGATAAATCAAGTTGATAATGTTTAAAATAAATTTCCTACATGTCTAAATTTTATTGGTTGGTGATATTAAAACCCTATATCATCTAATATTCGAATATGAGTCATTTTTGGAGGTTTTTATGTGGGGTTTGATTTATTATAAAGTAATATTTCTAAGATTTCCAAAGGTGCCCCTCACATCCCTTATAAAAGGAAACCTCATCCCTATCATCTTTACACAACATTGAGCCTTCAAGATCGGCCAAACCCTTCCCATTTCACTTACCCACTTCCTTATAAACCTACTAGAGGTACGGGTCTTCTCAAAAGGACAACTCTAGTGCCCTAAGAGAAACTTTAAAGGAGGCACTTCGAGAAAGAGGTAATACCTTGTACCATTTTCTTCAAGTTCCATTCTTATTATACTCCCTCTTCATTAGTTGTTTAATTATAAAGTAATAACATCAGTATCAGTAATATACTTATATGTTATTATAAAGATGAAACACCCCTATTTCACCTTCTATCCATCCTACAGAAAACAAAATCACTGCGCGTGCGTACGTACGGAATACCGTCTCCACGCCGTGGTGTAATCTGTTTTTCCACCAACACCTTACATGGATGGGTATAATGGTGTAAAGAATAACTATATATGGTTATTATAACATCATAGTGATTCTGATATATTATAACATCCACTCCAATTCTATTCAATAATTATGGGAACAATATCATCGGTCGTGCGTACGTACAGATTGTCGTCTCCACGACGCAATGAGATTCATTCTCCATGTTAACAATACATGAATTATTATAAAGTTTATGTAATGAATAATAATGAAATTTATGAAATAATAATTCTACTGTATTTATGTATATATATATATATTTATGTCATCTATTTAGTTTCATTCAATTCAATAAGGAAATGAAAACAGTGTTCATGCGTACGTACGGCCAACCGTCTCCATGAACGGTGTATTTCATTCCATTTATCGATCTGTAATATATATTTATATGATGAATTTATATTATATATAAATCATGTTTTACCATATGTAATTATATAAATCCAGATATAAGTAATAATATCAAGAATGACAAGTCGAAACACATACGATAAATGAAATGATTTTACCCAAAACACTGATTTAACATGGAATTTACAAAAGAACGGGTAATATAAAGTCATAAGTGAAAAATATATGATATCATAACAATGAATATGATTATTTAATAAGTTAAGGACATTATTTAAATCATTATACAAGAGGTTCGGATCCATACGAATCATATCGGAACTAAGGTAAGGGATAACTTTTCAAATCTCGTTTTTATCCGAGGTTGTTTATTCGTAAGTATTTACTGGGGTTATGATTATTATCCATGTCCATATGTTCTCAAAATGTTTTCATAAAATGTTTAATTTTATTCCATGTATGTTTAAAGTCATTTTTACCCTTTTATACTTTTACCACATCGTATGGAAGGAATCTTTCTTTTGTTTACCATACGAGGTACTTTTTGACTTTTCTGACAAAAGTAAGAGAAGAATGCTATTTTTAACTTATACAACATGAACAGATTTTTATGGTTTTATAAAGCCTGTTTTTCATAATTCTTCCTCCAAATTATTTTAGGACTATTTTCAAAAAAATCATTTTCTTTTAAAAATACATGGCATTTTGTGAAAAGAAAATGATTTTAAAGAAGAAATGATATTTTCCTCAAGCATTCATTTCAAGTGTTTTATCAAAACCATTTTCCATCTAAAATGAAATTATTTCATATGTATATGATTCAAGTATAATTTCTCTATGATTTACATGGTTTCAATTTTCTTATTATTAAATTATAACCATTTCTTTTATATAGATTATGTGATGATGGGATGATGTTTATGACTCCCATTTTATTCGTTGGGTAATTATGAATGATATATGATTATTTGTGGCACAAGTAAGAATGATTTTATTATGAGATGGGTGGGACCTATATCTCCCTCCAATTTATTGGGTAATGATTTATATCTCATGAGATTGACATGGATGGAACAGTAAGTTAATCCGGTTCAGTGTTACAGGACTGAAACGAGGAGTGATCTCGATTCAGAAAGGTACTTTGTCCACTAAGATGGTCTTGGAAGCAATTACTTGGCTACTATGGAAATCATAACATGTGCTGAATGGTTACCAAAATTACATGTTTTATTCCCATTATATTTTATCATGGTTGATGTTCCATTATGATATATGTGTTACGTACTTCCATGATTTATGTCTTTTCTCAACATTTTGATGTTTAAATTTTATGTTCATGTTTTTGCCTCCAAATGCTTATGGATTGTTTTATGTTATCTATGTTTTCCTTTTCTGAGCATTTGAGCTCACCCTTTTTATGTTTTATTTTTCCCAGGAAATAAAGAAAGGTTTTAGGTATGGAAACAAAAAGGGGAAGATCGTTATGGGAGTTGTTGAAGATATTTCAAAATGATTAGAAGTTTATATTCTGAGTTTCCAAAGACACTAAACTATTACGGTCCTTGTGTGTCTGTTTTTGTAATGTATTAAGTATTACTCAAAAGTAATGTAATGTCCATGTACGTCAAGCTTCTGGTCTCTACATAGAACCATCCTCAGGTGTATCACGTGCTCCTCCTCAGATGCTGAATACACCAATATGTCCTCATATTTGTCCACCAATGCCTGAAACTGGGGACTCGTCTCATCAACCAAAAAAAATTTCATTTTATCCAACATATGAGTGATTGGATACACCCTCCTATGTGTTATTCCAATCTGCACTACTCCATTTTCCTTCCATCCAAAAAAGGAAAAATTGTTCCCATCCCTATGAACGCACCACACTGTGCTCCTAAAATAGCTGATCTATGTAAGAACTATGTATAGCCAGTCCATACCCAAAATGATGTTGTAAGGCCTTGATGCTGCTACTAGGAGATCCCAACCGAAGCTCTCGCCTCCAAGAGTATGCTAACAATGTCAGAACCAGTGTGTGATCATTGAACCCCCTCCCATAGGAGTCTCTAATCGTAAGGATGAAGACAATGGATCGATCAGAATCCCTGAGCACCGGAAAGGTACCATGGAAAGAAAATAATGATTGGATCTTGTGTCTATAAGGACTAATGTTTAGGTGGAGTAGACATAGATCGTAACTCTCATCATCTCTAGAGTGCCATGATCATAGACCTCCATCACCTGAAGTTGTCCCATGAATATCCCCCTCCTCCTGGATCTCATAGTGGACTGCCTGGCGGTGATGGTGGTTGTACCTCATACCTCCTCGCACCGCCTACCACTCTGCCTACTCCCCTTATATGTCCACCACTATTTGGACCCCCCTGTTTGATCCACTACCTAGATGGACCCTCAACCATTTACTGGCCATCTATATAGTAGATCAGACAGTCTCAATCTAAGTGTCCAGGCCCGCTGCACAAGAAGCACATCCTGCCCCTCTACTGGGGTCCACATCCTGTGGGGCCTCGCACTACTGATATAGTATCATGGGGATGTCCTTTGGAGTGTCATACCCAACCATATACCTATCGCGCTATAGAGACCCAAGCTTGATGTACATATACATTACATTAATTTTTCGGAATACTTAATACATGAAAAAAAATATATTCCCAATGACTGTATTAGTTTAGTGTCTTTGGAAACTAGGAACATAATCTTCTAATCATGGTGGAAGATCTTCAACATCTCCCATATAGATCTTATCCTTCTGTTTTCTTACCTAAAACCTTTCTTTATATCCTGGGGAAAAGAAAACATAACAAGGGTGGGCTCAAATTTTCATTAAGGGTAAACATGGAGAACATAAAACAATCCATAAACATTTGGACGTAAAAACATGAACAAAAAACATGAGTAATGAAATAAATCTTGGAAGTACATAAGGCATTGATCATAAAGGAACATTAATCATGATAAAATAGCATGGGAATAAAACATGTAATTTTGGAAAACAATTGATCACATGATATTATTTCCATAGTAGCCAAGGCATTTCTTCCAAGACCGTCATAGTGGACAAAGTCCATTACTGAACCATGTTTACTTTCCGTTACAACCCTCTATTACTGAACCCTATTTAATTTTCATTCTATCCATGTCTATCTCATGAGATATAAATCTTTACCCAATGCATTGGAGGGAGATATAGGTCCCACCAATCTCATAATGAATTCATTATTTCATGTGCCATAAAATAAACATAAATCATTCATCAATACCCAACGAATAAAATGAGTTTCATATAAATCATCCCATCATAAGATAATCCATATAAATCAATGAATATAATGTCATCATAATCAAAATAAAACCATGTAAATAGTAGGGACATTATACATGAAGCATATCCATATTAAAGAATGTCATCATAGAAGGAAAATAGTTTGGATAAAACACTTGAAATGAATTCTTGAGGAAAATATCCCTTCTTCTTCAAAATCATTTTCTTTTCTCAAGATCCCATGGAATTTTAAAAGAAAAGTATTTTGTTGAAAATAATCATAAAATATTTTATAGGAAGCGTCATGAAAATAAGGCATTATGAAACTGTAAAAATCCATTCATGCCGTATAATTTTAAAAACATTCATCTCGTACTTTTGCCGGAATAGTAAAAAAGTACCTTGTATGGTAAAAAAAGAAAGATCTCTTCCATACCATGTGGTAAAAGTAAAAAAAGGGTAAAAATTTCGTTAAAAATACATAGAGTAATAAAAAAAATTATGAAAACTCTTTTTATAAAACATGGACATAGATGATAAATATAACCCCAGTAAATACTTACGAATAAACATTGTCGGATAAGAATGAGATTGGAATAATTAACTTTTACCTTATGTCCAATTTCTTCTAAACGTGTATGAAATTGGGTATAATGATTTTAATAATGTCATTTATTTATTCTAGAATTTTAGTCATTTTTATGAAATCATATATGATTCACTTATGACTTTATATTACCCATTCATTTGTCAATTCCATATTGAAGCAACATTTTGGGTAATAATAATTTCATTTATCATATGGGTTTGGACTTTATATTATTGATATTATCCTGATTTAATTACATCCAGGATGTAAAACATGATTTATATATCATATATACATTCATTATATATATATAATAGACAGATAAATTAAATGAATACACCGTTCATAGAGATGGTAGACCGTACATACACATGAATGGTATTTCCCTTTCCTTATTGACTTGAATGGAAGTATGTAGATGACAGATATATATATAAATAAATACAATAGAATTATTATCTCATATATCTCATTATTATTCATTATATATTTTCTATAATCATTCTTGAATGGTGAACATGGAGAATTAATCTCATCGCGTCGTGGAGACGGTAATCTGTTCGTACGCACGAGCGATGATATCGTTCTCATAATTATTGAATTTAATTCGAGGGGATGATATAATATATTAGAATTAGTATTGTGTTATAATAATCATATATAGTTATTATTTCCACCATTATACCCATCCATGTATGGTGGTCGTGGAAAAATAGATTACACCACGACGTGGAGACGGTAAGCCATATATACACACGTGCGATGATTTTATTTTTCATAGGATAGATAGAAGGTGAAATAGGGTTGTTTCATATTTATAATAAAATATATTTAAATTATTGATACTAATTTTATTACTTTATAAGGAAACAACTAATTAAGAGGAAGGAGAATAAGAAAGAAAAATGAATGAATCGGTAGAAGAGAATACCTCTTCCTCGACGCGCCTCTTTTAAACTACCTCTTAGGGCACTAGAGTTAGTCTTTTTAGAAGACAAGATACTCTATAATAGAACTATAGAGGTTGAGAAGAGTAATTGGCAGGGTTTTCTCAGTATTTAATGCTTAAAATGGAGGGAATAAAAGAGGGAGGATGTGCCCTTTTATAAGAGAGGAGAGGGTCACTTTTGGAATCCTCCAAAATATTAATTTATAATAAACTCAAACCCACCTAAAAACCTCCAAAATGACTCAAATTAGAATAATATAAGATATAGGGTTGTAATATCGTCATACAATAAAATTTAGACATGTTTATAAATTATTTTAAACCTTGTCAATTTGATTTATCCTTATTTAATCTTTTTAATTATATTCCTGGTTATAATATTCTAAATTTCTAAATTGTTATAAATACTTACTTATGTATTGTGAATTTTCCATAATTGGATAATTTATGATATTTCATACCATATAAATCTAAATTTATAATTTATAATTATTTTTGTTATTTTTATAAAATTTTATCATTGGTGATTTTTAAAAAATATCAAAATTGTCTATTTTGACACTATTCATGTACTTGAATTTATGTCAAATCCACATAAAATATATGTTCGAACCAAAATATTTAATAGATTACTAACATGTCATATTTATCTATAAAATCCATGGAACACATTAATTAGTTCATATAATATTTATTTTAATATTTTTAAGACCATTTATTTGATGTTTCTCAAAATAAAATAATTACTAAAATATTTTTTATAATTATTTAATATACTTATTTGTTGCATAAAAAATAAAAATAAAATACTATGATGAATATAGGTCTAATATATTTTATAAGAATAATTTTAGTCTAATTTATTCTCTAAAACAACAAACTTTTAAAATGTTATCTTTATTAAAGTATGAAGGTGACAACATTGACATCATTTAAAATAAAATAATATAATTGTCATAATCTGTTTTATAAGTCCCCAAATGGTCCAAAAGTTGACCCTTGGATGATTATGGTATAGCTATACTCGACCAATAAGGTTTGGTCAAGTTTATGGTCCCTTGGATGGGTATTATTATTTTAATAAAAACTATATTATTGATTTTTTTCACTAAATAAATAATTTCTGTATCATTAATGTATAAGAAATTAAGGTAATAATATATTTCCTAAAAATCAAAAATAAATTACCATGATAAATAAAATAATTTTATCATTCAAATGATTATTTATAATTTAAATTATATTCAGTATAACCTTATATTAAAAATACTTTAATTATTAAAGTTTGAGTGAGACATATTTCACTTTCATTAAATAAAATAAATTAAAGGTCTTAATCACATCCAAATGGGTTATAAAAGATATCATTTATACCCAGGTATATTTTAGGATGAAATATAATCATCCAATTATTTTAATACAAGTGTTATGTTAATTTTATAATATTATTTGTACCCTTAATTACCTTATTTACCTTTAACTCTTGTAAATAAAATATATCGTACTTACTATTCATAATGCCTAAAAATAAAAAGTAACCTATTAACCTAATTTGGAAAAACTGATTCAAAATATAGAATTCATTTTTCTAAATTAGAAACACAGAATTTGCAATATTTAATTTAAAATTAATCCCGCTGTTGAGAAAACAGGTTTTAAAAGTTAAAACATTGCAAAAGATTGAACTGTTTTTACCTATGAATTCAATGTAAAATTAATGATAATGAAATAAATAATATTAAATGGTAAAAATATATTCTATTTATACTTTAAAACCATTAAATAATATATTTTAACCATAAAAATTATTTTTATGAAAAAAGTTGTTTTCAATTAAAATTTAGTGTATTTTTACCATTCATTAAAATAAGAAACTTACCAGAAAAATATCAAAAATTTATCCAAAGAAAATATTTATATCATGATTCCAAGAAACAAGTTTAATTTGTCAAATTTAACTTAAAATTATTTCAAAACTAGATTTAAAGTGGGTGCACCTTTAAAAGGAAACAAAACTGTATTTTTTGAAAAATACTTTTTTTACACGAATAATTTTTTTTCCCATACCATGTTATAGAATATGTGTAAGATGAATGATATTTTTATAAAATTCAAAATTTGGTTAATACTATTCATAACGACTAGTTCATAATAACAATATATCGTTGTTTAGTGAAACTTGGTATTGCGTACAACCCAGGCCATCGTGGAAGGTCGCTTTTGCGTGTAACAAAAGCCATGTCAGTGTTGCGGGTAGTGAAACATTCCTTTGGTGTTGCGTATAACATTGTCAAAAATTATTTCATTTATACATTGAACAAAATCTATACTTAATGTTGAGTAGAATAATTTCTACAAAACGAACTTGAAATTGTGTGTAAGAAGTGCCAAGAATAGTGTCGCGTATACTGCAAGGTAATACGGTGTTGAATATAGCACAAGCTAATCTTGGTGTAACGTACAATAGAAGATATCAATGAAATTAAAAATAGTAGATCTCATAAAATTTTGGGGTGTTATATTCTACCCCCCTTAAAATGATTTTTTCCCTTGAAATTCATTGGGATTATAAATAGTTTACTACTTGAAATTTTCTTTCATAGAAACCCACATCGTAAAATGGAATACTAAAAAATAATTTTAAAAATGAAAGTTAGAAACATAATGGTCATCCAAAGTAATGCATCACTAGGTTTCTACATAAGAGAATATAGGTGAAAATATGGATATGGAAGAGGAATATAACCATCATGTTCTGATGAAGAGTGGTAGGGAACATGACTATGAAAAAGCCAATAATCACAAAGCCATAAATATGTGATTATCTAAGGTACCATATGATTTATTAGATATGAGGGTATTATGGCAACATTTTTGGATTTCTAGATCATTTCCCTAAATTTGATGAATTTTTGAATAAGGATAAATACTTTCTTGATTTCAGTGAAATATCTTCATTGGTCATTACATGAACAATTTCCACTTCACCTCGTATTTAAAAAAAAGAAGATGAATTTGTCATTATTGAAGTATTAGTAGATCATGTGATAGAATGATAAGTCATTCCATCTGTCTCTATCACAAAAAAGGTTAGCACAAGATATTAAATATATGTAAATCAATTTATAGTGAAGTTAATCATATATGGTTCCAAAAAACGTTCTTATACTTCATATATCATACTGCTTAATAAAATAAAAATAATTTCTGCAGATAAGGGACTTCCAGTAGGCCAGTTGTAGGCGATAAAGGCTTGTCGCACTTCGATTGTGGGTTCGATTCCCGTATCCTTGTCTGACGCGACGGGTTGTCGCTCGTCCTATGGGTTATCCTTTTTCTAAAACTATACTATTATAACATTCCAGAAATAATATCGAAAATGATGTTCTGGCCTTAAACAATACCATCTGATGTCCAACTTAATCCATTACAACCTTTAGGATTATCCAAAATACTTTTGTCCTATCTCATAGTATAAAGAAAAATATTACTAGAGAGGTCATCTACTAAGCATGTAATTACCATCATATATCATAAGATATATCTTGTTGGTCACATTCCAAACATGTGAATACCTTTATAATGTATTCTCTTGAAAAATTAATTACCATCGAACCTTAGTCAAAACATGATTTCTATCAAAAGTTAACTCTTTCCACATACCAAAATCCAAATATTTCTATATACTCAAACCATGATGTCACTTTGTCCTTATATTATTCAGTAGCTCATTAATACTATCAAACATATTATTTTCTCCTTATCCATTCATTATGAGCATATCATATGATTTCAAAACATATTTCAATTACTTTTCATGGTTACCAATACCATTCATCATATACTTTCAAATACTCAAGGAAAAACAATAGTGTAACCTTAGATTTTTCTTTATTCCATAGCTCCATACATTATTCTTAATAAACATGAAATCATTCCACTGTCTTCTTAAACCATTGACTAAGCTTCATTATTTTATTCCTCAACACATCTTTCATCTCATATACCATTTGTAGTATCTTCATCATCATCAACATAAAAACTACCCATACGACCATGATGATTCTCTTCATGAGATTTTCCCTTAAGGCATTGGTTTGTATAATGCCCGTACATTCCACATTTAAAACATTTAACATTTTTTTATGTATTAGAAACACCATTATCGTTGTCCATTGTGTTAATTAGTCCCTTTCCTTTGAAATTACCAGCTTTGTTTTCTTATTTTCCACACCCAAAGCATCTCTTAGTTCTTTTGAAACAATCTCCCTGATGCCTCTTACCACATGATTTGCATGAGGGAAATTGAACTTTATTTCCTCTATAATCATCAGGAAACTCCATATTTCTATTATTTACCGAGTTAAGAAACTTACCAAAGTTGATATTATTGATCATATTATGAGATTACTGATTAGGCATAATAACGATGTTTCACCTTCCAATTCTCGTTTCATTTGGTTGCTCATGACGAATAACATTCCACTGTCCATCATATTCTCTATTAACATGAATCTTCTTGTTTCCACCCATTTTCTTAAACCTAAAAAGAATAGTGTTAGTGGAAAAAATCATACTAGGAAAACAATATAAAAAAGTTTGAGTAGTTGAAATCTCTAACATCTTAGGTTTAATCCTAGGTTATTCATGATCTTTACCATAATTCTAGGATTGTAACCAATACTTTTCACATAACTTTATAGACATCCCTAGACATACCATAGAAATATCTCTGCGGATCACACTAAAGTTTTAGCATCCTAGTTTCTAAAGGTTTACTAAACCTTCAGTATGATACCAACTGTAGATACCCAAGATTGATGTACATATACATTACATTACATTTTTGGAATACTTAATACATGACAAAAACAGATGCCCAAAGACTGTATTAGTTTAGTGTCTTTTGAAACTCGGACCATAATCTTCAAATCATGGTGGAAGATCTTCAACATCTCCCATAAAGATCTTTCCCTTTTTTCATACATAAACCCTTTCTTTATATCCTAGGGAATAGAAAACATAAAAATGGTGAGCTCAAATGCTCATTAAGGGTAACCATTGAGAACATAAAACTATCTATAAACATTTGAACGTAAAAACATGAGCATAAAACATGAGTGATGACATAAATCTTAGAAGTACATAAGGAATTGATCACAAAGGAACATTAATCATGATACAATATCATGGGAATAAAACATGTAATTGTGGAAAACCATTAAGCACATGTTATGATTTCCATAGTAGCTATGTAATTTCTTTCAAGACCATCATAGTGTACAAAGTCCATTACTGAACCAGGTTTACTTGTCGTTCCAGCCCTATTATACTGAACCAGATTTACTAGTTGTTCAATCCATGTCTATCTCATGAGATATTAATATTTACCCAATGAATTTGAGCGAGATATAGGTCCCACCCATCTCATAATGAAATCATTATTTTGTGTGCCAAAAAATCAACATAAATTGTAATGCCCAGACCCCAGTTACCAGAGTCGGTGCATTGTTACATAACATAGGCATGATTACAAGGAATCAATTACTGAAGGACCGATCAGTATAACAGTATTAGAAAATAGATTACATACATGAATCTTAACATTACAACTTGAAAATAAATAAAACAAGAATTTATTCCATTAGAAACATCCAAGAATATTAGATTATTCCTCCATGTTACTCATAAATAACTTCTTCATATCCTAAGAAAATGAAACATAAGAAATGGGTGAGCTATCATTCTCAGTAAGGGTAAGCAATACAACAGAATATAACATACATATTTATCATGGTGTATAATTGAAACCACATGCATTTACCAATAGTAAACATGAATAATTTTATGGAAGGAATATGAGTTGAGTAAATAATTCCATAATAAAACATAACCATGGGTATTCTAAAAGTACAATGACCACATGAACAATAAATATTTTCCCATAATGAGGGAATGTATAATGACAGACATTCTGAAACATTTTGTCAAGGCCTCGGCCAAGACGTCTAAAAATGATTAAGGCCTCAGTAAAAACAAAATATAAAATTGGGAAAGGCCTCAGCCAATTCCACGTCTAGTTGTCTCAGGAGACCTACTGATTATTGGAGGAGTTATAGCAGGCTCAACCCATCACTTACTAATTCCAAAACATTCCTCATATGAAAAGGTTGAAATATAACATATACATTCGTATTAAAACTAACATACGAAATGTCAATACTTTAACCATAAACCATGAATGGTATAAAAATAGAACATCCGTAGTCAAACATAACACAAAACCTTCAATACAATATTGAAGTTTTGTATCATAATAAATCAACTTCAAGTAAACATAAAATCCATCAAAGGATGTTCACAAAGATGAAATAAAATTTTTTTTTAGAGAAATATCTCTTTCTATTTTGAAATAATTTAAGAGTCGAATAATTATAAAGAAAACATTTATTTTGAAAATATTATTATAAGATTGTAAGTGAAGATTCAACGATGTTATAACGGAAAAAAATAGCCACACCCTCCGTATAAGTTAAAAAAACATTCTTATCATAATTTTCTCAAAAAGGTCATAAAGTACCTTGTTTGGAAAATGACGGAAAGATTCCTTTCAAAACATATAAAGAAAAAATAATGTTATAAATGACTTTACCCCATTGTCTAGTTAATAGTAAAAATGTTTTGAAATAAATTCTTATGAAACATGGATGTGGATGATAAATAGGTCCGAGTAGATAATTACGTATAAACATCCTCGGATAATAAAGAGATTGTGAAATTTACCCTTACCTTGTACTTTTCCTTGGTCAAGGGTAGGTTAACCTCCAGAATAATAGTGAAATAATTATTATAAAATTATACAAGAATCATATACATTAATATGATATCATATATGATCTTTTAATATTGCTTCGATAATAATATATTAGTATTATCGTCATTTAAAGTGTTAACTGATTCATTTTCTTTTATACGATTTGTTATGTAAGTAATGTTTATTATGGATAGGATGAATCTTATTCATATTTAGAATGGTATTAAGTCTTTAAACATTATTTTTAATAATCTAATTAAAATAAGTCTTGAATGGATAAGATGGGAATGAATCTCATCACGTTCGTGGAGACGGTAATCTGTACGTACGCACGAGCAACAATACCACTATTTTGATATTAAAATAACATATAATTGGATAGTATATCATATATAAAGAATAATTATCATGTTATTTTTATTATTAACATCAATTAAAAATCATTATTATATCCATCCAGATAATAATATATTGAATAACAATTACACCAGGACCTGGAGACGGTATGATGTACGTACACACGTATGGTGACATGTCATTCAAAGGATGGATAGAATAATGAATATGGTTGTACCATATTTATAATAACATCACAGTATATATAATATACTGGAGTTATTATTTTATAATTTAAACAAAAAATAATGAGGAAGTGGAAGAAGAAAGTAACTTGAAAGAGGTGAGGGAATATTTACCTCTTCTTCGAGTTCTTCCTTTTGATTTGATAAATAGGGATATTTAGGATGGATTTTTGACAAAAGGAAGGACTCTAGGATGAAGGGAGGATATTTGAGAGGTTATTTGAGCTGGTTTTGCCTGAGACAAATGTCTTTGAAGGTTTGAATTAGAGAGAAGTGTGAGTGCCATTTTATAAGAGGGGTGAGGGGCACCTTAGGAAAAGCTAGAAATTTTATTTTATATTAAAATCATTTTCGGTTTCTAATTTCTAAAAAATATATTATTTAAAATATAATGTGTGTATGGGTCGAAAAACACTCAACCAATAGGTTTTAGACATGTTTGGATCACTATATTGACTTTATCTTTTAGATTTAACTCTTAGTTAAATAGTTTGACATTTACCATGTCTCATTGTATATTTATATTATAGGGTTAAAAAACTTACTATATACTTCCAATAGAACCCAAATAAGCTCATTAATGATACAAATATCATTATATAAGTTTTTTGTCTGAACATTAGATTTTTAAGAATAGAATATTAATTAATAATATAATATTGTTTTTAAAAACTCTTTTATGTCAATTTTGACACTATTGGGTATTTTTTTCAAAATTCAAAACATCATTATTTCTTCGAAAAAATTTCATCTAACCAACCATAATATGTCATATTAACCTATAAAATTAGGGGAATTTATAAAAAGTCTCAAATTACATTTATTTGGATATTTATAATGTCAATTATTTTAATCTTTCATTAATTTGGTAATTATTTCATCTTCATTGTGTCATAAATAAATTACAATATTTAGTGTCTAAAAAATATAAATAAATTCCCATTATTTAGGAAATAGTTTTATCTTTCTAATGAATATTTATAGTCTAATTTATATTATGTGTAACACTATATTAAAAATGTGTTAGTTATTAAACATTGATTTTAACTCTTTTTACTCTTCATTGAATTAAATAATAACAAATGTCCTAATATAATCCAAGTGGACATAAAGGATCATATTTTATTCCTAAGGTTGTTCTTGGTGGAATTATACGTATCCAATAGAATTAGGAAAAGTGGTACGGTAACAATAATATCATTTTTACCCTAAATTACCCTATTTACCTTTAACTGTGGTAAATAAAAGTAAAAAAGATACTATTCACCAAAAATTATTTTCATCTTATTAAACCAAATTTTACATATTTCTATCAGTAATGACTCTCAGATTTTTGAAATTCAACTCACAGAAGAGGTAAAATTATGTTTTATGTAAATTTTCAAATGCTCCTCGGAGGTGGGTAAAAGATGGTAAAAAGATCAGAAAATTTTTAATATATATAAAATTATTATAAACTGAATCCAATGAATTACATTGAACATATATAGGTATAATGTATCTATTTTTACATAAAATAAATTTAAATAAAATAAATAATTATTTAAATAAAAATTCTGTTTTAAACTATAACTTAGTGTTTTTCAGTATTCATTAAGAAATGAATGTTTTCAGAAAAAATACAAAAAATTCACCCTATGATAATTTCGATAGTCCGAATTCAAAAATGAATTCTATTTTAACAATTTCGAAACATTAAAGTTTCATTAATTAATTTAAAATTAATTCCCATTGTCAAAACAAAAAAGCATATTTTTAATAAATAATAACCTTCATAAGATTGACACTTGTTCATGTCCAATTTTAAAGCGAAATTACATACAATGACCATCATTGGATTAAATGGTAAAAATTTAATCTAATTATACCTCCAAATCATTAAATTGTATAATTCAACACTATAAATTATTTTGATTAAAAAAGTTGTTTTCAGTTAAAATATAGTATTCGTCACTATTCACCCAAATATGAATGTTATCAAAAAAGCACCAAAAATTTATTAAAACTAAATTATTATGTCCCAATTCTGAAGAACAAGTTTATTTTGTAAAATTGAATATATAAAAGTTTCAAATATTGGATTTAAAAAGGGTTCGCCATTAAAAGGCAGTAAAATCTCTTTTTTGTGAAAAATAATTCTTTTATCTGGAAAAAATGAATTTTTTCTTACATTATGTCTAAGAAACTAATAATATGGATTCTAAAATTATATGGATTATATAAAGTTCAAAATTTAGTTAATGCTATTCATAATCACTTTTGAATGGATAGTTTGGTAAGTCGTGGTGTGCTTGAACTTAGTGTTGCGTGTAGTGAAAGTTATTGCATTACTTCGAAAAAATAACGTACTATAAAATCTTCGGGTGTTACATTCTTCCGTCCTTCAATAAATTGCATCCTTTCAATTTGAAATTGTTCTTTGAAAATAAAATTTTGAAAATAAAAAACTCCTTTGTGGGAAAATCCACATCAGAAATTTGGTAAATAATATTTATTCTTAATAAGAGGAAAATGGGAATGAAAAAGTCACCACCAAATTATGATCTCAATTAGGATAAAATTGGTGAAAATTAGAGACACATAATCGGAGGAAAATGTAAATATTTATGGGGAGTTATTGAGTTTATTAGTCATAAACAATTTTAGAATTGAGGGCCTCAAAGCCATCAATCTATGATGATTAAAATATCATCTATTCAAAAAAACATAAGGTATTAGGATAAAAAAATTTTAGTTTCAAGATACCTTACCTAAAGTTTAAGAATTAATTTCTTCATAGAATAAGAGAATAAAAAAAAATATATATACATGACAAGTAGAGGTCCACCCTTTAACTAATTTCTACCAAAAAGTCATCTTTCACTCTAAAAGATAATAGAACTTAAAAAAAATTCTATTTAACCTATTTGTATAGGGTTCCAGAAAAATTAATTTATAATTCATCTACCAGACTTTTTAAAAATAGTTACATTATTCAATCCAGGACATCACGTGGGCCAGTGGTAGGTGATACACCCTTGTAACGCTTCAGTTGCAGGTTCAAGTCTTGCGGCCTTGCCGACACGATGGGTTTGCGCTCGACCTATGGGTTTTCCTATTAAGGAAATCCAAAAAATAATCTCAAACTATAATTATCCAAAATACTTCTGTCCAAACTCACAGTCCAAAATTTATAAGGAAGGTAAACACAATGAATTTTTTTTGTCATGTAGTAAATGTGTACACCTTTATGATGTATTCTTTTAAAACACTACAACATCCTAGATTACCATAAAACCTTATTGATTACATTCATGCTTAGATATAACTTATAGAATACAGTATATAATCTTTCTATCCAAAAATGTTGTAAACTGCAAAAATGATAAAATATAAAAATCATTAATCAATTTTAAGGTAGTCAAGAATATCCAATATAATTTATCCAAATCAACAATCTCTTATTCCAAAATCAGTACCACATTATCGGGACTATATTAAGGATTACCTTTCCTTCAACCAAGTATTTACCAAAAAGTGTAGCATACTATTAAGTCACTTTTATTAGAACCATACAATCTCAAATCCTCAATAAACTAGTACTACAGTACAATTCTTATTTATCTCCATAACTCATATAACCAGTATATTGCTGATACAACACTCAAATGAAATAACTCTATAATGATAACATAACAAAACTAGTCATTACTCTTAATTTGAGGGAGTATCATTACTTTATTATTATCCAATAGCATCATTTGCAGTATACTCTGATGACTAGGAAATTGATTCGCATAGTGTCCCCACGCCTTGTAGATGAAGCATTTTACATTTGAAACCTTTTTATTACCCTTGTAATCACATAACTGGTGTCCTTTTTCTCCACACTTTTAACAAACTCTCATTCCCTTCATGCATTTACCAAGGTGATTTTTCCACAGTAATCACATATGGGGAAATCCTTCTTTTTCCTCTTCCATTTATCCATCTTTCTCTCTTCCATCCTTTTATTATCTTGATTCCCATCAAATCCATAGGATTCAGAGAATTATTTACTTATCTAATAAACACGTGATACTATTTATTCATATATTGAGAATACATGGGAGACTATTTACCTTCTAAATGTTGGCTTAATACCGTGAAAGATATGTATGACAACCCTGCTTTCATTTCAAACATCAACGTGATTTATTACATAAACTATTCACTTGATACAACATGGAAGATCGAGAGGTCTAGTGTCTTTGAGGCTTATGATAATTACATAACACTTAAAACATGAAATACAACATCTTTATTGAAAACTTCTTTTACATGACCACTACATTCCCTCGTACTTAGCATTGCAAGGGATAACCTGAGGACATGCATAAGAAAATGGTGAGCTATAAAGGCCAACAGGGGAATAAACATGGAATAAATGTGGAGTAAAATACATGTTAGAAAAATAGGCATATCAATATAGCACAAGAGAAATATGTACATAATGGCATGATAAATCATGATAATCATAACATGGAAATGTGGCAACAACACTGAATATGGAATTAGCATGAGCTGAGGCTCATTGCACATAGAGGATGAGTAAATCCTCATAGAACATAAATCACGAGTAAACCCTCGTTTCACTTGAATTTTCATGAGTCAATACTCATTGAACTTAACGTATCATGATACTATACTTTACCCAAATGCATGTGAGTGCTATAAGGGCACACCCTTCTTAAACATTTCATTTCATGCATAAGTGTGCCACAGAGATCATAAAACATGGATTCATAAAACATAATAATTTATTCCATAATAAAGGAATGTGTAATTAATAAATTATACTTTATAATCCATAAGTAAATGTGCATAAAGGTGAATACCCTTGATGGAGAAATGGGCATGGTATTCACTACACAATGGAATTGGCTTAGAAAATCGGTGCGATTTCGGTAGCATAACGGCGTGACATAAGAATTCATAAAAATGGTTGATGAGAGAGAAAGGGGTTCCAAATCATATTTACATGTAATGGATAGTAAGGAGGTCATATATATACATGTACCAACAATTGTAATGGAATTTTGATTCATGATAAAAAGTATTTCTTGAATGTAAATGAGGAGAGAGAAGTTCCTTTCGGAATTTCGGCATAGTAACGGGTGTAAATGGGAGGCATTTAATGAGAGATAAAGAGGTCTCCCATAATTAAAACATAAATAGGGATATATGATGGAGGTTCTAAACCATACCCCAACATTCATAATTGAAATTAAAAGGAAAAAACAACTTAATGAAAATTGGACAAAAATGAGAAAGGAGGAAAAAAACACTTACATGGATGTGTGATTCCAAAGGCTTGAGAGAGGCATGAGAGAGTCTTATTGGGAGCATGGGGAACCTTTATATGATTCTGCATAGAGTAGGGAAGAGGTTGGATGAACTCCAAAGGCTTTGAGTTAGTAGAAAGTGAGATCTTGGGTGGGTTTATATAGGAAAGGTGAGTGAATTCATTATTAATTAGGTTTGGGACCCCTTATATTAAATAAATCCAAACCACAAACCATACCATGGTTTTTGCATATGTTTTTTGGAAAAGGGAAGAGGAAAATAATATTTTATAAGGCCAAATTTGGAACTTCTTAAAATAATGGGGTTGCTTATGTGGTGGTGAGTCACACTCCCATGGAAAATAATTTAAAAAGACAAGATGTTTAATAAGTCTTGAGGGGTCCATTAATGCTTTGTAAAATAATTCAAACAAACCCAAAATCACATTATTTTAATGGAAAAACACATATTGGACGAACATAAATCTTATAGTATTTTATTACATCACTATTGGGTCATTATGATGTCATAAAACACATTATATATTTAAATGGTATTTAATTTTTACCCAAAAACTTGACTGTCTCAAAAAAATTATGAAAAATAAACTGTTGGATAATTTTGACGTCATGATTCCATAAATAACTTTTATTTTATCTAAATAATTTTCTAAATATTTTAATTTTCACTTTTAAAATAAAAACCGACATTTATAAAAATTTCACGGGTTTTGACAAAAATGGCTTTCAAACGTTAATAAAAATTACAATTACATTCATAAGATTATAAGATCATTTATATTTAATAAAAATTTATTTAATAATAATAATAATATTTTATTAAAATATTATTTAATTCAAAAATCTCTTAATTTAATAAAATATATTTCTTAATTAAATCATAACTAAAAACACTATTTGTACTTTAAGAACTATTTACAATGTATCAATAATGACAAGAAAGTATATTCATTGTTATATACAAAAATAATGTACATGAACATAGTACTAGCGATTTGTTACATAAACCCTTAAAACAATTGCATAAGACCTAAGGGTAAGATGTGCGATGGTGACAGACTCTTGGGGTGGCTCAGATAACATCGCTCGAGTGGTAATCTCTATCAACTTCTACTTTTCCCGTAGATGGTCCCATTTGAGCTTGACCTGATGAAGCTCAGCTTGGGCTTGGTCAAGAGAGAAGCCCAAGGATGCCACCTCTTTTCTGAGCTCCGACAAAGGGGCTTCATATGGAGCAATTCTACTAGATGAGGCCATCGCTTCCTTTTTATGAGTAAATTGGGTTTGTTAAAGCCCTATATTTATACTAATCATGTGATCACTATTAAACGGCTATAAAAAACATGGTCACAATTCTTAACATAAAACCAAAGAAGTTGACATTTTATATAAATATTTTACATAATGCGACATTTAATTAGATCAAGAGGTATTTACATTAATAAAACATTGGGTCGTTACAATATTCCCCCCTTAAGAAATTTCACCCTCAAAATATCCTTTTCCAACACTAAAACAGATGTGGGTAACTCAGCTTCATCATTTCCTCTGATTCCCAAGTAGCTTCTTCAAAATTTTGGTTTCGCCACAACTCTTTGACGGGGGGCATTGTCTTATTTCATCGAAATTTTTCTCTACGATATAATATCTTCACTGGTCGGTCCTCATAAGAAAGATCATCCTCCAAATGTACCACCTCTGAAGAGATTACATGTGAAGGGTCCGTTATATACTTCCTTAAGAGGGATACATGAATGAAATCAGGTACATTGGCCATGGTAGGTGGAAGTGCTAGTCGATAGGCCAAAACCCCGACACGATCAAGAATATCTAAGGGGCCGATGTACCTTGGACTTAACTTCCCTTTCTTTATAGACCTCATGACCTTCTTCCACGAAGATATGCATAGAAAAACCATGTCTCCAACTTTAAACTCAAGGTCTCGTCGATGATTATCTACATAACTCTTCTGTCGACTCTGGGCTTCCTTGATATGATGCTGAATGATTTTCACCTTCTCCACCATTTCCTTGACCATTTATAGTCCAAGCTGCTTACGTTCACCGACCTCATCCCAACATGATAGTGTTCAACACCTTTTTTCATACATGGCTTCATATGGTTCCATTTGGATGCTCGAGTGGAAACTGTTATTATAAGAGAACTCAACCAGAGGAAGATTTTGATCCCATCCTCCTTTAAAGTCCATTGAGCACGCTCTCAACATATACTCAAGTGTTTGGATAGTCCGCTCGGATTGGCCATCTGTTTGAGTATGATAGGCCATACCGAAGTTCAGTTCAACATTCAGAGTTTTGAAGACACCTCCAAAATTTAGAGGTGAATCTTAGATCTTGGTTAGACATAATAGATAGTGGTTCTCTATGCAACCATACCACTTCCCTGATATAAATCCTTTCTAGTTCATCCAATGATAAATCCTCCCGAATATAAGTAAAGTATGCAGTCTTTGTAAGACGATCCACAACAATCCATATTGCATTGTTTCCTTTGGATGTCCTCAAAAGTCCGGTGAAAAAGTCCATGGTGATGTTCTCCCATTTCCATTCTGGTATGGGCAATGGTTTCATCATCCCATTAGACTTCTGCCTCTCTTCCTTCACTTGCTGGCACACCAGGCACTTTGATGTATATTCAGCGATCTCCTTATTCATATTATCCCACCAAAAGTTTTCTCGGAGGTCTCGATACATATTTGTGCTCCCTAGGTGAATAGAGATATTTGAACTATGTGAATCATCCAAAAGTTCCTTCTTCATCTCCGGACTTGATGGAACACATATTCTTTTCCCAAACCTCACAATTCCTTCTTCATTAATATTAAAATCTGAGGATTTCACTTTTGTGATAGCTTCCACTTTTTCTTGAATTCCTACATCATCCTTTTGAGCATCCTTTAACCTTTCCAAAATTGATTATTGAGCAATAATTTTTGAAAGGATTGATGATGTTCCCTTCTTTATGATTCCCATGTACATATTCATCAAGTCTAAGAAGATTGGATCCTTCTCAATTCTAATCATTTTTAGAATCGCTGGGTCCTTTATACTTAGGAAATCTTCCACCTTGTTCGCTTTCCCAGGGTGGTAATGTATAGAACATTCATAATCCTTGATGAGATCTATCCAACTTCTCTGGTGCATATTAAGCTCTTTCAGTGTGAATATATATTTAAGACTCATGTTGTCAGTATATATCTCACATTTCTCCCCATAGAGATAATGCCGCCAGATTTTCAAGGCAAAGATCACCGCTGCCAACTCTAGATCTTGCGTTGGATAGTTTTTCTCATGGATTTTCAACTGCTTTGAGGAATAGGATATCACTTTATCATTCTCCATTAGCACACAGCCTAATACTTTCTTCAAAGCATCATTGAATACAACAAAAATTTCCACACTTGTGGGTAAAGTGAGCATGGGCACAGTGATAAGCCTCTTTTTCAACTCCTTGAAGATTTTTTTGCATTCATCACTCCAAGATAACTTCAATCCCTTTCTAGTTAGCTTGGTAAGATGGTTTGGAAATTGTGAGAAATTTATCACAAATCGTCGATAATATCCATATATCCCCATGAAGCTACGGATATCCGTTACCGATGTTGGCCTCGCCCATCCCTCAATTACATTTGTTTTGCAGAGATCCATAGATATCCCCTTGCCTGTGATGATATGGAAAAAGAATGAGACTTCCTTAAACCAGAACTCACACTTTCTATTCTTTTCATAGAGTTTCTCCTTGCGCAAAGTCTCCATTATAGTTCTTAAATGCTCCTCACTATCCTCCTTGCTTTTAGAGTATATTAGAATATCATCTGTAAAGACTACCACAAATTTGTCTAGGTAATCTCTAAATACTCTATTAATCAAGTCCATGAAGATTTATGGAGCATTGGTGAGTCCAAAAGGCATTACTATGAATTCATAATGCCCATATCTTGTACGAAAAGTAGTCATGAGGACATCTTCCTTCTTCACCCTTACTTGATAATATCCTGACTGCAAATCTACCTTGGAGAAGTGTTGTGCTCCACACACCTGATCGAACAACTCATCGATCCATGGTATAGGATACTTGTTCTTTATCATGATTTTGATAAGTTCTCGATAATCGATGCAAAGACGTATTGACCCATCCTTCTTCTTGACGAAGAGTACTGGTGCATCCCATGGTGAAGCACTTGGGCGTATAAACCCTTTATACAGATTCTCCTGTAGTTGTTTCTTCAGCTCTTCAAGTTCCACGACAGCCATTCTATATGGAGTCTTGGATATTGGTAGCTCCCCTGGTGTAAGTTCAATTGGGAATTCAACATCTCTTCTAGGAGGAAGACTAGGTAGTTCGTCGGGAAACACTTCAGCGAATTCCCTCACAATAGGCATTTCTTCAAGGATGGTTTCTTCCTTACACTCAATCATCTGAGCCAGATACTCATGCTCATAGGGTAGTAATATCCATGCTTGAGATGATGGAGCTAAAGGATATTCATCTTCCTCCTTACACTTGTAAAGAATCGGGGGTCGATTCTCCATATGGAGTTTGATTTCCTTCTCCAGACAATTTATTTTGGCTCTATATAAGGAAATCCAATCAATGCCAAGAATTGCTTCAAATTCCACTATAGGGAGTCTGATGAGGTTTTCTAGGAAATTCAATCCACAGATTATAATAGGGGGAGGACTTATATTTATGGGATGCAATGATTGACCCATTTTCCATACTCAACAATATCATCACTTCCATGATTTTTGGTGGTGCTGGGATTGTTCTACTAAACTTTTGAGATATAAAAGAATGCGTAGAACCTGAATCAAAAAGTTCATTCGCTATTCTTTAATGAATAACTAGTGTACCTTTCACCACTTCGTTTTTGGGGTTCACTTCGGTAGAAGTGATGGAAAAAGCTCTTACTTGATGCCTTGGAGGTTGTTGGTTGCCTCCAAAAACCTTTGGATTAGGGCACTGATTTTCAAAAAACCCTGGTTCTTTGCATTTGTAGCAATGAACAATGCGTTGAGGTTCGAATGGAGCGTTCCTCTCCTCTGCCGTAGCCGCGGGTCTTTTTTCCGACAGTTAACAACTAGGTGCCCTTTTCTTCCAACCCAATGCATTTCCTTGTCCCCTTGAGGCAATTTCTAGGGTGCTTCTTTCCCCACTTTTGGAAAGTGGGGTGCTGGATCTTCTTAGCACCATTGGATTTATCCGTCGGACCGCCAGCATTGATGTCCACCTTATGCTTCTTGTCCCCATGATACCCCTGTGATTCCCTGATCTCCATTTTGACCTTAAGGGAACATAGGACAATTTCCTCATAACTGTCGAAGTCACGGATCGCTAATGCTTTCCACAGGCTAGGCTTCAGCCCACAAAAGAAGCGATCAACCTTTCATTCAGGGGTAACGACAAAGCCAGAAGCATATCATGCCAGCCTTGTGAATTTTGCCTCGTACGCTCCAACATATTTTTATTCTTTTTGCTAGATGGAAAGTAAGTCCCTTTTCATCTTATGAGGGAGGGTGTGCGGAACATATTTATCAAAAAACATATTCTGGAAATCCTTCCATTCCAACGCATCGATCTCATCCATAGGCTTCGTATTTTTTATCAACGTCCACCATTGATCAGCTTCACCCTCCATATGATAAGCCGCCATGAGAACCTTCTCTTGTTCAGAACATTGAAGGATGGAGAAGATCTTTTTAAAAGAGTTGATCCATTGTTCCGCGATCGTGGGATCGGATGATCCACTAATAGTAGGAGGCCTTTGTATCATTAAGCTCTTGATAATGACTTTTTCCTTCTTATGGGGGTTTGGACATTCCTCTTGACCTGTGTTTCTATTCAAAGATTGAGTTAGCTGAGAGGAAATGTGACAAAGTTCATGATTCCCGCTCCCATTGGATTGGGCATCTCATTAGTATAGTCATCACAGTGATCTTCACACCGGTTGTTAGCCTAAGTCCTCATATTACTGTCCATTGGATGGAATAAAAGGAATGTTAGGGGGTAACACATGAAGGGTAATCCAATGAAAAAAGTTGATGACTTACAAATAAAATTTTATTTCCTTAACTCATGAGTCTATATGATTTAATCTAGGCTTTTCATGATCTAATTTGTAACATATATTCTCGGGGGCATTTTTTTAATTCCCTTAATAAGGGTTCATACTATGCTTGTGAATTTATCAAAACATATCCCCCGGGAGTGTCATAACCAAGAGTCTATCAAGACCCGTTGTCATGGACCAGTTCCCGTTCGAGTCTAGCTCAAAGCAGTGTTTTCGGGTTTTACCCCTAGGATACATCTATGCCAGAGCCGCCTCTACATGCTCGTATCCAAACAGGGATGTATTTGTTTGATAAACCACTTACTCAGTACTTACCAAAACTTAGGGATGTTTTTATTTTACTTATTCTTGTATCTAAGGCTTTACTAAGGTTTTTTAATCCTAATCCCAAAAATAACTAAACATATTCTCTGATACCAACTATGACCACCCTGCTTTTATTAGAAACTTAAACATGATTTATTATATAAACTATTCACATGATAAAACATGGAATATCGAGAAGTCTAGTGTCTTTTGGGATTAGGATCATTCCATAACACTTAAAACATGAAATAAAACATCTTTATTGAAAACTTCCATTACATGACCACTACATTCCCTCGTACTTAGCATTGCATGGGATATTCTCAGGACATGCATAAGAAAAGGGTGAGCTATAAAGCCCAGTAAGGGAATAAACATGGAATACATGAGGATTACAATACGTGTTAGAAAATAGGCATATAGATAGATCACAATAGAAATATGGACATAAAGGCATGATAAATCATGATAATCATAACATGGAAATTTGGCAACAACACTTAACATAAAATTAGCATGAGCCAAGGATCATTGCACATAGAGCATGAGTAAATCCCCATTGCACATGAATCATGATTAACCCTAATTGCACTTTATTTATAACTAGTCAAGACTCATTGCACATGATTTATCATGATACTATACTTTACCCAATGCATTAGAGCGCTATAAGGGCGCACCCTTCTTAAACATTTCATTTCAGGCATAAGTGTGTCACATGGATCATAAAACATGGATTCATAAAACATAATCATTTATTCCATGATAAAGGAATGTGGAATTCATACATGAAACATTATAATAAATAAGTAAATGTGTATAAAGGTGAGTACCCTTGATGGAGAAATGGGCATGGTATTCACTACACGATGGCATTGGCTTAAAAAATCGGTGTGATTTCGGCAGCGTAACGGCGTGACATAAGAATTCATAATAATGGATGGTTAGAGAGAAAGGGGTTACTCATAATATTTACTTGAAATGGAAAGTAAGGAGTTCATATAGATACATGTCCCAACAATTGTAATGGAATTTAGATTCATGATACAAAAATTATTTCTTGAATGTATATGAGGAGAGAGAAGTTCTTTTCGGAATTTCAGCATAGTAATGGGTGTACATGGGAGGCATTTAATGAGAGAGGAAGGGGTATACCATCATTCAAACATAAAGAGGGAAGTATGAGGGATGTGAGAAACCATACCCCAACATTCATAATTTAAATTAAAAGGGAAAAACAACTTAAATAAAATTGGACAAAAATGAGAAAGGAAGAAAAAAACTTTACTTGGAAGTGTGCTTCCAAAGTCTTAAGAAAGGATTGAGAGAGGATTCTTGGGAGCTTGGGGAACCTTGGGAGGATTCTAGAGAGAGTTGGGAAGAGGTTGGACGATCTCCAAAGGCTTTGAGTAAGGAGGAAGTGGGAGCTTTTGTTGGTTTATATAGGAAAGTTGAGTGAATTCTTTATTATTTAGGTTTGGGACCCCTTATATTAAATTAATCCAAACCACAATCCATCCCATGGTTTTTGCCCATGGTTTTGGAAAAGGGAAGAGGAAAACAATATTTTATAAGGCCAATGTCCGAACTTCTTAAAATAATGGGGTTGCTTATGTGGAGGTGAGTCACACTCCCATGGAAAATAATTTAAAAATACAAGATGTTTAATAAGTTTTGAGGGGTCCATTAATGCTTTGTAAAATAAGTCAAACAAACCAAAAATCACATTATTTTAATAGAAAAACATATATTGGCCGAAAATAAACCTTATAGTATTTTATTACACTACTATTGGGTCATTATGATTACATAAAACAAATTATATATTTAAACGGTAATTAATTTTTACTCAAAAATTTGAATATCTCAGAAAATTATGAAAAATTCACTGTTGGATAATTTCGACATCCTGATTCCAGAAATAAAATTTTCTTAATTAAATAATTTTCTAAATATGTTAATTTTCACATTGAAAAAAACCCCGACATTTATCGAAAATTCACGTGTTTAGACAAAAATGGCTTTCAAACTTTAATAAAAATTACAATTGCATTTATAAGATTATAAGATCATTTATATTTAAAAAAAATTAATTTAATAATAATAATATTTTTTTAAAATAATATTTAATTAAAAAATCCCTTAATTTAATAAAATAGATTTCTTAATTAAATAATAACTAAAAACACTATTTGTACTATAAAAACTATTTACAATGCATCAATAATGATAAGAAATTATATTTATTATTATATACAAAAATAATGTACATGAACATATTACAAGATATTTGTTACATAACCCCTTAAAACAGCCGCATAAGACTTAAGGGTAAGGTGTGCGATGGTGACATACTCTTGGGGTGGCTCAGATAACATCGCTCGAGTGAATATATCTATCAACTTCTACTTTTCACGTAGACGATCCTGTTCGAGCTTGACATGATGAAGCTCGGCTTGGGATTGGTGAAGAGAGAAGCCCAAGGATGCCACCTCTATTCTGACCTCTAAAAAATGGGATTCGTATGGAGCAATTCTATTGGATGAGGCCATCTCTTCATTTTTCTGAGTAAATTGGGTTTGTTAAAGCCCTATATTTATACTAATCATGTGGTCACTGTTCAACGGCTATAAAATCAACGGTCAAAATTCTTAACATAAAACCAAAGAAGTTGACATTTTATATAAATATTTTACATAAAGAGACATTTAATTCGATCAAGGGGGATTTCCATTAATGAAACTTTGAGTCTTTACAATATGATCCTTCTTACTCTTTGGATCATATGTATTGCTGGAGTTCACATTCCTTCTACTGGGAACCATTTCATTACAATGGCATACAATATGTCTGTTTATGAATTACAATGAATAATTCTGAACTTGTACAATACCTAAAGTAAATTGAACAGTTTAGGTATATAATCCATAATCAAAAAAGTATTTTCTTTGAGAAGTATATTCTCGTAAATCCTTCATAATGATTTGTATAGAAAATGAGAATTATCCTAAGAATATCCCCTGAGAGTGTCGTAACCAGGAGTCCAGCAAGGCTCGTTGTCATGCACTAGTTCCCGTTCGAGTCTACCTCAAAGCAGTGTTTTCGGGGTTTTCCCCTAGGTACATCTGTGCTAGATCCGCTTCTACGTTCTCATATCCAGACAGGGATGTATTGCTTTGAAAAACTCACAAAATCTCTACATTACAGAAATTATAAGATGTTCTTCTATACTAATCCTCAAAGTCTTTCTTAGGATAATGTGCTATAACCAGAGTTTATCTAAGTCTTGTTTCCATGGTTTGTATTAAAATTCATTTGATACCAACTGTAACACCCCAACCACAGTTACCCAGAGTCGCTGCATTATCACATAACATTGGCATGATTACAAGGAATCATTTCCCTAAGTACTGATAATTTTAGCAGTCTTGGAAAATATATTACATACATGAAGTTTAACATTACAATTTAAAAAGAAATAAAAAAACAAACTTATTCCATCAGAAACATTCAGGTCTCATAGTTTATGCCTATAAGTTACTCATAAATAACTTTTCATATCTTGGTAAAATGAAACATAAGAAAGGGGTGAGATCAAACGCTAAGTAAGGGTAAGAAATACATTAGAAGATAACATAAATATTAAGCATGGTGAATTATTGAAACCAAATTCATTTACCAATAATAAACATGAATAATTTAATGAATGAATTTGAGCTGAGTAAATAATTCCATAATAATACATAATAATTGATATTCTACTAGTAAAATGACAACATGAACCATCACTATTATTTTCATAATGAGGGAATTTATAATGCCGGACATTCTAAAACATTTCGCCATGGCCTCGGCGAAGATGTCTAAAAAGTATTAAGGCCTTGGACAAAACCAAATATCAAATTGGGAAAGGCCACAGTCAATTCCATGCTTAGTTGTCTCATGAGACCCACCAATGCATCAAGGAACTATAGCAGGCTCCACCCGTCACTTACTAAGTCCAATACATTCCTCATATGAAAAGGTTTAAATATAACTTAAACATTCATATTAAAACTAGCTTACAAAATGTCAATTATTTAACCATAAACCATGAATGACATAAAAATAGCACATTCGTATTCAAACATATCACAAAACCTTCAATATAATATGGAAGTTTTGTATCATAATAAATCAACTCCAAGTAAACTTAAAATCCATTAAAGGATGTTGACATAGATGAAATTAAAATCTTTTTTAGAGAAATATGTCTTTCTATTTTGAAATAATTTAAGAGTCAAATAATTATAAATAAAAGATTTATTTTGAAAATATTATTATATGTTTTTAAGGGAAACTTCGATGATGTTATAATGGCGGAAAATAGCCGCACCTTCCGTATAAGTTAAAGAAACATTCTTATCTTAATTTTTTCAAAAAATTCACAAAGTACCTTGTTTGGAAAAAGACTGAAAGATTCCTTTCAAATAAAATAAGGTCAAATAAGGGTATAAATTACTTTACCCCATTTTCTAGTATATAGAAAAAATATTATGAAATACATTTTTATGAAACATGGATGTGGATGATAAAGATGTCCGAGTAGATAATTACGTATAAACATCCTCGGATAATAAAGAGATTGTGAAATTAACCCTTAACTTGTACTTTTTCATGGACGAGGGTAGGTTAACCTCTTTTATAATGGTAAACTAATTTGTATTAAATTATAAAATAATAATATACATTAATATAATATCATATATGATCTTTTAATATTTATTCGTTAATAATATCTTAGTATTATCGTCATTTCGGGTGTTAACTGATTCCTTTACCTTTATATACTTTGTTATGTAACTAATGTTTGTTATGGATAGGATGTATATTATTCATATTCATAACGATATTAAGTATTTAAACATTATTTTCAATCATCTAATTAAAATTATTCTTGAATGGATACGATGGGGAACGAATCTCATTGCATTCGTGGAGATGGTAATCTGTATGTACGCACGAGATACAATATCATTCTTTTGATATTAAGATAATATATAATTGGATGGTATATCATATATAAAGAAAAATTATCACATTATATTTATTATTTACATCAATTACACATCATTGTTATACCCATCCAAATAATAATGTATTGAATAAAAATTACACCACGATGTGGAGACGGTAAGCTGTACGTATGCATGTCTGGTGACATGTCATTAAAAGGATGGATAGAATAATGAATATGTTAGTACCATATTTATAATAAAATAAAATTATATATAAGATACTGGAGTTATTATTTAATAAAGGAAACAACAATTAAAGAGGAAGTGGATGAAGAAAGGAACTTGAAAGAGGTGATAAAATATTTACATCTTCTTCAGGTTCTTTCTTTTGATTTGATCAAAAGGGATCCATAGGTTGTCCTTATGACTAAAGGAAGGCCTATAGGATGATGGGAGGATAGTTGATAGGGTATTTGGGCATGGTTTTCCCAATCCAAATGGCTTTGAAGGTGTGAATTAGAGAGAAGAGTGGAGTTCCCTTTTATAAGAGGGGTGAGGGGAACCTAAGGAAAATCTAGAAATATTATTTTATAATAAAATCATTTTCAGTTTCAAATGGCTCAAAAATGTAATATTTAAATTCTAAGGTGGAAATGGTTCTAAATCCACTCAAGCAATAGGTTTTAGACAGGTTTAGGTCACTATATTAACTTTATCTTTTAGATTTAACTCTTAGTTAAATAGTTTGACATTTACCATGTCTCTTTGTATTTTTATATTATATGGTTAATAATCATACTATATAATTCCAAGCAAACCCCAAGTGGTTAATTAATGATACACATATCCTTATATAAGTCTTTTGTCCGAACCATAGATTTTTAGGAATAGAATATTAATTAATAATATAATATTTGTTTTAAAAACTATTTTATGTCAATTTTGACACTATTTGGTATTTTTTTCTATATTCATAATAGCATTATTACATCGAACTGAACTCATCCAAACAACCCTAATATGTCATATTAACCTATAAATTTATTCAAATTCATAAAATCTCAAATCACATTTATTTTTATAATTATATTGTCAATTATTTTAATCTTTCATTAATTAGGTAATTACTGCATCATCATTGGGTCATAAATAAATTATAATATTTAATGTATAAAAAATATAAATAAATTAAAATTATCTAAGAATATTTTTATCTTTATAATTAATTTTTATAGTCTAATTTATCTAATGTGTAACCCTATATTAAAAATGTTTTAGTTATTAACCTTTGATTTTAACTCTTTTAACTATTCTTTGAATTAAGTAATAATAAATGTCGTAATCTAATCCAAGTGGACCTAAAGGATAATATTTTATTCCCAATTTAGTTTTTGGTCGAATTACACTTATCCAATAGAATTAGGATATGTGTTAGGGTAATAATAATATCATTTTTACCCTAAACTACCCTATTTACTTTTAACCGTGGTAAATAAAATTAAAAAGTTACTATTCACCAAACATGATTTTAATCATATTGAACCAAATTTTACATACTGATATAAACCGTGTCTCTCAGATTTTTGAAATTCAACTCACAGAAGTGGTAAAATTATGTTTTATATAAATTTGCAAATGCTCCTAGGAGGTGGGTATATGACGGTAAAAAGTTTAATAAAATATTTATATATCTAAAATTATTATAAACTGACTCCAATGAATTACATTGAAATTATATAGGTATTATGTAAAAAAATTTAATTGAAATAAATTTAAATAAAATAAATAATTATTTAAATAAAAATTCTGTTTTAAACTATAACTTAGTGTATTCACTATTTATCAAGAATTGAATGTTTTCAGAAAAATATCAAAAATTATACCTACGATAATTTCTATATTAAAAATTCAAAAATTAATTCCATTTTACCAATTTGAAAACATATAAGTTTCATTAATTTAATTTTAAATTAATTCTCATTGCCAAAACCAAAAAAGCGTTTTTTAAGAAATAATAACTATCAAAAGATTGACACTTATTTATGTCCAATTTTAAAGTGAAATTACTTACAATGACCATCATTGGATTATATTGTAAAAATATAATCTAATTATACTTCCCAACCATTAAAATGTATTATTTTACACAATAAATTATTTTGAATAAAAAAGTTTTTTTAGTTAAAATATAGTATTTTTCACTATTCACCAAAATATGAAAGTTATCAGAAAAACATCAAAAATCTATTGAATCTAAATTCTTATGTCCCGATTCTAAAGAATAATTTTGTTTTTTCAAATAAAATATATAAAAGTTTCAAATATTGGATTTAAAAAGGTTCTCTATTAGAAGGCGGTAGAATTTGATTTTTTTAAAAATAATTCTTTTATCTAAAAAAATGAATTTGTTCCTACATTATGTTTAAGAAACTCATAATATGTATTATTAAATTATAAGGATTATATAAGGGTAAAAATTCAGTTTATACTATTCATAACCGCTTTTAAATGGCCAGTTTAGTAAGTCGTGGTGCGCTTGAACTTAGTTTTGTGTGTAGTGAAAGTTACTACATTACATTGAAGAAATAGCGTACAATGAAATCTTGAGGTGTTACATAAATCATTCATCAAAACCCAATGAATAAAATGAGTTTCATATACATCATCCCATCATTACGTAATCTATATAAAAAATGGATATAATTTCATCATATAAAAAATAAAACCATGTAAATAATAGGGACATTATACATGAAGAATATCCATATTAAATAATGTCATCTTAGATGGAAAATAATTTGGATAAAACACTTGAAATTAAATCTTGAAAAAAATATCCTTTCTTCTTGAAAATCATTTACTTTTCTCAAAATGCAATGAAATTTTAAAAGATTTTTTTTTTGAAATTAAAAATGAAATATTGTATTGGATGCTTCATGTAAATAAGATGTTATGAAACTATAAAAATTTTCATGCCATATAAGTTAAAAAACATTATTCTCGTACTTTTTCTTGAATAGTCAAAAGGTATCTCGTATTGTAGACAAAAGAAATATTCCTTCCACCTCATGTGGTAAAATCCAAAAAGGGTAAAAATTACTTTAAACATACATGGAAGAACAATAAAAACATTATGAAAACATTTTTTTAGAAAACATGGAAATGGATGATAAATATAACCCCAGTAAATACTTATGAATAAATAATCACGAATAAGAACGAAATTGGAATAATTATCCCTTACCTAATGTCCAATTTCTTTTGTACGTGTCCAAAACTCATGTATAATGATATAAATAATGTCATTGATTTATTCAAGAATCATAGTCATTTTTATGACATCACATTTGATTCATTTATGCCTTTATATTACCCATTCATTTGTCAATTCCTTGTTGAAGAAACATTTTGGGTAATAATCATTTCATTTATCATACGTGTTTGGACTTGGTGTTATTGATATTATCAGGATTTAATTACATCCAGAATGTAAAACATGATTTATATATCATATATAAATTCATTAAATAAATAAATATATATATAATAGGTAGATAAATGAAATGAAATATACCGTTTATGGAGACGGTAGGCCGTACGTATGCATGAACGTTGTTTTCCTTTCCTTATTGACTTGAATGGAAGTAAGTACATGAAATAAATATATATATATATATATACATAAATATATTAGAATTATTATTTCATATATCTCATTATTATTCATTAGATATACTTTATAATCATTCTATAATGGTGAACATGGAGAATGAATCTCATCGCGTCGTGGAGACGGTAATCCGTACATATGCACGAGCGATGATATCGTTCCCATAATTATTTAAATGAATTGGAGTGGATGATATAATATCTTAGAATCAGTATTATGTTATAATAATAATATATAGTTATTATTTTCATCATTATACCCATCCAAGTATGGTGGTGGTGGAAAAATAGATTACACCACGACGTGGAGACGGTAAGCCATACGTACGCACGTACGATGATTTAATTTTTTTAGGATGGATAGAAGGTGAAAAAGGGTTGTTTCATATTTATCATAACATATCAGTATGTTATTGATAATTTTGTTATTAAATTATAATGAAAAAACTAAAGAATAGGATGTAGAAGAAGAAAGAAAATGAAATAATCGGTAGAATAGGTTACCTCTTCTTCGACATGCCTCTTTTAAACATCCTCTTAGGGCACTAGAGTTGGTCTTTTGAGAAGACCAGAAACTCTATAATAGGACTAGATAGGTAGATAAGAGAAATTTTCAGGGTTTTTCTAATATTGAATGCTTAAAATTGAGTTAAGAGAAGAGGGAGGAGGTGCCCTTTTATAAGAGAGGAGATGGACACTTTTGGAAACCACCAAAATTTTAATTTATAATAAACTCAAACCCCACCTAAAAACCTCAAAAATGACTCCAATTTTAGGAATATATGATATAGGGTTCTAATATCATCATCCAATAAAATTTAGACACGTTGTGAAATTATTTTAAACCTTATCAATTTGATTTATCTTTATTTAATATATTTAATCTTATTTGTGGTAATAAAATTACAAATTTTAAATTATATTAAATACTTAATTATGTGTATATAATTTTTTATCATTGGATAAATTATGACATTTCAGACCATATTAATCTAAATATAAAATTTTTAAATACTTTTGTGATTTTTAAACAATTGAATAATATGTTATACTTAAAAAATATCAATAGTGTCAGTTTTGACAGTATTCATTTATTTGAATTTAAATAAAATCCACACAGAAGATATGTTTGAAACAAAATATTTAATATATAAATAAAATATAATATTTATCTAAAAATTCTTGGATCACATTAATTAGTTCATATAATATTTATTTTAAAATTTTTAAATCCATTTATTTGATATTTCTCTTAATAAAATAATTACTATAACATTTTTGTATAATTATTTAATATACATATTTGTTGGATAAAAACTAGAAATAAAATACTATGATGAATATAAATCTAATAGCTTATATATGAATAATTTTAGTTGAATTTAGCTTCTAAAACAAACAACTTTTAAAATGTTATCTTTATTAAAGTATGAAGGCGACAACATTGACATCATTTAAAATAATATAATATAAAAATCATAATATGTTTTATAAGGAACCAAATTGTCCCAAAGTGGACAATTATATTTTTAGGGTATAGATATACTCTACCAATAAATTTTGGTCAAGTTTTTGGTCCTTTGGATGGGTATTATTATTTTAATAAAAACTATATTATTAATTTTTTTCACTAAATAAATAATTTCTGCATCATTAATGTATAAGCTATTAAGGTAATTATATATATATTAAAAATCACAAATAAATTACCATGATGAAGAAAATAATTTTAAATTTCAAATTAGTATTTATAATCCAAATTATATTCATTATAACTTTATATTAAAAATACTTTAATTATTAAAGTTTGAGTGAGACATATTTCACTTTCATTAAATAAAATAAATTAAAGGTGTTAATCACATCCAAGTGGGTTCGAAAAGATATCATTTCAACCCAAGTATATTTTAGGATGAAATATAATCATCCAATTATTTTAATACAAGTGTTGGGGTAATTTTATATTATTATTTTTACCCTTAATTACCTAATTTACCTTTAACTATTATAAATAAAATATACCGTAGTTACTATTCATAATGGCTAAAAAAAAGTAACCTATTAAAATAATTTGGACAAACTTATTCCTAATATGAAATTCATTTCTCTAAATAAAAAACACAGTAGTTGTAGTATTTAGTTTAAAATTAATCCCGCTGTTGAGAAAACATGATTTAAAAGTTAAAACATTGCAAAAGATTGAATTGTTTTTACATATGAATTCAATGTAAAAGTAATGATAATGAAATAAATAATATTAAATGGTAAAAACATATTCTTTTTATACTTTAAAACCATTCAATAATATATTTTAACCATATAAATTAATTTGATGAAAAAATTTGTTTTTAATTAAAATGTAGCGTATTTTAACTATTCATCAAAATAAGAAACTTATCAGAAAAATATAAAAAAATTATCCAAAGTAATTTTTTATATCCTAACTCCAAAGAAGAAGTTTAATTTGTTAAATTAAACTTATAATCATGTGAAAAACTAGATTTAATGTGGGTGCTCCATCAGAAGGTGACAAAACTGCATTTTTTGAAAAATACTTATTTTACCCGATTTTTTTTTCTCATACCATGTTCTTGAATATGTTTAAGATGAATGATATTGTTATAAAACTCAAAATATGATTAATACTATTCATAACAGGTAGTTCATAATTAAAATATATCATTGTTTAGTGAAACTCGGTATTGCTTACAACACAAGCTATCGAGGGAGGTCGCTCTTGCATGTAACACAAGCCAAGTTAGTTATGCGAGTAGTGAAAGATTCCTTTGGTGTTGCATATACCATAATCAAAACATATTTCATTTATACATTCAACAAAATCGATACATAATGTTTCATATAATAATATCTACAAAACGAACTTTAAATTGTGTGTAACAGAAGCCAAGAATAGTGTTGCGTATACTACAAGATAATACGGTGTTGCGTATAGGACACGCTAATCTTGGTGTTGCATACATCAGAAGATATCAAAGGAATTAAAAATAATATATCTCATAAAATCTTTGTGTGTTACACGCGCCCTATATAAGGGTCGTAGCTAGAACTAACATACGGTATGGAGGTGTACTCACTTGGTGGAAAACTCACGTCACCACCTCTAGCCAATCCTCAACTGCATGAGGATCTGTCTCACCTCGAAAACTCATAGGTATATGACTCTGGAACTCATGAAATGTGCTCAATCAGCGTGAACCCTCTGTTGGAAAAGCTAGTAGAAACTGCTTCTCTACAGGTGCTGTTGCCTCTGGTACACCACCTAGAGGTGCTATCTATGGAACTGGGTCCTACACTAATGCCTTGTAGCTCGGTGGACCATCATAGTGATACCTCACTGGAATCCTAGATGGCTGTCTACGTGGAGGCATCCTCAGATAATTCAAGATAGAACACAACCAGTTAAGTTATTCCTGGTGAGATAACTCAAAGATATCAAGAGAAAAACATTTCCAAAACACATGCAACTAATGATTTCATGTACTGAGTTGGAAAACAGAATTTAGGGTCCTAGGGTATGGATATGTTGGCCGCTGAACCAATAATGGACTCCCTGGCCTAAAATCCAAACTAAAAACACTTAACACAATCACCTCATCAAAAATATAGACTCTTATTTCTTCTTGAAGAACTGACCACCCTATGATACCACTTTTTAAAGACCCTCCCCCCTGTCCCATGTCGTGACTACCCCAATCCTACCTTCCATCATCCATGGGATTTTGACTAGAACTTAAAAGTCATACCCCAAAAAGGTAAGGCATTGACTTTAAACATGCACACACACACACCCGTAACACATACCACGGAAAGAAAGCTGAAACTAGATGAAACATTAAGTACAAGTACTAAAGAATGTAAAATGAGCCAGAATACAAGCCCAACTGAATGGAAAAAACAAAAAAATAAGTACACACTCTGAAGGTCGTCTACCAAGGATCCTACATGAAGGGTAGGTAAGGTCACTGTCGAATGTCACTGTAGCACACCACATCTATCGATCCACCTCAGCGCACTGTTTAGCCATGTCTCCCCAAAGTTATAGACAAATTTGTCAATCGTCTGCAAAATAGACATCATGTATGGATGAAACCCATACTTGTTTGAGTATAATAATACTCCGTAGGGACCTCAAGACCAACTCGGGTCCCACAGAAATCCATAAAGGAAAATACCACAAAGAGAAATTGTCAAATAAAAGCACAAAGAAAAAGACATAGACCACACTAGGTATAACATAAGTATATAAGTAATGAAGATTAATCATAAGACTAGATAATCTTATTCATTTTATAGGATTTGTTGCTGGTCCACGAAGGGTCGCTCTGATATAAATCCATGAAGGGTCGCTCTCCTATTGATCAATGACAGGTCACTCTGTGGCTGATCCATGACAGTTCGCGCTTCTGCCGATCCACAATTGGTCACTCACATACTAATCCATGGAGGGTCACTATCATATTGATCTGTAGTGGGTCGTTCTCATGATGATCTATGAAGGGTCCCTCCATTGCTGATCCACGAAGGGTCACTCTTCATTTATCATGTTACAATCAAAAACTGGATTCCTACACATAGCATGCTTGATTCAAGGAGTGTCTTCTCCTCAGTCCATCATTTGAACATCTACCAACACAAAGTCTTATGGATATTAATACATAAAGGACCGTCTTGTTGTAAGGGTTTCAACGCCCCGGACTGTATGTCAATTGGACACCCAGTCTGAAAGATATGGCCTTTTTGTAAAAAGGTCCCAGTTGGATTCTGGTCTTATCTGAGCCAACCATATGCCAAAATCTTCCAAATTTCATGTAGAGTATCTAAAAAGTTCTGGCTCATCTCAAGGATCCCAACACCATATACGATGTGCGGATCAGATGCACAGTCTGAAAGATATGACCCTTTTTGTAAAAAGGGATCAGTTGTATTTGATTGCAATCTGAGCCATTCATATGATACTATCCTATGAAACAAAGTTAGATTACCTTATAAGGACCTCATAATCATAAGCGTCCTAACTCCACAAATGGTGCATCGATCGAACACACGATTTGAATGATACAACCCTTCCTGTAAATAGGGGTTGGTCGTATCTCGGCCTGATCTGACATGGTGGGACCTACCAGAGTATTCCAAAAGGACCACCTTATCACAAGGGTCCCAATACCACTAACGACGTGTCAATCGGAAGCCCAATTTTAGAGACATGGTTGTTTTTGTAAATAGAGCCCGGTTGCATCCAGGTCCGGTCTGACTGGTTCAGACCAACCCGATGAACCTAGCTTGGGGTCCGTCATGAACTGATATGTCTTTCGGGCCCTGTGGACCTCGCTGGACCTGGCTTAAGCTAGAAATGATTCTAGTCCACCAGTTCACCTAGTAAACTAGTTTTATTCGTCCAGGCCCACTTTAGCGGGCTGATCTCTTTTTCCAACTCAGGACACAAAGCAGCCTATGCGTTCTGGCATTAACTCATCGGCCCTGTCCGCTAAAACAGACCAGCTCATGGAACTAACCGGGCTTCTCGTGCAGACCTTTCCACCCCCCCTGAACAGGAAAGGTTGTTCCAACTCGAGGTAAGCGTGGCTAGTGAACCCGATCACCCCTCTTTTCCGCACACGACCCCAATGTGCAGGACACTCTTCTTAAATGGAACCTTAGTGGCACCGCTTCCTCCCACCATCAAGGCTGACGGTCTATGGCTCTACTTTGCTGTTGTGTTCCATGGGTCACGCTACCTCCTCTAGTGAGGTGGTCGATGGATGACCTCTGTCCTCCGCAAGCAACTCCTGGGTGGCGCTGCCTCCTACCTACGGCTGTCGATGCCAACTCGCAAGTGGTGTTGTCCCGACAACTTCTTTTGCGGGCCACCTGGACCACTCTGGTGGTCTGATGTCTAATTAGTCTACGACCACGGCTTTCTAGGGTCATCGACATCACTACAAAGACTATGGGGCTACATTTACGTTGTCCTTGGGTTTCAATCACAATGAATACAAGAACACTAGATTATAGAGAGATCCAGGCCATGTTTGTGATGGAACGATTCCTCAGCGTTAGAATTTACAACATATATCAATGGGGTTTCAGAATTATAACACAGATTTCAATTCTAGAAACTCCCCGTAATCATAAATTCCCAACCTACAAGAACGACTGAGTCACAGGCCAACCCGTTCAAGGGTCGATCTACATTTGTCATTTGGAATGAAGAACGGGGGAAAAATGTAACCACCATGGTACCCTATTCCTAGATTTTGGATCTATCATTGACGAAGGAGGGCGATCTGAGTCATCATTGATCTGTGACCTGCTGACATTCAATGTTGTCCTTCTATCCATGATTTTTTGGCGTTCACTGCCACTTGTCTATCCCCAGATCTGATCTTGTTCTCCACTAGAGTTCGTCATCGTCAGAGGGAGAGAGAGAGATATATATATTCTCCTCTGTAGAGGTTTTTAAGGTTGTTTTTCAACTATGGATCTACTATTAATCATTGGTGGGATACACATTGTGCATCTCCATGATGATTCATTGATGAGATTCATTAATGAATCAGTGTCGCGTCGTCACTGCACAACAGCACTGACCGACCATTGTATCATAGCGAAACCATTTGGATAAAATAATCTTAGAAATCATTAATGTTTATTTTAACTTTTTCTTAAAAATGTCCAAAATTTATCTTTTTCAGTTGACCCATGCCTGTCGATTTTAGGTCATTCCTAGGCGAATCTTAGCATTCATAATTCAGCAGTTCCTTCATATTATTAATCTGGGCCCCAGTTCAAAAGATAGAAAGACCCACTCACACGAATACTGAACGTACATTAAATAAAGTTTAAAAATACATTCCGGATACTCCGGGTCTCTGAATCATGTGCCATATTAGATCATGTTTTCTAAATAATCATATTCAATCACAAAAATTTGACATTAAATTTTACAGGGTATTAAAAGATTGATGATCACCGTTTTAATTTCCTAAATACCATCCATAAATATATAAAATATAAATCTATAGGTTTGTTGACTTGTCACATTGACGACGTAATCATCACTACCAGGGAACAATATTTACTTCCCATAGATGTCCTAAATTTTATCTACAATATCTCCATAATGTAAAACTATTCCTCATAGTTTTCAATTAATTATAATTAAATTTATTATAACATATACATAGAAAAATAACTATATTTAAATCCTACAGTCTCCTTTAATTGTAATAACATAGTGTGGCTTGCTTCCCAATGGCGTGTCCACCATTTTCTACAGAGGCATTAAATCCTACATATGTAGTTATTCTTGATGAATCACTCCAACATAATGTGAACACCATAAAAATGTTAGAGAAAACAAAGTCCTTTCTAATCCCTTCATGACATCGAAATATAACCAATGACATGACTACATCTTCTCCTCAAACTAGAAAATGAAATAATATTACTTATTCCCTTAACTGAGGTAATAAATATTTCATGTATCATGATAATTTTCATATTTACATTTAAAAATCCAATAATAGAACAACAATAGATTCCATTGAGATACCACTACACCCACTCGATGTTTAATACTCATGGACTCTTATCACTGCCCAAATATTTCTATGATTCCAAATTTTAATAATTGGGTCCTCTACCTTAGCTAGGTCCAAGTGTAACCAGAGGTGTCACATAGTGGTTATTAAACCCCATGAAATTAAAAATTGTAAAATCTGAATAACAACACCGATTAACCACATGAAATATATTTAATAATATTATATTTACCATGAAGTCTACTCTTTTTCATTTCCTTGAAAACTACTTCAAAAATGAAACTAGATGTGTCATGGTGTAAACTTTTTCCTACACAAAAAAATCTAACATCTCTAGACTAATTCAAAAACTCATATATAAATCCATTTTAACTCATGAGTTATTTTGGAAAATCATTTGGATGTATTCAATTAACTTTTAAAATAAATCTACCCCAAAAATACCACAAGATTATTTTTCATAATAATCCCCCTTTTGGTTTGTTTAAAACCTTTCTAAAAGAACAAATACATGTCAAGAACATTATGTTTATGAACTTAAAAATTAACCCTAACCGTAGTCTAAAATTTTATCCAATATATAAGGAGTAATATATTCACTATTCACCAACTCTAATCCTACATGATTTAAGCTCATTCTATGAAAAAATAATTAAATGAATATTTCCTCATCAAAGCACTTCTTGTATTTCTACAATATTTAATAGTACTTAACCATCTACTGCTCATGAATAATCAATAAAACAGTCTCCCAATTTTTAAAACACATGTATAGGACATACCTACCATTTATAATAGTAAATAAAACTATAAACCCTTCTTCATATCTAATCACACACACCTTTTCATATGTAACCTACTAGAACATTCTCACAATTTATCAATGAATGAAAAGAACACTTCTATGAATGTTTAAAAAGAAGAGTTATAAATACAAATTTTTAATACAATATAGTTACCATTTGTTTCTAAAAACTAAAGATCCAATGGAAAGTTGGGGATCCCTTCTCCAAACAATACTGTTTATTAGAGATGGTTGGAATCCATGAGACAACTCATTCCTCTTAAACTCAACTTTGGGTAGTACCCTTTTCACGATATCTACAATTTTATCATGTATTGAGATGTACTCTAGCTTCACCAGCCATTGTTCAATCTTCTCCTTAATAAAATGATAATTTATCTTGATGTTCTTGTTCCATTAATTATAGAGAATATTTTTTCTATGATAAATATAAATTGAGTTATAACCTCTGATTATAAAATAAAATTCTACATCAACTCAAACATCATAATATAATTGCGTCATCTACAGTAACTGATTTTATTCCTAAGTTATTTCTATTAATTTATCATTTATTAATCTATTTTTAATAAAATATTACGTAATAATTAGAAAATAAATGTTTACACCTCATAGATAGAAAGAACCTCACATTGTTGAAATTAGATCATCCACTGAGACAGCCCAATACACATATGTATATCCTAGAAAATACTAATCTAATATTCTATGTTAAAACTTCCTAAAATCCACAATGATATTATATAATAAACAATTATTTTCACTTTTGTAATATGGTTTTCATTTATAAAACATTGTTAGCATGCATCTGGATTTGTGGGAAATAAATATTTTTGGGTTTTTTGCTATTAAGTAAAATAAGCTTCCATTGATCTACCTTTAAATCAACAAATAGACATCATTCCCCTCATAATCTCTTGAAAATTTCATCTGGGTAGTCAATGATATTGTCATTTAATTAGATACCACCATTTAAAATTGTGTTAGGTTCTCTATTAGATATTTTTATTGAAAAATAAACATCCCATCCCTTAATTGAAATGCCTATAAAACAAGGAAAATTGTTAACTCACCAATCATGGACATTTCAAACTCTCTCCATATATATTTTGAAAAAATTATTCTTTTCAGAATCATCCAATTATTCAAATTATATTTCATACATATAAATCAGAAATAACATTACTTGGACATTTTTCATTTTATTTTAGAAATTGGGATTAGCATCACCTCATTAGAATAAAATATTTATCAATTATTCATCAATCCTTGAATACCAAGCTCTCAGTGTATTCTTTAATTCGAAAAATGAATTATTTATTTGAAAATATTTTCCCTCATGTTTATATACAATAAAATTATTAGCTTTTTCAATTTACACTTCTAGATTAACAATTTCATTGTGGAATACTAATTTAAAATTATTTTGATACACAATGATTCATTTTTAACTATCATTTAAATGGAAAGTAAAATAGTTTCTATCATGTAAACAGGTGAAAATATATCATCAAAATAAATTACATAATTTTGAGAATAACCTTTTTGTAATATATGTTATTAATTTTAATTGACCTTAACTTCTTCATTGAGCCTATTATAGAACACCCACTTGGTTCTGAAGACATTCAAATATTTTTACCTTAGGATAATTTTCCATATTTAATTCTTTATAATTTAGTAAATAACTTCAAGAATCAAATTTACCTGATTATTATAGTTTTTATTTTCTTAAAAATAATTTGGGTATATTTGAGATATTAGTAATGTTTTTATTGAGTCTTTATTCATTATTTTTTCACCAAATATATCATGTAACGAAACATTTTTCTTTCATGGAACTCATCTAATGTTCTTAAATAATTTACATCTCTTAAACACACTATTATTTCTTCATTATTTGTCTCATATTATAATTTATATACAACCCCATATTCTCCTCATAGATTTTTCACATCTGCATCACTCTCATAAGAGAGGTCCCCAATATTTTTTTTGTGATAAATGATATCCATTGTTTAAATTTCTCTTGTTTTCAACAAGAGTTACATCTTTACATATATAAATTTTACCATTAATTTTTTTATATAATCTTTATTAAATTATTTTCCCTTAGTATCCAAGGAAAATAACTTAATTCCCAAGATCATATATCATTTGGTTATTTTATTATTAAGAATTAGTCCTTTATGTTAAATAATTTAAACGTTAATTTAATGAATTTTTCTTCCTATACCATATCTTATTGGATGTATTTTATTTAATTTAACATATGAAATCTCTATTGGTGATATAAAATGATGTAATCAGTTAATAATTCTAATATTTATATGATAAATCCTTCTCAATTAGCATTATCAGAGTCTTTTTATTCAAAATGAGATCTCTATTTTAAATAACTCCATTTTGTTGAGGATTCCTCGCCGTAGAAACCACGTTCATTATCCTATAATTCTAAATATATTCTCCATAATGTTTGTAGTAAAATTGGTACCATAATAATTTTAAAACTTTTGAATTTGTATCCATAACAACTCCTCTATAAATTTTTTAAATCACGTAATGCACTTGAATATTTGGATTTTTGAGAGAAGTCAATTAGTTTTACCATACTTCAATAGTAATCAATAAACATCACACAACACCTTTTCCAATCTGTAGTATTAGAAGATATTGGCGTACACATGTCTTTATGAACTAACTCAAGAAATCTCATCATCTTCTTATCCTCTGTTATGTATGTATTTTAAATTATCTTCCAATTTTAAAAGTATTACAAGTTTAAGTGATATCATGTAAATGTTTAAGAATGTAACAACTATATTCATTCTTGAAAAATCCTTATATGTACTTTTGGATCATGTTTCAAAGAATCTTCTGCTACGACCAGTTTTCTCTTCCTCAAACTAGAAGCACCTATATTTTTCATCAATAATAGGATAATTATATCCCTTTGTGATATTTCATTGTGTGATAACTAAATCATTTACTCCATTGATGATTTAATCATTCTTATTTAAATTTCAAGAATTCAAAAATTAAGTAAATTGAATTACACTTTGTAAATTGTGGTTGATTCCTTTAACCACAAAGATGTTCCTTAATATAAAATATTTTCCTCTAATTTTAACTTTTATATAGATAATAATAATAAAATTTTTATCATTTTTGAAATTAATGAAACCTTTTTTTCATATTTGATTCCTATTGAATTATTCTAGTTTCCCATCATATTTTAAGTGCATCCGGTATCAAGAATCAATGATCCACCATGATCCACCACTTTTAAAGAAACCTCTAAGAAATATTTCTTCCAAGGTTTTCATTATTTGGTCCATCTTCACTACATTATATACTTTAATGGTAAGTGGGATTGTTCTACATTTTGAAAATTATTTCATCCTAAAATTGTAGTATTTAAAATTTGATTTTGTTTATAAATCCCACATTATATTTCTTTTGATGTTTATATATCCTATTATGGGTTCCTATTAGAAGTCTTATTTTTACCCTTTATGGGAAATTCATGGATTTCAATCCATAAACATCAAACCAAAATAACTATTTATTAAAAAAATCCATGAATAAGAATTTGTGTTCATAAATTTTATTTCTATTGGGCCTTTAAATTACTATTTTTATATTGAAATAAAATATTTATTATGAACTATATTTTCAAAATAATAACACTCGATTCATGGTATTTTATTTTTTTCTTTCAATATTCTATGTGCCTATCCTTTTCACTCATTGGTAGTAGGTATGGATTATTGAAAATAGTTAAGTGGTTAATTAAAGGGGTTATTATATTCTTATGTCTTTTCATTGTGGTTTAGGAAATCCTCAAAAAAAATTAATCCATAGAATCCACAATAGAGATATTCTTCCTTTTCAAAGAAGGGTTGTTTACATTGGGTTTTCTCATATTATTTTTTTGGATGACATGTTTTATTTGTGAATAGAAATATAATATCCCTCCATAGATTTAATAGGGTCATGAAGGAATTTTTATATGAAAAAAATATAAATTGTGATAAGAGTAATGCTTACCTTTAATCTTTCTTCTCACCAAGGCATGCAAATATTATAGAAGATTTCTTGGTAATCCATAGAAGGTGACTTCCCATAGAGTACCTCAGTGGTTCCATTTATCGTATTAGGATATGAATTCATCACTTTTAATAGTTAATCAAAAAAATATCTAATTTAATTAATAAATAGAAGAATCAATTTCTCTCTTCGGGTAGAAGATTACCCTAGTTAAAAACATTTGAAATTATATCCCTATGCATTTTCACTCATCATTCAAGATTCCCATGAAAGTTAGGAGGGTTGTTGAAAATATCTTTTTGTATTAAATTTGGGATGATCATTCTAATGGGATATTTCATTCAGATTTATTGGAGTGGTTGGATAGGTCATGGGATGAAGGTTAAATCAACCTAAAGTATGTTACAGGTACGATGGACAACATGAATGCCAGACAAGGATGTGATGTAGTTAAAGGTAAAACTCACATAGGTAGCTTCAATAATAAAAAATATGAAATGAAATTAAGGCATCTGGTGGGAAATGAACTTGAATTTTGGAATTCTATTCAGGAGAACATCCCAGTTATTTTAGAAAATTCATGTTTGATTATTGGATAGGGGATATTAGTTTCTGGAATAAAAATTGGGATAGATATATTATCATATTTCAGAGATTTTTGATCCTATATGTCTCATTTAGGTATTCTAGAAACAACCTTCTATTTATCAATATTGTATTGAACATCCAGTAGCACACATTTTTCTATAGTATTAATATGAATGAATAAAATTAATCTTGTGTGTCTATAGGTTACTTATATGGTATTTTTTAGAAAAAAATCATATGGTCAGGTTCTACAAGAAAAAATTGTACATGATTCTTGCGGAATCTTTATTTAGTGCAACAATATTCTGATAAAGATTAACATTCTCATATATTGAATTCATAACAATTCAGTTCACACAGATGAAGATATCAAGCACAAGGGAGTCAAGATTTCCTCTAAGATAACCTATTATAAAAATACCCATAAGGATTCTACTTCATACTATTTATTTGAAGAAGACTAGGAATTTTCTTTGTGGCGTGAATTTGGCAGTTCCCCGGGCCTTTTATCCCTTTATAAGAACCCAGTTTTTCTATTAGGTTTGGTCCTTTAAATTTTAGTCTAATTATTTATTCAGGGCCAAATATGGATACCAAATGGGTTAATGAAGGTCCCACGGGTTTTTAGGTCTTTTTTAGTGCATGAAAAACATATTATTTGGAAAATAGGCATGGTGCACTATTTAGGGAAAACCATGTGAGAAGGCTACATGATTATGAAAAACTGTGCAAACTCTGGGTTTTTAGAGAGAGCCTTATTGCACGGTTGCCACATGGATTTCGTAACTGTGAGACCTAACTTTGAAATTTCACTTTCTTTCCTAGGTACCTGTATATGGTTGGTTCATAGTTTGGAAAACTATATGGAGAATCCAAGTACATGATAATTTGTTACCAAAATGTCCATTTTGACCTTAATGATCTAATTAAACCTCTTACTTCATCCTAATATGCGTTTTTGTGGGATTGAAAATTTTTTATTCTCTTTTTGATATAATTGAAGGAATAATGTAGGGATTTAAATATCTTCTTCTTCTTGGATCTAATCATGCTTTGGTTCGTCATGTTGGATGCACAAATGTTAGTACTCGAGTCCTTTTTAGCAGTTCTTCTCCTCTCTTCCTCTCAACCAAGTTATCGAGCTATGAGTGTTTTTATCTTCTCCCCATATTTACTATGTTATAATCAAAATTAGATTCCATTAAATTACACAAGGATTGTAGAACCCTCAGGTTGGTGGTCTATAACTCGTCCCTCATGTTTATTGATTCTGGAATTTTCATGTGGGCCCATTCGATTTCATCAGGTGTTGTTTATTGAATTTATATGCAATGATTATAATCATTTTAACTATATGATTATACTCTTTCCATATATGTGATTATTTGTTAGTGGTTACACCCAAAACTCCATCCATCCCATGTAGGATGATATTCCATAATTGTGTTTTTAGTGTTTTTAGTCGTTTGAGCCATTATTTAGTTCTGCTTAAGCTTGACCACACTAATGGTAGACCTCGTTATCATAAATTATTATTGTATCATGTAATAGTGAATATAAATTACCATGTAACCTTCACTTGACCCACCTAAGGTAATTTATTCAAAATGATAATTAAATGTGAAAGGGGAATTGGAAGTTATACTAAGTATATTACTTAACTCGATTAAATGTGAATGATTAATTGGGTTCACTTCCGTAGAACCCCTTACCACATTAATTTCATATATAGGAATGAAACTTAATTATTTAATATGACTTAAATGGAATTAATAATAGATTCATGCTACATGGCCTCTTCGCACTATTGAATGGAAAGGAACAAAAAAAATTACTTATTGATTAATTATGACATGATTAAAAGGTTTCATGATATTTTATCTTATCACACTAGTTAAAGTAAATGCTTGAACCAAATTAAATATTACATTACTTCATAATTAAATAGTTGTGGATTGACTCGATCTAGCCTTTGATTCTTATCGGGGAATGTCGTTAGCACTTGGGAATCCCATCCTGATTCAAGGATATTCCTTAAATAGGTTAATACCTACCTAGATCCCAATCCTTTTATATTATTTGAATCTCAATATTACACCATAGGATCCCTCACATAGTATTAAAGGATTCCTTGGATACACACCTTGGATCTGATATTGATATGTAGGTTCCCAGGTTAGAACCCATAGGCCCCTATCTCGGCTTAGCCCTGTTTTACTTTAGATTATCACCATAGATTTGGTAGGCATCCTATTGTGGAATTCCATGTAATTTTATCCTTCTATTACACTCTTACCCTTAGCCAGACTATATTTATTAACGAGTTAGAAACCCTTGAGGTATATGTTTCCTTGGTTATTACCTTGGAATTTCATTATTAAATGTCATTGCAGGTTTCATTGTCATAACATGGAACCTTAACTGTTGTTAACTTGTGATTTATTTATAAACTAGTTATAATAAATTAATGGACTGGTTATGTTCAGATTTTCGCTGTGGGATGAAGTCGGTACTTGGGTATTTATTTACATTGCAGTTCTTTACTTTATATATGCATACATGAACACTATTACATTTCCATAACACATGTGGGGTGATATAGAAGTCATTGGTGGTGGCCCACTAACATTTATCTAACACCCTCTCTGAGTGTTGTTTGGCATCCAGAGTAGATTACATGAATGCATTTTGTTGATAAAGTGAAGCACACAGATTTTAAAACATGATTTCTTGTTGTTTATAATGGATCTTAACAAAAGATGACTGAGCTAGAGATCGTGAAGCATGGGATAGTATTTAAATTTCTATTAAGCTATTATGTAACATGTTGTTAGTTCTGTCCTGTATCCATGTTTTCTAGTTTACTAGTGTCATGAAATATCATCATTAGTTTTTGAATGCTTGTTTGTTATTCGAATTATTTTGGTTATTGTTACAATTGTGTCTATTTTGCACTGTTACTTCTGTTATTTTTATTTCGTCCACTATTTACCTAGATTTATATTTATCCACTATGCTACACTTTATAAATGAGGGAATTGTCTCACCACAAACACACACTAGGCCCTCGTTTTTAGTCGGTAGCCTTAGTCATTTGGAGAGATGCGTTTGAGGCCATGTGGACCACCAATATTGGGGAATAAATTAAATGGAATCTGGTTCTAGGACGTCACAATGTTATATCATGGGTTTTAACTAACCTTTCCACCAGATTTGGGTGGAAAAGGATCCATTCCAGCTCCACCTTCAAGAGTGAGTTATTTTTCACCACGTCAGGTAGGAAGTTGGAGTAACAATGACTTGACTGGCTGTGAAGGTGGTCATGACTGTGGAAGAAAGACCCATGATCACTAGGAAATCAAACAAATTAGTTATGATCGTGGTATTCTATCTGTTACATCGGGCAGTGGATCATTTCAATTTCATGCACTAGAGCTGATACCCAAGGAACATGATGTAGTACTATCTAAAGTATGAGGTACTATTCTTATGGAATCTACTATAGTATCTTTTTTATTTGATACATGTTCTTAGAACTCTTTTATCTCTATATCTATCATGGAAAATATTAGACTATAGATACACTTTTTCTATGGTGAAATTACCCTAGATTCTTTGTAAGGTGTACGAACATAGGGTATATAATATTTTAGGGATTGTTCTCTTAAGGTAGGCAGTTACCCCTTCTTATAGAACCCCTTTTTTCTTGATATGACGTGCTTCAATGTCATTCTTGGGATGGATCGGTTGGATCAGTATAATTATTTTGTAGACTGATATCTCTGTAGGGTATCATTTACATCACCAAAGGGTAGTAGTTTTCTACATATTGGTGGGTGGGATGTCAAGGCTTGTAGAGATAGACCAAATCATCATGGGATAAGTGGAGTGACTTCCCAGATTGCAGATCTCTTCATAAAGGATCATGGTTTATGACAAGATGATTTCAATCAAGTAGTGTAACTTTTCATGGATTTCTTTCCTGATGATTTTTCTGGCTTAACTCGTGGGAGAGAGAAGCAGAGTTTACAATCAATCTTATTCCAAGAGAAAATCCAGTGTCTATTCCTCTATAGAAGATGGGACCTACATAGCTTCAGGGCATCAAGTGGTAGTTATTGGATTTAGAGGTAAAAGGTTTTATACGACCTAGTACAACCTCATAGAGTTTTCACAATCTTTTCTACAACAAGGCAGATAATAACTTATCTCTATGCATGGATTATAAAAAATTTAACCAACATACTGTCATGAACCAGTATCCACTACCTCAAATATTTTATTTCATTAACTATATCTGAGGAGATAGGGACTTCTCTAAGATTAACCTGAGCCCGGGTTATCCTCAGGTGTGAGTCAGACCATTAGAAATACCTCTTAAAACATTCCGTTGCATGTATAGTCTGTATGAGTACCTAGTTATGTCGTTCGGTCTTAGAAACACACATTAAATTTTCATGGATTGGATGAATAATTTGTTCCAAACCAACTTTTATTATTTTGTCAGGATCTTTGGGGAATACATCTTGGTGTATCCCTACACTCATAGTGACTATGACAATAATCTTGATATCATTATTAGTAAAATAATAGAGAATCATCATTATTCAATTCCTTCTAAGATACACTTCTAGATCGATATTGTTCACTTATTAGGTCATATTATCTCATAATCTTGTGTATCTATTTACCCTGAAAAGGTTAGTGCTTTAGCTTCCTATATCATCATAAGAACATGGTTGATATACAAAGTTTCTTAGGGATGGATGGATATTATAGGCATATCATTCAAGACTTCTCACATCTTTCTTCAACTCTTACTATCCTTACAAAGAAGGGTGTCATGATCCTTTTCTTAGAAGTGTGTGAGAAAGCCTTTTAGGAGTTGAATGGAAGGCTTGTCTCAACACCAATTCTAATTATTTGGGAGCCAAGTGTAGGTTATACCATATTCCATGACACATTTTAAATTATCCTAGGAGTAGTTCTCATGTAGGAAGATAGAGTCATTTCATGTGGATCTCATCTGTTGTGGCGTAATGAGATAAATTATCCAACACATGAACTTCGGCTAGCAGGAGTTATCCATTCCTTATGTTGTTGGAGACATTATCTATTAGGTGAGTGTTTTTTGGTTTACATAAACCAAAATAGTCGAAAATATATTCTTACTCCGCGTGACATGACCCTCTGATAGTGGATATGGGTTGAATATCTACAATACTTTGATTTTTAGATTTTGTATATGCCTTGGAAGGTAAATTTGGTTGCATATTCCCTGATTTGAAAAACTCCAGCACAAGCAGTACCAGAAACCAATGATGCAGAGAAGTTAATGGCCCTCTTTTCGGAGTTGCACCTAGAGTTTCATGATGGTCATGAGTATTCTCATATCTCATCTTTGGAAGATACCTATTCCCTCTTTGACAAAGTGAATAATATAAAATTTTCATAACCTCAATTCATGGTAGTCTATGAGAGAATATCGGGATATAACCCAACTCTAGATTGGTATATTGATATAGAAGACATCAAGAGTATCCATGGACTTGTAGGGGTCCCTATATGTATGAGAGAAGAGTTGATTAAATAGTCTCATGCCACTCAAGTGAAATTTCATCCAGGCATCTCGAAGATGTATCAAGACATGCAACACCAGTATTGGTGGCCTGGAATGAAATTTATGATACCAAGCTTTATCACTGGGTGCTCCACCTTTCAATAGGTGAAGGTGGGGAACCAATGACTTGAAGGCTTATTATAGATGCTTACAGTACCATAATGGAAATGGGAAGATGTTGTTATGGACATTTTAGTCGATTTACCTAGGTCACCTAGAGGTAGAAACACTATATGGATTTTCATTGATAGATTTATGAATATACCCCACTTTATTCCTATTAGGGGGCTTTATCAGTTGATGAGCTAGGAAGATTGTATGTTTGTAAGATCATATTACTCCACAAGGTCCCTCTTATAATCATTTCAAATAGGGATGCTTGTTTCACATCACGATTCTAGAAAGGATCATAGAAGCCTATGGTAAAACAGGTTTTTTTATGTACATCTTTTTCCCATCAAGCTATTGGAAAATTGAAATAGATGATATGGGTTCTAGAGGATATATTTCGAGCATATGTCCTTGATTTAAGAGGTAATTTTTTAAATTATATCCCTCTCACTGAGTTCACCTGTAATAATAGCTTCCACGAAACAATTTAGATGGATTCTTTTAAGTCCTTATATGGTATGCCTTTCCATTCACCTTTATACTGGCTGGAGGTAGGTGAGGCCGCCTTACTAGGTCTACATCTCATTCATGAGACTTCAGAGAAGGTTGATCTGATAAAATAGTTTGGTTACTTCTCATTCTAAATAGAAACATTACGACGATAGCCATAAATGACCTCTAGAGTTCTTGGATAGGGATCATGTTTTCATTTAGATATCACCCAAGCTAGGGTATAAACGGTTATAGAAGCAAGGGAAGTTTTCACTTCATTATGTATGTATGTTTGAGATCCTATAAAGAGTCAGGTCGTTAGCCTATTAGTTGCTACTACCTCAGTGGTACTATTCCATCCATGAAGTATTCCATGTTTCATAGCTTCGTTAGTATCATTCTGACCCATATCATACCTTTGATCCTGAGGAAGTTGAGATAGATTCCGATGTTACCTTTTAGGATTATGTAGTACACATTGTCGACCGGAGCACAATGGTTGTACGAGGTTGGTGTGTCCCTCTAGTACAAGTGCTATGGAATCACGGCCGCATATAGGATGATACATTGGAGTGGGAGGCTAACATCTATGATCAGTGGCTATAATTGCTCTCATACAGTTTTTCTACACCCTTTTAAGGTGAACATGGAGATGAGTTCTTTTAAGTGTGCAAGACTATAATAACCAAAATTTTCACTCAAGTATGGATGCTTTTAAATTTTGGTCTAATTATTTATTTTGTTCCTAATATGGATACCTAATGGGTATGTGAAGGTCCTGAGCTTTTTTAGGGATTGTTTGGAGTCTATGAACCATCTTTTTGGGAAAACAGTCTTGGTGCATGGTTTAGATCAAACCGTGTGGGAATGCTACATAGTTTTGAAAAAACGTGGGGATGGGTAAATTTTTGAAAAAATATTACTACGTGGTGGGATCATAGTTTCCCTAACTGTGTGACCAAATCATTCAATTTTCCTTTCTTTCCCATGTACCCATTCATGTTTGGTGCACATTCTAGAAAACTATGATTTCAAACCACGTATAGTCTAATTTGTTTGTAAAATGAGTACTTTTTCCTTAATGATCTAATTTAATCCTCCTCCTTCCTCCTAATCTAATTTTATGTAGGATTAACCTATTTTTCTTCTCTTTTGGATCACTTTGAAGGCATAAGGTAGGGATTGAAATATCTTCTTAGTCTGGGATCTGATCGAGCATTCGTTCGTCATGTTGGATGCACAACTATAAGTACTCATGCCTTTTTTAGCCATTCTTCTCCTTTGTTTCTCTTGACATAGTTATCAAGGAGTGATAATTTACCAATTTTTCTATGATCTACTCTATTATATGATGAATTAGTGGCTGATATCAATGAAGAAATATGTACAACCCTCAAGAGGGTGGTCTATAACTCATCCTTGAAGTTCGTTGATTCTCAAATTGTTGTGTGGGGCCTACGTATGTCATCGGGTCCTATTTATTGAATTTATATTTCGTGATTATAATAATTATAATCATTTTATTATTCCCCTTTCATATATGTTATTATTTTTTTGTGGTTACACCGACATCTTTGTCCATACCATGTAAGATGATATTTTATAATTGATTTTTTAGTGTTTTGAGATTTTTGAGCCATTGTTCAGAAGCACTCGTGCTTAAACACACTAATGGAAGGTCTACTTACCATAAATGAATGATTTATCATGTAACGGTGAATGGAAAGTACCATTTCACTTCCACTTGACCCACATAAGGTATGTTCATCAAAATGATGATTAAATGTGAAGGGGAAATTGGCATGTATACAAAGTATATGACTTGAACAAATTAAATGTGAAGGATTAATAGGTAGAATGTATTTATCACCCCTTACCACATTAATGGAAGGCAGATGAAAGGACAATAAATATTGAATATTCCTTAAATGTAATTAATAATGTTTTCATGCTACATGGACTTATCATGCTAAAGAAAGGCATGGAATGAACCAAATGGTCTTATTGAATAATTATGACTTGATTAAACGGTTTAAAGCTACTTGACCATATTAAACTAATGAAAGGAAAGGGTTGAACCAAATTTAATATTGTATGACTTAAAAATTAAACAGGAGTGGTCGGACTAAATCTCATCTTGGAATCTTATTGGGGAATGCCTTGAGCACTCGTGTACCCCATTCTAATTCAAGGATATGACTTCCATAGTTTGAGAGCCACCTAGATCCCAATACTTGTCTATTCTTGGATATCTATTATGACACCATAAGATCCCTCACATAGTATTAAAAGATTCTTTGGATACACTCCTTGGATCCAACATTGAGAAGTAGGTTCCATGGTTACAACCCCTAGGGATCTGTCTCTACTTTTCCCTTTTTAAATTTAGATGATCAACTTGGATCTGTTAGGAATATTATTGTGGAATGAATTAGAATATAATCCTTAGATTACACTCTTACCCCTTTTCAATCTATAATTATTTTTGATTTGGAAACCCTTGAGGTATACTTTTCCTTTGTTATTACATTGGAAATTCATTGTTAAATGTTATTATAGGTTTCCTTATCATAACATGGAATCATCACTGTTGTTAACATGTTAATTATTTATAAATGGGTAATAATAAATTAATAGAATGGTTACATTCATATGCCAACTGAGGGATAAACTAGGTACTTGGGTATTCAGTTACATTGTACTGCATTACATTATATATGCATGCTTGCACACTTTCAAGTTTTCCTTACACTGGCCAAAGGATATGGAAATCGTTTGGGGTGGCCCACTAAGATTTATCTCACACCCTCTCTGGTATCCATTTGGTACTCTAAGTATATTAAATTAATATAGGTGTTGATAAAGAGAGTAATACATCTTAGAACACTTGATTTATAATTGTTTAGTTTGAAGCTTGATAGAATATGACCAAACCAAAGCTCAGGATGCTTGGGATAGTCTTTTAATATCAATTATATATTGGTGGGACATGTTATGCCTACTATCTTTTATCCATGCTTCAAATTTTCTAGTGACATGGAATATCATTATCAAATGATTTATTCTTTTATGTTATTCCGGTTATTTCAGTTATTATTACTATTGTCTCTATTTTCCACTATTCATTATGTTACTTGTATTTCATCCACTATTTACCTATTTTTAGTTTTATTCATTGTGGTACACTTTGGTAATGAGGGAATAGTCTCCCCACATACACACCCTACGCCCTATATACTAGCCGGTATCCACTAGAGTCTAGGGAGATGCACTTGAAGCAATGTGGCCCACTGGGCTTGGGCAACTTATTATGTGGAATCCAGGTACAAGACATCACACCATTGATATCATCAGTGGTGAGTTTCATCATCACTAGTTTAATGGATCCACATGAAATAGTCACTAAAATAAATAAAGTGGGATTCACATGGTGGAAGGTTTCAGGGTATATGGGAAACAATGAAAAAATACCCTAATGACTGTGTCTTCAACTCGATCTGGTCCCTAGTGCTAAAACATGATTTCCTGTGGTTGATTTGATGCCTCTTCATATGCTGTAGGAGATGCTCCATGAATCATATTCTTTATCTTCAAGGTTCAGTTTCGATAATACTCGTATTTAATTTACTATTCTTTTCTCACTTCCAACCAGTTATTAGTATATTATGATGTTGGGATTATCTTAGGTTTTATCACATTAGGCCACATTGACGCTGTTATAACTTTTCATCTTTTAAATAATAAAAATAATAATTATTTTTAATAAATTAATTATATTTCAATTACATTTAAACTATTATATCTTTGGGAATGTGTATACCTTCTCTGTTGAATCTTTAGGACCCTCCACAATATTTTTTATAGACCGTTCTTTAAAAATTTCATATTTTATGTAGATCATAAAATGAATTTATTGATCAACATGGTTTCATCACATGGAAACGAAATCACCTATGAGATCTTAAATAATTCATATTTGGTCTTTCTCAGAATTGTTCAAGATATAAATGTTTTAGTCTTAATCGTTGATCTTGAAATTGAGCTAAATTTATTTCTCTTGGTTTCTTGTATTTATAGATCTCAGTTTTCCCAACTTATAATTTATCCTATATTTTTCATCTTCTTATTACTTAATATGTAGTTTAAAATTTCAAACCATGGCGTTGGATTTCTTTATTTCAGTCACCCATACAACAATCAATGAAGAGATACTTTTAGTTTGACATTGTGGTATATTATTCCCTCAATTTCATCACATTCATGATCACTATCCTCATGAAATGGTATGTTTATAACAGCCAAAATAACTAAATCGTGGAGGTATTTATAGTCCTCAACTTATTCTACATTTATATCTTCTGTGTTGACATATTCTTGAGAAAATGTTTTCTTATTTTTGAATAGTTTTTATATGAATTCTTATTTCCTTTAACACACATTGTTGAATAGTTTATATATTATACGTCTTCATCATTTTATCATTTTTTATTTGGGATTTTTTAGTGATATTCTAGATATTTTCACATTTGAAGAAAGAATAGGGAATATTTCCTTTGAGTCCCCCTTTTACATGTTTAATCATTGAGGAACAGAAATTCATCATACCATCAACATCAACATATTCAAGGTCATCCACCAATGAATGATTTTTAAACATCTTGAACACCAATTCATGAGATTTTTCATTTTTCTGGAGCTCATTTAAATTATGTATAATATCATAGTAAATGAGTGTTTTTGGAGGCCTATCCAATGTCACCTCCAGTGGGTCATTGTCTTCAAGTACCTAGATCATCATGTTGAAACATGGTGGAAATATTCATAGGAACCTCTCCATAATTTTGATAATATTGAGGCTTTCAATAAGTATGTTTATGTATTATATATAAAGTTCACTCAATAAAATAATTCATTGATAGACTCATTTTTTTAGCATCATGTACTCATACTTTTTATAGAGTACCTATTATTTTTCATTCCCATACCATTGAATCAGCCTCATTGTTTTTGAGGGTTTTTTACACACTACTTGTGAGTATTTATAAGGCATCACATTCATGTATAAAACATTGGATGGTGATCCTCAAATTTTTTTTACAATATTGGCATTAGTGAAAAGCTCAATTTTATATTAGTTAACTAAATATTAACTTTTCATGCACAAGGATTTTATGTATTGGAGCTGTATAAATATCCACTCTTAATGATCAAAAGATTTATACATCATATGTTTACATAATATGAAATTAGTACTACTAAATATCAAAATCCCCTTGTGGTTTATTAGAAAATCCTTCTCTTTTGAGATAGAAACATCTATAAAAAAATTATTATCTTTCACATCACTTGTTGGTCCTAATAAAAGAAGGTACCCCTAGAGATGTTGGGGTGTATCATGGTTTGTTTATCTGTTTCAAATATCACCTCACTAATGAGATTTCACTATTTTTATTATAAACACACCTCTCCATATTAATTAATATGAAGTGATAAATAAATTTTAATAGGGACAGAAGAAATTTTACTTGGTTTTCCTAAACCACCATAATCAAAGGAGAATATAACGATAATGTTCCAAGAAACTAAAATAATATTCATAGATCATTTAAGATATAATTTATATTAGCTGCACTAAACATAAAGGTTTATTACCACAAAATAAATAATGAAATTTTTACTCTCAATCACTCAAATAATTCATTGCCTCGATGACTATTTTTTCCTTGATCTCCATAAATAAAAAGTGACTTATACTTTAGTTAAATATCAATTATGATATACATTCATCCACCAATGAAATCCATGAAAAATTATCAATAATAAATTTTGGATATCCTTACATTATCTTTCCAACAGAAATATGGAATTCCCTTCCTTTTATTCTTACTCCCTATTTTCTTTGTAAGTCATGAATCACCCATAATCCGTTTTTTACTTTTGAAAGAGAATGATATTTTTAGTACAATTAAGGAATAACCATGATTGCCAAAAAAATTAATTATTAAAACTTCACTAAATTTGGAGAATTAATCAAAATACCAAATGCACAACTGAGTAATAATTTCCCTTAAAATTATATAAATTCCCACATGAAAGGTAAAAAATATAAATATTTATGTTTGATGAATCGATAGTCTCATGATGTAAGCACCACTACCACAGTGAAACAATCTATTCCAAATGAATCCAAAACCCTAATAATAAATATATCCATGTCACAAATCTTTTAGTCATGGTGTTTAATTATTTACCTCCAAATTTATAATCTCATATCAATAAAAAAATTCCATGACTAAAAATAAAATATTCTCCTTGGAATCACACACCATGATATTACATGATTCACCTCGGTGTGGTCACATATGATCCAAATAAATACGTACTAAATATTATTTCCTCCATACTATGGATCTCCACCAAGACATGGAAACCTTCAAAATGAAAGATCCATTAAAATATTCCACAATAATTTCATCATCTGTCTATATCTCCCATTATAAGACAACATATTATAATCGATTTGGAAAAAGAAATATTCCATTCTTGGAGTAATACAGACTCCTATGATGTGGTAATATAAGAATATAATAGTCTAATATAGACATCCTCCAATTATGACATGAACCTCCCCAAAACAATAATCTTTAGATACTATCTCCCCTACCTTTTCTGGGTGATCGTGAAACCTATGATGTTATGAAACAAACGTTAATCCCCATATATATAATGTGTAAAACATTATCAAAAATCTCCAAATACACCTACATTATATATCAAACAATATTACATATATAGGAATTTCCTTTCATTATATATTCCCTTGAAACTACTTCAATTGTGCTACAAAATTTTCCATTCTATGGCTTTTATCCTACAGAAATAACTTGTATGATTTCTCCATAAAATTTAAAAAAGTTATATAGTTTTAATTATGACTCAATCAAATCTTTTAAAAACTAAGAGGTATGTATTTTACATTATTTTATAGAAAATCAATATAAGAAATTATCCAATGGTATTTTTTAACATCATTCACACCCCAAATGATAAAGATGTGTATGTTTACACTATGAAGAGTATGACAATGTATAGTGAAAGGATATTTATGATCCTAAGTTAATTATTTTATCTAGATATATATAAATATGTGATCAATATTGAACCTATTTTTATACTATATCACTTCACAAATATGGCGGGGAGAGCAAGGTTATCCCCGAGACTGTTCCGATTGAGTAAATACAGGTTAGGCACACTACCAACATTTGTTATGAATATATATAAATAGGTTGGGTTCATAGATATCCAATAAAATTATTATGGATATTTATGATTGGTACTCTAAGAACATTGGATTTGACTTATTATATATTGGTTGGGAACATTCCAAACAAATAATTCAGTTATGTATATTCTTGTAGGGTGCATTTCGAATATGTAATCGAATTAAGAAGATAAAATTTGGGTGCACTACAAACCTGTGACTTTATGGAACCAATCCACATTGGAAACCACACCGACATATGGTCTGAATGATAATATAAATGTCAGGTTCACTATTATCTTCTAAATCAATTAAAATTTCTAATCTTGGGAATATTTCTAAACTATTACTAAAAAAATATTCTAAGTTGGGTGAAATACCAATCTATGGATTGATGTACTATTTCTATATTTGGTGACTTTCCAACCTATGACCCAAGATATGACAACAAGTTTCGTTCTCTTACAACCATTGACTTGATAGATATTTCTCAATCTGAACCATTTCTAACAGGTGATTCAATAAATTGTTTTAGGATTGGAATTGTACCAACAAGAAGTCAGATATAATACATACAATCCCTTTAAAAGATTTTATTGAATCATACAAAATTATTCCAAACTCTATCCAAAAAACTAGTAACCACATACATGTTCCCCCTAATCACAAAAGATGACTAACAAGCAATGAGGGTTAACCATACGTCATAAGATAACATATATTTTTTTTATAAATATCAATGTCTATATAATAAATTTTATTTTGCGCATATAAAACCCATGATAAAATAAACAATTGTGTAATTTACCAAAAAAATGAATGAATGTAAACATGAATAATTAAATGAATCATACAAATGTAAATGGAACAACACATAAAAGTCAATATAATTGTAAAAATAAATGAAAATGACAGTCATAACCTATATAGAAAATCTAATCTATTGAATAATATAGTTAGAACCACCAATATCCATGATGCAATACGTCTATCTATAAAATCAATGAAAAACAAGTTCAGTACACCTGAAAAAAAGAAATAGAAAAAATTTATATGAAAATTCCTTATGGTGAATATGATTTTTGGATTATTAAAATATAACCTATTTGAAATGAACAAACTTGCACTATATAAAAACTAGAAGACCATATATCGTCATGTGTTGTTTTAATGAGTGTAAATGAACCAAATATCATTAATGATTATGAATCATTATAATTTAAATGTGTTTTTACATAATGAAGCCGTTTTTATTATTTGATAAATAAAAATACTTTAATGTGATTGGAATTATAAAAAAAATGAATAAATAATGTTACAATAAATTTAATAAAAACTATCCCATTATCATAATCATCATGGGTAACTAGGATCTAGGGACTCAAAAATATATTTACAAAAAATTTAATTACCTTTTTATCAGTGATGAAAACCTTATCACTGAAAAAAATTACTTTTTATAGGAATGATTGAGGGAACCCACATAGCTTCCATGATCTAGTCTAATCTAGTGAAAAAATAGTATCAACCTACCCTTGAGCGAAACTTCCACTGATGTTTGAAATACAAGATAAAATCATAAGAATTTAACTAATCACACATCTCACCACAATAGATTCCCTTTATAGAAAAAATAATTTCAATAGACAAGTCATCATCTCAATTTTAACAATAGTATATAAATAAATTAGAAATTTATTCAAAAGAAATGGAAAATAATGTTAAATTAATACACAATCAAAATCATATATTATTATAAAAGATATGCTTTATAACCACAAATAAGTGTTAAAATTTCATAAAAATTACATTTAAATGACTTTGAAATCAAATAAAACATTATTGGAATTTGAAAAAGAGAAAAGAATAATTAAATAACAGTTTTCATACATTAAATTTATAAAAATATTGAATATAAATTTCTAAAAATGAAATATATGTGACATTAATATAAAACAAATATATTTTAAAATACAAAAATATGTCTCTTTCAAATAAATATAAACAATTTAGAAAGATATGTTTCATTTATAAAAGGCTTTGAAAATCATCAGTCTTATTATTTTTATTACTTATATAGAACTTTAAATAGGATTTCCTATCTTGAGGGGTTGATATAATAGAAAATAAAAAGCACTAACATCATGGTGTGGATAACTAAAATTAACAAAAGTATGAAAATAATGTAGAATTTATTTGAGAAAATACAAATATGTAAACAATCATTGATTATCAAAATAATAATTTGGTAGTGGGATGACATAGTATATAATATAAATGGTGTGTGAATGCACAATTTTGTAGTCCTCAAAACACCACAATATAAAATCCCAAATTAAATAGAGACACCAATAACTATTTATTTATCAAATCAAGGAAATAAAAAACCAAACCTCAAATGAGAGATACACAACGCCAAAAACACTACCAATATCATGAATCCCTATAATAAGATCCTATTATACCATTCAAGAAGTATATAACCCTCTAAATTAACGTATTTTTCATCAATAGAGAAACCAAATATGTTAAATCTTATACATATAAAAAACCAACATTATAGGGAATAAAAGTAGGGGAGGAGGTGGATAAGGAGGAAGAGAAGAGGAATGAATCTTACATGGCTCGTAGAAGATATATTTACATGGAAGAATAAAATGAAGAGGAAAATTAGAGAGGGGAGTATATCCCTGCTCATATTATTTCCACCCAAAAATGTGGAAAGGGGTGGGGGATTGTATCCATTATAATAAAACCTCAAATAATATAATCATCATTGACATAAAAATCAATAACAATATCAAAAAAAATATATGAATATAAAATATATATTTATTATGATATAAAAAACAATGCACACACCAAACTAAAAAATATTTAATATAAATTATAATTATAATTTTATTTTAAATAAATTCAAAACCCCAATTTAGTTTCTAGAAATAATATTTCACTCTTTTAGAATATTTTAATCCACCTTTTATTGAATATTAAAAGACCAATATAAGTGAAATTATACAACATGATATGTTTGAAAACAAAATATTTTTTCCAAGGTTTTATTGAATTCACAATTATTATACAAATTTTTTAGGACACACTAAAGACCATGAATTAACCACGTCATCAAAATGAACAATTAATTGTTGTCAGTCATGTATGTTCTATAATTTAAACAAAAATTTATTAAATTATACATATATTTAGCATCTTAATAAACGGTCTATTATATTTATCCTAACCATAAAAACAAAAAATTCTTGAGAAAATAATCACAATACCTAATTTATAAATTCATATCATGAGATAAAAACACATTAGTATGTTGAAAACTAAATAGAAAGAGAATTTTAAATTCCCTCTCTATTTTGAAAAACAAATTTTTATAAAAATTATATAATAGATAACATCACATAATAAGAACAATACCTAATAATTCACGTAGTTAACAAAAATTCCACTAATAAATCTCAAATAAAACAATGTTTCATCATTAAATAACAAACTTTGTCATTGAACTCCCCATAATAATAAAGGTTAATGGATACTGTGTTTTATACATGAAATACAAAAATGTTTAATCCAATACATTAATATGTGAGATGTATCCTAGGATAATGGTGTAGAGATATAATAATCCATGGAATTTAAAATATATAAAATCATTAAAAAAACACAAAATTAAAATAGTTGATTGTTAACCAAGGTAAACCTAGTCATGTAAAGATCAAAACAACACACCAAGGGAAAAGGAAACATCTAGAAAAAAACATCTCATAAATTACAATTTACCTAAAATACATAGACATAAAATTTTTACAAAATATCTCTATAATGTTTCTAAAAAAATACTTAAATTCATTCACCTTTACCACAATCACCCATAAACCTAATGAAATAAAATAAATACCAATACTCTAAAATGAAATTCATTAAAGGATCAGTGTAGCTATTGTAATTGAACTATAATCCCAAGTAATAATTCAGAAACCAACCAAAAATGGTTTAAGTGAACGTCTTGAACTATGCTATAACATTATTGTGAGTAAAAAATTAGGTTACCCTAGATAGAAATTAATTCCAAGAGGTCTCATAAACCTCTTATGACCATTAAAAACAAATTATATGAGGTTCCCCCATCTCCATAATTATGTTAATTTTCAATATATTTTTTGTTTGAAAACACTAAGATCCCAAAAGGACAACCATATCCATAGTCATGGATTATTGAATTTAATTTTTGAATTTTGAATTTATCCTTGTTCATTGAAAATGTATAACAACCGTTAATAATCCTCAGATGTTATTTATTGTTAAAACGAGGGATAAAAAGATGGTTTCCATGCCATTTCAATAATGTAAAGTCACTATGAATTATCCTTTAATTATTTTCCATACCCTAAAATATATACAGAATCTTTTTTAGAATAAAATGCCACTAAGTAAGACCGTGAATGTGACCAAACAATTTCAATTGGATATACAGTTGGAGGTTTTATGGTCTTGACGATGAGGAATTCACACCATAAATTTGTCATCAAATACTGCATTATGCTGAATATTTTAGATCTAATATTAATAATATGGCCCCAAATGTCACAATGAAAACATAAACCATAAAAATTACCCTATAAATGACCAACATCAAACATTAGTATTAAAAAATAATTTTTAATATTTATCACTTGAAGTGTTAAATCCTTCTACATTTCACCAAACCAAACAACCCCGAATACTAAAATTCATAATTATCATCCTATTCCTACCAAACCATAATCTACACACACTATATATGTTAAAAAAATGAAATAAACTTTATTACCTTAATTTATTCCTAAAACCCATTAATTCAAATCATCCACCTTATACAATAACATTATAATCACACCCCAACTTTGTTTTATGTAAAAAAATTAAATATATATTTAAATAAAAATAACATATAATCAACTCCATAAAACTCACCTATCTACAATGGTTTCATCTATACCATACCATTCCTAAATCAACACTATCCATTCCACCAAAACCACAAACTCATTAAATAAAAATCTCACAAGAATACAATTCTCCTGTATACTCATATAAATAATCCTCAAACAAAAAAAAAATAAATTAGAAAACATAAATTAACTAAAATTAAAAAAATGGGAAATAACAACAACAAAAATCCATGTAAACCATTAAAGTGGATAAGTCACACTTAAAACTGATTAATCTAGAAAATTAAATCACATAATCATCCAAACAACACTAAAAAAAAAACAAGTTGAAATCAACATAATGAAATGAGTATTTAATAGAATGGACATGTAAATAAATTTTTAATAAATCAGTATAATGTATTCCAAATAAATCAAAATTCTAATATCCAAAATTTTAGAAACACACCATATAATTAAAATAAAATATACCAAATAAAAAACAAAAAATAAAAAATACTTTATTAAAAAAAATGGTTTCTAAAAAACCATAATAAATATAATATTGTAAAAATTAAAATATGTTAACTTGTAAAAAAGGAATATAAAAAAATGTTACATAAAAAAATCAAACAACACCAACTTAAACTAGTTCAAATTCCAATAAAGACATCAAAATAAATTTTCAAATAAAAAGATAAATACCCACATCCATGAAACAAATATATCCCAAAATAATTAATTCAACATTTATAAAACTAAATTAAATGTATTATCCTTCAAAATAAATATTTTTTATGAAAATTCACTCTCATAAGGAATAATTATTTAAAAAAACTATAAATCCTTAAACATAAATTTATAGAAATTATTTTTAAAACTAAAACATTATTAAAAAATCAACTATTTCTACACACATTAATCAATTCAATGTACTACAAAAAAAGATTTTAAAACTCTAATGAATTAATATATTATATTTATATCATATATTAAGACAAATTCTACATTTTTTATTATAATAAAAGATTTTGATAATTAATTTTATACAATTGTATGTAAAATCTCTATTCCAACCCTATTACAAGGTAAAACTAATTTAAAACCTTATAAAAAATGTAATATAAATCATATAAAATCATTTGAAAAAAACCAATAATGATATCCAAAATATATTTATAATAAAAATACTATTTGAATCAAAACATATCAATTATATATAAAAATTTTGTGGTAATCATCATAATTAAATAAAAAACTACTTTTATTTCATGAAAATATATTTTATATAAATACATAATATTAGTTATCAAATTACTGTTTTATATAAAACCAATACCATTTTTAGAATAAATTTTTCTTGGAGTACGATGTATTCCCGATGGAATAGAAATGCTTTAATCTAAAAAATATATTAAAATAATTTATCATTTCCGATAGAAACAATACAAATTTTTTAAATAATGAAAATCTTCATTGAATCTATTTTTTAAAACATATTATGAAATTATTAAAATTTAATAAAAATTTAAATACTCATAAATTTTAAATTTATTTTTTATTTAGGAAAACTGACCCAAATCAACCAAATAAAAAAATTACATCCATATAAAACCAACTGATGGTAAAATTAAATAATTCACATAAAATTAATCATATTCATCATTTAAAAAATAAAAATGTATAAAGTGAATTTGAAAAAGCATTATTCCCTTTGGTAATCATTTATATCAAACTCCCTTCTCTATAGATTCACCAGGGTTTCTTAACAGTGGAAATGCCTTCCTCTTCCTGTCTCTTTTCCCTTATTTTTACAGCCTTTCAATTTTGGTGTTTGTCTTCACTATTTATTTCTTATCCCTGGGTTTTGGATCTCCAGTTTTAGTGTTTTTAATTGTCATCATTTCCTCTTTAGTGTTCACATACATCAACTTAAAATTATTGGAATCAATCTTCCCATAGTGTTCTATCTGATGTGGATCACAAACCTTCAATAGTAGATCTCATTTTTAACCCATTAACCCTCATTAGTGGTCTCCCTTAATCTTATTGGGTATTGCATCAATCCATATAGAAGAATTTATACACCTTATCCAACTTAATGGTTTTATAGTTAGATGACAATGGTGTTATGTATCTTTTAATGGTAACTATGATTATGGTAATGGATTTTGAGTGACACTATAATGATGGAGGAAGTTATTCTAGGCATTAGCAGTCTATATTTTTATGAAATATTCCACTGAATGTTAATTTTCTATTTCTCCACTGGAATTGTTCTTCATATTTATTTTTTATTAGTATTATAGTGCTAAATGTTTTATCCATTTTTTCAGATATTATCTACTTCGGTTCTCCTTGATGGTTTACGTATTATCGTGAGATCCCCATAGATCTGTTGAATTTTTTTATTACTCATTTCCATATTTTCATTAATGTTGTTGGTATTCATACATCGTCTCTTTTGGTTGTTTTCCCTATCATTTTGATCATACAAGAATTTCTCCCTCTACATATCTATTTCTCTTCACTAGTTCATTTTTATTAATGCATTGATGAAATCTATAGGGTGTGGTGTTTCCCAAGTAAGTGTAATGAGCCTTGTCTGATTAGTAATTTTGATGTATTGGTTGGATAAATTTTACATAAATGGATTGAATGTAGTTATATAGGGTATCCATTAATCCATAAATCTTGTAGTGTCTGATGTAAATAGATAGCTTGAGGTATAGTAAAAAAATCCCATGTACCAGATGACTATTGATATATTATATCCATTATCCTCCATAGTTATGAATAGTTTAACTCATCCATGGATATGGTCATATAAGAATTATTATGGACTTAAATAAAATTCATGAATAGTTTTCTAATATAATAATACCATATTCATAACCAAAGAAAAAATATAATTCAAATTAAACAAAAAATAGTCATGCTAGCTATAAATTAGACCAATAAATCTGTTAATTAGGTCTCCACTACAACAAGGAAATTTTATATTACAAGGTTATAGAATTAATATTAAATTGGTTATATTATTTTTACATTTTATAGTGCATTAATGGAAATAATGGTATACATATACATAAACAATAAATTTCTATGAGAAAATCCATATCAAATAATCATACATTCACAAGTATTCTCAAATATGAAAAAAGATCCCTACATTCTTTTATATAACATGATACACCATGACAGTAAAATATGAAGATAAATTTTTTGTAGGTATCACAGAAAATAAATCACCCAGATTTACCCTAGTAACTCGAGGATCAATACAAAATGTGTTGAAAAGAAATGTTTAGTAATAATCCTCTCAAGTTCATACCATGTTATATCCTCAGTCACCACTTAATTAAAAACCTAAAACTTCTTTGATACCATTTTAATGAATCACCCCAAATTACCCTAGAACTGATATGAATTACCACTCTCTTCTAGAATATACAGTTAATTTTTATATACTTTTAACATCAGTAAGGTTTTCACATACAAATTTGGGAACAAATTTTCTTAAAAAATAGTATCCATATAATGGATTTCATTTGACGTATATAAAAAAACAAAACATGATAAAACAAACCCACATGTAATTAAATATCAAAATATCTAATAAATTTCTACATGAATCATGATGTTAAACATAAAAATGTACATTAAAATATAAAGGGAACATTATATATAAATCAATATCAATGAAATAATAATAAAATGATAAATAAGATTTATATGGGAAATGTACTCCATAGACTATCATCAACAAAACCTTCAAGATCCATGTGGGAATGTATCTACATAATAACTCAATGATTGACATCTTCCCAACACCTAAAAAATAGGAAATGTACATTTCTATATGTACCAAGGTGAATGTACTTGGGGTGAGTATGTAAAACACACAAAGTAAGAAATCAATGAAAATGATCAATTGTAAAATTATATAATCATAAAAAATACATGATATTTTTTAAATGATTTGAAATGAAAAAATATCATTTATATTTATAATATTATATAATTTAAATTAATAATTACATTAAACCCGTCCATTATAATGTGAAAAACAATATTCATTTTAAAAAACTTGGGGATAAGATATATTAAACATTGATAAACCATTTAAGAATAAATTTTATGAAAAAATCCCATTATAAATATAAAGACCTGGATTTTTTCATGTAATTTTATTAATTATATGGGAATATTATGAGTCCTTGAAAGTTGACTGCATATGATTCCGAGGCTCAGAGTGTCCGGAATGAATTTATAAACATTTTTAAGTAAGTTTAGTAAATTTGAGAGTAGGTTATTATAACTTCTGAACTGGTGCTCAGAATTGTAATCAGAGGGCACTGTTGAACTCACAACACCAATATTCTCTTAATGAGACCATCACCTCGACTATAGTAGGTTGAAGGTGGAAGTAAGTTTTTCTATTTTTTGTGGAAGAAGAAAAATAAAATAATTAACCTTTTATTTTTATTTTGGAACCTATATTTTAAAATTATGTAGGTTGGGACCACTCCAGCTAGAAAAACCTCCAAATTTGAATTCTTGGTGGTTAGGACCACCCGAACCACTCTTAATTGGAGAAATCCTCTCAACACTCCAATTAATTTTTTGTGCCATTTATTTGTGACAACTTTTATTGTGCCAACATAAATTATTTTTATAAACCTATTTTAATTTGTTGGCTCATCATTTCCTTGGGTAAGTCATTGGTTAAGGGGAGAACATTGGAGAAACTCTTCCTACAATAAAGAACTCCCTCTCCAACGAAGAACGAGGAACCCACCCCGAGCCCAGATCAGAAGTGCTTTGCTGAAGAAACAAATGCTAACACCCCCATCATCGACTTCATCATCTACCTATCGACTCCTCCAATGAATGATAAGGTAGGGGTTTGATTTGATTGATCTAATTAAATTTATTTTACATTGAATCTCTTTCCATGAGCCTCTTGCTACCACTCTAACGCAGAGGGTGCAGGCCAAACGAACATGGCCCGACCACTCTGCAACCATTGGGGTTTTTGATGCGTTCATCATGATGGAGGAGGAAGACGACTGGTACCATCGACTGGTACCAGCAACTGGTTCCGGTAGGACTCATGAGCGGTGGTCAGCACATAGGCCGGCCGTGAAGACGGCGGCGGGTCAACCGCCTCGCCGGTGGAGGACTGTGGCGGAGCAGAGGCGGCGATCGGCCGCACGAAGAAGGAGGTGACAATGTGCGTCCACGCTGTCGGCATGCAGGATCTTAGGCAGTTAAAGAGGTCGGCCGGCTCGATGTCGGCCGCTTGTGGGGGCGCGGCGCGCGACCGCGCCGCGGATGAGGGCTATCTATCCGGGCTGCCGTGCACCACTGTCCACCCATCCTGGGCTGGACCCAGTGAGTCGGGAAGGACCCAGGGTCAGCCTCGAGTCAAGTCGGCCCACACAGGGTCAGGTCGGGTCGGTCCGAACAGGGTCAGTCCGGGTCGGTTGATTGGGTGGGTCCGGGTCGTTCCGATCGGGACGGGCTGGGTCAGTCCGACTAGGTTGGACCGGACCCAGACCCGCTTCGGCCCTTTTCAATCTTTTTAACATAACATGAGCTATGGGCGTCAGTTTGAAAAACTGTCTATGGAACATGACACCTTGGATCAAGATGGTCCTTTTGGTATACCCCACTTGAATTTTGGATAATATTGGGGTATAGTCGGGTTGGATCGGACACAAATCCAACCGAGCAATCGGGACTAAAAGGCGAATAACATACATACCGAGTGCCCGATTATTGCACCATCTGTTGTGTTGATACCCCCTCTCACATGGACGTCCTTTGGGATACCTTTTTATGCGATTTTGTGGAATTTGGAGTATCGTACTTTGGATTGAAGAGAGAACCATCCAGGAATCAAGTGAGCTTAGTGTAGGGACCCTATGACTGGCTGTAAGATGAGAAAGGGATCCTATGTGGGTCTCTGCCTTAGGATCCTACATGGGTCTATGCTTTGAGATCCATCGTGGGTCTATGTTTTAGTATTCCACTTGGATCCACTAAAGGAATCCACATTGGATTACACTAGGATCCTACGTGGGTCTGCCTCTCAACAGAGTAAGATTTTTCAGTAGATGCATCTAATCATCTTTATTACCTTACCTAAGTCATAACTGATGTGAGCTGAGCCTTTACCTATATGGTAATCATCTGTGTGGTGTACCTTTGTGATGCATACCTACGGGGTGATACTTTGTGGAATTATTCTGTGTGGTGTTACCTTTGTGGTACTTACCTTCATGGTATTCATTCCTTCAAGGGACAGTAGAGCTATGGGATATCTAATTGGGCCTTGTGTTTTCTCATGATTGAGATGGGTTTACTTTAAAACATAAGTATATGTATGGGCATATACCTAAGTAGGGTTGTCAGTTGTTTTAATTCTTTTTGGTTTATCCCTTTTGGAATTTTTGAGACCTTCAAGTGTCTCGGGGTACCTACTGAGTATCGTTATACTCACCACTGCACTGGCTAAGCCCGCACCATGTTTTGTTTGGTGCAGACGATGGACAACATTGATCGAGGTTGAGGGTACCATGATTGAAGGTATCTCGAAGGTGATCATTAGACGAGGCTTATCACAGTGATGATTATTCAAGAGTTTCACGTACCCTTCAGGTAGGATCCTTGGCAGGTGTTCACATGAGTTGTTCCAGTTTATTTGTACTTCCCAGTTTTCTTGTACCTTCCAACTTAGGTTATATTCTGGCCCCTTTTTTTCTATTCACACCCTATTTACAATATAGTTTTACTTTGTGCTTGTATCCTGCTTTTTTCTTAGTAGTGTGATTTTACAGGTCATAACGTCAATTCCTTCCTAGTTTTAGGGAATACGTCTTTTGGTGCTAGTCTCCAGCCCTGGCCCATGGAAGGCGGGCTTGGGGTAGTCACGACATGGGCCCAGGGTGACGGGTCGTGGAAATAAAACTAATAAAGGGTTATTAGGATCCAGAGACTTAAAATATGAAGTATGAAAATAGAACCACCATACTAGTAGTGATGTGATATTAATCATTCTCCCAACATGCATGATATATGAAAGATTGAGGGAACCCCACTGGCACATATGATCTTGGTGTAACCAATGGGGAAATAAAATCTAGGAACCCTCTAGCCTAACCTACATATATTTTTTCATTGTAAATATGACATCACAATAATTTAAATAATGCCATACATCTGACAATTATATTATCCCTTCATTTAGACAACCCCAATTAATTATGAAATAATTATACCATGTACCAAAAATATAATATAAATTAATACGAAATTTATCCAATGAAAAAATTATAATAATATAATTTTAAATTATATTAAAAATGATTTATTTCTATCCAAAAAATTTCATTCAATAATACATAATATTTAAATATTTATATAAAATCCTTCAAATTTACATAGAGGTCGAATAATCCTTTATTGAAATCCAGAAAATAACCAATATTGGAAAATTTTATTTCATTAAATTGAGGCATAATAACATAGAGGATATGATTTTAATCACGAAATATTGGATAAATTGACAAAAAAACTCTTATATTTGAAAATAGACAAATTGATATACATTAAGAATGAAATAAATTAATTAGATAGATAAAATTTATTAAAAAAGGTCAAAGATAATAAAAAATAATAGTCCTAAATATTAAATAATTGTTTCAATAAAACCATAAAACTTGTTCAGTTAATATAAAAGTGAAAACTAGGAATTTAAATCATACAGTTAATCTCTAAATGTAATAAAATAGTAACAAATAAATTTCATATTTTATTAAAATAAAATAAATGATTTTGTTATTTCCCTTCTATCAATATACTCATTAAGAAATATGATAACACCAAATTCAATACAAATGGTGTATGAAATCATACTTGGTTAACCATCTAAAAATTTCACAAAAGGTCACCTTATTATGTTGAAGAATCAATTACTATAAAATTATCAAATCTTGGAAAAAAAGAAAACCTTTCCTGAGAAAGATGCAACACTGAAAGAAAATACAATTATACAAAAAAATATAGGATTCTTATTTAGAATTATTTAGGTTAATACCCCTTTAAATTTATATTTTCACCCTTATACGTTGAAATTACAAAATTTTATAACCCTTTTACAATATAAATATGATTTAATGTGAATAAAAAGAGAGGATAATGAAGATAATGCGGGATAATAGAAAATAAAGGAAACATTCATGGCTCCCAGATGAAGGGTTCTTATGGTATAGGAGTAAAGAGTGGTGGATCTCCCAATTCCCATTTCTATCACCCGATAAAGAGTAAAGGGTGGCCTAAACACATCTATAATAAAATATAAATAAATAATAAAAATTTATATTTTTAAGTTGTTGGGGGTCTCATGAAATGAAACAATACCCACACACCATGGCCACCAAGGGTAGTTCTCACCCCTTCAAGAGTAAGACCACCTAGAATTTGAAATTCCATAATAACAAAATGCAATAATATTAATAGTTATACTAATAATAATAATAATAATAATCAATTGTGTCATGGAACATCATTTGAAAAACCCACACCTCTTAAATTTGATAAAAATAACGAGTGTACTATAAAGGGCAGTTCAACAGGCATGTATAAGCAATATAATTAAAATATAAAAAATAAATAGTTCAAAATTATTTGGAAAGATTAAAATACCTCTATGAGACTCCCTCTTCAATATTATAATTTTATAGAGAATAATCTTCCATTTTACCCTTCTGAAACATATAATTGAATATGTGTTTTAATTATCCCAAAATAAAAAAAAATTAATATAAACCATATAGATATATAAAGAAAAGTTATTTGAGTGAAATTTATTATATTTAATAACAATGTGGAGTCACTATCAATATATTTATTCTTTCTACCATAGTGATTAGCATATGTCACAGTGAGGATAAAATAAAAAAAATACAACCACAAAATAAATACGGTTTCCTAGGAAATGATCCAAGGAACCTTTAAAAATGTTATGAAATGTTTTTAATATACATCCAAATCCTATATGACCTAGGGAATTGATGTTAGCTCCATTAAAATTTACATTAATGTAGTATTGTAGAGGTTTAGTCTATATAATGTATTTAAATTATTGGGATCTTTAGGGAATAAAATGAAATCTATGAGATCTGATAAAAAATGAGGCTAGATTGATAATTGTTAGTGGGAATTGATTGTATCCTAGAAACTTATTTAATATTATTAGGGATATGTATATGAATAGTTTTCAAATAAGTTCATATACCGTCATATCTCTAAAAACATCTCAACATCCCAATTTAAAAGAATCCTAAGGCCACTAGAGCTACCAATTATATGGAATTACAAAATGGGACTCACTTTTATAATATAAAACATAAAGGATGAATAGTTAGTGGAATCAAGTGAATTTAGGAAAGAAATATTGAAAAAGTTATTCAAGATCCTCTATGCAAATTTAAAACAAAAGAATATGTGTAAAAACTTTCAAATAATTAAAAATAATGCAGATAGATTGAGGAAATTTAGATCCTGGGAGTTGTAAATCACTTATGTAACATCATATATTGGACTTCCCTATCCATGAATGGAATGGAAGCATAATTTTACCATAGTTACACATCTTTATATTCCATTTTTTTATAACTGAAGGAGAGTGTCTGAAGAACCATGAGGGAATACTATACCCTCAAGTATCATGACATTAATATCAAACAAAAAAAGACATAGGGAAAAACCAAGAAATATAGTAAAATAGAGGAATTTTATAAAAAACAAAAACATAAAATATTAGATCCACCATTCTATAAATAACTAACACATTCAAAAAAGTAGTAATATAAAAATTTTAGATTTTATAATGAGGTTAATTATATTTCAGACAAGAAACAAAACTAATATAATAAAAAATTTGACCCAACCACAATCCATGGATTTGCCTAGGTATTTTCTCCACAACCCCACTGAGCTCCAACATATTTTCCTTATTTAATAAGGAAAAATAAAAATCCTACATGCCATCATTAATTATACAAAACATCATGGTTCATATTAAGGGTATGTGAATATAACATTGTAGGTTACTACTAATTTTCTACCTAATAAAAACAAGAATATATATATATATATATATTAATATTTATAATGAATGAATTTCTGTCCTACAAATCAAATTCATACATTTGTATCACCATCGGTACTCAAGAAGACACAATAATGGTCTATACATAACTACATAGAACAATTTCATAGTGTATCGTTCAATATGAGGGATTACCTATATTAAGGATTTATCACACATTGATTAACAGATAATATCTATTGAGAGGTAGTATTTATAACCATGAAACAAATCCATACATAGTGGGAAGTATGTCCCATTTTACATACCAAATTATCCTGGTAAACACCATGTACAATTAGTGTCACAAACTATCTCATGGGGTAGAACATCCCTCCTAGAATACCAATCAGTTGAAGAGGGTGTTACATCCACCCTCACACACGTAGTCCAACATAGGGGAAATACCTTCAACCTAATATAAAAAATCAATCAAAGGGGTATGTTCATTATACCATTCCTAAAAAATATATCCTAGGGGTAGAAAATCCCATATAACATACACAATCCATCTTGGTGGTAGTCTATCCCACCTGACATAATCAGTAGCCACTGGGAGAATTATGCCCCACTTAGAATATGGAAATAGTTATTTAGGGTAATATATCCCACCTCACACACATAAAAATCTATAAAAGTGATATGTAACAAATAATAACATCTACCAATGGAACACAACCTAGTATTCACATGTCCTATGGGTAGTATATACCAGAAGACACATCAAGAACACAACATGGACAAAGGGAAGAACATTCCTTAGTAACCCATCAAATTTAATGGAAATACATTCCCCATTAAACACACAATCAACGGGATAAACAAGTTTCTCTTGGAAATCATTAACATTCACCATTATTGTTATCTCATCCAAGATAGGGGACCACACATATAAAAACTACTAGAGGGGTGATATATGAAGCACCCATAAACATGACATATTAATGGGTGCATAAAAACCCACTTAATTGTATAACCTCATAAAACATAATGATTCCCATGGACAATGGTTACTCATTATAGATGACTGTCCATTTAGAACCAGCCCTCTCACTAGGGATCCCTTGCCTATAGAGTGGAGTAACTTACAACCATAAACCGAGATAAACCAAACTCGATACTAATTTTAAATCTATATAATATTCTAATATAATAGAAGTCATACTATCACAACAAATATTATGAAAACTTCAACTTCAAAAGGATATTCCACCAATTAGACTAACCATCATTTTTTTCATCCACCATAAATAACCAAATGATTCATCACAAGGATTGATACCAAATCTAGGGACAAGAAAAATCCTCATGGTCCCATTACCAAATAATCTTGATAAATTCCATAGAAAACATTTAAATTTATGACAATATGATTGACATAATCAATATAAAAAACATATCATGATCTAGATTGTCCAAGACCATCACTCAAAAATATAAAGAACCACATTTTTATCCAACACAGGCCATCGATGCATACTCGATAAAAACATCTTATCATAAGTCTTACTCAAAAAAACCCATAGATTTCCCTATATCCATCTCACTCAATGAAACTCACATACTTCTTAATAGACTTTTACAGAAAAACCAATCCATTACCTATAATGGAAATCTACATTGGGTTATGATTTCCAATTTCCCATGCCACACAAATAGGCCATATATATTGATGGATAAATCATATGTCTATAACCCAAATGGATTTATAATTGTATAACATAGCCTATTATTCTTTTCTTATTTGATAAAAACCATTTGTAGGCCTCAATAATGTCATTGATTCCCACTGAGCCACTCTTAGCATCTAAGCAACATATGAATAGATATATAAATGTGAAAAATATGCACCACCTATATTAAATAAGAGTTAACCCCTCATGGAGATATATATCCAAGGCTCATACAATCGAAAACCAACTATTTCAAGCCGCCCCATCAAAACATATACAGGAACAACATAATCTATAAGTTTTATAAAAAATATGTGAAATTACTTAATTGGAAAAATGAATATCAATGTTCATTAATTATCAATGTACGTACTATGTACACCAATGAAAATGCACCATAGTTTGGATTGATTACAATATGATCTAGTATAATTTTCACTTGAATACTTATCCAAAACAATTTAAAATCATTTAAATGAAAATATTTAGAATAATATAGGAATATTTATGAGATTATAGCTCTAATAATAGCTAAAAACCCTCAAATACACTTATATTTTATTGGGGTCAAAGTAGAAAGAATTAGGGGAGGCATTGGATGAATTACCCTCTGTCATACCATTATTTTATTAAATTCATGAGATTGTATAACCATAAAACATGGGTTTACCCCTATTTTAAAAACAATCATAGAGTTCCACAATAGTGTAACCCATGGAAGTCACATTTCAATTCACTAAATCTTGGATATATTTGCACTATGAGTTACTAGGTTGTGGAACATTGCTGACCACTATAGTATGGACAAAGGTTTCATGTTGTGATTCATTTCCATGGAAGATGCATAAAACCTAATGATGCCATATTTATCATGTCCCAAAAGGTTTCACATCATAGCCTTCATTATTACGACATAACCACCACTTACTAAAATATCCCACATGATGTAAGACCTTTGGATATGGCGTGCCTCCCTCAAATATTAAATTTTCAGTCTTATATAGAAGGGTTCTAGTGTGGTTCTATAACTTCATGGAATAATGCTATTTCCCATTAAAAAATTAATCATATGAAATGAACACCATGAAACCGAAACCCCAACTATTATGTTGTACGTCACAATCCATAATTTTATTCTTTATGGCCTCCGAAAACAACTCTTGTTATCACTAAATCACCCAAGACAATTTATAAACATTCAAAAACATCCACCAAAACTAAATAAAGACTTATCAACCTCAAAAATTCTGATCCATAGTGTAATTATCTGATCACCACTACTTTGTGGATCAAAATATTAAATTAACATTAAATTTAACAACCTAAAAAGGAATATTGTATTAAAAAATAATCACTAAGAGGATTATCAACCCTAGGGACTCAAAAAAATATATTAACTTCCAATGGATCGATTTGAATATGATACAACTCCTTATTTCGAATTAATAATTGAAATGGACATAACTTAATATCCCAAGTACCTAGGTTGGATACCATAGATCTTCCATGAAAATACATAAACTCATCCTTACAACAAATAATTACATCCAAAAAATGTAATCAATGATATTTCCACCTCACCACATCCAATTATTTTAAGACACAAAATATCACCCTCCTCTGTATGAGTCTTCCTAAAAATAATTATTCTCACTCCTCAATGATCCTTAAAATCATTGGATCATAAAACAATAATTCTTAGATCCATCATATAATATTCATATCACCTACACAGATGTACAAACCAGACACTGGGTGTATTTCAGGATTTGGATCTATGACCAACTTAATCTTACAGTATTCTCTACCATGATCATTGATGTATCTTTGATTATACCCACCCTTGGATCACACACAATTCAATATTTAGCTCAAGTCTAGGAACCTAATTCTATTTGAAACCTCATACAATATAAAAATATATTATTTACCAAATAAGTAGATAAAATATTATCTTCATATATACTCTTTTCTTTGTAAAATCTCGATCGTCCACCATATTCTCTAACCACATAAACAACCATTCTGGCACAATGAATATAACCCTTAACTAAATATGATTCTCCCCACTATAAGAGTATACCGAGTTTCTTTCTACTACTCCAACACACTCGTTCCTTACATCATTTATCATTGCCATTAAAAAAATATAAGGACTTGATGTCTCTAAATTTCTCATACATTAGAAAAAACTAAATGTACTAATCCGAAAGAATTCATATCGTACCATGTATGGTATCCTAGTCACTCAGAATAATATCACACAAATGGAGGTTCCAAATATTTAAAAAATAATGGGTCTCTCCAAAAAATATGGCTTCCCATACATTACCTATCAATAACTAAACTAAATTGGTCCTAATATCAAACACATCTCGCTCTCTTTAATACACTTTCATCCAATATCTCACAACCCCTATCAGGGGCCAAACCAAAATTGTTCACATAAAGATGCTCCAATCATCCTATTAGGTCTTCTCTTACCATAGAAAAAAATAACTCCCATTCTTAATAAAAACCTAGTCTACCATACCCATACGTGCATCATCAATTTCATTGATCCACAGTCTAAAACTGAAACATTATAAAAACCCAAATATCATCCCCAATCACATATCATGTTTAATCACAGACCAAACCCGGCAAGGTTAGATGTCTCTAATTTGATAAGATGGGAACTTGTTTACTCACCTAAAAACAATCATTAATGAATACATTGGGTTCCCTAATTCAAGGAATATTTTCAATAGACCTAATCATAATCCATTCCAATGATCTATATCCAAATATCCATATCATGTCACAACCACATGTTTTCCATAGTGTATTAAGACATTCACTGAGAATTATTTCAAATTCCCACTATCCTTCTCTAATGAATAATTATCTCCCAATTGTTTCATATCGGCCATCTCGATCTCATCCAAACCAAAGGATAACATACAATTGTATCACATGATCATACTACCAAACTCATGATCTCACGAGTCACATCACATCAAACCTATGCTCTCATGCCTAATAAACTACCCATGTTTTCCTTGTATTCCCACACACCTACACAGAAGTACTCTCAATGATAAATTTTTAATGAGATGATGGTATCTTTCTCATGAATAGGTAAATATATGATCACCCACCAATTAGAAAATTTTCTAAATCCATAAATCATATACTCACACTCTACACCCTATAGAACTGAATATCTAGGTTCAATTTCCAATATCTTACTAAAACACATATCTAAAACCCAAGGGTTGGGAATCTAATTGATTATTCATTCTTCACACAATTACAATATGAAACCACTTTAATTTCTTTACATATAAAAAGCACAACATAACCATTATGTCATTCTCTACCCTCTCAAGGGTATCCAACTCATTAAGGGATCCCATGACAATTAAAAATCATCTCAAGAATATATCACCTATACCAATCCATATCCAGGGAATCTAATGCCTATACCAACTCACCAATTGGGCACACATTACATGTATTTCTATATCAACCCACACATGAATCAACCTTAATTCTTTAATTCCAAACATGATAACCATGGTATCCCTCATATGACTATTCCACATACTCGAATGTACCTTCCATGTATTAATAAAATAATATAATGAAACATCCATTGATTAACATTTTTAAGGATTCATAGAGTCTGGGATGATCCCTACTATATAGGGAAACCCATTTGTATCACAATACGGCACAAAATATTATATGAAACGTTCCTTATTATTCATAAAATATACCCTGAATTACCATGGTTTTTATAAATATATCATCTTTTCTATGATCTCCCACATTTTATATGATCTATAATCAAATAATCACCTCACATGAAGTAGCTCCATTATTATTTCTCTATTATCTCAATGAAAGTCAAAACCTAATAATCAATCATTGGTCTCTCATCAACAACAAGAATCCTCAACCGCTACTACCAACTATTGTGAAGGTATGAAATATAAATAGGACCACCTAACCAATCATTATATGTAAGGAATAAGAATTCATAACCATGGTAATTCTAAGTATAAATCCACCAAAACAATAATTGGGAATACACTATATATGTAGTTGATGAAAATTTCTACAACTATACTCTACTCATAATCATATCATCAATCACCAAAAAGAATACGAATTTAATGAAAATATTACATGCCAAATTGGATGCATAAAAACATTTCTCTTTCCAACATAGGACAATAGATAAAATGAAAATTCAGTAAATAAAAAATTATACATAGAATACTCAAACAACTTAACTATATAAATGATAAACAAAAACAAAAATATATTTTCCTAGTAACACATACATAAACTTTTCTAAGTGAATTCTAGGAACAAATAAAATTCCCATACCATGTTTCAAACCATTTTGAATTATGTATACTATATACAAAACAATGATACAAGGATAAAAATGCTCTATATGACTTTTTAAATTCTAGAATTTTCCTACCAAACTTGTGTCAAGAATAGGGGTTCCCCATGACATCAGAAACACCCCCATATGAAATAAGTTTAGAACAAGAGAAAAGGGTACAAAGAACTATGTGGGAAGACTATAACCTCTAGTATTATCACATCAATAATAAGTAATAATAATGGAAAATAATGAAATCTAAATACCAAATTATAATATATTTAATTATAGTGGAAAAAAACTATAAAATATATTATCTATCATTCTATAGTAAATTAACACATACAGACAAGTAGTCAAGAAACCTTTTTGTATTTCCAAATAATTGCGATCAATTATATTCCCTAAAATGAAACTTATTTCATTAAAATGAATCCAAACCATAATTCACTGCATTGCCAGGAACCTAGCTTAACATCCCCACTGAGCTCCTTAATCTTATCTACCTGTACTGAGGTCAATTCTTGAACCTAAATTCCATCTGAATGGTTCCACTTACACTTGGGTTCAATAAAAACTAGTATTATTGTGAAGGGTATGAGTATATTGTAAAATATTCCACCATTAATGGGTTTACTAATATAAAAAATAATATATTTTCATGCATATACCAAATGAAGGTAAGTCATAAAAATTACATGCATACACCTGTCATAACATTGATACTTATAAATCCACCAAAATGGAAAAATCATACAGGTTAAATCAATTATTAATGTGTCTCTTTCTATATGTAGGGTTACCTATATCAATGATAAAACTCAGTATAATTAACATATCTTATCAGTTTGGAGGAAATAATTCCCAACTAGAAACACTTATACACTCAAGGTGTATGACATCTTACAAATATTTCCAAACCCACCTGGTAGACACCACATCCAATCAGTTCCATGAACTATATGAAGGGGAAGTTCATACCTATTAATATACCCATCAGTTCCATGAGACAATACATCCCATAATTCTTAAATAATCCTTCATAGAGGTTATCACATCCCACATTACATACAAAATATATCTCAGGAGGAATTACATCCCACCTTGTTTACACAATCCATTACCGGGGTATTACATATACCATTCATAAACAATCCATAATAGGGACATGTCTATCCCACCTCACATCATCAGTAGCCATAATGGGAATAATGTATTACATATAATCTATTATCTTTTATAGGGGACATTACATACTACCTAAATAAAATATCTAATCATATGTTGTTATATATCCCACAAATGAATATCCCCTTGTGGGAACACATACAAATGAACATATCTCTTAGGGAGAAGCATGTCCCACCTAACACATATAACACTTGAAAAGGTATCAGAGTATAATTCCATCACCAACCCACTAGGTATAATCATAGTACATTCCCTGACACCCAAAGTCACAGGGGGGCCGCAAGACTCTTTGAATGTGTCAACACTTACTATATTTGGCACCTCATCCAAAATCGGACATCAACAATCACCACCTCACAGATGGATTATCGATGGACCACCATCACACATAATATATACAAGGGTGGAAAATTAAAACCTTATCCCATAACCTCATTAAACTTAACCATTTCAATGTTCAATGATTAATCATGTTAAGAAATGGTTTATTTTGACCTAACCCTTTCACTGGGCTACCTATTTCTAGAGAGTGGCATACCACACACCCATACATGAATACATACTTACCACGACATGACTTTTGATCTCCTATAACATGTTCATACCATGAAATTCATGGCATTTTAGGAATCACCCTGATAATATCCACATCCAAAGGATAATCCATCACATAGAGAAACTACAAATTTGGGTTTCTTCCCCCAAAAAATCAAAAGACACTCCACAAGGATTACTACTAAATCTTGGTATAAGAAAATCCCTTACAGTCATAATCCCAAAAAATCCCAACACTTTCTAGAGACAATATGTCCATCGATGAACACAATCTCAAAAATAGTAGGTATAAGTGAAATATCAAGATCTATATAACCCTTTCCCATTACTCAAAAGTAAAAGTAACCAAATTGATTTCCACCCCATTTCATCCCCATGTTCCTACTCAAACCCTATTATTATATAGTTACCTCAATATCACCCATGGGATGACATCTATATATTTCCCTTAATATGCTTCGCATACATTAAAGTAGACCTATATATATAAAATGATCACTTTCCTATGGTGAAATCACACTTTAGTTATAATTTCCACTTTACTAACCTCTCACATGAGTAATATAGTGATTAGTGTCTAAATAATATGATTACAACCTCAATGAGATTTCTATGGTTCTAAAATTACACACTTATCATGGCTCACAAGAAAGAAGTAACACTTGGCACTAGGTCAGTTCACTAAATAATACTAACACAGTTACCATTTAAAAATATGGTCAACATAATATATTTTAGAAATATTAGTAGCCACATATCTCAAATTTTATTAATCCACTCAATTCAACAACTATTCTAAAATCATCTTAGTGAAAACAAAATTCTAACAATACCATGAGAAAATCGGAAATCCATTAAATAAAACCCATCAGAAAAAACATATGTAGATCCATTTTCATCCAAAACATTACTTAAAAGTGGAAAAAATCACAATTCACTCATTATCCTTGGATATCCCATATTCACCACATCTAAAAAGCCATGGCTTGGGAGGCTTCTACAATGACACAGTGGAATCATATGTCAAATCCCGAACTAAAACCAAAATAAATAATTAAAATACATGATTAGGAGGAAAATGGGAGAGGGAGGATTTCATACCTCTAACGAACATTAAAAAATATCAAATTTCACCCCTCCTTAAGGGGGGGGGGGTCATATAAAGAAGTTGGGGAGAGGCTGACTGAATGGCCATCTCTTGGGCCAAAATTTATATGAAATAACGAGTGAGGAATAATTGTATAAGATAAGGCTTGCCCTATCTTATGAACTATAATGTATTCCTATTATATTATTACATATAGTGGTAATAGAATAACAAAAAACATTTTCAATTTATTTGTGCCATGAACCACTGGGTCATGGAATAATGCCTACCCCGAACATCCACAGTGACATAACCTAAGGATTTATAATAAAAATACTAAGTATGAAACAAAAAATCTCAAGGGAACGCATTTTGTTTTGCATAAAAGGATTAAAGGTGAAACACTCTTATTAAGATGCGTGATATAACACCCACTGAACACCCTTAAAGGTGAATCCTACCTTATTATGATTTGAATATGTCTTTTTTAAATATACCTTGTGATTTAGTGGATTAAGTTATATATTTATTCCCTAAAAAATATACCTTTAATAACATATATAGGTTTTTTTGGATTAGTTCCCTTCATTAATAGAACATGTCTCTCCCCGATATAAAAAATTTAATCCCGCAGAACTCATAAAAACACCCCCAAGTATGGTATGATATGTCAGCTCCTACAGATTTCTATAGTAGGTCCACCTTGTATGTATTATGATGATCACTCATAAAACCTCTATAAACAAAAAAAAATCTAAAAAAATCTCATTGATATATTCCATCCCTCATAAATCTGATCCAAATACGTATTTTTTACCACACCTGCTCTGGGAAAAAATAATGAAAATTCCATCCATATTTTAAAAACCAGAATAATGAGTCTTATTACATATAATTATAAAGGACTCTATTATTTAAAAATATATTGGGAATTTTTATTTTTAAAAAAATTATAATGGGTATTATAAATGTATTCATGTTTCTTATAAAAATGTATTCATTATGGCACTGGTAGATGTAATGGATATTGGCTGTGAGAATTTCCATTCTTGTAAGACACAAAAACATAAGGTAAAATTTAAAAAATAAATAATATTTTATTTTATCAATTATTTGTTATCGAATAAGGTTAGAAACATACTCTAACCTTTCCAAATCATCATATATTGAAGGAAAAATTTGATATGTAGAATTATACAAGAATTTCTACTCAATTGGAGTTCCCAAAAACTATGTGGTAATTAATTGAAGGGATTCATTTGATATTTGGTATCAAATATTAAATAGAGAATATATAGTTAAACCAAACTATTTATCCAAATTAGAACATGCTCCTCATTTTAACCATATTATTAATTATTTTCTTGATGAATCAGGTGAGGTTTTTAGAGCATCATAATAGTCTATAACTATATCCAGTATTAAGGTAATGGTTAATTGTGCTAGGATTGATTATATAATGACCACACAAGATAATAGGACTTTTTTGATTTTATTTAGGAAAAATAATTAATTTTACTTTCATATATATATATATATATATGAAGTATAGATGAAATTCAAGATCTTTATTTAAAATCCCTTAATAAACCCATTTAGAATCATTTATAGATTAAAATCACAAACAAACATAGATTTCATCATAGTGTTGATAAGACATATTCTAGTAGATTGAGAGAGAATTTTTTTCCTCTATAAATAATCATCTATGAGATTATTTTTAATGAAATTAAATATATGTTTTGTTCTTTGAATCTCATATATAATGTCGGATCCTATAAATAGGTAAATGAAAGTTTCTCTATCTTTAAATTATGTTTGTTAATGATATGAACCATCTTCCTCATAGTGAATCCTTTTTCAAAGAGAATAAAGATATTTTCCATCTAACCACGTGGCCCAAAACCTTATTATAATGATGAAAAAATTCGATGATTTACATATTTAAAACCATATATCCCTCCAAATGAATGTAAATTATCAAATAGAATGTATAGGATGTATAATTAAGAGATATAATACCTGTAATGGGTGATAAGATACTAAAATACAAGGCCTTAAAAATACATTTTACAATTTAGTATTCAAAAATGAAAAGAAGAGAGTTGACAGTGGGTTACTTTATATAACTCTACTTTAATATCCTATGAATCCAACTAGAGATCCATTTTTTATCATAAATGGTCTTTATCTTTTAGATAAGTGTAAAATAATCCAAATAAATATTTAGAAGAAGTCAAATTTTCTAATAAATTTAGGAATTAATTCTAGTATTAGGCATAAAAGGATTTAGATATATCTAATTTTATAGATATATTTACTTTTATATACATATTTTGTCAAAATACTAACAAATTTTGAAATGTAATATAGGTTTTCATTTATTTTTTTTATAAGTGATAAAGCCTTCTGGATTGGTTTATGTGATCCTATTAGTAGGGTATCCCAATCATTTTAAAAGTGTTTTTCTGAAAATCATAAAGATGGTATTTCCCTGAATAATTGTACTGATTTCCATAACATCTATTCTATTCCCCAGCTTTGACATATGATTGATAAATTGAATGTAAATTTCAAATAGCGTAAAATAATATATAAATAATTACTATAATGCCTGATAAAAATCCTCATACAATATGTAAAAAATGATAAAAAAGGAAATATTTATATCAATAATGGATTTGGGGAGGATATCAACCAAGTTTGAATTACGGGAGGGAAACTATTCATTTAAAAAAAATTAAAGTGAAAACACTTAGGCATTACTAATTTTCATGTTCAGGAAAAGGTCTCACCATTTATAGTTATGTTAGTGATATGATTCTTCATTATCAATTTCTTATGAATCTTATTAAATAACTTAGTGTTCCTATCACCATATTTTATCCATTTATTTCTAAATATACCATTTAGAATAATTTCATTGAACATAATTAGATAATCATGCTTAAAATTCATCTAGATGAAGTGGTTTATACTCTCTCTAGCCTTATTTTGAAACAATTATAGGTCATCCTAATTCTATATGGTATCTCTATATGTTTTTTATGACTTTTATTACTCAAACTCTTATGAAACAACTTGGAGTATTTTAGATTTATTATAATATTTTTGAATACACTTTAATCTCAATAATATGCCATTTCTTGAAAAACATCCTTGTTTAACTCATCAAGGGAGAGCTATAGATTGTTAAATTTTATGGGACATTTTTTATTTCGCTATGACGACTCAAAAATATATTCCCATATATGAGAGTGATGAGATTGTTTCCTTAAGAGAGATATAATAATAATAATAATAACAATAATAATCAAAAAGAGGCGATAAACAGTCCTAAAGAATTCACCCTTATTAAAATAAAATCGAATGGAATATTCAAAAGATCTTATAAAAAGTACCCTCTAATATTAGACATGTGTAAAGAAAAACACTTTTTAAAAGTAAAAAAATATCATGAAGAGAAAATTGAGGTAACTTCCATTTTTGATAACTGATCAAATAATTGATTTCCCTCCCTAAAAATATAATAAAAATAAATAGACTCAATATTCATAAAATAAAAGAAATCAATATATTCAATAAAAAATTCCAAGGAACTATCCAAAATCTAACTTAAACAACATCAACCAGGTTGAATATAATAATATTTATAGTAAGAAATTACACTGATGTAAAATAGATGGACAATACTCTCTAAATTTATATGAAGATTGAGTGTCACACAATATATTTATATAGGTGAGTGTACAAATACAATCTAAAATTTGAAAAATAGACATTTAAGTATTCATTAAGTAACTTAAAAAGAAAATAATAAACTCATCCTCTAGAAACATCCTTAGTAAGTGAATCAACTATAGTGTTCCATACTTGATAAATGGGATCTATCATAAATTGGACAAACTTTTTGTATTTGATGAATTCAATCAAGAATAGATAAATAGTTCATGGAAAAACTAGTCATTTATTAATATAGATGACCATTGTAGTTGAATTACGTCAATCTAAATACGTTTCCATCTATAAATCTTGGAATATTTCATTTTAAGGGTAAAAACCTACAATTTATATTCAAATGAAATAAACCACCAAAAATATTTAGAGAAAACTTCTTTCAAAGGGATATTAATGGTACTGAAAATTCCACCCCATAAAAATTTCCCAATAACTCTTAGATCCATACTATCAACATTGTATTTAATCTAAGAAGGAATAGGTGATTCCATTTATTATTTTTAATATTCACAGTTCCTATTATAATGGATGGAATACAGTTTTATCCTAGGATGATACGATCTTTCAAGGTTATTCTCAAGACATTAGTTTGAATTCTAGAGTAATGTCACCAACCCGGGTTCCACTAAATCAGTGCCCCAAGTTGGGTCATCACATGACCTCATAAGCACCTCCCCTTATTGCCGAAGTTCCCAACTAGTAGAGACGTTCAAAAAGGTATTATGGGGATATTATACCCTCTTTAATAGAATGATCCACAATAGAATACAATATAATGAGTGGAAACAATAGGAAACAACCAAAATCATGCATAGTCAAACATCTCAGAAACCCTGTACAATCCACAAGAAACAATAAATATGTAATGTTATGCTACAATTCTATGTCGAAAAAACCCAAAATGAAAACAAATAGTGGAATCTACAAAATGGTTCAGACAATAATTTGAAACCTCATCAATGCATGTCCCAAGTCTAACTCGACTCCCTAGAATAGGTCCCTTTCCCTTGTTCTAACTTGCAATCATGAAATCTTCTCGGGTACCCAACGATAACCCATGTTAGGTGTGAGTAAAACTCAGTAGACCCCCACTAACGGTGTCTGCAAATATCAATTATAATAGATAGTGTATGAAATTATAAACCAATAACAAGAAAAGGAATGAAAATTCATAGGCCACTAGCTAACAATATCTACATAGATATACTAATCAAGGATCCAATTCGTTATGTCTCTATCATTACTAGTTCATCATAAAACACACAAGGTTTACAACATATATAATTTGAATAAGGGAATAAATAAGTCTCTAACTTAAGAGGGATAATATATCACAACATCACAATATCCTCACCTCGAAGCCTCGGTCTAGGGGGAATGCAACCATTAGGGGAATAGTGCTCCATCCCCTTCCCTAACTCGTGCATTGTGGGTGGAGTTAGAGAATCACTCCAACTCGAATAGTGGGAGGAACCTCAGTCCTTTATCTAACACCTCAAGATATGTGTACATGCTTATCCATCCATTCACCACACACAAACCAACCAAAACCAACACAATCAATACATAAAACGTTCGTAATCCATAATAATCAAGAGGAATTTGAGGTCTAGAATGAGACTCCACTTGAGGTGAGTTGTAAGTTGATTGATGTTCCTGGTGAGGATTTTAGAACTGATATGTGAATGAATAATAATTATCCCATTGATGATTTTATCACTGAATATTTATCTGAACATTTTCATTCTAATATTAATGAGTCTAAATCCACATATGACTTTGAAATTATAGGGAGTGTTGGGAACCAAATTAGAAAATACATATCTCAAAACCATAAGGTGACCCTTCCCACACCAATATTTCTTGCTAACTGTTTTTCTCAAACATGTTATATTTTTCAACCCACCCTTTTTTCCAACCCGACTATTGCTTATCATTATATACAACATGAGGGAATCCATTTTAGTCATGATATTTTTTTCTTCACAATGACAGTGTTGGAGCTGAGTATATGATTGGAGTTGGTTATATTCAGTTTTTAATTGAATGTGAGTCTTCTAAATCTGTAAGGAGTGAGCTGGAGGAGTTTTTGGGGTTTTCCCCAATTGGGTACATATGGTATACCCCTACTAAATTTCACCAATTTGATGATAAATATTTTTCCATGAGTTTTAGATATTATTTAAACTACTTGATTCTTCTCCAGCTATTGTACCTTAAGTTCATTCCTCAGTTAGTCAACTTGTAGTTAATAGTTCCCAACATATAACAACTGTTTTTTTTCTTTCTACACATGTTAATGATGTATGTTTTGGGGAGTCTTTGAGGGATCCCACATAGAGTGAGGATAGTAAATTTGGATATCTTGATGAGTTCTATCCTACTTTACATCATTCATTGTGTAAATGTTTGAGTTTATAATCCATTGGTGGAAGCAATATTAATTCTCAATTTATGGAAACATTTAAAAGACATGTTCAAGTTGCTGGGATACATGAGGTGTTGTGTGAACTTATTGTATTTTCAAAAAGAAACATTGAGGGGTCAAGTAATAATAAATCACACTGCTTGAATGATCATGTCTATAATTTTGTTTATGTAAACAATGTCTATATGGGGAATTTTAACCTAGAACGACATGGAAGGAAACCCACTGTTTTCTTGTTTCATGTTTTAATTTTTTGAGTTGAATAATTCTACAGGATCAATTGTTTGTCTCCATGGATTGGTGAACCATACATTCTGAATTTCATTGACTTTTGTTTCTCGTTATTTTTGGATTTTTTTCTTATTGGTTGTCATGAGGTCATCTACTGGTCATATATAGATAAGTGAAATCTGTACTGGTTCTAGAAGAAATATTTCAGTTGAAGAACATTGGTTAGCCCTCCCAAACTCACACATTGATTACATTTTACATTGATCATTAAATTTTTAAGGCTATTGTTAATTCAATTACATCATGTAGGTACTTTAATGAAAAAGTAAGAGGCCCTATAAAGAGAAAACATAGGGATGATTCACAAAAAAATGAATAAATTCCACACTCAGGGATGTCCTATTTTAATTTTTTATTTTTTTTCTCTCTTTTCATTTAAGATTTCTACTGGGACTTATGTGTGAAGGAATGCCCATGATTTATGGTGAGAAGTTATTAATTTTCTTCTAACATGGGGGCTAGATTATTGGTTACTAGTGAGTTTCCCATTTTGATGAAATACCTTGTAAAACATTCTTTCACCCTTATAGTCACATTAATTAAACTTCTATAATATATTCATTTCATTTCATTCTTTTGTTAAATCATAAAAAATATATTAAAAAATCACTTGTTTTTTGTTGGTGGTAAGTGGGGGTTCTTTTGTATTTATGTTTTTTGTTTTTTAGTTTATTTTTAGTGTAGAAAACCAAATTTTGTACCTCCGTCTCACCCCTCAACATTTGTTCAATATTTTTAATTCTATCTCCCACCTTAAGAGTAAACAATGGGGAAATTTTTCAGTTTTATGTGTGGGGGAGAGGGGCCAATCGTTCTGGCCATATCAAATTCCTCATAATTTTTTTTTCTCAAAAAAACTGATCAACTGTTTTTGACTGTTTTCAGAATTTCTCAAATTTCTTTCACAAAATGAGGGTTTATTGGCTTCACATGCGCATAAATTCATTCATACTTTGCGGATAACACATTCTGGTTGTTAAGGGTTACACTGAATTATAAAATTTATAGGGATGTATTATTATTGAGTGGTATTTCCTACTGTTCATATGGATACTCTATTTATGAACATTGAAAGGGAGTGACATAGGATAGTTATTTGTGGAATTATGATCATGAATTTAGGAAAATTTATTTTTAAACCAGATCCTAGGGGAATCTTCTTTGAATTAAAAATAACAATCACTTTAGGGAGCCAACTTTAATGGAAATCATATAAGTCCTTCGAAACTTGAATAAAATGGGAAATTTATTTCCCACATTGTGTCTCTTATATAAGGGAATGGAGTGGATTTCTATTAATAAATCAAATCCATCTTCAATTTTAATAAGTGATATGCAAAGTATCCTGAATAACAATTATGGATGGGAAAAATTAAAATAATATGACTTGTCAAAAATTTGTTCATTAAGGTGGGTGGAATTTTAAATCTAGATAAAGTATGGGATAATTGAATTGTTTTAAAATCATTAGAGTTGTATTAATAAAGTGATTAAAAAATATTATAATAAAAATTTTTGGAACAAAGGGGAATGTGAAAATTAATGGAGCCCTTTGTTATGGTCTAAATTCCACTTTGTCTACCCTGTATTACTATTAAAATTGGAACATTAATTTGAATTCAATTATGATAGCAGATGAGTTCATATAGAAGGAATTCACTCTTTAACAAGTGATGAATCTTTGTTCCCCTGGATTTCCAATTTTCATTGAATTTAGGAAGAATCACTTTTGATCATCATTTAAAAAGCCGGAATGGGTTTTCTGCCATTTTTTTAAAAATCGTTAGAAGATTCATTTTTGTGCCCACTATAAAATCATTCATATTTTAAAAACAATAAATAAATAATTTATTTTTTAGGACAGAAAAACATTTAAGTATGGCGGAGTTTGAAGTTTCTTAATTTCATTACTTTTTTCAACTTCATTTTTACTTTATCCTCCCTTTTTGGTATTAAAATATTTTAATTTTTTGTTATAACTAAAAATTGTGGTAATTTATGTAACTAATTGATTGAAATATGTTTTTGTGTTAAAATAATGTATTTTAGTGATAAATTTTATCATTTTTAATAATTTTAAAATTAATTATTTAATTCTTTTATAACAATAATTTTTATATTTTTGTTGTATTTTAATTAAATTATTTTTAATATATTTATTCTTTCCTTCATTTGTAGATTTTTTTAAAAAAATTTCCATTTCATTGATTTAATTATTTCTTTTATTGTAATTAATTTTAAAGTCATTGATTTTTAATTCACTATGTTAATTTATTCATTTAATCCATAAATAAAAAAATTTAAGTTTTATTTTTTGATTATTTAAAAAAACAAATTAATTTTAATAATTTAATTCAATTTTATATTTTTTTTATTTAATTTTAATTTAATTATTTCATTTCATTAATTAATTAATTAATTAAATTTTTAATTAACTTATGTAATTATAATAACATTTTTTAATTTATTTAATGTACCATTTAGTTTAATTAAATGTTAATTTCCTTTGTTTTTTTGTAGGTGTCATTGACTGTATCTTGTCTCCTCGCCAGACCCCCTTGAACAAAACTACCGATGTCTCTAATCACACCACCACACCCAAAACCACCTTCCACCAAGCCTAGTGGGGCCTCAATGTTTTTTAAAAAAATTCCATATTTGAGGCACTACCAAACTCTCTAGGCACCGTCACACCCGTCACACTGCCATCCCTCTAGCTCCTTCCATCTATTCCCTAGTGGTGCTTCTCACACACTGCAAGTACCATTCTTCTGATTCACTGTTGTCTTCTTTCCTATCCCTAATAATCTACACTGCCAGGTATTCCTAGTGGTGAGTCAACCTTGACACTGCAAATATATTGACACCACGATCCCTTTCGAGTGATGGTGGTGTGTCATTTTCACACAGCCAATCCTCAGTACTGGTGGTCTCTCACCCCCTTCTGATAGCCTTGTAGAGTTTTCACTCTATCTCACCATTCTCATATCATGACTCACTAGAGAAATTCTCCAACATCAGTAAACAAGAGATCAAGAATTCACGAGTAGATCAATAAATCAAATAGAATAGTAGAAAAATCATAACAAAACCAAAAATAAATTTAAATATTTGATGAACATGAACAAAAAAGATCAAATATGTAAAACATAAACTCAAATTATCTAGATATAAAGAAGACTCAATTTGCAGACCTACCTCAAGAAGATGAACCAAAATCACATCTTCGGATGATGCGCACCGCCAATGGGCATCGATGAAGAAACCAACTTCCAGCATTTGAAGATCCTAACCCCCCAAACCATTTCCATTCTCCACCCGAGCCCTCACAGAATACCTCTCTTATCACTGTTCCACTCGAACTCAATACCCACATGGACCGAAGATAGCACCACCGTCTATGCCTCGTGTAGCACCTTGCATTCTCTACCTCTCCCAAGATTCTACTCAAAACCTATCTAACCCATGACACCTCTCCGCCTCAGCATAGGTCACCACCCTCCTCGTTTTCTCCCTATGTCCTGATGCCGCACCACCTTCACCTCTTGTTTTATCTCCTTTTTATTTATTTTGTAATATAATTATATATAAAATAATATATAATATATAATATATAATACATAATATATAATAATAATAAAAATAATAACATTATTATTAACATATATAATTTTAAGAATAAAAATGAATTTATTTGTATTTATGTTAATCTTTCTCATTATGTTAAGTACATTTTTTTGTAAACATTGATTATTTAATACTAATTGTAATTTAATTTAATAATTATATGTATTATGATTTAAAAATATACATTTTTTTGTATATAATAATTTTATATTTATTAAATATGTATTGTTATTTTTATTATTTATTTTTATACATTTTATTTTTATTTATACATATATATTATTCTTCTTTTAAATTAATTTTTGATAATTTTAATCTACGTCATCTATTGAATATGATAAATTTGAATCTATTATGGGGTCGTATGTTGTGTGGAAGGTATAGGCACAAAGAATATAGTTAAGAATCAGATTCCAGAAACATCTAAACAATTCCAGATCATCACTTCACAGGCAAGGGCCTCATTCCAGGAGGGGAACATTCATCTTCCATCCATTCCATCACATCCTTTAGTATTTTGGTTCATCCATTTGAGATCTATTGCATTTAACCGATATCTTTCTCACTAATTACCATTCATCTGGAGCACAAAAAATACAAACTATAGGAGGAAATCTAGTAGGAGTAGATAATTAGAGAATGATCTTGAAGAAGGGAGAAATAATTTCAGAGATGTTCATTCATCTCTTTATTTTTTTATATTTATTTCTTATTTTACTTTGCATGTTTAGATAATTTTCATTGGGAAATAATATTTTAAAATTTGAAATTATTTTTACTTTCTACATTTAATTTATACAATTGATATGGTGTACATTAATCTCAGAGATCTCATTTCATTCTTGAAGAGAATCATTTTTTCTCTATGCTACGAACCGATAGGTAATGATAGAGATAAATTTTCCATCGAATTTTAACTGATGTACTAAAAATAGAAATATTTATTTTTCCCTTTTCAATTGAGAATCATTTTAATTCTTATGTGAAGATTGAATGATCATTTCTAAAGAATGATCAATGATATGTGTTGATCTACTGAAGCGAGTGCTCAGTAGAACAAAACATTTTTGTTAGAACCAATTAAATTACAATTAACAGTTGTATGAATAGAAAATATTTTATTCAATTCAAGATAGTCTGATGAACCTAATTCATCAATGCATGTCTCTCTATCTCTATCATTTCTCACTCCTTGCACTATTTCACACAACAATTCCAACCACTACATTTCATTTCCTTTATTTAGTTTTTTGTTTTTGTTTTTCTTTTTGTTTTTTTAGTTTTTATGGTCCACAAAAACCTAATTTATGACCTGTGATCTATCACCTATCTTGCCATTGTATTAATAGTAAATAGGTTCAAAAATATTATATTTTTCCTCACTTAGGGACACGCCGATCATCGACTAAGGTCACATGGGTTATTATTAAATCACCTCAAGAACAATAATAATGACATAATAATAATCCTTATAATTCAATTATAATTTAAAAACCAACCATGAAATATGGTTATAAAAATGATCCAATGTTATAATCATTGAGATGGTAGGGTATACATACACCAGAGTGATTTACCCATTTTTAAATAATAACCATCAAAGGAAGTTATGTAATATTTATCTTTATAGTATTATCATTATATAATAAATACCATATTAATTAATCATATACACACACACACACACATATATATATATTCGATGTAAAATGAATCACATTACTTTGAAGAGGTACTAGTCCACACTTCCTTGAACGACGTTATCAATTTCTATGTGTGTGAAAAGGTAATAAATAAAATGATATTTTATATTTAAATATATGTAATTATTTCATTTATATCACATATAATTTTATCAAACACATCCTTAATATATTTCACATAATGTTTGAACATATCACATCACATAGAGGAGGCGTCAGTCCACATGTCCACAAACAATGTTATTGCATTCCTACAAACTAGAAAGAATGAAGGTATGTGTTATATAATAATAAAAAATTAATAAGACATAATAAATATCATATATTCCATATAAAAAATTTATATCTATAATAATTACCAAACATGAGCGGTGGTGAAGTAAAAACAAATGACATCGTTTTGGAAAGCGCTAGTCCTCCATACACATGAACTGTCATTTCATTAACAATTTTATGGATGTGTGGTTAGGTGTAATTTGAAACCATAACATAAAAAAGTGAAAATAAATTAAGGATAGATATGTAATTATATAATAAAATAGTAATAATAATTTTAATGGTGGAGAAATAATTAAAAAAGTTCTTGTTGAATAACATCACCTCTTCACCGAGTAAGTCCTTAGGATTTTCATCAAAATACTTCCATGGATTTCTTTTTGACATAAGTGAGGATTTTTGGATGAGATAAATAATATTAAGTGATTATTTACTCTAGTTTTGGGTAATCCAAATGGCCTGATAAGTGTGAATGAGTGGTTATAGTGAGTACATTATATATTGGTGGGGAGTGGCATTCTGGTAAATATAAAATGGTAAACACTATTATGGGGTCTCCCTTACGTCATGTTCCTACAATAATTAAGAAATGTTATAAAAGTGAGTATATGGTTGAATTATTTCTATAAAATGGGTTTTGTAAATTTTTCTACTTCATTTGGACCATAAGATCAAAGTTTAACGACTAAGAAAAATTATTTTTACCTTAACTGCTTTAATTAATTTTAATTTCGTTCACTAATTTATTTAGTAAAAAACTAATATTGAATTTTTATAAATTATTAATTGAACTGATTCAAAATATTAAACCAAATTTCACTAATTTAATTAATATTTGTTTTATAATTTAATTTAAAATTAGTCCGAATGACCGAATGAGAAATCATGTTTCTAAAGTAAAAGGTACAGAGGTTTGAAATGGTTTTAAATCCAATTTTAACCTGAAATTGATTCTAGTGACCTGAATTGAATTAAATGATATAATATAATCTAATTATACTTTAACAGAAATTAAAAATATAATATAACATTATAAATTATTTAGACAAAAACATAGTTTCCTATTAAAATCCTGTATTTCTCACTATATATTAAAACATGAAAATTCTCAAAAAAATACCAAAAATTAAATCAAAGTAAATTTTTATATCACCCATACAAAAATGATTTAAAATTTTTTAGATAGAATTTTAAATGTGTAAAAATTTAGTTTTAAAATAGGTGTTCCACTAAAAGGTGGTAAAACTACTTTTTAGGCAGATGTAAATTTTATGAATTAAACTAGATTTATTCTTATCTTATAGAAAAAAATCTATTAAATTAATTTAAAAAAATATAAAAAATATAAAATATAAATTTCATTAATATATTTCACTAATAGTGATTAATTTATTTTAATAATATAAAACTTCATTTTAGGCATAAAAATTGTTTTTCATAAATACACACCCTTTATATTCAGTTGATCATTATTTTAATTTATAATTGAATGGTAACCATTTAATTAATTTTATACAAATGTATAGACTATAGATTCATAATTTAAATATTCTCATTCACTCCCACCATTCTAATGACTAGGGGATAACTATTTTGTTAATATTCAAAGTATATTGTTGTCCAGTATTACTCAAACTTGTGTGTAACATAATTCATCAAAGGAACTAGATGTTATGGGAAACACACGATAAAAATGGTGTTGCATGTGATGAATGATATACAAGTTATTTCATGTAATGAAACATATTAATGAATTTAAATTAATTTGAAAAAGTTTTTTTCATAAAATCTTGATATGCTATAAAAATATATAGATTTTTATTTAAAAATGTTTAAGTCTTTAGGAAGAAAACCATATAGATAATTATGTACATATATAGCTCATTTATTAACCCTAATCTTTAATGTGATTCTAAAAATTTACATTCATCTAAATCAATTTCACAAAAATTTAATTTCATTGAAACATGCTAATATAAATTTTATGTATCCACAAAAGAACCCATACATGATGATTCTTGCGAATAAAAAATTATGACAGGAACAAAAAAATCCAAATAATAATTATATGTTTTTAATACATATAGTGATTAATATGAATAAATGCGTTTTAAAAGAGTTTGAGACAATTTTTCAAGGTGACAAACATACCCTTCTTCTAATCCATGTTAATTTCTTATTTCGTTTTACATTAAAAATGATGATCAAGTGGAAATGATTTACTATTTATAGATAAATGAGACTTGTATAATCCCAAAACCAATATCATATTATTTCAATCTATAATTAAATACCATATCTAAATAAATACTATGCTAATGGATTCCATATCCTACTAATTAATTTCATGATATGGCATTTTTTTTGAAAAAAAATAAAACACGACCCTCCTAAAAATTGAACAATTAATTAATGCACTAAATATAAAAACTCATCAAATTTAAAACAATTTTATACCAAAATTTAAGCATGAAATTCTAACATCATTGGAAATATAAAAGATTTTCATTTATTGTGATAAAATTATCTTTTTCCCATTGAGTGTGAAATTATAGAAATGCCCTAGAATTTCATGAACATTAAAACTTAATTTTTGAATTTTTACAAATGATACACCTTTATAACTTCACATATTTGAAAATAAAAACAAAACCTTATTACTAAAAAACATTATTCAAATGAAAATTCAAAATACATCACACAATTTCAATAAAAGAAACACCCTCAAACACCAATATGATCTCATATATTTCATTCAAAAGAATAAACCACCACTCATAGAATCTTTGGGATATATACCAAAACATACTATATTGAGAACTATTTTTATAGTCCTAAATCCCTACATTCCACTCCATGAATATTGAATATTTCTATAAATCAAACTCTATTTATGAGACATATTAGAATGATTTTGTAGATATATATATATATATCCACAAATGAAAAGAAAAATATAACTTGAATCGTCTTAATCTAATATTAAAATTCTGGTTGAAAAGTTATTTATTATCTTTATCCAATATAGAAAAGAGTTAAAAAACCCAACGATATCATTTATTTTATTAAAAAAAACTAATTCAACCTAAGAGAAAAAAATCATCAGATAACCATACATAGTACATAATGTTAATCATTTTATCATCCTAGATAAATCATTCAAGGCTAAAAACAACATCACAATAGTACTGGAAAACTCATCATTCTAATTGAGTAAACTAATCCCTAACTAAATTTTCAGATGTTTAGTCATTTGGATATTTAATATATATATTTATCTTAATAATAATTACATAAGGCATTAATGATCTATTGGGTAAAGAAACATATACCATTTTAGAGAAATTATTGAACATTTCTAAACATGGATGTTTGTAGTATTCCTCTAATTACATATTCTTAGGAAATGATAGATTATATAATACATCGATTATATGTTATGATGATTAATAAAATAATCCTAACCATTCACTTTGACCATTTAATCATTTCATCCCCACATAATTGAAATGAAACTTTTGTTACAAGTATAAATTTCTTTATATATAACCTATTTATAATTCATCAGGCCTATAATTCATCACTATCACTCAACATACAACTTCATAACATCAGAATTTAAAAAAATAAGTTTTTAAAACTGATTCAAATCCCATTTCAATAACAAGATATCTTTCAAAATTGTCCCTGAAGTGAACACATTATTCATTGCTACATTTCATAATAAACATACATAGGATTACCTTAAAATCTCTTATTATATCACACACCTCATAACTATAATTTTATAATTCGATATATATCACTTGATGGTAGAAAGAAATTGATCGCCATCACTATATATGAAATTTCTTGGAATTAATGTGTAAATTATTTTATATTATATGGAATTATTTTGAGGCCACATGCTCTGACGACACGTGATTCCGAGGCCTGGTGAGACCGGAATGGAATTTTGACCATTTTTTTGTTTGTTTAAGTAAAAAATGAAATAGAGTTTCTCATACTTATAAATTGTTTCTTGAATCAAGAATTCTAGGTCACCATTGAAGTCAGAACACCGAGATTCACCTAGAAAGGACTTATCTTCGACCAGTGCGGGTCGACCATAAAAGATAGTATTCGACATTTCAGAAAATAATAAAATAACTTGAAAAATTTAGTTTATTTTCTTCCATTACCATTGAGCGGAAAATGGAGGCATTGCGGTGCGATGATGTGGAAAATTAAATGAAGATCATTGATGACTTGTTTATTTCAAGCGTAAATAAATATTAATTAATGGTAACAGATACATTGTTTTATAAATGAAATAACGTAACGACGTGACTTCGCAGCATAATAGAAATGATACAATGTGTTTTCTATTAATGGATTAACATGTTGGAGAGTTGATAATGAAAGGGTGGATTTTTCTCAGAAGAATTGGTGGTGAGAACTCTCTCCAATGACGAATGATGAACGTCAGTGGATCGTTAATGACTTTGACACATCTCGAAGAACATGACCTGTGAGTGATGAATACCTTTGACATCTAGATTCTTCATTGGAAGACCGATTCAACGTTGATCTTCTTCAAGGTATGAGTTTTATTTATTTTATTTATTCCTATTCTTATTCTAAAACGACTAACGTAGATCACACCACAAATAGGATGATCTGCATATTGTTCATTCATACAGGAGGGTATTCTCCTTATGTTTTCTACGGTGGGATTAAATTAATGTTTATAGAACTGTGATCCCATGCCTCACCTATTTTAAAACATTTAACACAGTGGGGAAAAGCCAACACAAACTAGGACCGACACCCTCCTCCTTGTGCATTCTTGGTGGAAGAACATTTGAAATGGTGGAAAGGAAAATTTGAGGCCTTCGTAGGGAAGGAGACACCTCACAGAGGTCAGAGGAATAGTTGGGGTGAGGAATGAACCACTAGTGTAGATATGGTGGCCCACAATGGCAGCTTTTGGAAGTTGGTGGTGCACCACTATGGAACACCAGAGGTGGCTTCCGTGGTCAGCTCGGGCCGCGACGAATTAGGGGGAGCTATTGGCTGGGCTGACGGCTGGCAGTAGGGATATGACCCCTTGACTGCATCATTGGAGCAGCTCGCAACTACTTTCTGTATTTATTTGGATCATGATGTCCCTTAACTGTGTGCATGAGATCCCGATTTCGAGACTGGGAGGCCGCATAGTAGTGAGCCCCAGATGCGCCGTGCATTCGGGCTAGAGGATGCAGCCCAGCGGCGACCCGCAGGGTGAGGGGATGTCAGACGTGGCTTCCAGACGGGTCCTGGCCATGCAAACTAGGAAGACCATGGGCCAGAACCACCTCAACAGGCTGGGCCTAAGCCGGGTAGGGTTTGGGTCAGTTCGGTAGACTTAGGTCGGGTGGGTGGACCCCGGGCTGAGTTGGGTTGGATAAGACAAGACTCAAACCCAACCGGCCCCATTTTGGGAAAATAAAAATATATTTTGAACCATGTGTCCAATTGATGATCCATTTTTGGAATTGGAACCCTCTCAATGATAACGTTCTTTTGGAATACTCTATAGAGTCTTTCATGGAATTTTAAATTCTAGGAATGGCTTGAGGAACAGTTCTATCGAAATCAAGCACACTACATGCGGAAACATTGTGGTTGGATGAGACCTAAAGACTGCTTAAAAGTAACCCTATGTAGATTAGATACAATTGACTAGTTGGAAGAGGATTTTGTGTGACCCAAAAGGCTCATGGTGGGAAGCAACTTCTGTGTGACCCTGCAAACCCACAGTACTTGACAGGAGGAGTACCTCAGTATGACCAAGGTGGGAGGCAACTTCATTGTGACCCGGTATTCCCTTGGTGGAGAGTGACTTCTGTGTGTCCCAATATACCCATGGTACTCATCATGGATGAGTACCAAAGTAGTCCATGTTTAGTGGGAAGTGGCTTCTGTGTGACCTAGAAGGCCCATTGTACTCCTTGAGGAGTTGTACTCCAGTAGCCCACGGTGTTCGAAGATATTATTGATGGTCTTAATTTCCTTCTCTAGAATATACCTGGTGTTAGCTGTCTTGCTTCGTGATCAGGCTCTGTGATCATGCTTAGTTGTGTGTTTGTGTATTTATTTGTGGAATTTCTATGTTTGTTTGGGGTACCTACAGAGTATTTTGTTACTGACCACTAAACTGTCTTCACCTACATGTGTTGTGTATGGTGCCAACGACCACTACTTTGATGGAGGACTTGGTGGACAGGGACCCGGTGGTGCCTAGTGAGACCAGGCAGGTAGGGTGTGCTTCTATAATTTCTAGTAGCTAATCTATACTTTCCCATAATGTGGGGATTCCAGTGGAAATCTTTCGTAGTTTTCCTTGCAATTTCCTATTTTCAGTTCATCTTTTGTTGGGTTTGTATTCGGTCCCATTTACCTACAATTTTTACATTTACTAAGTGGTTTTTTAGTGGAATTCATATTTATTTTTCCAGCATTGGGATGCAGTCATTTGTGTGTGTGTATAGATACTTAGGAAAATTCCTCCCACTTGCTGGTTGACGCCTTCAGCTATAGTTGCCAACCCCTAGAGTTCAAAAGGCTGGCATGGGGTATATCAGGACATGGACCCCAAGGGATGGGTCATGACAATGTGGTATCAATGATGGTCAGTTCTACCTCAAATATCGATGGTCTGATGTTTTGTTTTTTGGGGAAATCATGTTGAATGTTTCATGTTTATCTTTTTGATTCGGCGAGTCTAATTTTTGTGTGACGTCCGATGTATCCATACACTTGGACCCTGAATTATACTTTTTGGCTCTATACATGAAAAAACTGGTCTCATAAGTGTCTCCTTATGATCTTTTTGAATAAGAGTTTTCCCACTAGGTATAATCTTCTGACTGTAGTACATATTGATATGTATCGGGATGCCTCCATGTAGATGGCCATCTTAGATTCAGATGTGTGACCGTGAGGACCGCCTGCCTAGATATGAGTCATCCATTCATAGACCAGTTCTAGAGATGGCCCCGCTCGGTGGTGCAACGGTGTTTCCACCACCTGTTGATCAGTAGTTACTACCAGAATTACCTGTAGTGGACGTACACAGAATAAGTTACTTAGATGAGTTTCATTGAAATATTCCTCCATGGTTCAGGGGAGAGATAGATCCTCAGGTTGTTGAGGACTAGATAGAGTTAGTGATGTGGATCATCTACTTAGTGAGGACTCCACATGACCATATGGTGATCTTAGCAGTGAGCATTCTTCAGGTTTTGGAAGGGATATTTTGGATCCCGATGATTCAAACTCATGAGGAGGTGACCCACTCCTGGATTGACATCAAGAGACTTTTCCAGGAGGAGTTATTCCCCGTGACCTTGTTCTCAGTGCGCATACAAGAGTTGCTTCACCTACAGCAGTGCATCATGTCAGTGTCAGAGTACTCTACGAGGTTTAAATACCTCTCTTACCACTCCACAGATATGGTGCATGGACCTTTCTTCAGGGACCGAACCTTTGAGCAGGTACTCATATGGAAGATCAGGGCATCCATTGTGTCTCTCAGCATCCCCACTCATGCTGGAGTGCTGGAGTGAGTTCTTTATGTGGATATCTTTCTAGAACAGCTCACATCGATAGCCAGAGCCACCAACAAACATCTAAGAACAGATTCTTAAGTAGTTAGTAGTAAGAACCATATGAGGGGGCCCACGAGGGTTAGGTCTTTTAGGGGATGACCCCAGGACTAGGGGTTGGTAGGGCGGGGCTCCCATAGCAGAGGGAGTCAACATGGAACCAGGTTGTACTTCATGTGTGGCGCGTAGGGACACATTTCTTGTGACATCCCGACCTGCCACATAGATGACCAACATACAGTCGAGGGACCACCAAGGCAGAGGTAGAGGATCAAGCGTGGAAGTATGTAGGTAGGCAGACATGGCAGGGGAGCCGGCCGAGTGGCAAGCGGTGGACGGCAGTTCAAGGGGCTACCTCCAGCACCCCCAGGAGGTCCACCATGTGTTTAGGGAGCTGGTGGACAGAAGAGAGGAAATATTTAGGTGATGGACACCTATGAGCATGGAACTCAAGATATGATTAGAGTTACAAAATGTGTCTTTTCCACATTAGTTGCAGTTCTTATAGACATTGGTTCTGGTCACACTTTCCTTTCCACAGACCTCGTTCGGGGCTCAAAGATTCTGGGGGAGATGTTGGCTTGATCCTTGTGATTAGAGACTGCTATGGGAGGGGATTCGATGATTACACATTGATGATGGTAATGGGAGCCCACTCTAGGAGGAAAGAGGTTTAGCTGGGATCTCATAGTAGTGGCGTCGAGGCCTTACGACACCATCATGGGTATGGACTAGCTATCTACAGTCCATGCTCTGATTGACTATTTGAGGCATATATTGTGTTTTTCCCAAGAGAATGGGACCATATTTTCCTGCACCAACAATAATGGAATTTTTTTTAGAAAAAGAAAGACTTTCTCGGAGGAGGGTGCAACTGATCACTCACCAGTTGGCGAGCCTCACCCTCGGTGCAGTGGAAAATAGGAGTCTGAGAATTCTTGTAGTGGTGGACGAGTATGAGGATGTCTTTCTAGAGAATTTCCTTGGGGCTACCTCCTCAGAGGGAGGTAGACTTCACATTTACCTGTACCCCTAGATGACACCAATATACTAACCAATATATCGGATGGATCCTGCTGAGCTTCATGAATTGAGGGTACATTTTGAGGACTTCTTGGAGATGGGATTCATGAGGCCCAACGTTTCACCATGAGCAGCCCTATTGTTGTTTTACATGAAGGAAGATTGGAGATTGAGGCTATGAGTGGAATTCTAAAACCGGAACTAGATGACCATGAAAAGAAAGTATCCACTACCGAGGATTGATTTCCTCTTCGATCAGATGAAAGGAGCGAGGTGGTTCTCAAATATAGACCTTAGACTAGGCTATCACCAGCTTCGCGTATAGGATGAGGATGTGCTGAAGACAACCTTCAGATGTTGGTATGGCCATTATGAGTTTTTGGTGATTCCTTTCAGCATTAAAAATTCCCTAGCATTGTTCATGGGACTCATGAACATGATCTTCCAACCTTACCTAAATCAATTCATGGCGGTATTCATTGGTGGAATCTTGGTGTACTCAGCGTTGGAGGAGGAGCATGATACACACATGTGGTTAGTTCTGGATACACTCTGAGAGAACCATATTTATGGTAAGCTCTCAATGTTCTTGTTATAGACTCGGGAGGTCCACTTTCTCGGAAACATCATCTCATATGAAGGAGTTGAAGTTGATCCAAAAAATGTAGAGGTAGTGCTTTCTTGGGAGCCACCCAAGAGCATGACTAAAGTGCATAGTCTCTTGGGGTTGGTTGGATACTACCAGAGGTCCGTGCACAACTTTTTCATTGTAGAAAAACCTTTATCATCCTTGTTATGGAAGGGACAACCCTTCGTGTGGATGGAGAAGTGACCAGTAGTTTTTCCAGGAGCTGAGGTTGAGACGGTCGAGTTTCAACATCTTGAGAAAACCAGAAGGGGTCGTTGGGTATGTAGTCTTCTGTGATGCATCAAGGACTGGACATGTCTGTTTCATGATGAGGAGAGAGCAGTAGTGGTCTTTGCTTTTAAGATGTGGTGGAACTAATTTATTGGAAAAAATATTACCATATACATAGTCCACAAGAGTCTCAGTTATATCTTCTCACATAAGGACATGAAAATGAGACATTAGTGATGGATGAAGTTCTTCTACGACTATGACTTTGATATAGTCTATACTCATGGGAAGGGGAACATGGGGGGAGATGCGCTTAGCAGGAGGTATGGTCTACATCGGCGGAGTGAGGTGACAAAGAACCTAGCCACGATGCACATATCCTTCATAGATTATGATGGAGAATCATTCCTTTAGTCAATGACTATCACTCCTCTACTATTATAGTGATTCAGTGAGGCAAAATGTTTTGATGTGATCTGCAAGGCCTTACAATTTCAGATGTCCTCAGGATAGGCTCTTGATGGATTTTTGATAGGTGGGGATCACGCCATCATTTTCATAGGATGCATTGTAGTACTAGATATGTTAAGGGAGGAGGATTTGAGGGAGTTCGATACATCCCCTTTGGCTCTACTCCCTGGTGTGATGATGTTGTACCAGGACCTCCAACGTCAGTACTGGTGTCGCGGGATAAAGAATGCGGTGGTAAAGTTTGTTTCATGATTCCTCACTTGTGAGAAAGTGAAGGCCGAGAATCAGGTCCTAGTAGGCTTGACATTACAACTTGAGGGACCAGAATGGAAGTGGGATGGTATCTCGATGGACATCGTGATGGGGTTTCCACATACATCTTAGGGCCACGATTCTATCTGGGTTACTACTGGAAAATAGGTCTATACCCACAGTTTTTCAAAAAACCATGGGTATATGGTACCCCTATGCCCACGGTTTTCCAAAACGGTGGGTATAGTGATAGTATGTGAACCTATATGCATATTTTTCCAAAACCGTTGGTATATTTCACCTATACCCATGGTTGTGGAAAAAACCATGGGTATTGTGGTCTTTTAAGACCTATACCCACGGTTTTGAAGAAAACTACGGGTATAAGGTATTTTCCGAAGACCTATACTAACGGTTCTTCAAAACCGTAGGTATTGCGGTTATTTTTGAAGACCTATACCCATGGTTCTACAGAAATGTTGGTATATCTTTCCCACGTTATGGTGGGGAAAAAAATTAGGCGGGGCACAAAAAAAATTTGGCGGGAAGGAATTTTTTTACGGATTATATTAATATACATAAGCAGATTAATGTATATATATTAAATAATAATGTCAGCTCAGTTGGTAAGCGGTGTTGAGGATTACTGTGAGACACCTATTCGAATCCCCGCAGGAATGTTTTTTGAATTTAAATACGTTATATATTAAAATATATAGGTAGATATATGAATGTATAGCAGATTAAATTAACAGGTCGTTTGGTCTGTCGTGGGGCGCGGGCGCGAGGCATAGCAAGAGGCGCAGGTTCGAAACACAGTGGTAGCTGTTTTTGAATACGCGACGTAGAATATATTATAAATCTGCAGATATATATATATATATATATATATATATAACATATAATAATTGCAGCATGGATGGTCAAGGGGCTCGCTGTGAATTGTAGCATGCAGGGTTCAAACATCATTGAACGTGATTTTTTAAAAATGAATTGAATAAATTTCCCAAAGTTCAAACCGTGGTGTAAGTGACCTTCCATGTTGTACAGTATGGTGTTGGTGTGTGACACACCTATACCCATGGTTCTAACAAACCATGGGTATAGGTTAAGACCAATATACCAACACTGTTCCATCCCACGGTTCCCAAAACCGTGGGTATTTCCCCTTCTTCCTGTAGTGGGTGATCGTTGAGCGACTCACCAAGTCGGATAATTTCCTACCCATCTGGGAGTAGGGATCGGTAGATGTATTGGGACACCTCTATGTCCAGAAGATAGTTCAACTACATGGCTTTCCTTCATCAATCATCTCAGATCATGATGCAGGTTTTACATCCTACTTGTGGAAGGGATAACAAGAGGCATTCAGGATTCAGCTACGCTAGAGCACCACCTTTCACCTTCAGATAGATGGTCAGATAGAGCTGACCATACATACCTTGGAGGATAGGATTCATGGTTGTGTCCATTATTTTGGTAGTATTTGGGAGTAATACCTGCCACTGGTGGAGTTTTCAAACAACTATTTCTCTCAATCCATCATTTTCATGGCACCATTTGAAGTCTTGTGTGGGTGGAAATGAAGATCACCTCTATGATAGACATACCTAAGAGAGTTAGTAATCTTGGGTCTCAATTTGGTATGGGATATCATTGAGAAGGTACAGATCATCCAGGGGAATATGGGGACTGCACAAAGCAGAAAAAAATCATTTTCTTATAGGATACATAGACCCTTAGAGTTCGAGGAGGGAGACCATGTTTTTCGTAGGTCTCACACTAGTGGGGATTTCAGATATCTGGTCGGGGTAAAAATTTATATATAATGTTCATCAGACATTTCTTGATACTCAAAAGAGTTAACTAAGTAGCGTACCACTTAGCTCTTCCCCCACAGATGCACCAGGTTCGTGATGTTTTTCAAGTGTCGCAGTAGAAGAGGTACATGAATGATCCATCGCACATCATCAACTGATTCAAGATGGAAATTGATGATGGGGTAAAACTTGAGGAATTCATAGTGTATATAGCGGATCGACAGAAGTGGGTCCTTTGTGGGTAGTAGAATACTCTAGTGCATGTTCGGTGGAAGCCTGATAATCTAGAGGAGAGCACATGGGAGGTAGAGGCTCATATTCCAACATAGTACCCCTATTTGTTGTATTAGAGTTTGTTTTGGATTTCGGGGATGTAAAGCCCTAAGGTGGATAGAATGTAATGTCCGAGAAATTCTGTCTAATTTCTTTGAATTATATTGAATTATTCTGCGACCACACGCTCGGATGATAGGTGATTCCGAGTCCCAGTGAGTCCAGACTGGAATTTTGAACTTTTTTATGTTTGTTTAATTAATCATGAATGAATATTTGTCTAAATCATAAATAAGTGCTCAGATCAATAATATGAGGCAACCATTGGACTCAGAATGCCAAGATTCACCTCAAAAAGACATAACTTTGACTGGAAAGGGTTGACCGAAAAAGAAGTTTTCAGTATTTCGTAAATTAATAAAATAACATAAAAAAGTTATTTTAATTTCATTCCTGACCATTGACTAGAGGACGGTGTCTCTAGAGTGCATAAATATTTCACATTAGAAGAAGCTCTTTAATGGATCATTTTTTGTGTAGTGTAAAAATGCATTAATTGTAGCCTAACAGATACACTGTTTGATAAAAGAAACAGTGTAACGACGTGACATCACATCAAAACAGAAATGTTGGGACGTGTTTTCTTTTAATGTTTTAACATATTGGAGAGTTCAAAATCAAAGGGTGTATTTTTCTATGATGAAATGATGGAAAGAAATCTCTCCAATGACAAACAATGAACTCCTTCGGATTGTTAAAGGCTTTGATGCATCTCGAAGAATGGGACCAATGAGTGAAGAATGCCTTTGACCTATCCCCCAGGGCTCATTCCATGACATACCCCAAGACCACCACCCGAAGACCAGGGCTTGGCGACCACCGTTGAAGGCGTCCAACTACAAGTGGGAGGTTCTTTCCTGAGTACTTGTATGCACACACACAAAACCATGTCCCAAATCTATAAAAGTACATATGACTTACACTAAACAACAAAGGAGTAAACATACAAACTTTAGGTCAAGTGGGATAGAATACAAATCCAAAAATGATGAGTTGAAAAGAGGAAAGTACCAGTAAATCTTGGAAATAAGTCTACAAGAAACCCCACATTAATGGTAAGTACATAGTATATTTTAGAAGCCATAGAAGGACTCCCATCCTTCCCAGTCTCACTAGGCACCACTAGGTCCAAAGCCACCAAGTCCTCTGTCATGTCAGTGGTTATCTACATGAGACACAACATGTTCAGGTGAAGCCTATGTATGGGTGAGTAAAGAAATAATCATTAGGTTCACCAAAAAAATAGAAATAACAAAAATCAATCACAAAACAAACCATGATGAATGTTCATAAAGCCTGATCATGAAGCAAGATAGTTAGCACCATGTATTTTCTAGAGTAGGAAAGTAAGACCATCAATCATATCGTCGGACACCATGGGATGCTGGATAACTCCTCCTCAATGAGTATAGTTGGCCAACCGGGTCACACAGAAGTCTCTTCCCACTATCCTTGGAAGGTTGTAGTACTCATCCCAGATGATTACCGTGGTTATGTTGGGTCACACAGAAGTATCTTCCCACTATTGGGATATCGGGTCACCCAGATGTCGCTTCCCACCTTGGCCATACTGAGGTACTCACCCTAACGAGTATCGTGGGTCTTCCAGATCACACATAAGACACTCCCCACATTGGGATCGCTAGGTCACAAAAAATCTACTTCCCACTGGGCTATAGTATCTGATCCACACAGGGTCACATTTCAATAGTCTTTAGGTCTCAACCAACCACAGGGTTTCTGCGCGCAGTGAACATGATTCCTTAAGAACCGTTTCTTAATACATTCATCAAATTTAAACATACATGAAATCCTCTATAGAGTATTCCAAAAATATGCCTTCCATGATGGTTCCAAAAATGAAAATGGATCATCGATCATATGTCCGGTTTGAAAGATATTGGAATTTTTTCAAAAAGGGGACGGTAGGGTCCAGGTCTTGTCCGACCTGACCCGGATCGGAGTCGACCGACCAGACCTAGACCCGACCCGACACGGGTCTGTTGACCTGTCCCGAACCCATCTTGACTTGTGTCTGGCCCACTGGGGTGGCCCACACCTTGCCCGGCTTTCCTAGCTAGCACGCGCCTAGAAGCCACATTCAGCTTCCCCTCACCCCTTGGGTCACCGTATAGCTGTTTCCTCTATCTCTGACGTACAATGCATATGGGGATCACTGGTATGCATACAGACATATCTCCCACACATGTTTAGGGGACCACATGCTCTTAGAAGTGCAACCCGCAGTTGTGGGCTGCTCCACCGACGCAGTTTAGGGGTCGTGTCCCTACCTCCAGCCGCTTGCCTAGCCAGCGGCTCCACCCAATTCACTGTGGCCCATGCTGGCCGTAGAAGCCACCTCCGACATGCTGTCATGGCAAACTACTAGCCACCTGGGTCCACCACTGCGGGCCACCACCGTTATGTATTTTCATGGGCCATCGGGTCTACACCAGTGGTCCGTTCTTCACACCAACATCGCCTCCGGCCACCGTTGGGTGTCACTTTTCTTAAGATGGCCTTGAATTTTCCTTACTACCATTTCAAATTTTCATCCACCAATAATTCATAAGGAAGGGGGGGTCGGGCCTTGTTCATTTCAGCCTGTGCCCTCCGCATTAGATGTTTAAAAATAAGAGAGTCTTAAGATCATAGTTCTCTCACCAATAATTTAATCCCGCTGTAGAAAAAACAAGAAGAACACCCCCCATATGAACGAAAAATAATTGGTTCAAACTATTCATGAGTTAATCAACATAGTCATTCGAGAATAAGAACAGGGAAAACATAAAACAAATAAACCCCGTCCTCGAAGCAGTCCGACATTGATGCATTCCGCCCGTGAAGATTCAAGAGGTCAAATGAGTTCATCATTCACTAGTCCCATTCAGTATGATGCATCAAAGTCATTAACGATCCACCGGTGTTCATTTTTCATCATTGGAGAGAGATCTCACAGTCAGTTCTTCATAGAAAAATTCACTCTTTGATTCTAAACTCTCCAACGTGATATCCCATTAAAAGAAAACATGTCACAACTTTTCTATTATGTTTTGATGTGGCGTCGTTGAACTTTTTCAATAATGAAACAACTTATCTATTATGTTTCAATTAATGCATCGCTAAGTTGGAAAAAAAGATCCATTAATGATTTTCATTTAATGTGCCGCATCGCCGAACTGTAGCACCAACATACGCCGCTCAGCGGTGAGAGAATAAAATAAAATAACTTTTTAAAATATATTATTATTTTATAAAATGTCTGAAAATGGTCTTTGCATTCGACCCACTTCATTATATGTAAATTCCTTTATAGGAAAATCCCATCATTCTCTGTTCAATGGATCCCTTAGAATCATGATCTAAGCACTAGATTAAAAGATAGAAAAACCCACTTGCACATTTACTTAAACGAACTTAAAAAAATCAAAACTCCATTCCCGGCTCACTAGGATTTGGAATCACATGCCATCAGAGCATGTGGTCTAAAAATAATTCCGTATAATTTAAAAAAATACACATAAATTCTGGGACATTAAATTCTCCCTACCTTAGGGATTTACATCCACGAATGACCAAACACATTCTAATCAAACAAATGGGGGTATTGAGCACGAATTTGAGCCTCTCTTCTAGAGATTCCCATGCTTCCACAGAATGTGCACAAGAGGAATCGACTATCCAAAAATTACCTTCTCCTATCGATCCACTATCTCCACTAGGAACTCTGCAAAGGTCTCCCCATCATCAATGTCCATCTTTCCCCAGTCGATGAAGTCTGATGGATCATGCATGTACCTCGATAGTTGCGACACATGAAAAACATCATGCACCTAGTGTATCTATGGGGGAAGATTTAGGTGTTAAACCACCTCAACAACTCTAATGAGGATCTGGGAAGGTCTGATGAACTTTAGAGATAACTTTCCACCCCGGGCCAAACTCTACAATCCCTGTCGGGGTGAGACCCGAAAGAAAAACACGGTTTCCCTCCTCGAACTACAGGGGTCTCCATCTCATATCAACATATGATTTCAATCTAATCTGTGTAGTCCTCATACACTCCTATATTATCTCCATCTTCTAAGTGGTAGCTCTTACCAACACAAGACCCATTTGTGCTGAATCTCATTTGTATATCCATCATAAAGATGATCTGCATGTCCGCCCGTACAAGTCCTCAAATGGTACCAGGCTAATGGTAGATTGATAATTGTTGTTGAATGAAAACTCCACTAGGGGAAGGAGGTCCTCCCACCTAGGACTATAATCAAGGACTCAAGCACATATCATGTCCTCTAAGGTTTGTATGGTTCTCTCCATCTGACCGTCTATCTGGGGGTGAAAGGGGGTGCTCAAGAGTAGCTGATTCTCGAACGCCTCCTACAATCCCTTTCACAACTCGGATGTAAAATGTGAATCACATTCTAAGATGATTGATGAAGGATCCTCATTTATCCACACTATCTCATGGATTTAAAGGAAACCCATTCCCTCTACTAATCCCTTCTACTAAATAGGTAGTAAGTCAACCGACTTGGTGAGTCGATCAAAGATCACCCAGATAGAATCATGGACCCTAGATGTACATGGTAACCCCATCACAAAGTCCATCGATATACCATCCCTCTTCCATTTTAGTTTCTCTAGTGGCTGTTCAAGCATGCTGGGACATGATTCCCAGCCTTCACTTTCTGACTTGTGAGGTATCTTGAAACAAACTTTTCCACCACTTTCTTCATCCCTGGAAACTAGTACTCATGTTTGAGGTCCTATAAAATCATCTCCACACCAGGATGTACCTCCAAAGGAGATGTATGGAACTCTATCAACACCTCCTCCTATAATCTTACTGGTACTATGGTGTTTCCACTAAAAAGGATGATGTTCTCCCCACCTATCGAAAATCCATCAGGGGCCTGTCTTGAGGAAATATTAGCCCATTAGGACTCGCAATCAAAATCCCAAAGTTATGCCTATTTAAGTCACTATTAGAGTAGTGGAATGATAGTCATTGAACAAAGGTAAGCTGCTTCATCATCATCCATGAAGGATATCGAGATCAAAGCTATATTCTATGTTGCCTCAATCAGCCGATGTCGACTAGACCACCTATTGAGCATGTTTTCCGCCACGTTCCTCTTCCCAAGAGTATAGACTATCTCAATGTCATAGTCTTAGAGGAACTCTAGTAATTTCTACTATCTCAAGTTCTGTTCCTTTTATTAGAATATATTCTTGATACTCTTGTGGTTGGAGTAGAAGTTAAACTATTCACCCATCAAGTAGTGCCGCCACAACTTCAAGGAAAAGACCAATGATGCTAACTATAGGTCATGGGTCTTGTAGTTTTGCTCATGTTGCCTCACATACTGTGATCCATATGTGATCACTGTTCTCTCTTGCATCAGGACCCAACCTAGTCTGGTCCCTGACGCATCGTAGAAGACTACATACCTGACGCCCTCTTCTAGTAGTCTTAGTATGGGGACACTCATCAGTATTCACCTTGGATACTAGAAACTCTAATAGAAAATCTCAATCCACACAAAGGGTTGTCCCATCCGTTCCAAGGATAATAAATTTGCTGCTACTCTATAAAAGTTGGGCACAAACCACTGGTAGTATCCAGGAAACCCCAAGAAACTCCGCACCTCAGTCATGCTCCTCGGTGTCTCCCAAGAATGCACTCCCTCTATCTTCTCTGGATCTACTACTGCTCCATCCTCTGAGATGACATGAACCAAAAAGTGGAACTCTTGAATCCATAACTATAACCTTGAGAGGTTACTTTAAAGCTGGTGCTCTCAGAATGTATCCTGAAATATCTATAGGACTGTAGCATGCTCCACCACTGACGTTGAGTACACTAACACTTCATTAATGAATACCATCATGAAACGATCAAGGTAGGGTTGGAATATCCTATTCATGAGTCCCATGAACACTGCTAGGGTATTAGTCACACAAAAAGGCTTCAACAAAAACTCATAGTGGCCACACCAGCATCTGAATACTGTCTTTGGTACATCCACATGTTCTATATAAAGTCGTTGATATCCTGATCTGAGGTCTATCTTCAATAACCACCTCGCTCCCTTTAGCTGATCGAAAAGTTCATCACTCCTCAATAATGGATACTTGTATTTCACGGTCACCTGGTTTAGGCACTGGATGTCCACACATAGCCTCAATCTCCCATATTCCTTCTTGGCAAACAGCACTGGGGCTGCCCATGGTGAAACTCTGGGCCCCATAAAACCCATCTCCTATAAGTCCCCCAACTGTACCCTCAATTCATGAAGCTCCACGAGAGCCATCAGATATGATGGTGTGGATATCAGTGTTGTATTTGGGTATAGGTCAATGCCTAAGTCTACCTCCCTGTGAGGAGGTTGTCTTGAAACATCCTCAAGAACGATATCCACATACTCGTCCAACACTACAGGAAATCTCAGACTCCTCTCATCCACTGCACCGAGTGTGAGGCTTTCTAACTTGTGAGTGATCAGCTGCACCCTCATACCATTTTGAGTCTTCTATTCAATTGCATTCTATTCCAAATAACATAAAAATTATCAAGTTCCATGTACTAATGAGATACCTCCACTTAGAATTACATACATGAGACAGATGTAGTGGGGAAATCATTTAAATTCAATGATAGGTTAATTTCACTACAATGTCAATATGGGAATGTAACATCACAACACTAACATTACTGAGTTATTAATAAAAATAATTCTAAAATAACTACATTATAATAAATATCACCACTCATGTAGAAGTCAATAAAAAGTAAACCACTAAAATCTTTAAGGAGTAAATTTCTAGCATCACATTATATACCTTTATGAATTCACCATGTTCATTTTCCCCATAGTGACCTCAAAATATCTACCCCAGACCATAGAATGAAACAAGACTAAGTATGTGACTCTATCCAAAATAAAACTAAATCACAACCATTAATCCCTTATAATATAAAAACAATAAGTTTTTTATTAAGGACAACACCCAACCATACTCAACTATGATGAAAACAATCCACACACATATTTATATTATGATGGTTGGAGCCCACAACATCCATACTATATAAGAGATGATCTATAAAATGTGTTTGTTCAAATTCCACGTACAAGTACCGTAGGGGAATGTTATCAATAAAAAAAATTCTAAACATATAGTGTGATATAAGGCTACCACGAGAATCCTTTATTTCACATTATCATTCATCACTTTGTTTGTTTGGGTATAAAATTACTATTAATCCAAAAAACCAATAAAAATAAATCAATATGTATTAAATATTATGAATCTTTGATGAAATATGATAAGAAATATCATCAATAAATCTCCTCCAATAACATAATATCACAATGACGAGACCTTATAAATCACCACACATAACTCCAACAAAATAACCTCAAAGAATTATTATGTTATATGCATTTTAATTAATATATCATATTTCCAAAATTTTAATAAAATTGTCCTTAATAAAAAAAAGAACTAACTTTGATCCAATAAATAATGAACCTTCAAATCTAGGATAATGAACGTATAATTTGATACCAAATGATCATCAATCACCTCATATCATCCATAGTTAAGTCCATATATTCAAAAAATGAAGAATAATGAAATATATATATCCTCAATTGGTAAAATCCAATATTAATACCATAAGTCCGGATATGACCAAGTGATATTCCATGTAACACTTAGAGGAAATAGGTGAATCAATGGAAACCCCTTTTATGATATCTTTATAAAATTAACCTCTATACGTTTAGGATAATATCAATAATAAATTACATTATCACTTGTATTCATGGGATAAACAAAATACTAAAAAGAATAGATGGTTTTCTTGGGTTTTCCACAATTAGATGATTATATCCTTGTTGTGATTATGGAAATATGAGACAAAAGTGATCCATTAATTTTATATAGTTAATCTATGGTTGGGAAAGAATAATAATATTTACCACATATTGAATTCAATTGAAGTAGAGAAATTAATATCATATCTCTTAATAATTTCCCTCTTTAAGAATAATGTTTATGAAATAGTGAATTTATTTTTATTGAATAAATAATTTTTTTAATTAAATGACATCATGAAATGATAACTATAGAAGTTATCATATTTATATTTTAGTTTATGAAGGATATAAAAGATGAGGAGGCCATGTAGTATATGTAGAATAATGATATGAAGAAGAAACTATATCATAAGGTTTTAATGTATATCAAATTCATAAAAGAAGTTGAAATCAATGATGAATTTTCATTCCCCAATAAATAAAATTATTCCCTAGAAAAATAATAAATGTAAATGAAAACATATTATAAATAAAAAATAATAAAAGTTCTTGATTTGACTCATACATTTTATAAAACATTAAAGGATATCATTACTATTAGGAATAACCATTTAGAGATTAATACATAATGAATACAATATATTGAAAAATTTTCAGAAGAAAAAATCAAAATGCACAGGAATCATGAAATTAATATGGGGAAAATCCAAAGAGGGATCCCTAAGATATGATAATATTTAGGGTTATTGGTCAAAAAATATGTTAATGGTTGATATAATGTAATAAATTGAATTAAATAATGATTAATTGGATAGTATTGTTATTATAAAATGTTTTAGGAAAATCTTATTGATCATAAGAATCATGTATATATTCAAAAAAACCAAGGACTATATCAATGGGTGAAGATCATAACTTTATAATAATTAAAAATATTTGAGGTATAATGATTTGAATAGTGTATTTTTTAAATTCAGCTCAAATAGATTGTAAATCATAGAATTTTTATAGATAAATTATAGTAATTGAAGGTATGATATTGAATAATATTGGTTTGAATAGACCAATCATGTATAAAAAGATATTGAATAAATTATACAATAAAATATGCGAACAAATAAATGGAAGAAATAAGGTAATTCAAAGATTCTTGATAATCAATGTGGAAAATTTAAAAAAGAAAAATATATTCCTAGATAAAGACTATAAATTATATCATAACCCAATGATAAGTTACAAAAGATAAATAAAGAAATTTAATACATTTTCAATGATAACCAAGGTAAAGATGGAAGTCTACCATAGGGAGAATATTGAAATAAGAAGGGGCCATACTTATCCAAGAGACTGTTTCTTGGAGAAATAAATGAGAAAAAATAAATATTTCTCTATATTTTAATGATAAAATGATAAGATATTTCAGGTTGAGAAGGGACACAAAAACTTATTTATCACTAAGAAGATAATGAGAAATAAATTTATTCCTATATCTTTTTTATTATTTTTCCCTATATGGATTTAGATGTAATTTATATAGGGTTGAACATGAACAATGAGGGTTGTGAAAGTTTTACAAATTGATTATATTTCCATATTAGAGTTATGTTTCTCAAAAATGGATTAGTTTTTTAAACTTTTTATTATAATTTTTCTTGGAGATAATTTGAAAAAATATATAGATGAAGAGTTGATGAAGATTAACCATTATGGGAGAGTATATTTTAGAGGCTAGAGGATATTTATTACATATCTCTAAAATATAATTTTTTTTTATAAAATTTCATTTTGAGACATGATGAACTTATTTTCCAATCCTTATATTGAATAAATCAACTCCGTAATTATTGGGTAGAAAATGGATTATTAAATTAAATGAAAAGTTATAAAATTTTAATGAATGAATATTTGTGAATGATAGAGCTAGGAAATTAATAAGTCACTATTATTTTCAATATGAATAATTTCTCAAATTTTCTTAGAGTTGAATGATTTTCTTACTCAAAACTGGTATTGGTATTTGTATTTATTTTCATAATAGTGGAGTGATAGGAAAATTAAATTTCATATTTTCAATTTGGTATGAGGTATTGACATTAAACCCCAAGGGGAAGGTTGAAGTTCTCAATATATTATGAAGATAAGTGTCATATTTTTTATGAATATATGTTAAGGTTAATATTATTTTTGTGAAGATAATGATCCCTATGAGGGGAAATATTGAACCACAAAAAATTAATGGAGATATTGGAGTATCAATGAGACTGGGTATTATTGGAAATATATTATATTTTTGTAATATATTCTATTGTGAGGATTGATGAAACAATAGTGGCATATGGGATGAGTTTTTACTTCAGATTGGAGAGTATAACATAAAATGAAATAAATTTTTATGATAATTTGGAAGAATATGATTGCATGTGTGGTTGTTTTTATTGAAGACTATAGATATTATTTTGAGTTTTGGAAAAAATGATAGTAGTAGACTTGATGATATTATAAGATTAAAGAGACTTAGGAGATAAAGAGTTGTTGAAAAAACATTGGAAGGTTTAGCCTGTTACATAAGATGAGGGTGGAATATTGATGCTCTAGGTTGTGTATTAATAAATAAAGCTTCTAGATTGAATCATTTTGTATATGAATTTGATAAAATCAATTATAAAATTGATGTGATTCACATGGAGTGTGAATATTTTACTAAATATCATATATATATATATATATAGAAAGGTTGGTTTCAATTAGAATTAATATTTTTTATTTTTGATAAATGTGATCTATATGGTATGATATTTTCCCTCAGATGATGATGAATAATAAGAGATGAAATTATATGGAGGAAAACAATTTCTACATTAACTAATAATTTACTGAAAAAAAGTAATAAAATGTTTTCTAAGTTTGAGAAACAATTGAGTTTATTGAGGTAATATAATATAAAATAAATTCATCAAATTATTTCTTATATAAAACATTGGAATTGAGATTACGGTAAAGAGTTCTATAGAGGTTTGATATGGACGCATTGTTATGTAAGTCATTACGAGTTGTGTTGATGTTGAGGGAGAAGTTTGGATGTATTTGTATTTCATGAGAATATGCATTTTGTAATTTTATATTGTTATATATGATTAAACTAGTTTTCTTATTATATATACCAAAAAACACCATGGTTTCTTGGGTTATTCATGAGTAATTTAGATGATTCATATAAGTAACATTAAAAATTGAAAACTAATATATGTTTTTTTGAGTTATTAAGTGAGTGTAGAAGTTTAAATATATAAATAAACATAAGAATCTAAATCTTATTTTGAGTAACTCTATTGTTTCAAATCATATGTATGATTGAGATATACTTTTTACTAAATAAAGTTGGAATTTTCATGGATCAAATAAGATTAATTTGGTATGAAATAATATTAAACTTATGCTCACATATGATTAAATAGAAAATTTTAATTCTATTATAAATTATGTTAAAGTTAGTAAGAGTAGACTGTAAGATATAAAATAATTTTGTTAATAATTGGATCAATTTAATGTAATATCAATGGATATATAAAATTTTAAAAAATGTTCTGTAAATAATATTTCTTCTGAAACCTTTGACCTTTAAGTTCAGTTTGATATTTATTTTTTAGGTAGAATCAAATTTTATATAAAATGAGATTTTGATAGGATTTTTGAATAAAACTTATGGCAACATAAATGGGAATATTTTTCTACCCATCTTGGAGATTGTTATTGAAGTATTTTCCTTTTATCTATTTGGATTGTTTAAAATATTATTGATCACACTATTTCATTTCGTGGGAGTTTTCATATTTCAATATAGAACCAATACACTTTATTATGATTAGTTTTAAAAGATATGGTAAAAATATATTATTATGTAGGGTATTTGATTGCTTATCTTAAGTGATTATTTATAAATTTAATGCTTTATGGTTGTGGACATCATTAAAAGAAAAATAAATTTTGATAGATACTGATGTGTATATTATTTCTACAATATTCTAGATTGAATTTAGTTGGTTTTTATATATTATATATGAATTATTATGATTTATTAAAGAAAAATTAACGTGATGTATCATACTATATGGATTTATACATATTTAATGTATTATGGGACAATCTTAATCAATATCTTGCATGGAAAATATATATTTTTGAACTCATATAACATTTGTGATGCTCTATAATCAGTGGTTGTGTGGGAACATTCATTGCTCATAGATGTAGTGATGAATGATTTGTTGTTTTACAACCAATTTGGTAATTCCTAAAACTCAGTGGTTATGGAATCACCTATAAAGAATCTATAAACTTTTGAATTTGTGGTCTTTTTATCTAATAGGAAATATCCCTTCTACAAAGTATTTCATGAGAATAAACCACCTCAGATGGTGGGGCTCCCCTACATCTTGAATATCAATAAGTATTTTAATGAGAGTGATTTTATTAAATGGAATGACACTTTCCATTTTTTTAATGGTATAGTTTGACATTGTGATCAAATACCATAGTTGGACCTTAGTTGAAAAATTTGGTGCATACTAGAAATCACTTCCTATCATTAATATATTTCTCAAATATTTACATATTTATGGGTTTTTGATGATCTTGATCCCTAATCATAGATCATTTAGTATGAATAAAATTTTAAGGGTATAATATATTACTTATTAATCCTACAACCCATGGGAATGTAATAAATATCACATTCTACATTTAAATTTTCTAATGTAAATTTACAAGGTATGATATCTAATATTTTTTATAATACGGGTTCATTATTGTTCCACTACACTTCCACAACTCATTGATCATAAATGTTATTTTTATTCCTTAAAATACTTCTTATGAAATAACACCTCTACCTTAAAGATGAAATCTGTAATAGTTTCAACTAGGTTTATGTGTAGGTGGACCTCAATTCTCTATTTTGTTAGTGAAAAATGCTCTACGAAGTGTGAATCATTTCCTTCTGTAAGAAGGTACTTTTTAAAAATATTTCATGGTATTTATAGTAATTTTTATCTATAAGTTTTTATTTTATACACTTATAGAAGAAGAATATACCATATATATATATATATATATATATATTCCTCCCTATTAACTATTAGTTTTAGAGTTACCATGAAGATGGATCCCCTCCCTCTTCCAACATCAAGGAACCCCCTTAATCAATGAAATATCCATTCCATATCCTCTACTGAATGTCTATCCCATCTAGGGTAGATCCAAGGACATCTTATTAAAATGATTCTCAACATATTAGAAAGATAACTCCATTTGGGGTAGTTAATTTATGGTTATAATCCTTCTATTTTCAAGGTGGTTAAATTCACAAGGACAATTAACCATTCATGGAGGTCTTGCACTCCGTTGTTGAAGCTAGATGGTCAGACATAGGTTCTAGTACTAGTTGTTGCAACAATCAAAAATGGAGTTGAGAAGGTTCATAATCCCAATAAAAACTAAAGTATATTGTTTATATATGATTAAATCATACCATATAGACCTGAAAAGATGCCCTTGTGGGTTCTATCACTACATCTAATACGGATACTTATTCTCTATCTCATTTATCTTTGACTTATTCAGTAGTGAACCATTATCATTTTATAGTTTCAATGAGGGAGAATATATAGGTTTCTCTTAATACAAATGGTATGAATAATAAGAAATATATACACCCACCCCATGATGACATCCCAAATTTAATTCCTATCACATCCAAAACCAAAAAACAAAGATGACAAAAATATTTCACTCCATGTGGAATTAGAACACAATAATTTTATAGACTTAAACCCATCCTCTTAATTTTATAAATCATAATATGAAAATATGGGTGGGGTAATATATCTACCTAAATTTTAATTTATGGTATTTTTTCATGAATCTTTTAACATTACCCATATTGAAATTATTTTACCTAAACAGAATGTTGTTTCAAAAACTGAGCATGAAACTAAACTTCAACTAAATAAATATATGCATATAATCCAATGTAACAAAAATATATGACTCTTATAGAATGATAATTTAAATTGGAAAAACATAATTCCTACACTTAGTGAATCATTATTTAGAAGAATTTTATTTCATTTATGTTCTTTGTCACATTTTTCTGGTCAATACGTAGTGTAGTTGAAAGAGAACATATATATCACGACGTATAAAAATTTTATTTGGTATCATAAACATGGTTCAATAGAGGTTACATCAACTACATCCTCAACCATATGGATAATATATGTGTATTCATATATTCAAGGAAACGCATCTAGTCCTTAAATCTATTATTATGGATAACTAATTAAAAGACCTCAACTTATCATGTTTCATCAATAATTTATATAGCAATATAAATAAAATAGAACGTCTTGGAGTAATATTTATTGGTGACTCTCAATCCACCATGGTAATTCTATTTTACCAAACACTTCAGTACCCCACTTATTTTATACTCTATCAAACCACCCCTGTTAATCATATTGGAAGAACCTACCCCGAAAATCACATGCTTATTTCTATAAATGCTTTTGGATTCTCAATTTTTTTCAAATTGGTGACCTTGTGTTCATATAATACCCCAATTAAATAAAAATATTGGGATATTCATTGGAATAAACCAATAATCCTAAAAAAACATACACTTGGAGTGGGTGAACGTTTTTCCAAGGAATGACTCATGTATCAAATAGATGATCGATAATACTTTTGAGAGCAATAAAAATCTTCATTAATAATGGGATGATAGTTTGTAACTTTCATTTTCATCCAAAATAATGAAAATAGGTTAAATTATACTCATGGTGAGGTGGGTGTCTTCTAAAAATTATTGAAATAATTGGCACGGATAGTGATAAAGAAACAATATATATTTTTATTCATGTATTAAGGAATTAAAATTCATAGGGAACTTCCAATTCAGTGGTGGAACAGTGGTGAAGGTTAAGAGTATAAACACACTATTATTTGGGAGGTGTAAGGTTTTATTCCTATGAGTTCTCTCTGGGGATAATTTCTCCTTCCCCCTCAATAAACTATTCTTAATAGGTCACTTGGTTTCTAATTGCATGAGTAAAATTATGCAAAACCATTCTACAGTGTTGAATTGTTGTGTCCAATAATCATCGATCCGATTTCCACCCTCTGGGATGCTCTATCATCTTAGCTGGAAGTGGATTCTTCATGGCTGTGGATTTTTCTGGAGATACCACTTCATGGGGAGGGGGTTACCTTGTGTGGAGGGTTCGATAAGGCTACACCGTAGGATTCAATTTTTAAAAGAAATTAACAGCGAACACAATCGTGAAACATGAAGGTGGATCTTAATACAGTGGTAACAAAATCACATGAACTTTATTAGTTGAATAAGTCATAGATTTTCTTATAGTTTTATAGTTATATTCTCAAACTATGTCTAGCTCTTGTAAGCTATTAATTATCCAATCCTATATTTTTCTCTTGGTTGGGATGGAAGCACAGGTTCCATCTATGTTACATTATTAGATCAATTTCATGAATAAATTAATTGAGGTTATCCAAGATTTTTTATATATTTATCATTACCATGTGATTCATGATTGAGATTCTTATTACTCATGAAGAAGGGGAGGCAAACCCATTCCTTTAATCAATTTCATCATTTTATTGGGTATGACTTTTCAATAAAAATTATCATAGTGATCTAAAATGATAATTCATTATTTCTTCCCATAAATATTCATAGATGAGAAACATCAGTATATTTAGGAGTGTTACATCTAAGGATCAATCAATCTATAACTAGATATGCTATTTAATCATGATAGGAATGCAGTGGGTGATAATATCATGATAAATGTGGTCATGGAAAAGGAATATGATAATAATTAGTGGAAATACATTATTGATTTTATGATATGCTGTGATATATAATAGTGGGTATGTAATATATTCTTCCACTACTAATTCTCACTGTAGTTTTTGGTTTCACTCATGGGATAGTGATTTGGACTCTTATAATACACAATAGGTTAAGGTAAGGAAAACCCTTGTAAATCTGCATCTTTATCCATTCCAAGGATAAACTTTCTTTAAATCATTACCATGAAATACACTCAGGGGTCGAGGAACTTTTTAAGTGATGTTATGGGACACTATCTGTAAGCTGGTTTTTATTTCTGGATGAAACACAAATTTTTTATTAATAGTAGAGTGAAATACATTATAGTGTTTTGATAGATTTTATGAAAATATGAACCACGGAGTGGTTAAAAAGATAACACTAATATAACATGCTAACAGTTCATCTCGATGCCTGAATAGGTTCTCATAGTTTCTTGAGATATATCTTTGTTTATCTAAGAAGGAATTTACAATGGGGTATCTTGGTTCTCATTTATAAAATGGTAGAAATTTAATTCTACAGTTTTATGGGTTTGTTAATAGGATCAGCATAATTGTCATCAATTAGAAAACATGTTTCTTATATATTGGAGTTAGGATGGTTATAATAAACAAAATCCCCACACTGAAGACTCTAAAATACTCTTGGGCATCAAAGTAAAAAAAATCTTAAGATTAGTGAGAAGATTCTCCCCAACATCCTTTAGCATTCTCACTCTGAGGGTCAATGTAATTAGGATAGGTGGAAATTTTTTCCTAACCCGATTAATGATCAAAATAAAAAAATTAAAATCTAGAATAATATGAGCATTCAATAAAGTGAATATCTCAAAGGATGTAATTTATGGCCAAATCATATGTGTTTCCTTTACCAGGATCAAATATGAGAATTCTGTGAATGCCATCAATACAAAAATTACTTATATCCCCTCTCTCATGTAGCCTCAAAGAAGAACTTTTCACCCAATTTGATGATTCAGGATATATCATAAAAGGGGGTTATCCACTTATAAAAAGATAACTAGGATAGTCCCTTTATTTAATTCTCATCTTTCCTAATCCCATATATTAGTTTTGGGTCATGAGGTATTACCTCGACATCCCTAATATTTTCATTGATTCAGATCATTAGGAATATTTTAATATCATACAACTTGTTAGGAATATGGATCGATGTGTACAATCTAAATGCTATCATTACAGTTCAATATGAAAGATGAAAAAGAATAGGTTTATGTAAACAAACAATAATTGTTACACCAAAATATTATGGGATGGATCTATTCCCTCAAATTTTGGTTTTCAATTTTGGTGAGTCCATAAAGGATATCTCCCCAAGAAATAACTGATCAAAAATTTAGAAATTTCTATAATATCTATATTAGTTATTTTAAAATCCTTAAAAATGTATTTATCATCTACAATGGTATCAATGTCAACCTTGATTCCTTTGACAATATTCTCTTAGCATGGATTCATAATGTGGAATCCTCTTCTGTTAAAAGTTTTCCATCAAGTATTTCCTTTTCTATAGATTTAAATAATCATTGGGGCTATAAAATATCATTAGGAACCCTGAAAACAATATCAACCCATTACACCATTGATTGGAGATTCTCTATTTTAATTTTGACATCATATCTGATCCATAGGGTTAGGATACCTTCCCTTTTATTTATAACCTTCTCATTAACCTTCTACCCACTTTGAGAAATCATCACATGGATTATGTGAACTGTATACAATGTAAACATAATATTACTGGGTATAAAATGAGAAAAAAACGATGTATATAATAAGAGAACCATGCACATAAGGAGGATCAGATGTGATTCATGGGGATCAGTGGTCCTATAAATCAATACCTTTTATAGAGTGGTAAAAACCCATATTAAAGAGTCTTGTGTACTTCTTAGTTGTCCCACCTAATGTAAGGAATAAAGAATCACATTAAAATTTATGGAATCTGATTTAGTGTTGGTTTTCAAATTTTTTTAAAGACCAATCCACACTCATTGGTTAGTTGTTTAGATTTCATAGTATTGAAGTACTTTCATTAACCTGAATATAACAATCCAACCAAACTAGAGAGATGGTAAAATGGAAGTATATCATTTGGATGTGGGGAGGGGGTTCTATAAAATGTAATCAGAGTTATCTTAGGAGAAATATCTCTCCCCGTATATTGTAATATTTTTGTGTGTGGTGAAGATATGTGGTTTCATTACTACAAACTTATGTGACCCCCAATACTATATATATATATATATATCTTAATAAAGTAAAAATAATGTTCATGTATTTCCTTATAATATCAGTTCATGTATTATTCTGAAGGAGGGAACATTTATTAATATTTAATATCCATAAGGATAAGAGAATATTTATATATAAATATATTTATTATATGATATCATGAAGTTCAGGGAGGTTTTTTTCATTCTCCTTTGGAATATAATTAGTTAATAGGTGGGATTCTATACAAATAATATTTTCTGGGGATATTTAGTTATTCATAAATATATATTCAAGTCAATGGTGATAAATTTACACTATGTTTATAATTTTTTATAATAATGAATCATTGTGTATTATATTTTAATAATAATAATAAGAACTTAGTTTCCCATATTGGGGATGGACCCTATAAAAAATTTATATGTTGTTATCTGTTATATTTATGTGTCATTTTTTGTGTGATTATTTTTTGATGGTATATATCATACCCATAAATACTAATATCTGAAGAGTTTTGAATAAAAATGAATTCCTTAAAATATATCCAATATGAATCAACCCCTCTCATTATGGATGCATGGATCTACAACCATCACAAATATAAGTCCCCACATCATGGAATCAAGATCACCCCAAGATATGGATACCGTCAAGTAATATATATCATAAAATTATAAATAAACACAATATGTCCTACCCTCTATTGTAAGCATAATCCTTAGTATGGTAGTAGGTATATGATCCTCATACTCGAGTGTTTGGTTAAATCTATCTTAAACCATGTGATTAATCATGGATGAAACTCATATAGATACATATATATTCATCCCCAACATAGATATTCACTTAAAAGTTTCCAAGTGGAATATAATTTTCCATGTGGAATCACTACATCATCATGGGTGACTGAATATTCAAATTTCTTAGAATGATCAATCCATTAATATAATCAATGTTTAGATAGTGGATGTTATAGATAGTCCCATTAAGAATCTATATTTGTGATCCATTAGAGGAGATTTTTTGAGAGGTTGGGTAGATTACAAATTATAGGATTAATTTATCAAGAGATTAATTGTCTAAATAGAATCAAATGAATTCAAATAAAGGCATGGGATCAATTTTAATGAAATTTATAAAAGAAAATATCATCTTTCCCAACTACGGATTGAAAAAACTATTGGCCACAATTTCATTCAGATAACATTAACCTATTATTATCAATGTGGTCAAATATACCTAAGATAATAAAATTCCTTTGTCTGGGAAAGTTTACTATCTTAGAGGTATTATGATCAACTCATATCAGTGGATGATATCACATGTTATTTTTTATAACCTAATTCACTCAATTGATTTTTATTTCATCTTCCTATAGTTATCTTGTTCAGATTGATGTATAAAAATATGATTAAAATTAAATTATAAAGTAAATAGATAACCAAAAATACATACCATGATTGAGATTACTGATTTATTAATACACTCATTCTATTATTCGAGATCCCCCACCCAGTAGGTACATATCCTTACATGATAGTAGAGAACACCATCATAGTTATCAAATAATTTTTAAAATAGGAATTACTGAAGACAAGATCAAAATAAAAAATCATATCAATAATGAAAATAGTGTTACTTACATGAATCAAGGAGAAAATAATATCAAAAAATATTCTAAAATTAGATAAAAATAAAAAATGTTTCAGATAAAGTTAACAAAAAATTGATACGGCTACCCCCACCTCAAACATGAATCATAGTTTTATAATTATATCAAAACACAATTTTTGGTGTGACCAAATATATTAAAAAATGAATCTTTGAGGAATATTCCTAAAAAATCTTTTTTGCTAGAACTTATCACAATATAAAACTACCTACTACTGGTGTGAAGAATTATTTCCTCTTTAAAAACATAAATATCCTAGGAAATTGTGACATTATATACTTAGGAGATTTACTAGGATATCTTCCTATTAACTATTGAAAAGATATATCTTATCGGGAAACATATTTCATTACATGAACTTTTTTGATGTTTTGGAAATGGAACTACCATTATGCAGATTCCAAAGACCCTTACATAGCTCCACCATGACCCATATGGAAGACACATTTTAATTTTATTTAATAGTTCAAGAACCATTAAAAAATTTCATTTAATATAATGAAAATTATGACTTGGTTTAGACTTATGATTCATGTAATAATACTTGAAAAAACCTATACAACATCAAAAATTTAGGCATACCATAATTTGATTACATATTGAAGGACATATGTAGCATTCCAAAATCGCAACCATGATACCGCCCACACTAAAATGTCATACCAAACACCTCCCTACATCAGGAGCTCTTTTGTCTTAGGAATTCCCACCCATTAACTTGTGTATACACACACATTGATATATCCCTCTTATTGCATCTAGTTTCCATCACCTTGGTCGATTATTATCCAACATCTACTGGCCTAATCACCTAAGGTATTGAAGACCATTGACTTAATATTTAAATATAAATTATTTATTCAATTTGTGAGGGAAACTTAATGAAACAAACATTATATTTTCTATATGTTTCCATCCTAGTATTTTTTATGACATGAATTCTATAACAAACATGGTACTAAGGATATCCATAAGCATTAACACTATGATGAGATGTTTCATGACATGAATCACCTACAATTCTGGAACACTCAATCATAGTCAACAAACTCTTAAAAAAATCAAAACATCACAAATTCATATAAAACAATACATTAGTTAATTCAATTAGGATAAAAATAACTAGGAAGAACAAAAAAAATACATACATGTATTGTCAGTATCAAGTTCAGCCAACTCATTAAAAAATTCTTTTCCTCAACAAAAATTCATCTCATCAGGGATTAAAAATGGAATTAAAAATTAATAATAGACGAATAAAAAACATGCTAATAAAAAATATTAACTAAATCAACATTAAGCCCAAATAACACATCCTCACTACAAAACTAATCATTCTTAGTGATTGGATTTGACCCCAATTATTTCTTCCCTCTATTATTGGTTTATCAACATTTTCTTAGTCACCCATGTCCATTTGTGAGTTACCTTTCCTGAAAATGTTCACTCAAAACTGAAGATTATATGATAATATATTTATTTTCAATGTCAAGTATAAAAAAACATTATTATGGATTTCAATAAACCTAAACCTTCAATTATAATTCAAACCACACATATCCTAAGGAATTTTCATCAGAGGTTAAATGAATATGTTGTTATTGGTTAGTGGATTATGATACAGAAATTCAAGAAAGAGGACAGAAAATGAGGTTTAAATCCTTAAATAATAATGCCTTATATTTAAGTGAGCATAATAAATCTAATTTCTCTTTCAAATACACTTAAATGACATGTCTTAGACATCCAAATACTCTTTACCAATATAATACAAAACTAATCAGTTAAAATAGTGATATAAATCCTCTTTTCACTTAGAATACTTCCACTCTTATTTTTTAAATAAATTTCTTACACGAAAACTCCCATGACCTTAGATGTCAAACCAAGTGGATCCCCAATCCCCACCATTAATATTATACTCAAAATAAATGAAATAGATATTATAAGAATGGGGAAGGTGTCTCACCTCATGGTTCATCCAAAGTATCTGATAAAATCATTATTTAATATTGTTTTTCAAAAGATTGGAAATTGAATCTATAAACCATAACCAAAATATGTGAATTTTTTCCTAAACTGACCAAAAAACTTCCACCACCCTCATTTATGAAACCATCACCCAATGGTACCATTAAATACTTAGACCCCCATTATTGGTCAACTGAAAAATCAAGCAATGAAACTCAATGAATAAGGGTCATAAAGAATCATAGTCTTGTAATGTGGCTTCATATCAATGAATTCCATGGTTTATAGGGTATTACCTAGGATTAGATGTATGTATTGTATCAAGGTCAAATGGGATCCAAAGAATTCGATCGATGGACTTAATCATTTAAATGTGGTAAAAAATCATCACATTTTAGTATGATTAGAAAAAAGTTATAGAACTAATATATTTGTCTCAAGTTCTCTCAATATTGAGGGAATATGGAAGAATATGTAAAATTGGATTATAAAAACCAGTTAGGAATCAAAATTTATAAATTAGGACAATCAAACTGGACATAAGTAACATATAATTTAATAATTAATCTATAAATTTCGAAATCCAAAAAAAGAGGAAAAATTAAATAATTATATTAATCTTTACCTAGGAGTAATCATGAAATTAAATTTTCAATGTTTTCTATCCCAAAATTTCACATCAATTTACATGGTTTATTTAAAATTTCACAAATCAGTAATATGAATAATATAAAGAGTTTCTCTTATACAAATGAATACATGAAAATTTTCAATTGGGATAACCAGTTAGCTCAAATATCACCACCCCCATATAATACAAATTATAACAGTTCCCACACTATTGGAGATAAATGTGGAAGGGATGTAATGAAAAAAACATGGTGAATTCAAAATGACCAGAAAAAATAGATTAAAACCCCAATTTAAAAATGAATTATTGATTGGAAACTAATCATCATGTGGGTGGAAAACTTTATTTAGCAGTGATTAAGGAGAGGCGGTCCCTAAAACATAAATTATATCACTTAAAATTGATATTTTCATCAATTATTACATATAATTAATAAAAATAAATTCTATAGAAAAATTTGAGACAGATTGTAATTAATGGGATGTGAAAAAAAATATACAAGGATTGTAATAGAAAATAAATACATGCCAAGAACAAGTAAATTTCATGAAAGAAAAAAAATTTCATAGTGAGGAAAATATAAAAATCTAGGATCCCATACATGGGATCTCTCCAGGATTCCATTAGGTGAGTTTGACACTCATCAAAAGTGGGTCACTCAAGATAGTTGAAAATACTGATGAAATGAACATCATTCTTAGTTTGATGAGGGATAAAAAAAGTTTCATCAAACTTTACATTTCGAATGGGCTGGTATAGAATCTGAAGAGTCTACTCTAGATTAGTTTGATGGAATTCTCATTAGAGGATACATAAAAATAATTGGTACGTGTAGTATGTTATAGAGTAATTTCAGATGGATTCTAATCGCGGGACTCTCAAATCTGAAAATGTGTTGTGCGTCATTTAATAAGGTTAACAAAATGTATTTCCTTCATAATTTAAGTGTCCTTATTCTTTTCATTATGGTTTTCGGTGATCCCTAAATATTGATGGGTAATTGAGTCTATGATATCAACAATAAAATTATCATAATATCGATATAATGGTATAGTGAAATCTTTTAGAAAATAGCCATTGTATGGTGGGATAGGGTTTGTTAAAGTAAAAACATTGGTAGTGATAGAGGTAGTTTATTATACCATGAAGGTATGAGTGTGAGAAAATTTTTTATGTGGAGGATTACTGAATGGAATCCATTTATCCTAATATAGAATCCAAAAGTTCTCCATGATAAACTAGAAAATGTTATCGATATACTAAACCCAAACTTCTAGAGTAGGGGAGGGGGAGTTTTCATGCATGTGCGGGAGATTCCCTAATCATGGAGTGGGAATTAGTTATCCTCATACATGAAACAACTTAATAATTAAATTCTATCTCAGTAAAGGTATACTCATTGGGAAAATATATCTATTTCCTGATGTTTTTTATATCCCCATATTAAATAAAAGTTGTAAATTTATCCCTTGTAATCATACAAAGGATAAAATATGTTGTAAATTTTCAAATACCATGAGATCTCCTTTCAAATGGGTGATGAAATTTACGTCCATCAATGTGAATCAATCCTTCCTCACCTTCCCATTATAATAAATAATTAATTAGTTTGATATTATATTCAATGGATCATGAATCAGAGATACTAGAATGAGTACCACAATTCCAATCACCAGTCCCTAGGAATCCCAATGGGAAAACTAAGAATTATCCAAGCCTTTGTGGACTATGTGAAGAAATGGGCTCTCTAATTTTGTACTATTGGAAATATTAGGATCAGTCTTGTTGGTTGTATCATTGGATATCTTAGACCATAACCTCTAGGTGTTGTACATGTTAAGATCCAAAACCATTGTCCTGTAATAATTAGTTTAAAAAATCTGAGAGTATACACTCTTTTTCTAACTATGAATTTTTAAATTCTTAGAGACAATGATTTTTAACAAAATAGTAATCAGTGTCAACCAAAGAATATTCCCTTATATAAATAAACTCTAAAATAAACTTGGGAAAGTATTTCTCATGAACAATCATGATATTTTCCAAGCACCAGGCATGGAGGTCCTCTGTAAACACTTATTCCCTTTGAATATTCCATTATATTTCATGATGAAATATCTTATAAGTTTTCATCATCTTCATCTATAGCATGTCCTGATAATATTTGTGTTTGGACAAACTATATTGTAGTCATGGATAATATAATTATGTCAGGGAATCCTACTTGGAAGATCAGTGGGATGATGTGTGTGAGGATTATAATGGTCTCGATTAATGTGAAGGGGAATGTGAATGGGGTCGGGTTCTTTTTTTCTTATAAGTTTTAAGAGGGATTTGGTTATATTCTTGATTGTATAGTTTTTAATAGGGGGTTTTTACCATTCTATTAAATTGAGACATTGGAGAGGGAATGCAAGTAATAGGGGTTGTGTTTGGAAGGGTTAATAGGTGGGAAAAATTAATGGTTTGTGGTCTTTCATAGTGGAAAGAGAAAATTGTGAGAGTAGGAAATAGTTCTAGTTGGGACGACTTGAGGAAAAGGGAAAGGAAGAGACAACCCCCATACAAAAAATTGTTTAGGATCACCTTAACCTTCTGTGAGAGTGGAGAGTGAGGATGAACTAGATGGACAAGACATGTAGGATCTATAGACTGAGGGATAACATGAAAGGGTAATAAATATATTACATTTTCTTCATAAGATATAAATCCTTAAATATTTTAATTGTGGGGGTTTCCTATATTTTATAACTAGCTTTGTTTTTAACCTTATCAAAACTGATTTTTGTCTACAGAAAATTTCACACCCTTGTCCACAAACATAGATACAAAAAATATAGAATGAATTATTGAATATAGTTGATGAAATTTCCATGTAAGTGTCTTGGTTTGACTCAATTAATATACACCATGACCATTTGGATTACCATTAAATAGTGAATATACTAACCCTTATGTATGTAGTGTACTTTAATAGTGACCATAATGCAATTTTAAAATATCTTGACATAGCTTCTATGTTTTAAATTACCTACACATGGAAAGATTTTATACCATTGTTCCAATAATATTTACCACAATTTTTTTACATTTATAGAAACAATGGATGAATTTTATCTATAGTATAAGTCTCGGTTCATATCTTCTCATACACATCATGGAATACAATTATTTTTATGATTTTCTTATAACATCTTTTTTTTCAAGTAGCCTCTGATGAAGATGAGTATAATTTCAATAGAGTCTCTATTATATAAAACAATGAACTATACTGAAATATCTCTAGAAAATAACTACAATATAGACATGATTTTACTCTTAGTAGAGCCTAATTTTATATAAAGAGCATGATGTACTTTATAGGTAATTAATCAAACATTAAAGATACCATTCATACCTTCTAGAAAGGTTACATTTATAGAATCATTCATTGGCCATTAATCTATAACAATGATTTATATCCATGTTAAATTTTACCTACCCTATGTGGAAATATCTTGATAAGAAGGAATGGATCCAACCAACATGAATTTAACTTACATGAAAAAATGGCCAATGCGAGTTAAAAAATAATTACTTATCCCAAGGTGAAAAGATCCAATAGGTGATGCCTCATGAATTATATTGTTTGGTATTTCACATGTATGTATTTTAATTCTTATAAGCATCTCTTCTTATCTCTTCTATCTCATCATGTTTTCACATTCCACATTCCCCATCCATTTGTGCATCCATGTTCATTTTATTGGAAGACCAAAATGACAGGTGTTCCATATTTACTGCTATGTGAAAGGGCTTTCCAAAAACATTTAAATAAGTGTTTATACTGTTGAGTGTTATAAATACATTATGGTATTCCAAAGGTGAATAATTTCACTTTTTACTCCAATATATCAATTTAATGTGACATTATTTTCTAAAATTTTCTTGATTTCTTATTTGAAATCATACACATAATTGGTAGTTTATTGGGGATAAGAGTGATTATAATTTTTCAAACTCTATATTTCTCTAATAATACTAACATAAATTGGATAATTAATTGAGTAACCTAGTCTCTGATGAGAAATCAGGAGTATTCTACATCAAGAAAAGACATTCCTCTTTAAAAGTTTTACCACAAATTTAACAATGTTAAAGGATGTTGTTGTAATGACACAAAAATTTAAAAGGATGAAATTCCTAATAGAATTATAATTTTATATATGGTGGATATATTGTTATGGGAGGTGAGATTCATAATATAATTCTATGATTTTTAACACCCCTAGGGGTTTTTATGGTTATGTAATGAGGTTCATATGGGCATTAGAGGGGCTTTTGGGGATATCTAAAATGTGGAAAGGTTTCGTAGTTTAATATTACTTAGATGATAGTATAGTCTGCTAAAAAAACATCTTCTCTATCCAGAATATTTATAGTGGTCAAAATCTTCCAAGTCTTTAGATCCACCTCCTCGTTTATGAGGTCCAATTAATAGTCGTTGGGTCTAGTTTGAGGGTATTTTTTGTGGTGTAATTTTGGTCTTTTCCTAGTCTAGGGAAAGTCAGGGTTTAGAGGGGTTGGGTAATAGGTGAATTTTATATTATCCATACCCTCCATATATTTCCTCGCTTTATTCCCACTTCATATGTGGGTGATTTTTTTGGTGTTCTCAAGGAAATTTAAGGTTAGATATATTTCTATCCTCTTTTTTTACCACTTTTTCATCATTGAGTTTTATTTAGTTTTATCAAGTGTTTGGTGGGATGATTTCACCAAACAAGGTAAAAATCATTATTCTCTAAGGTGATTTCATGTGTGGATCATAAAGGGAATTTCAATACATCATAATCCATCAATAACTCACTCTTTTATATTAATTATATAATTTCAAGGATTTTATTATAATTTTGCATGATTTTAGAGAAAATTGACGATCAATTAATGTTTATGAATTTGGTATCTTGTTTGGAATAATCTTGGGGTGTGTTATGACTAGAAGACACCTGATTTTATAGGATTCTAATATAATTAGACCACTTGATGTGTTTGTTTACTATTATTTTAATTGGGGGTTGTGGATTAAGTTAATTAATAAACCAATTTTTATTTTTTTATGGGTATGGGTGGCATAGGGACTTTTTTTAGGCTTAAAGAGACCCTATATGGTTTTTTAACCACTAAGTTAGTTTTTTAGATTATTGAATGTTTTATTTTAATTTTTTAATCAATGATGTGTTATTATAAATGTTTTTGTTGATATTTTTGATGAAATGTAATGAATAAAGAGTTTTGGAAGAGTTTCAATGGATCCAAGAAGAGTTAGTTGGTCTACATGATTAAAGTGTATGGATTTAGTTTAAATATTGGGGTCTTAAATTTATATGAGACTATGGAGTTTTTTAAAAAATTTAAATTTTTCTAGCTTATTAATAATAACAACCTGGATTATTTTATGTCTTTTTTGGGTTATTCTATAAGGTTGGGAAAGTCTCTAGTTATCCTTATAGTCAACATTTATGGTTATCTTCTCAGACCGGCCAATGGTGACACCATGGTCAAATGGGTGTTGGTGGATCTCATTATGATTTTTCTTGGCATTGTGCATTGTATTTAAAAAGTAAAATGGTTTGTTTTTTAAAATGAAAATTTAAACTGTGTTTTTAGAAAATAATGAAATTTGTTAGATCAAATTGGTTATTTCTAAAATGGATTTGAAATAATATTTCAAAATAGGAAAAAAAATTCTAGACACTTCTAGAAGGGAATTAGACTAGTGGAATATTGTGAGAAAAGTAGTGTAAAAATCTATTAGAAATGATATAAAATATTTTTGAAGAGTTTTATAAGAAAGTATGAGGGGAATGACATGAGTTAAATTTAGTTTATTTTACTATGAGTGGGTGACAAACTATTTATGAAAAAATTTATTCCATGTGTGTGTTTTTATTAGGTTGATACCTTATTTTTAATTTGAATAATGATGTTTTATCATGGTATTAATATGGTGAGTTGATCTTGAATAAAGTGAAAGAACACATGGTAGATTAGGATGGGTCTAAGGGACATAGTTTGATTTTTAATTTTTGGACTAGGTCGGGTGGGACTAGTTGAATAATGATGTGATAGTGAGTTTAGAAGTGGGTCATGTGTCATGTGTGTTATTTCTTATGGGCGTTGATTGTATGATATATGTGACCTCCCTGAGTGTGAATGGATTGTTATGGTACTTGACAATATCCTCCCTATATACTATGGGGATGGAATTATGTGATTGGTAGTGGAGTCTATAAAACCTATGGGGATGGGTCGGTGTACTTGAATTTGGATTGCCAAGAGGTTTTAGTGATAGGACGATGTGATTGACTATGATATCTCTAGAACATATAGTGTTTGGTCAGTGTGTTTGATGACCTCCCCAGACTCGGTGGGGATTGGTATGGGTGGCTTGATGGACCTACCTGAGTATAAAGGTATTGGTTAGTTTACTTAACGGGGTTATGACTTGAGTGATAGGAATGTTCCATGGGATGAATGTGTTTCTATGTTTTTAAAAATTGATCATTCTTACATGAAGATGAAATAAGTATTTTATCGTTTATTTTTTGAAAAAGGTTCTAGCATTAAGATGAAGCATGCAATACATGGTTTGTGATGCGAGGTGAGTTCCAAAATGGCGTTGAAGTAGGTATGGTTGTGTCATTGTTGTTATTCAAATTTATTCATTTTAGGTGGGTCTATTTCATAGGAAATGGTGCACTGTATAAAAGTATTACAAGAACATACACTAGATCACAATAACACTATGTTTCACTGACTCATTGGGGATACCTACTAGGCTCTCGGCCTCACCCCTATCCACACACATGGTGTGGGTTATAGTGTATGTGAGTCTAAACTCATGTTTTCTCTAAAAAGGGTTATTTCTTGATTTAGGCTCATGGTATAGGTCACATGTTCATAGTGGCTATAAATATGTAAAGATTTATGTTATTTGGATCAGAGTACATTGTATTTACCTATCAGTCATCATTAGCATGTAGTTTCCTATAGTCCATTTATTATATATGATGTTTATTTATCACTTCTTATAACTGATCTTCTATAGTTATTTCATCATATATAATTCAGGATATTTATATTATGGACCACAGGAGCCTGTGGGGCTCCTAAATTTTAATATTGGTTGGTAGGACGTCCTCTATATATACAAGTCATGCCAAATTTTTATCAGAACTAGGAGTGAACCCTGAGTATTGTTTTATATGGACTAATCTCTCCATCACAATGTTAGGCCCTCGCCGCATAGTCTCAGCCTTCGGTGTATAGAGAGGTTCAACTAACACCATGTGGTATCCCTACCCCAGTGCCATTCGAGATACCTACACTAGTGCATTACAAAGTGGTATCATAGGATGTTATTGGATGGATATAACATTTATGTAGGAAATAATATATTGATAATTGAGAGATAAATATATCATATATAGTAATAGTAATATAATTGTTGAAACAAAAGTTTCTAGGGGATATCCAATATTGAGATTATGAACTCTAGGATGGGTGACGTGTTTGGCCTTCCTATGAATCACAATGTGTAGTGGAAGATACTCAAGATGAATAATAATGTTTAGTTGGGAGCCATTGGATCATGCCTAAAACAGTATATCACTAAGATAGGGGAATGGTGTATATTCTTAAGAGGGGTATTGATTGATATGATGGACTTATCATAATCCATATTAATTTATGAAATTTATAATATATTATTTTTTTACATATCTTTTATTATAAGGGGTGATGAAATTAATATATAAATGAGAGGATTTTTTATTTATTTTTCTTGTTTCTCTTTGTCCTCTATAAGGAAATTGATTTATTGATATTTTGGTTCTGGAGGAAACTTTGTTCTTAAAATTGAGAAAAACATGTGAAGTGGAATGTGGTTTGCATAAATGGTTTTAAGAATTTGATTTTATTTTTAAATGGATCATGGATCCAATTTTTATGAAGGTATAAAGATATTTCATATAGTTATATTAAAATTTAAAGGAGAATAATTTTTAAAATTAGTTTCATATATATTTCGTAAATTGTCTTCAAAATTAATTTTTTAATAAATATATGTTATTTAGGTAAACATACAAACTAGGCCTGGTATTTTAGTGATTTAGATTTTTATGAAATAAAATGGATGAAATTGGTGTTTATAAATTTCATTTTCGTTTGGGTGATCAAAATATTTGGAAAAATGGATTTTAAAAATTAACAAATAGTACCGATTGAAAAAAAAATTGGATATTTTTTTGTTGGTCAGGGATTACCCAAAATGGTAATTATTTGGATTAACTTGTTTATTAGTTTTATTTGGACTAATTTAGTGATGTTTTTAGGTGTATTATTTTGTTTGGTAGTTGTGTGTAGAGAGTGAATCATGACGATGTATAATAGTTTTTTTTATCTTCAGGGGTCCATTACAAGAATCATAACGGTTTGTTCAAGCATTTAGCAGGTACACCATTGATGTTTGATGGATCAATTGGGGGTACCTACATGATATGAATGATTTTTGGAGTCTCTTATAGAGGGATCAGGATTTTGATGTTTTTAGAGAGATCTAAAAATATTGGGCTCATGGAATCTTATGTGAGTTTTGAGTAGCTAAATGAGATATGAGTGAGTTTGGTGATTAGCCCTGTGATTTGTTATTTGATATAATTTTTCTTATTTTGTGTCTTGGTCCAATTGAAATTTATTTGGTATTGGTCCTGTATTGGTACCATTTGATGTGTTCTATTGGTATGTGATTATTATGGTGGTGATCAACACTCGTTGGAATTTTTCATTGGTTTATGAGTATTATGGTGTGAACCACCTTCAGTCTCAAGATAATTTTTAATATTTATGGCATATAAGTGTTTGGAATTGATGGGTGTGTCTATGATTTATCTCGATGTGTGGTGCTGGTGATGAGTTGGAATCATAGAACCTAGTCATCAGAATTCGATGTCAATTATGTTAGGTGAGGTGATGATAAGGATAATGCTATGGCATGGTGAACCTTATTAGATATATGTGAAAGTATTTGAAAATGGGTTTAATACTTTAATAATATTCATTATTTTGATAAATCAATATATCTTCAAATTTTATTAAATTAAAAATTATTTTAAATAATTAATATTTTTTGTTTAAATTTTATAGAAATTTTAATTGTCTATTTATAAATTTTTTATAATTTTAACTATTAAATGTTTATATTTTTTTTATTTATTAACAAAAAATCTAGGACATCTGTAAAATACACTAGGATGGCCCTAAAACCACTCTTAGTGGACCATTGGTATAACCCATGGGATGTCTATCCTCTGAATCCTATACAGAGTCAGGTATGCCTGTGACTCGGGCCATGTATAAGGCTTACATAGCACAACTGGAAGGCACATGGGAAGGGATTGGTAAGACCATTCAAAACATATATAAGGCTCGTGTCTGTGAATGGTGGGGTGTGAGCGATGATCCCCCAATGACAGCTCTGATGCATAATCCCATGGGTTATTTTCTATAGAAGTTATTCAATGAATCCCATAATATATGTGATTCATTTATGGACTTAATTTTTATAAACTTTTAAAACCATGTATCACACTCATCCACCAGATCAATGATTTCTACACCATTCATTCTTTTTCTGATATCATGTGTATTTATTTTAACTCCCACACATCTCTTATTTTAAAAATATATTTTCTTATTCCTTCTATTAGTATAAATATTTTTCTTTTTTATTCACTCAACCCATCAATCTTGCATCTTTTACTTACACTAATCAACTCAAATCATTATACAATACTAGTTGAAAGCGTCCTCTTGTGGAATCAAAAAACAGTTTCTTGACTACTTCTTCTTTAGCCTTCCGCTGTTTCACTATTTATATGATTCTTTTTGTTTGAAAATATTATTCAACCATGGTGTCCCCTTTCATGGCCAATATATCTTTACAATGATCAACTGTTGGACCCCAAAAATATCATCATTATTCAATATTAGATCACAATTCACCAGTATGACTGTAGCAACATTTCTCAATATTGGATCATTTTTTATTTCACTGGTATTTTATATTCACCATTTTTTCACACCAACATTATATTCCTTACAAGTTCTATAATTGTTTTTGAGCCATCATCTTCATTTACACAAGGTGATCTTGTAATAGAAGAACCATTAGATACCCAATAGTAGATCATACTCCACTATTGGAAGCCCAATGGTAGATCATATATTACATTTAGAAATCTAATGGTATATCATCTTCCACCATTATACATCCAATTTTGTAATTTTTTTATTGATTATATAGATGAATTTCATTGTATAATGACTTTGAAATAATATTTTTCTCATTGGACCATTTTTATTTTGTACATATAAGTGAAATGGTTGATCTATCTATTTTTATATTATTATACATACAAAGATAGTTCATTTAACCCCTAGTATAATCCTAAAACTACTTTATATTTCAATAGTGGATCATAAAAAATGGTATAATGATAAATAAACAACCAATAATTTAATTCTTTCATTAGGTAAAAAAAATTAATTTTCTATCTTTCTTTTTTTGTGTTATTATTAAAATATTTTTTTTTATTTTTCTTTATATTTTCTTGAAATATAATTTTATGATGTATAAAAAATAATTTAAATCATATTTTATATACACATATTCATGAGGATTGAAATTATTTTGATTCTCTATTTTACAATTTTTTTACAATATTATTAATGTTAATGTTTATCCTTTATATTTTTAACTATTATGTAATATGACTTATTTAAATTTATTATTATTATTATTATTATTTTCTGTAATGGTGGATTTAGATAATATAAAAGAAACACATTAAATTTTCCACTTTCATGGTGAATCTAATAATTGTTTTTTAGTAGTTTATAATATTTCTGAAAGAGAAGAGATTTACACTATAAAATGGGATATATTTAAGAATCATTTAATTCAGAAATATTTTTATAAAGTTGGTCAAAATTGGATGAAATATAAATTCTTGGGATTTTGGTAGAATTAGGGAGATTCACATATTGTTTTTTAGAAATCTTTATCCAATTGGGATGTTATGTACTAAATTATATATGGGAAATTGATAGTAAAATTAATTGATTTTACTTGTGATTAAATCTAAGATTCTAAAGTGATTTGAAATCTCAATTAGTTAACATTTATGAGAAGATTTTTACTTTAATGAGGAGGAAATAGAGTTTTTTGATGAATAGGTGTTTTATGAGAACATATGGAGAAAGTGTTCTAAGTGGTATATAAATGGTAGGAATCCAGAAATGAAATATGTAGGTTAGATTTTATTTCTAATGGGTGTAGTAAAAAATAACCATGGAGAATATATTGTGAAATTTTAAAGGATCTTCTTCTGTGGTATGTTTCTGAACATGGATCGTGATTTTATATAAAATGATCTTACTTATGGTAAGGCCAATTTTGAACCGCATGTAGTAAGATTATTTATATTTAATTAGATGTGTCATTTTGTGGATGTGTGTCTGATGAATTGAACAAATTATTTGAATAAAAAAGACTATAAATAGAAGAGTGCAGTAAATTTTTTTTTAATAAATCGAATGAAAATGGGCCATCAATAAAAGTTTTAATATATAAATTAAATTTTATTCATATTAGGATAATGATATGTTTGATTCGGGTTCTACACAATCTTTCATTTCATAGAAATTTGCTGGTGAAATAAAAATTTCATCTCAAGAAATGTATTGAGGAATTATTAAAAAAATCTCATGGGGATAGTATTAAAGAAACAATAATTTACAAATATATTCCTATTATCATCTATTGAATGTTCTTACATGAAAACCTTGTTGTCTTTTCAATTGTAAAAATCAATGTTATTCTAGGTATGGATTGGCTCTCAGTTTATCATGCTAAGAAAAACTACTAGGGAAAAGAAGTTATTTACAAAAAAGTGTTTCCATTTGTAACTAATATTTAATTCATTGATTGGATAACATATTAAAAATCTAAGAAAATTTTAAGATATTTAAATGAAATATATATTTATAATATTGTCGAAAATATGGAAACAACTTAAATTAATGATGTTCCAAAATCAAAAGAATATTTGGATGTTTTATCTGATGAGTTTTCAGGAATTATACGTGAGCAAGTAGTTGAGATTATTATTGAATTATTAACTTATACTTTTTAAATTTCAAAAAACCCTTATAAACTGTATCATGTAAAACTTCTGGAATTAAAACAATTAGTAGCTGATGAATGTACATGTCCTATAAATGTTACATAGATTCATAGTTTTCTATGATTATAATGATAATGCTATTTTTTTGAAAACCTTTAACTATTATCTCAACCACTGACCATGTTAACACAAAAAGGATTTATGTTTTTCGAGGTAATATAATGCGTTGAATGTTTCTAGAATTTGAAAATAAAATCATTTAAATATCCAATTTTGGCCCTACCATCCAGAAATGGTGACTCTTTTATCTAAAATGATATTTATTTTAAGGAATTGGGGTTTTGTTTTATTAAAAAATAATTTACTAATTCATTACACTTCTCCTTAATTAAAACCTCATGGGAAAACCTATGCTGCACATGACCATAAACTGGTGGCTGTAGTGTTTTCTTTCAAAATTTATAGACATAATTTATATGGCGTGAATGTGAAATTTATAATGATCATAAAATTTTTAAGTATATATAAAATCTATAAGAGTTTAAATTGAGACATATTAGATGTCTATAATTGAAAATTGATTATAAATAAATAAATCATTACAATATATGAAAGGAAATTTGAGTATCATATAATTTAAGTCAAAAATATAATGCTATATCTACCATGTTATATCATAAACATGGTCCTTTTATCAATGATTTTGTGAATGTTGTATTAGAAAATGTGCATTCCGGAACTACATCTATTCTTTTGAGGTGTTAGTGAAATTTTTATTTTAAGAAAGTATGACACAACCTCTAAAGGATAATTGTATTTTATAGGAAAATGTTGAATATACCAATCATGAAATTTTTCTAGAGTTTAATATTGATGAGTATTGTATTATAATATTTGGGAAGAGGTTTTTTTTAATAAACTGACATCAATAACCCAAATCCAATGTCAAATTTATTACATTGGATTGTATAAAAGAGGTAAAATCCCGAAGGATTGATCTGTTTAGAATTTTGGGATAACCATATACATATATGATCCCAATTTTTCATTGGGAATTACATATACAAAATTTCAATGGAGAACATTCTGCATCCTTGAACTCATTCAAAGAATTATTCTTTATACCTTTGGAAAAGAATCCAAAATAATTGTGATCTCAAATGTTTAGTAAGGGTTAGGTGTAATTGATTACATCATGAATAAATGAATAATAATAAATATCCAATGTTAAATAACTAAATGAAAGTCCACTTAACCAACAATTTTTATATCAAGATTACTTAAGGAATAATCAATATGGAAAAGAAAATAAATGAAAAAAATATTCCATTTAATCCATAATAGGAGCACAAAATTCATCCATGGATAATATATATAAAATAATATGATTGAACGTAGTGACTGAATTTCCAATAAAGGAAGTGAATAATATTAGGCGCCATCATATAGAACATTATTATATTTATACCATCAAAACCTTGTGCCATGACAGTTTAAAACATTTTATAGAACCCCATTTTATTTGGAAACATTATTTGTCTTACGAGACCTGTAAATGTATCATGGGATATACAATTTCAATCCCCTCATGTATATATCCATAGAAATCATTAATTATATATAAAATTATTGATTTAATTCATGAAAAATATACCTTATCAATAAATATCTATAATGAGTAAAGAATATATATATATGAATATTTCCCTAGATTAACAAATAACATTAAAAGTAAACATAATATACTGAAATGGGATAAAATATACGCATTATTCATATACATGATATTAAGAATATGTGTATTTAAGATAAATTCAATTCCCAAAAACAAAATTATCACATGAAATTTATTTTCTCAAAATAATGTAAAAAATCAAAAAATTAAGCAAGATATGATATTTATCTATCGGTTCATTGGGAATAAATGGTTTTTATATTAAAATAATTTCATTTGGAAGAATAAATGGAATTTATGTTAAATATTATAATAATATTTCATAAAAAGAATTTTATTTTGAAAACCACCGTAAATGTGTAGAAGAAGGAAAATATTGTAAAACATATATGATAACAGGGAATTATGTTACCGATGTAAGCATTAAAAAACATTACTTTTGATTTTTTAAAATAAAATTTGAAAATAATCCTTTCATAATATTGTAAAATTATTATTTTAAAAACCATTTTTAAAATTTATGCATGTCATATTTTTTTTAATAAATCATTTAATCAAATAAATAGACTTTTGTAAAGTTTTTTTTGAAAAACATGGACATGTAATAAAAATATATGTCAATAATGGACATATAAAATCATTTTTTATTTAAACAATTCTTCTATTGATTTAAGATTAAAGTAGAGTAAAATTTGGTGGAAAATATCAAATCACTTTAAATATCCATTTCATAATAAAATTTTTGGTTCTTGTGGTACATAAATGATAAAATACATTAAATCAGAATACAAGAAATTACAAAATAAAATGAGATCAGAAAATATATTCTTACCTCTGGAAACATTCAAGTTATAACCTCTTGAAATAATAAAATAGGAATTTAAATATTAATAATCATTAATAAATATTTATTAATGATAAAAACATTAAAAGTGAATTATATACCCCACATTAAAGTGAATATGTTCATAAAAACAAATATGACTCAATGGAATGGAAATTGATATGAAATCCCTTACCTTATACTTACCTTTTATTAAACATTCATTAACATCGTATAAAATGGTTTTAAACATGATATTAATTTTTACAAGAAACATATCAATATTAATAAAATCATATTTTTTCCTCTAATAACATCTTATCACTAGTTCATTAAATATATTTTATCATCACTATTGTTTCGGGTGTTCATTTCATGTTTTGTTGTGCATATTCTATCATAGAAGTTTTGGTTCTTGTGAATATGATACAGATATACCATCTCAAAATTATAAAAAAGTAATTAATACAAATATTATCAGTTATATTTATTTTTATAACAATTATTTCAATTAATACATGGAAGAGGAATTGAACCAATTCATGGAGACAATATGTCAGACGTACGAACAAGTAAGGAAATCATTCCTATAATTGGTGAAAGGGTAAGGAAGTGGATGATATATTAATTATAATGAATTATTGAAATTTCATATGTATCATTTATAATTATTATTTATATAATTATAAATATACTTGTGATTTGGTGATGGAAACAAAACTAAATTGGTTCGTGTGGTGGTTTTCCACTATACACACGAGTGATGACAGTATTTCATATTTGATGGAGAAATAGATGGATAAATATTATGTGGAAAAATAATAACATATAATTATATTTTATATAATGTTTTGGTTATACATTAAGTGTTAATATATAATTAATTTAGGTAAAATAAGGATTAAAAAGAAAGAGCATTGAGAAGACAATTACATTTTCTCAGAAGAACCCCCTTTGGATCTCTTATTATGGACCATATGGTTAGTCTTTTGGGATGACCATAAATTATATAATTTGGTTAATGATTTTGGGGAGAGATTTTTCTATTTTTTATGTTGTTTTCCTTAATAGGTATTTATAATTTTGGGGAAGAAGTTTCCTTTTATATGTGGGGGAGGGGACATTCTTGGATACTACCTGAAAATTTTCTAAATGAAAAAAATGATAAAATATTCCTTAAAAAAATTAATCAAAATGAAATTAAATTTCAATGTGTGATGGATAATGTTGAAATACGGTCATATAATAATATTTTTGGAAGGTTAATTAGAAATTATACTCTTATCTTTTGGTTTAACTCTCCTAGTGAACTAGTTTAAACATTATCCGAGGTAATTAATTTTTACTATTTATACTATTAATTATACCCAAAAAATATGTTAACCATATTTAATAATATTAAAAATGTTTACTAAAAATATGGAATTTGTTTTAAAAAATTCAAATAATCTAATTGGGAAAATTTAATTGAAATATAAACATACCAAACACATCTAAACATGGGTTTTTAAGAAATTTAGTTTTCAAGAAAAAAAATTTCATATATGAACTATATTATTAGAAATAATCTATATATGGATTTCAATTCATATATTAGATATATGATATATAAATTTATATTAAATTAATCATTAATAGATATTATTATAATTAATTAAATTATATAGATATTGTTATTATTATTATTAAAAATACTTTTATGAAGAAAACAATTTTTAATAAGAATCCCTTTTACATAGAAATGATATAATATTTATTTATAAACATTTTATATTAAATAAATTTCTGTTTAAAAATATTATAATATATTATTATAAATAAATAGTGTTATATTTAAATAATAATTCTCAACTATTCATTAAATCTAATTTCAAAGGGAAAATTTAAACTAATTCACATTAGGATTATTTTAACCAGTTAATTCAAAATTTATATTTATACTATCAGATTATAATTTTTGTATGATGAAATAATATAATTTCCCATTATTAAATGTTTATTTAAATATAAATTATAAATACTATAATTGATTTATAGGTCTTTTATTCGTCCCATATATAAAAACATTATCCCTGAAATTTCCATGGATATTACTTTTTAAAAAAGTAAGGGTAGTTACTCTTCAAAAAATCCTTAGGTTCCAAATTTTTATCCACTATTTTATTATTCCAAAAAATTACCTTTACCTATTCGGTCATCTCATTCCACAGTACATTCTCTCTAATATGAAGAATCTTGATGGGTTCTTCATAGTAAGATAAATAATGTTCAAATTATACCTCACTATAGTTGAGCACATGAATTGAGTTTTGAATGTAATTCCTTTGCAATTAAATGTAGAACACATTGTGAAATTTAGGGTGTCTTGGTGGATTTTTCAAAAAAATAATCCATAGCTATATTTCATTTAAAAAATTTAAAAGTTCAGTTTTACCTGGGTCCCAGTTTCCATTTCATACAAAACCATAAGGCACCCTTCTATGGAGATACTTTCAATAATACTAGATCTCCATATAGAAATTACAAATCTTTCCTTTGAATATTGACATATGTCTTTTTCGTTCATTGAGATACTTCAATATTATCATAAATATTTTTTACCCTTTTCATTGTAGCTTCAAAAGTTTTTTGACTTATAAGTTTCCTTTCCTCAACAATATCCCAACTAGCTATAGTATGAAATCTATTTCCATATAATTCTACATAAGATATAATTTTAATACATGAATGAAATCAATTATTATAGGAATATTATACCAATGTTAAGTACTGATCCTAAAAACATTTAATGTAATGTGGGAATGACATCAACATCTTTTCCAATTCTTTAAAGTACCATCAAACCTTCGATCATTTTGAAGATGGTTGGAGGTTTTCAGATAAAGCTCAGTATCAAGATCCATAAGAGGGATATTCCAAAATTTCAATGTACAATATGTATAATGATAAAAAAATAGAAAAATGTGCATCATTAGGTCTTACACCTTCATCAATATTATTTTTTGAGGTTCTCAAGAGGTAAATATTATCTTATAGTGTTAAAATGTGTAGATTTGGTAATATGATAAATAATAACCCATATTTCGTCATTACATATAGGTTTTTTAGTAGTCCACTAACATAATCCATAGTAATGTCATACTATTTAAACATAAGAATATGAATAGTTTCCATAACTCTTCAAGGGTGATTTCTCTCAGCCATCACCTATTAAAAGACCAAGAATCCTAATACAAAATCTATAATTTCCCACTTCATGTTATCCCACCAAAAAATTCCCATAAATAACTTCACATATTAGTGAAATTAGGGTTTATAGTAAATTCAAACTTAGTTAATCATCCAAAAATTCATTTTTTTATCTTATGTGTAGATAGAAGACATAGTCTCTTTCTAAATTTTAGGACTCCGTCTTCCCAAATTAATCCTACTGACTTCCCATGATTCCGAAAATTAATTTTATTTTAAAACTATCATCATTACATTGATAAATCCATATCTTTTCCAATAAATAAGTTTTTTTTAATAATTTGAATGATGGGATATGTCTCCCTTTCCTTAATAAATCACATATCTAATTTTACTATTTCCATGCACATAGGATAGCTCTCCATCCACTTTTAGGTAAAAAATCAATGATCCTTCCTTATGAATGCAATATTTACCTTATTTTAATTCGATGGGTGGTATTATATTATGAAATTACAATCCTTGAGTATCATGAGCTATGATATTTTCTTCATGTTGATATCTTTATATCAAAAAATATATTTTAAGACAATTTTTTCTATGTATATCTCACATCATTCACCATAGATATAATATCTCCATATATTCAATTAAAAGATTACATCTATAAACATAGGATCATTGGTTCAATTGTTCTATTCATGATCCTATAATATCCTTGATTCATATGGAAATGACTTTATCATTTTTCATAAGAACAAAACCATGTCCCTTCTTTGATAAATAACTATATATCACAAAATGAAACATCATGAACTATGTGCCACATGTCAGTGCCCCGATCCGGTCTATCACATGACCTCAAGCATGCCTCCCCATACGCTGTAGGATGCTGACTTCTAGTGAGGGTATGATAAGTCAATATTGGGGAGACTCTGCCCTCTTTTATCAGAGTAAACACCAGAAGAAATAATAAACAATATCAGAAGAATATATAACCATAGAAAATACCAATATCTAATGATATAAAAATATAGGAAATACAATATAAAACTAATTAGAAAACATGTCATGCTCATGGATGAGTCAATCCAGTAAAATTAAAATTAAAAAAAAGACACTGATGACTCCCAAGAGGGTCTAGAACCACATCCATTTCACTCATCCATGCTCTATCCCCAAATCTAAAATACTACCTTGGTCCTTTTCCCTTACCATATCAAAAAATAATAAAAACTATTTTGGTGTTGATCAGAAAGCACGAATAGGGTGTGAGTACAATGTAGTAGGCCACACCCAATGGTGTCTAAATCAATATCCAATAACAAAGAGTGTATATAGTTGTATAAAGAAATAATTTAAAATCACAATTAATTATTTTTTCACAATATCAATTAGTCTTTATTTAATCACATAATCCTCATGTTCACGAAGAAACTAGTACCTCAATACCCGCATCAGCCCATTCCAGAATCTGAAAAAATATTGAGGACATCACATGTTTGAATGTCCATGTTTCCATTATTATTTTCACAAATGAATGACCATTTTACCATTAATTAAGTCTCAAAAATTAATGAACATGTTACCGTAATTTATATAACAAATTACTGACTATGTTTCCATTCATTAATTCAAACAGATTAATGACCATGTTACCTTTCATTATTTCACAAATTATAGACTATAATACCATTTATTAATTTTCAATATTAAATGACAATATTAATATTATTTATTTTACAAATTAATGACCATTTTACCATTGTGTAATTCGAATAATTGATGACCATGTTACCATACATTAATTCCCAAACTTGAATGACCATGTTACCATTTTTAATTCCTAGTTGAATGTCTATATCACCAATTACCATTTAATAATCACATATATCATAAAAAAGAATATTGGATATATCTCAAGAATCCATTAATTATTTAAATAATTATTTAATAATTTAATAACATCAATATGAAATAAATAATTCACTATCAAATTATCCAATTCATAACAATAATATCAAACAATTAATTATCCCTAAATCCCATAATTTCTTAATTTTATAATTAATTATTTCACCAAATTAATTAATACTATTAGAAAATTCAATTTCTACAAAATATAGAAATTACAAAATTTTTATTTATGAAATAAAAATCACAACTATGGGATTTGAATATTAAACCACCTTCCTTGATTCAGTGAAGAATAATTGCCCAACAAAAAACATGAAAATTGAGTAGCACAACGATATAGATCTAGATCTAAATATAAAAATCATAAATTAATATTTTAGAAAACATTATCTAATAATACCATATCAAGATCCAAAATAATTGGAATAGATTAACAAAATCAAGATCAAGATCTGAAAAATAGATTATTATTTTCTATCCAAAGGTCGAGAGAATGGAGGATGAATGGGAAATCAGCGGGACAAGATCCACTTAGTAGAATAGGAGAGAACTTTGATATGGGATTCAATTTGTGAATAACGGTGGTCATAAGGGATTTTAATTCCACTAGAGAGATCCAAATATGTAAAATAGGACCTAGGGTTTAATGGGTGTAAAAATAGGTCTGTTATGGGGGCTTGTGGTATTTTTAAAAACAATTCTAGGTCTTACGTAATTATTGTGCACAATTTGATGGGATGGGGTGCAAAATGTTCACTAACCATGCACAAAATGTCCACCTAAAATTATAGGGATGCATGGTTTATTTAAAGATGGTACATTGTTTGAAAAACCATGTGCAAACCATGAAATGACCAACTATCTAAGGTATCATGGTATGTTGGGTTGTGGTGCACAATCTTTCCTAACAGTGTGCCAACCATGCACAACCCTTTATCCTTCTTTTCTTCTCAAAATTAAACCAAACACACATCTTATTATAACAAAAACAAATATTACTCAAATAATGAAAAAATGTTACATGAAAAAAGACCAATTCAACTCTAAATAATGTTGGGATGTTATTATCTCCCCACTGTATAACAGATTGTCCTCAAGCTGCACTCCAAAGCTTCTCTAAGATTCAGAGTAAAAAATATCTAGACAATGTGCCTCCATATCTTCTTCCCATGTCACGATCCGTCCTCAGGGCCCATGCCGTGACTACCCCAAGCCCACCATCCATAGGCCAGGGGATGGCGACTAGCACCAAAGGCATAAATCCTGATAACTGGGAAGGCATTGCCTTTATAAAAGTAAATAAAACACCACAGAGTATAAGCAGAAGTAAAACACTAAGTACAAAAGATAGTGCTGAAAAGTAAATGGGACAGAATACAAACCCAACTGGGAGTACTTCTATAATTGAACAAAAGTACAATAGAAAAAGACAACAGCTGGAAGAAAGGAAGCAACTCCTGGGTCGTCGTCCTCAGATCCTACCTGATGGGTTGGTACAGATAGCGCAGCTCCTGGATCATCCACCACAGATCCTACCTGAAGGGTAGGTACAAATATCCTCCACAACGCTCTCGCATGTCAACCTTCTCTGAGTGTCGTCTTGCCGTGAAGTCCACCTCCGGATACTGACTCGTTGTGTGGTCCACCTCCGGATACCGTCCAGTCCTCGAACACTCGGCCTCTGCCAGCGCTTCCCGTCGTCTGCAACCAACACAATGAGGTGCGGGCATAGCCCGTGTAGGGGTGAGTATACGACACTCAGTAGGGACTCCGAGACCCTCAAGGTCTCACTAAAACCAACAAGGATAACCACAAAGAATATCTCAACAGATAACCTCTACTTAGGTATATGCCCATACATATACCTACGTTATCAAATAACCCATCTCAATCATGAGGAAAACACCAAGATCATGAAATCAACGGATAACCACTACCCAGTTATACGCCCATACATATACCTAAGTTATCAAGTGACCCATCTCAATCATGAGGTAAACACACAGGTCAAAATTCTCAGCTCAAACTAGGATTTTCATTATCGAAACTGTAACTGCTTAAGAGCCCCATCTCTGGAGTGTACAGTGGTCCTGTCACGACTCCGAGGTACTGCTCACTAACCTAAGACTGCTGAGTTACTCCTCATGTCGAGTACCGTGGGCCAGCCACCCAAAAACAGTAGTGCTCCCCGCTGGGGTATACCACCCAAAGACAGTAGTGCACACCCCCTAGTAGCCTACAGAGGTACTCTCCAGACGAGTACCGCGGGTCTGAACTGTCACACAGGTAGTGCTCCATTCGCCATGGGTCTGCACCCAAACAAAGTAGTGCTCTGTCCACTAGGCTAGTCGACTCACCCCAAGTCCAGTCGGTCAAGCAGTCATCAGGTCTCAGTCGGTTACACGTTCTCCGTACTGCGTAAGCTCGTCTCTGAGAGGGTCTTCTCCACGAGCTATAGGTCGATACTCCAAGTATCTCAAAGTCCCGCGAAGAAGTATCTCAAAGGACTGCCTCGTCATAGGGTTCTCAATGCAACAGACAACGCGTCAATCGGACGCCCGGTCTGTGAGTTATTAGCCTTTTCGTCCCAGGGGCCCGGTTGGTTTCGTGCGCGATCCAACCTGGCCGTATCTCAACTGTACCCCGAACCCTTATAAGGTATACTCATAGGGACCATTTCTCAACTTGATCACCAACGCCGCTGACAGTTCGTCAAACGGACATCCGGTCTGAAAGATATCATCTTTTCCGTTCCAGGGGCCCGGTTGGATTGCGGGTACAATCCAACTCGGCCATACTCCCACTGCATCCAAACCTCGTACGATGTATTCTAAAAGTTCCGTCTCATGAAGAGAAAACCATCAATGTCGACGACACGTCAATCGGACGTCCGGAACTCAAGAGATAAGTGTTTCCGCTCCGAGGGCCCGATTGGTTTCGTATCCGAACCAACCTGGCCGAACCCAAAGTTTCCAAAACCTTGAGTTTAACATACCAAAACGACCTTCTCAATCCAAGGATCTAATCGCAACTGACGGTGCATCGATCGGAGGTCCGTATCCCATGTTATGGGAGAAAGACCGAAGATGTCCGAAAACGGGGGGTCTGCGCCCGGACGGACCCGACCCGACCCCCCCTAGGTCGGCCCGAACCGGGCGAACCGACCCGGGTCTGGGTCTGACCCGGCTGGGCGCGGCCTGGCCCGGATGGCGCGGCCCTGACCGACCTAGGCGCGGTTCGGCCTAGCGGTCCGGCCGGGAGGCTCGGCCCGGCGCGCTGGCTCGCTAGCGCCGGCCAAGTGGCCGCGCAAGGGGGGACCGCCCCCCTGGACGAAATTGCGGCCCCCACGCGGGGGATGCTCCCTATCAACAGACGCGGCGCGATGCCGCGTCCCTCCGGTCCCATGCGGCTGCGGGACCGGCCGCCCGCCGCCGTGGCTTCAGCCGCAGCGGCCTCTTCCCGGCGGCGCGACGGGCACCGCCGCCTCCAACCGCTGGTGCCGCCATGCCGGCGCGGCGTGCCAGCAGAGTCTTCCGCGGACCACCGGACGCGCTCTGGTGTTCCGTTTTGCTCGCTTATTTCACCTACGGTCCTCCCGGGACTCGAACTTTACTGTGGCGGCTTCAAAACTCCTTCGCGGCCCGCCCCACCATCGTCCGTCAATCCGCACTTCGACAGTAAACTGTGGAGTCTTCAAATCGCCTCCGCGGCCCCGACTCCACCCGCGGTTTCGGTCGGACTCAACGGCGCGGCGCGACGACGCCGTGCTTCTTCGCCGCGTTCTTTCTCGTTTCTGCGTGGTGCAACAGAACCGCACTACCTTTCTCATGCTGTAAAAAATTCAAACAACATGGGGGGGAAGGAGGGTCGGTCGTGTTCGTGCGGTCCGACCTCCTCCCGTTAGTATGATAACAGGCGGCCCAAAATGAAACCAAGAAAGGCAACAGATGAGATCATGATCAATAATAAAATAATCCCCCACAATTTCCCGCAACAAATTATTCCCAACCCACAAGGAAAACATTCGCGGATCAACTAGATAATAAGTTGATCTGTGTTCTTTGTTTTCTCTAGAATGAAATATTCAAGGGAATAAAATCATTCTCAAACATAATTCCTTACCTCAATGTTGTCGTCGAATGTGAGTTCATCGCAGAACTAACCATCGCGAAATAAGAGGATCATCGCGAAAGAAGCATCGTTGGCGTCGCGGTACACGACGTCGCATCGTCGATCTCCGAGGGTTTGGCGTTCTTCGTCAAAGATCGGTGCGTTCTTCGTGTTCTTTGTTGAAGAAGAACGCTTTCCTCCAAATCCTCTCCACGCCACAAGTTCCAATATAAATAAAATAAGACTTATCTTATTTTATTAACGCACATGACACGTTTGAATTTTAAAAAAAAAAGAACAATTAATTCAATGAATTAATTGTAACGATTTAACCGCCCAATTTAATGAGGCATTTCTTAACCTGAAAAACTTAAGGTTTGACTTCATTAAAAAGGGGGGGTGCGGGTGCGTTACATAGAAGGAAAGAAACAGTTGGGCTCGTGTGGGTCCCACCACAAAAAATATCCTATCAAGTGGGTAGGATATTTTGGGTCCCATCTAATCCGCTTAACTTAGGTTAAGCCAGCTTTAAGGAAAATAAAATAAAGTGTCGCACCACTTTTATTTTATTTCTTATCTTAACCCCAAAAAATAAAAACCACACCCAAACAAACGCATCTCCGGAAAAGGTGTTTCTAAATAATTACCAGTGTTTTAATTCCATCGGTTCCCTCGTAATTCGATTCCGAGCACCGGTTCAAAAGTTAGAAAAACCCGCTCGTTTGTTCACTGAACGTACCTGAGCTAAACTTCGGAAAATGATTTCGGGCACACCGGGCCTCGGAATCAGTCGCCGTCAGAAACTGCGTTCTTGTAAAATCCCAAAGAAAATTAGAAAAAAATTTCCCTTGAATTTTACGGGTCATTACATTACTCCCACCTCAGGGCTTTACGTCCTCATAAAGCTTTAACACAAACTAGGGATACAAAAGCGGTACCGAACACGCATCTGATCTGTCCACTCCCATGTGCTCACTTGGAGGTTCCCGTACTGCCAGTGAAAGAGAACCCAAGGAATCAACCATCCTCATAGGATCTGCTCCTTTCGATCCTTGATTCCCACTAGAACCTCCGTGAAAGTCACCCCATCACCAAAGTCCATCTACCCATGGTTGATGATATGTGAAGGATCACGCACGTATCTTCTCAGTTGAGATACATGGAAGTCGTCCTGCACCTGGTGCAACTGCGGTGGATCGGTCAAGCGGTAAACCACCCCGCCTATCCAACCGAGGACCTAAGAACATCCACTGAACCTCGGAGATAACTCTCCGCCTTGGCCACATCTCCGTAAACCTCATCGAGGTGAGACCCATATAAGGACGTGATCATTATCTTCGAACACCAGAGGTCGCCAATTCCTGTTTAGAACTGGAACTCAAAACGACTGCTACCATGAGGGTAAGTTTGACCGACTCATGGGTGATCGGTCGCACCCTCCTGTGCATGAGTTACCCTGTGCTGCCTGGGGTTTCCTTTTTTTCCGACCAAGGAAAACCCATTCCGACGTCGTAGTTAAACCACAACCTTTTTGCCTAATACCGTCAATTTGTTTATGAACTGTGATTTCCCAGTCCATACTCAAACCAACGGCGTAAGGCCTCGATGCTACAACCAAGAGATTCCAACTGAAACTCTTTCCTCGAGGGTCTGACCACACCGTCGGCGTAAGTGTGATTATCGAGTCTTCTCCCAAGGTATCTCCAGACCTGAGGGTCAAGTCTATGGCTTACCAGAAACTCTAGGTCTGGGACAAGATTTGTGGGAGGAAGGAATGATTCGTATCAATGTCTGTTACTACAGAAACTAGTAATGGACACAGACTGTCCCTCGAATCATTATTAGAGCCATCGAGTCACTCTCATGACCGCACGCAGCTACCCTCTTCCCCTTCCCTCCAGCTCCATGAGCCTTGCGGGGACAACTCGGGCGGGTGGTTGTAGCATGTTAAAACATACACCACCACATGATTCTCTCATATCTCTTCCTCCACGTCTGCTGCTTCGCAGACTCATCTCTCCTTAAATCGTCCACTTCTTGAAACATTTAACATGCTCGAGTCTCTAAGACTGGTGCTAGTTTCCTGTTTCTTACTACACTGTGTAGTCTTTATCCGCTCCTAGATGATCTGCACCTTCTTTTCCTACGATCTGAAAGAGCTGCTAAAATATTTATCCTTTTCCGAAAAGAGAAACTCGGTCTCATCCCCTGGATGAACCACGCCAATTGCCTAATATAGTCAATCCTGACATGAATGATGCATTCTTTCCATGGATGACATCGTGAGGCCTCGACGTAACTACCAAGAGATCCAACTGTCACTCTCGCCTGCAAGGGTCGAGTCACACTGTCGGCATCAGTGCGAGGTCACTGGGTCTCCTTCAGTAGAAAACTCTAAAGTGAGGGTCAAGTCAACAGTCTTAACCGGGACCACTTAGTATCAACCAAAAAAAGGAAAAAAAGGAAAACATCACAATGATAAGTGTCTTATTATTATTGTAGCTCATAGTACAAAGACACGAATACAACTGCAACATGGAACTAGAAGTACAAGGGATGTATCCACTAGTTCCGCTCCTATCCACCTGCTCCCGGAGCTCTACTGCCTTGTCCACTACTCGGCTGTTGTTCAAGCACATGCCGCTACTTCTGCCTCAGTGGCTCCTCCCAAGCCTGCAGATTAACTGTACGAGGAGACGGACAGTCACGTGCTAAGTGAACCTTCCTTCCGCAGGAGAAACACTATCTGTTTCTTGCACGCCTGGCTCTGACCCCACCCCGGGTGACCCGCACCACCGATCCTAAAACCCGAGATCGCCCAACTGCTGGTCTCGTCCTCTTGGACCTCTGCATCATCTGTCCACTACCCACAGATGACTCGGCTACTGATCGAAAACCCTGCGGCAGAGGAAGAAGCTCCTGTACATGCTCGGGGTGTAGAGCTACTGGCACAAACACCTCCCTGAAGAAAGTCTCGAAGTCTTCCCATGTGAAGGTCATCCCGTCGCAAAACTGGAACAAGTGGCTCCACCACCTGCCTACTGCTTCCTGAAGAAGGATGGTAGTAAAGATCACCATGAAGTCTGTAGGCGTCCCCACTAGCCTGAAGACGCTCACCACTACCTCCAGCAAATCCTCAGCCGCCTGCGGGTCCGTCTCTCCCCGGAACCTGGGTGGCCTCTGGCGCTGCAACTCATGCAGCGCGCTCAAGTGGCGTGCATCGCCTACTGCTAGGGCCGGTGGCATCAGTGGCCCAACGTATGGTAGTACCACTGGTGCCTCAACCGCAAGAAGGCCCTGTACCGAAGCCTCGTCGCTCTGTAGGCTGTCAGTACGCACATCCCTATGGGCTCTAGCTGGTCGTCTGTGAAAAAGAATCCTGAATGAAACAACGTGACACGGTCAAACGATTATACCTGGTGAGCAGACCAGGTTTAATCTGTTTTAGGGGAAAACCTTTGAAAACACTCACACAATTAGTGTTTTCGTTCATAAAGTCAGAAATCAGTTCTCAGGGTCCTGGTGTATGGATACGTCAGCCGCCTGCACCAACACTGGACTCCATGAACTGAAGACCACACTCAGTACCCTTAACACTATTGCTTCACAGAAATAAAATATCAGAGTTATAAGTTCTTTGGTAGAACCGACTCCTTTGATACCAATTTGTCACGTCCTGTCCTCGGGGCCCGTGCCGTGACTACCCCAATCCCGCCTTCCATAGGCCAGGGGATAGCGACTAGCACCAAAGGCGTAAATCCCGATAACTGGGAAGGCATTGCCTTTATAAAAGTAAACAAAACACCACATAGTACAAGTGGAAGTAAAACACTATGTACAAAAGAAAGTGCTGAAAAATAAATGGGCCACAAGACAAACCCAACTGAAAGTACAGCTACAACTGAACAAAAGTACAACAGAAAAAGACAACAGCTAGAAGAAAGGAAGCAACTCCTGGGTCTTCGTCCTCGGATCCTACCTAAAGGGTAGGTACAGATAGTGCAGCACCTGGATCGTCCACCACAGATCCTACCTGAAGGGTAGGTACAGATAGCCTCCACAACGCTCTCATCCGTCAACTTCCTCCGAGTGTCGTCTCGCTGTGAAGTCCACCTCCGGATACTGACTCGTCGTGTGGTCCACCTCCGGGTACCATCCAGTTCTCGAACACTCGGCCTCTGCCAGCACTGCCCATCGTCAGCAACCAACATAACGAGTTACGGGCATAGCCTGTGCAGGGGTGAGTATAAGATACTCAGTAGGGACCCCGAGACCCTAAAGGTATCACTAAAACCAACAAGTATAACCACAAAGAATATCTCAACAGATAACCTCTACTTAGGTATATGCCCATACATATACCTATGTTATCAAATAACCCATCTCAATCATGAGGAAAACACCAAGATCATGAAATCAACGGAAAACCACAACCCAGGTATATGGCCAAACATATACCTAAGTTATCAAGTGACCCATCTCAATCATTAGGTAAACACAAAAGTCAAAAGTCTCAGCTCAAAATAGGATTTTCATTATCGAAACCGTAATTGCTGAAGAGCCCCGTCTCTGAAGTGTACAGTGGTCCTGTCATGACTTTGAGGTACTTCTCACTAACCTAAGACTGCTGAGGTACCCCTCCTGTCGAGTACCGCGGGCCAGCCACCCAAACACAGTAGTGCTTCCCACCAGGGTATGCCACCCAAACACAGTAGTGTACACCCCATTGTAGCCTGAAGAGGTACTATCTGGACGAGTACCACGGGTCTGCACTGTCACACAGGTAGTTCTCTTTCCGCCATGTGTCTGCACCCAAGCAAAGCAGTGCTCTGTCCACTAAGCTAGTCGACTCACTCCAAGTCGAGTCGGTCAAGCAGTCATCAGGTCTCAGTCGGCTACATGGTCTCCATACTCCGTACGCTCATCTCAGAGAGGGTCTGCTCCACGAGCTAAAGGTCGGTACTCCATGTATCTCAAAGTCCCAGGAAGAAGTATCTCAAAGAACCTCCTCTTCATAGGGGTCTCAATGCAACAGACGGCGTGTCAATCAGACGCCCGGTCTGTGAGTTATTAGCCTTTTCGTCTTAGGGGCCCGGTTGGTTTTGTGTGCGAACCAACCCGGCCGTATCTCAACTGTACCTCGAACTCTCATAGGGTAAACTCATAGGGACCGTTTCTCAACGTGATCACCAACTCCGCTGACGGTTCGTCAAACGGACGTCCGATCTGAAAGATATCAGCTTTTCCGTTCCAGGGGCCCGGTAGGATTTCTGGTACAATCCAACTCGGTCATAATCAAACTGCATCCAAACCTAGGGAGAATTATTCCAAAAGTTCCTTCTCATCAAGAGGAAACCAACAAAGTCGACGACAAGTCAATCGGACGTCCGGAACTCAAGATATAAGCGTTTCCGTTCCGAGGGCCGGGTTGGTTTCGTATCCGAACCAACCCGACCGAACACAAAGTTCTTCGAAACCTTAACTGTAATATACTGAAACGACTGACTCGATCCAAGGATCACATCGAAACTGACGTTGTGTCGATCGGAGGTCTGTAGCCCAAGTTATGGGCGAAAGACCGAAGAGGTCCGAAAATGGGGGGTCTGGGCCCGGACCGAGCCGGCCCGACCCCCCTGGGTCGGCCCGAACTGGGTCGACCCGAACCAGGTCTGGGTATAACCCGGCTGGCGCGGCCCGGCCCGGCTTGGGCACGGCCCGGCCAGGCAGTCCGGCCGGGCGGCTCGGCCCGGCGAGCTGGCTCGCTGGCGCCGGCCAAGCAGGCGCGCAAGGGGGGACTGCCCCCCTGGACGAAACTGCGGCCCCCACGCGGGGGCCGCTCCCTATCAACGGACGCGGCGTGAAGTCGCGGCATGAATCCGCGGCTTCAGCAGCGGGTGGCTCCTTTCTCGCGGCACACCGGGCACCGCAGCCTCCGGCCGCCGGCGCCGCCGTGCCGGCACGGCGCTCCGACGGAGTCTTCTACGGACCACCGGACGCGCTCCAGTGGTCTGTTTTTCTCGCCGCTTTCGCCAACGGTCGTCCCGGGAGCCGACCTTTACTGTTGCGTCTTCAAAATTCATTCGCGGCCCACGTCACCATCGTCCATCGATTTGCACTTCGACAGCAAACTGTGGAGTCTTCAAATCGCCTCTGCGGCCCCGACTCCGCCCGCGGTTTCATTCGGCCTCAACGGCATGGTGCGACGGCGCCGTGCTTCTTCGCCACGTTCTTTCTCATTTCCGCACGGTGCAATGGCACCGCGCTGCCTTTCTCATGCCACAACGAATTCAAACAACAAGGGGGGGGGGAAGGAGGGTCGTCTGTGTTCGTGCGGTCTGACCTCCTCCCGTTAGTATGATAACAGGCGGGCCAAAATGAAACCAAGAAAGGAGACATATGAGATCACGATCAATAATAAAATAAGCCCCCAGAATTTCCCGCAACAAATTATTCCCAACCCGCAAGGAAAACATTCACTGATCAACTAGATAATATGTTGATCCGTGTTCTTTGTTTTCTTTATAATGAAAGAATAAAGGGAATAAAATAATTCTCAAACATAATTCTCTACCTCAACGTTGTCGTCGAACATGAGTTCGTCGTGGAATTAACCGTCGCAGAAGAAGAGGATTGTCGCGGAAGAGAAGGATCGTCGTGGAAGAAACGTCGTGGTCGGAGCGTCGCGGAAGAAGCATCCTTGACGTCACGGTACATGGCGTCGCGTCGTCGATCTCCAAGGGTTTGGCGTTCTTTGTCGTAGATCGGTGCGTTCTTCGTGTTCTTCGCGTTCTTCGTCGAAGAAGAACGCTTTCCTCCAAATCCTCTCCATGCCACATTTTCCAACAGAAATAAAATAAGAGTTATCTTATTTTATTAACGCACATGAAACATTTGAATTTCAAAAGAAACGAAACGAACCATTAATTAAATGAATTAATTGTAATAATTTAACCGCCCAATTTAATGAGGCGTTTCTTATCCAGAAAAATGTAAGGTTTGACTTCATTAAAAAGGGGGGTGCGGGTACGTTAAATAGAAGGAAAGAAATGGTGGGGCTCATGTGGGTACCACCTCACAAAATATCCTACCATGTGGGTAGGATATTGTGGTTCCCATCTAATCTACTTAACTTAGGTTAAGCCAGCTTTAAGGAAAATAAAATAAAGTGCCGCACCACTTTTATTTTATTTCTTAACATAACCCCAAAAATTAAAAACCACACCTGAAAAAACGCAACCCCGGAAAAGGTGTTTTTAAACAATTACTGGGGATGTGATTCCATCGGTGCCCTCAGAATTCGATTCCGAGCACCGGTTCAAATGTTATAAAAACCCGCTCGTTTGTTCACTGAATGTACCCAAGCTAAACTTCGGAAAATGTTTCTGGGCACACCGGGGATCGGAATCAGGCGCCGTCAGAAACTGCATTCTTGTAAAATCCCAAATAAAATTAGAAAAAAATTTCCCTTAACTTTTATGGGTCTTTACATCCCATTCCAATGATTCCTATTATATGCACACATGTTGAAACAATACACAATCTATAATAAATGATTTTTCTGACAAAACTTTATCACTGTGATCCATCACACTTATCAGATTCTTCTCAAGGGACACAACTATCACAAGATCACTGACAACCACATTGATCACATGATAATGTCTTGGGTGAAACTTTCATAGTTACGATACTTGTAAAAAATCATTAATAGAGCTATATATTTTTGGATGATCCAATCGATATGACACCAAGCCAGTTCTCTCCACAACCTCAAATTTTTTGACGAATCTGGGCACCAACTTTCCCTTCCTCTATATCCCTTGGTGATCCAATATTGAAGAACGATGTAGGATTATATGATCACCCTCTATAAAATATTGGGGTCATCTCCGTCTGTCATTATATGACATATTCTTACTATAATCCATATCCATATTATTTCGAATCAACGTAACCTGCTCTAACATCTCCTACACGAGACTCAACCGAACAACTCTAACTCACCTGCTTCCATCCAGCATATAGGTGACCTGCATGACATAATATAAAGAGTCTCTTGTTATACCATCTATATAGTTTCTTGATAACAGTTTTTATATGAAAACCCCAACAGATCCAGGAGATTCTCCCCAGACCCAATAAATTCAAGAACACATTCCTGCAACATATCCTCGAGAACCTGTATAATATTCCTTGACTTCCTATCTATCTATGCATGAAATGTCATACACAATTATACCTATGTACCAAGAACATATGTAAATCCCTTATAGAAGTTTTAAGTAAATCATGAATCATGATTTGAAACTGTAGTCCCTGAAACCCTATATTGGCAGGCTATCTCCCAAACATATAAGACTCCCATAGGATTCACTGGGAATGCCTCCAATATAATAAATAAATGGGAATCATTTTCTAGTTGATCCATAATAATCCATAGAGTGTCATACATTCATAGGATAATTAGAAGAACCACTTCAAAATCCATAGTCACTTCAACCCACTTACATTCTATAATGGGAAACAGATATATAAAACCACTAGGTCATTGATGGTCATCCTTAACCTACTAACAAGAGAAGAATCATGTCACAAAATTTGTTATATCCCTTTACATGCTGAACCATAAAAACTATTGTCGAAGGTCCTGGTAAATTTTGGTCACAACTAGATGTACCTCTCCCTTTAAGCTATGAAATTGTTGTATCAACTCCTATAGAATGATTATAGGAAAAATAAACAATATCTTGGTATAAATTATCTCATCCTCATCTATGCTCTGATATGAAGGTGACTCCACACCAGTATGGAATTCCCTCATGGTTAAAAATTCTAGATTCTAAAAATTCCTATCTCCGATCCATTTTAAAAGTGAGACTCCACTGAAACCGACTCCAGAGTCATTTAATCATGACTCTCCTAAACCACCACATGCATTTTAGCTAGAAAATCCATCATCTCCCAATCAATAATAGAGTCATGTACCTCTTGAGTTAGAGTTTTCTATATCAATGCATAATCGACACTATTTCTTTTTCCCAGCTTATGTGCTTTCTCAAAATAAAATGACAGCTTATAATCAACCCATATATGCTATCAGATATTAAAATATCACTATAAGAAGATATACCATTATATATTTTGAATAGTAAACCATAAAATTCTATAAAAATAGATAATACCTCCAGAAACTCAAATCATAAACAACGACATTCATCTCGGTGTCCTGCGTAGGGTTGTTTCTTTCCTGAGGCCTTAACTACTGAGGCCCAAACACAAAAACTCAATCTCACGACATCAACACAGCTCCAATTACAATAATAAAAGAATCAAAATACACCATTTACACCTCACCTAGCTCAGATAGGGTCCTGATTGGTTCTGATGTCAGATGCTTCTTCAACTTCTAGAAGCACTTCTCACATGATTTTTACAAATCAAACATTATCCCCTTCTAGGAAAAAACTAAAATAGGAAATTATAAACAATAAAATTCCTAGTTGAGTATTCAACAATATCCAATTAATCTTAGAGATCTATGAATATCAAATTAAATCTTGGGATACTCCCAAGAAATCACCACATGTACATTCTCTGAATCTACTAACACACCTTCCTCCAAGAAAACATTTATAATTATTGTACATGATCATTCCAAAACTATCACTTTGATATCTTGGGGTATAAAAAATTCTATCACAATGTAATTAGGATTATTTTAAGATTTTGGTCATGATCATCATGAGTATTGTAGTAAACTCTTGATCTCACATCGAACTTTGAGAATATAAAATCTATGAGAATACACAAACTGATGGTACGCCGACCTCAAATTGATCATTGAGAATACACAAATTTCTATCAACTGGTCAAATAGATTTTCAATACATGGAATATGATACCATTCTTCTACATTCATATTGTTCAACTTCATTGGATTGACAAACGTGTGTAAACTCTCTTCAATATTTTTTCGAACAACACGGGTGACCCCCAAGGTGGCATACTAGGAAGGATAAACCATTTATCCTCTAACTCCTCCAACCTAGTCTTGAGATATTAATGCTATATTTTTTCCAATATTTAATGTGGATTCAATAATAGATCATCCCTCACATGATCTCAATAGTGAATTCCACATATCTTCTAGGTAGAATCTCTGAGAAGATCTCAAGAAAGAACCCTAAAACTGTTCCACCGTGATTTAAAAGATATCATGGTTTACTTCTCCATTATCCAATAATAAACTAGAATCTTGGGAGGTGAGATCTCTCAGTTGATAATTAATTGCCTTTGGTCGGCCCTCCTAGATATTCCATTCTCCACAGTGAATATAGTTTTCACCCATCGGAGATGTAAAAGTCACTCTCTTATGGAAAAAATAAATGTGGGATCAGTACACAACTTGACTTTCCACCACCATAATATGGTTGAAGCTCGACATATCATGAATGTATCGGTCCTAGAGAAAATGGTACTCCCTAATATCGATAGAACATCTGTTACACATAAATATGTCTCTATAATTCAATCCTAATGATGTATCTATTGTCATTACCCAACTCGTGAACTCCACTACTAGGCTCAAAAGATTAACATGAATTGCAGATATAATGGAATGAGAGGAACCAATATCAAAGATCACACTAGCTAATGTAGAATGTACAAGAATAATACCTCTCATTGATAATGATCTAGCCTCCCTATCCAAAATTTTAGGATGCACCTCATGAAATTGTTATTCTCCTATCCTATGTGATGTCATCTGAATCCCCTATTTTTCACCACACTACTGATATGGGTGCCCTTTCCCCGAAGAACTACATGATCTTCCTCTACCACCTTGGCGAGTAGAAATCCAGCTTCTGGGATGATATAGTGCCAGATATCCCCTTCTCGTGCCCTTGTGCCGTCTAAATCCACCATCCCTAATCATCTATTGTTGTAAACTATAGAACCTATATAATTGTCTAATATTGTCTAATGAATGGAAATCTATTGGTTGTTGGGGGATAATCTCTATGATAATAGCACAACCTACCACGCTGATGATAGATCTGTCCCTTATGGTTCTGTGCAACCAACCCTCCTATATGTGTTCTCTTCATTCCATTACTCCAACTAATGTTTTCACAGAAATGCTTCCTGCTCTCGACAGTCTCACATAACAATCATCTAGTATAAATTTTCTATCATTCACTGAATACCACCTTCTAGTTCCCCATATCTATGAGATCCTGATTTACCACCACAAAAACATATTTAATTGATAGTGTTTAGATTTGGAATTAATTTCACACCTATATCCATCCTAAAAGTATCTCAACTTAGTGGCCTCATCTCCTACAAACTCTAGAGAAATGTACTTTAGGTTTGTAAAGCGTCTAGTTTAGTCCATCATGGATGTTCCCCCTTTAGTCAGCCACATGAACTCTACTTTTCACTCCTACATCATCATCTATCTTTATACGTTATCCAAGAACATCTCTAAAAATTCCTTCCATAGCTTGCCATAATCCTATCCAATCTACGTATGAATATCCCCCATTGATTCACTGATAATCATAACATATAATGGGAAAAATTGAACCTCCTATCAGAAGGAGGTGTACAAATGGTCATGTATCATCTGGATAGATAGGACCCATAACTGAACTCCCTTAGGTCCTCCCACTCAAGTAAATGTCTGAGGTTTCTTCATCTGAAACTCCTTCGTCAGGTTAGACGTATTATTCACAAACCTGCTTGGGTCTCTTCCCATGAATTGCATGGAGCAAGAAAAGTTCTCTCAGAACAACTGCCTTTCTTCCTCAACTAGAACAATTGGAACCTCATTTCAATATAATAGTAAATAATTACAAGATATATCCTCTTTTACCTCTCTCAAAAGGATTCTTCATGGAGGCATATATCTACAATTCGAAACACATGTCTTTGGACTCATAAGACAACCTTATCACAATTATGTAAGAGGAATAACCACAAAGAGTATTTCAAAAAAAAACTCACCACATGGTCAAAACTGAGGTTCTAAAATTAAAATTAACCATCCTACACCTAGGTCATGGTTACAAAAGGGTATTCTCATTATGATTATTCACATTCCGTTAAACACCCATTTATTCACATTTTTCAACATTTTACCATTTTTGATTCTTATTAGACACCATTTTTCTATTTAATTTCACAGCAAATGAAAATTTTTTCAAGTTGAACAACATATCAAAAACTTGTTTTACTATGCATTCATATATTGATGCATGTCACAAAATAATGAAATGTTCCTTGAATGATGCATTTAGACTCAAATATCATGCCATTTTGAGATAGGAGTAAAGACTTAGAAAATTTATAAAAACAATAATCACATAAAAAAATAATTCTGTCACCCAAGGAGAAATAATATTCAACTTTAGAAAAAAACAACAGTAAAAACCCCCACCCGGTATATTTGGATATTCCCACGTACATGGGTTTTAAACACCCATTCATGAGTTCATTTCTATGACCCAACTCTTCCAAGTATCCTTCCTACTTATCTCCAAATTTTAAGACAAAATAAAAAGGAAATAAAACTCCATTGATTGCACTTTATAACATCCCGAACTACGTGCCACATATTGATGCTCTGATCTGGTCTATCACATGAACTAAAGTTCACCTCTTCATATGCTAGAGCCTACTAACTAGAAGCAAGGTTCTGATTAGTTCATCATTAGAGTACTATACCCATATTTAAATAGAAAACATCAGATGAAATAATAAACAATAGCGGAAGAATATATAAACATAATAAATACCAATCTCTCAAGTTATATAATGCAAGAAATACAATATAAAATTATAAATAAAACATGTCATGATAATGTATGTGGCATGTGTCTAAAATGAAAACTAAAAATAATGACACTGAAAAATCCCATGTGGGTCTCGAACCATGTATAGTTCATTCATCCATGCTCAATCCCCAAATTATCAATCTAACCTAGGGTATTTTCCCTTAACCTATTTGGATAAAAAAATCTATTCGGGTACTGATCAGGAATCCTATGTAGGGTGTGAGTATGATTCAGTAGGCCACCATCAACGGTGTCTAAAATAGTATCCTATCACAAATAGTGTTTGTAGTTGTATAAAAAATAATTACAATGCATACTTAAATAGTTATAACAATACTAATTAATATTCATTTATCCACATAAACCATGGGTTCTTGTAGACACTCATACCGCAATACATACATCAAACCATGCTAGAATCTAAATTATCCCTGATGGATATCACGTGTCGGAATGTCCATGTTTACATTCTTATTTCACTAATGAACGAACATGTTACCAATAATTAATAAAAAAATTAATGAGCATGTTACTATTCTTTATTTCATAAATGAATGACCATGTTACCATTCATTAATTCGCACAAATGAATGATCATGTTACCATGATTTATTTACAAATCAATGACCATGTTACCATTCATTTATTCATATAATTGAATGACTTTGTTAACATTATTTATTTCAAAAATGAATGACCATGTTACCATTCATTTATTCATAGAATTGAATGAATTTGTTAACATTATTTATTTCAAAAATGAATAACCATGTTACCATTCATTTATTCATAGAATTGAATGACCTTGTTAACATTATTTATTTCAAAAATGAATGACCACGTTACCATTCACTAATTCCCACAATTGAATGACCATTTTTCCATTCATTAATTCACACAATTGAATGACCATGTTACCATTCTTTAATTATTGGTTGAATGACCTTGTTATCATTCACCACATAATAATCACATATACAATAATAACATGGTATTTACTGTATATCAACCACCCATAAATTAATTTAATAAATAATAAAAAGTTTCAAAATTTCAACATCCAATAATTAATTCAAATGTTAATTATCCAATTCATAACATCTATATCACACAATTAATTTCCACAATAATTTATCAAAAAATACAACAATTTCACAATTACATAATTAATAAATTCTCTAAATTAATTAATTCCATTTATAAATTTTATTTCTAAACAAATCTATCCATTCTATAATTTCATGCACGAAATGAAAATCATAACTATGCGATTTAAATGTTGGTCCACCTACCTTTATTCATTGATAAATGAATACCCAACTGAAAACTCAAAAAATTGAGCAGCACAACGTCATAGATCTAGATATGAATATCAAAACCTTAAATCAAGATTTATAAAAATGAGATAAATTAATCCCAAATATATATTTATAGTATTAGATATAGATTCCCCGAATCCAAATCTATATATGAAAAAACTATTTACCGTCAATATTTTGAGAGAAGGATGGAGGATGAATGGGAAACCAACGACATAGGATCAACTTACTATAAGTGGAGTGACCATTGATCCATTATTTGATTCATGTTTAATGGTGGTTGGAAGGGATTTAAATTTTTTTATAGATCTCAAAAAACATGAAAGAGGACCTAGGTTAGAATGGGGGGTAAAAATTGGTGTGTTGTGGGGGCTCGAGGAATTTTTAAAATATTTTTAGTGCTTAATTATTTTATGTGAAGAGATTGTTTGGCAGGGGATCACAATTATTTCAAACCATGAACCAACTAGGTGCCTCTTCTCTTAGGGGTGCACTGTAGAGACCTGAAGCGTGACGTAGATGAACATTACATTACTTTTGTGGAATACTTAATACATAACAAAAACAGCCACACAAGGATCGCAATAGTTTAGTGTCTTTGGAAACTTGGAACGTAATCTTCTAATCGTGGTGAAAGATCTTCAACATCTCCCATAAAGATCTTCCCCTTTTTTTCTTACCTAAAACCTTTCTTTATATCTTTGGGAAAAGAAAACATAAAAACGGTGATCTCAAATGCTCAGTAAGGGTAAGGATGGATAAAATAAAACATACCATATACATTTGAACTTAAAAACATGATCATAATGTTTAAACAACAAAATCTTGAGCAATGACATAAAACATGGAAGTACGTAAGGCATAGATCATAAAGACACATTAATAATGATAAAATAGCATGGGAATGAATCATGTAATTGTGGAATCCATTAAGCACATGATATGATTTCCATATTATCCAAGGCATTTATTCCAAGACCATCTTAGTGGACAAAGTCTCTTTCTGAATCGAGTTCACTCCTCGTTCCAGTCCTGTATTACTGAACCAGTTTAACTTGCAATTTCAGACATGTCTATCTCATGAGATATTAAATCTTTACCCAATGCATTTGAGGGAGATATAGCTCCCACCCATCTCATAGTGAAACCATTCTTACTTGTGCCACAAAATAAACTTAAAACATTCATCATAACCCAAAGAATAAAATGGGTTTCATGAACATCATCCCATCATTTCATAATCCATATAAAAAAAATGGACATTTCATCATAAAAAGTGAACCATGTAAATCATAGAGACATTAAACTTGAAACATACACATATCAAATAATGTCATCTTAGATGGAAAATGGTTTTGATAAAACTTTTGAAATGAATTCTTGAGGAAAATATCTTTTCTTCGTCAAAATCATTTTCTTTTCAAAAAATGCCGTGAACTTTTAAAATAAATTTATTTTGTTGAAAATAGTCATAAAATCATGTAGAGTATGATTCATTAAAATGAGGCATTATGACACTGTAAAAATATGTTCACGCTGTATAAGTTAAAAATAACATTCTCCTTGTACTTTTGTCGGAAAAGTCAAAAAAGTACCTCGTAACGTAAACAAAAGAATGATTCCTTACATACCATGTAGAAAAAGTAAAAAATGGGTAAAAAGTACTTTAATCATACATGAAAACACTTTTATAAAACATGGACTTGGATGATATAAATAACCCCAGTAAATACTTACGAATAAGCAATCTCGGATAAAAATGAGATTTGAAAAATTATCCCTTACCTTAAGTCCGATATGCATCATACGTATCCGAAACCCCTGTATAATGATTTAAATAATGTTATTTAGTTATTAAAGAATCATATTTATTGTTACAATATCATATATGTTTCACTTATGACTTTATATTACCCCTACTTTTGTAAATTCCATGTTAAAGTAGCATTTTGGGTAAAATCATTTCATTTATTGTATGTGTTTCGACTTGTCATTTATTGATATCATTACTTATATCCTGATTTACATAATTACAGAATGTAAAACATTATTTATATATAATATATATTCATCATATACATATATAATATAGATCGATAAAAGGAATGAAATACACCGTTCCTGGAGACGGTAGGTCGTACGTATGCATGAAAGCTATTTTCGTTTCCTTATTGAATTGAATGGAATTTAGTAGATGACATAAATATATATATACATAAATCCAGTAGCATTATTATTTCATATATTTCATTATTATTCATTAAATAAATTTTAGGATCATTCATGCATGGTTAACATGGAGAATGAATCTCATCGCGTCGTGGAGACGGTAGTCTGTACGTACGCACGAGCGATGATATCGTTCCCATAATTATTGAATAGAATTGGAGTGGATGGTATAATATATCATAATAAGTATGATGTAATAATAACCATATATATTTATTCTTTACACCATTGTACCCATCCATGTAATTTGTTGGTGGAAAAACAGATTTCACCACGGCATGGAGACGGTATTCCGTACGTACGCCCGCACAGTGATTTCATTTTCCGTAGGATGGATAGATGGTGAAATATGGTTGTTTCATACTTATAATGACATATAATTATATTAGTGATACTGATGTTATTACTTCATAATGAAACAACTAATGATGACGAAGTTGAAGAAAAACGAAATTTGAAAGAATCGGTAACGGATATTACCTCTTCTTTGACACGCCTCTTTGAATCCTCCTCTTAGGGTACTAAGAATGGTCTTTGAAGAAGACCAAGACCTATAGGATGTTTCTAGGGATGTTGAGAAAGGAAATTTTCAGGGTTTGGCCAAGATTAAAGGCTCAAATTGGTGTGAGGAAGAGAGGGAGGAGGTGCCCTTTTATAAGGGAGGAGAGGGACAACTTTGGAAATCTTAAAAATATTAATTTATAATAAATATAAACCCACTTTAAAACCACCAAAAAATGACTCATATTAAAATATTAGATGATATAGGGTTGTAATCCCATCAACCAATAAAATTCAGACATGTTAGGAATTTATTTTCAACATTATCAACTTGATTTATCTTTATTTAATCAATTTAATTTTATTTGTGGTAATAACATTCTAAATTTTAATTTATAACAAATAATTACTTATTTGTTGTGAATTGTCCATAATTGGATACTTTATAACCTTTTATACCATATAAATATAAATTTATAATTTTTAAATTTTTTTGTGATTTTAAACAATTTTATAATATGTTATTTTTATAAAATAACAATAGTGTCAATTTTGATACTATTCATTTATATGAATTTAAATAAAATATATACAGAAGATATGTTCAAAATAAAAGCTTTATAAGATTCATAAAAGGCCATATGTTTCTAGAAAATTAGTGGATCACATTAAATAGTTCATATAATATTTATTTTATTGTTTTTAAAACCATTTATTTGGTTTATCTTTTAATAAAATAATTAGTACAACATTTTTGTATAATTATTTAATGTACTTAATTGTTGCATAAAAATTAGAAATAAAATTATATGATGAATATAAATCTATTAACTTTCACAATAATACTTTTACTCGAATTTATCATCTTAAAATCACAATATTTAAATTGTTATATTTATTAAATTATGAAGGTGAAAACTTTGGCATCATTTAAAATAAAATAATATAAGTGTAATAATCACTATTATAAGACTCCAAACGGTTATATATTAGATAATTGGATGATAATGGTATATATATATACTAAAAATAAGTTTTGGTCTGGTTTTTGGGCCTTTTAATGGGTATTATTATTTCAATAATAACTATATTATTGATTTTTCACTTCCTAAATAATTTATGCATCATTAATGTATCACCATTAATGACACTTATTTAATCCCCAAAAATTCAAAATAAATTATCATGATGTAGATAATAATATTATATTTCTGTAGACTATTCATGTTCGAAGTATTATGATGTTTATCACTAAATTAATATTATTATACTTATAGGATTTAAGAGAGTGACATGTTGTCACTTTCTTTGGTTTTAATAAAAATTAAATTATTTTCATGGTCAAATGTCCATAAAATGAATCTAATCCGAACCATAGGTGATATGAGTCGACTTTTAGTCATCCAATATAATTTTATCATGTTTTAGAGTAATTTTATAATATTATATTCACCCTTAATTACCTGATTTATCTTTAACTATGGTAAATAAAATTTACTGTAGTTACTATTCATAATTCCCAAAAATAAAAAGTAGCCTATTAACATAATTTGGACCCAATGATTCCAAATATGGAATTAATTTTTTCAAATTAAATACACAGAAGTTGCAGAAATTAAATTAAAATTAATCCCATTGTCGAATAAAAACAAGTTTTTGTTTAAAACATTGCAAAAGATTGAATTGATTTAACCTACGAATTCAATGTAAAATCAATGCTAATGACATAAATTATATTAAATGGTAAAAATATATTCTATTTATACTTTAAGACCATTAAATACTATAATTTAACCACATAAGTTATTACGATGAAAAAATTTGTTTTTAATTAAAATATAGTGTGTTTTTACTATTCATTAAAATATGAAAGTTATCAGAATAATATGAAAATTTTATCCAAGGTAAAATTTTATATCCTGATTCCAAAGAATAATTTTATTTTGTAAAAATGAACTTATAAACATATCAAAAACTAGATTTAAAGTGTGTGCGCCATCAAAAGGCGGTAAAACTGCATTTTTTGAAAAATACTTATTTTACCCGAAATATTTATTTTGTTCTTATACCATGTTCTAGAAAATGTGTAAGATGAATAATAATGTTATAAAATTAAAAATTTAGCTAATACTATTCATAACAGCTAGTTCATAATAATATTATAATAATATATCGTTGTTTTGTAAAACCCGGTATTGCGTACAACACATGCTATCGAGGAAGGTCGCAATTGCGTGTAATGAAAGCCAATTCAGGGTTGCGTGTTGTGAAAAAATCCTTCTTTGTTTCATATAACATAATCCAACCATATTTCATTTATACATTGAATATATATATATATATATACTTAATGTTGCGTAGAATAACTATTATCAAAATTGTGTGTAACACGATCCAAGAATAGTGTTGCATATACTGCAAGCTAATACGGTGTTGCATATAGTGCAAGGTATTCTTGGTGTAGCATACAACACAATACATTAATGAAATTAAGAGAATATTTTTCATAAAATCTTGGGGTGTTATATTCTACCCCCATTATAATTAATTTCGCCCTCGAAATTCGTCGGGCTTATAAATGGTTTACTACTCGAAAGTTTGTTTAATAGAAACCCACATCGTAAAAAGGAATACCAAAAGTTGGATTTAAAAACTAAATTATGAAATGTAACAGTTACCCAAATTTACTCATCACTGGGTTTCCACGTAGGAGAACATAGGTGAAAATATGAATATGGAAGAAAAATCTAACCATCAAGTTCTGATGGAGAGTGGTAGAGAACATTGCTATGAAAAAACCATCAATCACAAAGCCATAGATTTGTGATGATATAAGGTACCATCAGTTTCATCAGATATAAGGGCACTAGGACAAAATTTTTGGTTTTCAAGATCATTTCCATAAAGTTGATGAAATTGGAAATAGAAGAAATACTTTTGTGCTTTTGGTACAGTCTCACCATTGTTCATTCTTTGGACAATTTCCACTTCATCTCTTAATGAAATGAAGATGAATTTGTCATTTGTGAAGTGTTAGCAGCTCATGTGATAGAATGGTGGGTCATTCCGTCTGTCTCAAAATACATAAGTCCATCTATATGGAGATTAATCATATATGGTTCCTAAAATAGACTTATACTTCATATATCATGCTGCTTAATATAATAAAACTAGTTTCTACTAAATAGGGACTTCATGTAGGCCAGTGGTAGGCGATAATGGCCAGATGCACTTCGATTGTGGGTTCGATTCCCGCAACCTTGTCCAACGCGATGGGTTGTCTCCTGTCCTGTAGGTTGTCCTTTTTCTAAAATTACATTACTATAACATCCCATCAATAATATCGAAAAAAGTTCTATCCTTAAACAATACTAACTTATGTACAACATAATACATTCCAATCATTAGGGTTATCTAAAATACTTTGGTCCATGCTCATAGTATAAAGAAAACAATTACTATAAAGGTTATCTACCAAGAATGTGAATACAAGCATTTATCCCACATATATCATAAGATATATCTTTTTGGTTGTATTCCAAACACATGAATACCTTAGTCATATATTCTCTTGAAACAGAAATTACAATAGAACCTTAGTGAAAACATAAATACTGTCAAAAGTTAACTCTTTCCACATACCAAAATCCAAAAATTCTATATACTCAAACCGTGATATAACCTTCTCCTTATATCAGTCATGAGCTCATGAATACTATCAAACATTTAATTTTCTCTTTATCGCTTCATTATGCGCATATCATTTACTTTCCAAAAATACTAGTACCATTCATCACACACTTTCAAAACTTAAGGAAAGACAACAGTGTAACAATCCTTAGATATCTCTTTATTCCATAGTACCATGAGATTACTTATACAACATTACACTTGATAAACATGTAATCATTCCACTACCTTCTTAAACCATTGACCGAGTTTCAACAATTATTTCATCTCACATATCATTTGTAGTCTCTTCATCATCATCAACATTAATATTACCCATATGACTATACTGATTCTCTTCATGAGACATTACCTTAGGGATTTGGTTTACATAATTCCCATACATTCCACATTTAAAACATTTAACCATTGTCGATGTCATAGCAATACCATTATCCTCATCCATGGTGTTAACTGAACATTTTCCTTTGCACTTACTGGCTTTATGTCTTTCTTTTCCACACCCAAAGCATCTTCCAGTTCCTTTGAAACATTCTCCTTGATGCCTCTTCCCACATGATTTACATAGGGAAAATTGAACATTCTTTCCTCTATGATCATCATGAAACTCCATCTTTCTCTTATTAGCCGAGTCAGGAAACTTACCAAAGTTGAGATTATTGATCATATTATGATATTGCTGATTAGGAAAAATAACGATGTTTGGACTTTCAAATCCCATTTCATTTGGTTGATCATGAAGAATATCATTCCATTGTCCATCATATCCTCCCTTATAGTGAATCTTCTTATTTCCAGCCATTTTCTAAAACCCAAAAAGAATAGTATGAGAGGCAAAAATCATGCTAGGGAAAACAACATAGTAAAGGGGGAGTACCCTCAATATCAAACATATTAGGTTAAATTCTATGATCGTTACCGTAGTTCTAGGACTATATCCTATACGTATACTTAACCTTAGGGATATCCCTAGACATACCTTAGTAATATCTCTAGGGATCTCACTAACATTTTCGCATCTTAGTTTTCAATGGTTGACTAAACCATTCCTCTGATACCAAATATAGAGACCCGAAGCTTGACGTACATGAACATTACATTACTTTTGTGTAATATTTAATACATAACAAAAGCAGACACACAAGGATCATAATAGTTTAGTGTCATTGGAAATTTGGAACGTAATCTTCTAATCGTGGTGAATGATCTTCAACATCTCCCATAAAGATCTTCCTATTTTTTTCTTACCTAAAACCTTTATTTATATCCTAGAGAAAAGAAAACATAAAAAGGGTGAGATCAAATGCTCAGTAAGGGTAAGAATGGATTAAATAAAACATACCATATACATTTGAACTTAAAAACATGAACATAATGTTTAAACATCAAAATCATGAGCAATGACATAAAACATAGAAGTACGTAAGGCATAGATCATAAAGAAACATTAAAAATGATAAAATATCATGGAAATGAAACATGTAATTGTGGAAACCATTAAGCTAATGATATGATTTCCATATTAGCCAAGGCATTGCTGCCAAGACCATCTTAGTGGACAAAGTCCCTTTCTGAATCGAGTTCACTCCTCATTCCAGTCCTGTATTACTGAACCGGTTTAACTTGCCGTTCTAGCCATGTCTATCTCATGAGATATAAAATCTTTACCCAATACATTGGAGGGAGATATAGGTCCCACCCATCTCATAGTGAAATCATTTTTACTTGTGCCACAAAATAAACTTGAAACATTCATCCTAACCCAAAGAATAAAATGGGTTTCATAAACATCATCTCATCATTTCATAATCCATATAAAACAAATGGAAATTTCATCATAAAAAGTGAACCATGTAAATCATAGATACATTAAACTTTAAACATACACATATCAAATAATGTCATCTTAGATGGAAAGTGGTTTTGATAAAACATTTGAAATGAATTCTTGAGGAAATTATCCTTTCTTCGTCAAAATCATTTTCTTTTTAAAAAATGACATGAACTTTTAAAATAAAAGTATTTTGTTGAAAATAGTCATAAAATCATGTAGAGTAAGAGTCATTAAAACGAGGCATTATGAAACCGTAAAAATCCGTTCATGCCGTATAAGTTAAAAATAACATTCTCCTCGTACTTTTGTCGCAAAAGAAAAAAAAGTACCTCATAACGTAAAAAAAAGAAAGATTCCTTACATACCATGTAGTAAAAGTAAAAAATGGGTAAAAAGGAAAATAATCATACATTAAAACACTTTTACAAAACATGGACATGGATTATATAAATAACCCTAGTAAATACTTACGAATAAGCAATCTCGGATAAAAATGAGATTTGCAAAATTATCTCTTACCTTAAGTCCAATATGATTCGTACGTATCCGAACCCCCTGTATAATGATTTAAATAATGTTATTTACTTATTAAAGAATCATATTCATTGTTACGATATCATATATGTTTCACTTATGACTTTAGATTACCCCTACTTTTGTAAATTCAATGTTAAAGTAGCGTTTTGGGTAAAATCATTTCATTTATCGTATGTGTTTCGACCTATCATTTCTTGATATTATTACTTATATCCTGATTTACATAATTAAAGAATGTAAAAAATGATTTATATATAATATATATTCATCATATACATATATCTTATAAATTGATAAAAGGAATGAAATACACCGTTCATGGAGACGGTAGGCCGTACGTACGCATGAACGCTATTTTTGTTTCTTTATTGAATTGAATGGAATTAAGTAGATGACACATATATATATACATTAATCCAGTAGCATTATTATTTCATATATTTCATTATTATTTATTAAATAAACTTCATGATCATTCATGTATGGTTAACATGGAGAATGAATCTCATCGCATCGTGGAGACAGCAGTCCGTACGTATGCAAGAGCGATGATATCGTTGCCATAATTATTAAATAGAATTGGAGTGGATGGTATAATATATCAGAATCATTATGATGTTATAATAATCATATATAGTTATTATTTACACCATTGTACCCATCCATGTAATGTGTTGGTGGAAAAACAGATTTCACCACGGCGTGGAGACGGTATTCCGTACGTATGCACGCGCGATGATTTCATTTTCCGTAGGATGGATAGATGGTGAAATAGGGTTGTTTCATACTTATAATAACATATCAGTATTTTAGTGATACTTATGTTATTACTTCATAATGAAACAACTAAAGAAGAAGAAGTTGAAGAAGAAAGAAAATTGAAAGAATCGGTAACGGATATTACCTCTTCTTTGACAAGCCTATTTGAATCCTCCTCTTAGGGTACTAAATTTGGTCTCAAAACAAGACCGGGACCTCTAGTATGTTTCTAGGGAAGTTGAGAAGGGAAATAGGCAGGTTTCGGACGAGCTTAAAGGCTCAAATTGGTGTGAGGAAGAGAGGGAGGAGGTGCCCTTTTATAAGAGAGGAGAGGGACACCTTTGGAAATCTTAAAAATATTAATTTATAATAAATCTAAACCCACTTCAAAACCACCAAAAATGACTCATATTAGAATATTAGATGCGATAGGGTTGTAATCCCATCAACCAATAAAATTTATACATGTTAGGAATTTATTTTCATCATTATCAACTTGATTTATCCTTATTTAATCAATTTAATTTTATTTGTGGTAATAACATTATAAATTTTAAAATATAACAAATAATTACGTATTTGTTGTGAATTGTCTATAATTGGATACTTTATAACCTTTTTTACCATATAAATTTAAATTTATAATTTTTAAATATTTTTTTGATTTTTAAACAATTTTATAATATGTTATTTTTATAAAATAACAATAGTGTCAATTTTGACACTATTCATTTATATGAATTTAAATAAAATATATACAGAAGATATGTTAGAACTAAAAGCTTTAATAGATTCATAAAAGGAAATATGTTTCTATAAAATTAGTTTAGAACATTAAATTGTTCATATAATATTTATTCTATTATTTTTAAACCCATTTATTTGGTTTATCTCTTAATAAAATAATTAGTACAACATATTTGTATAATTATTTAATATAAATATTTGTCGCATAAAAATTAAAAATAAAATTCTATGAGGAATATAAATCTATTACCTTTCACAATAATACTTTTACTAGAATTTATCATCTTAAAAGAACAATATTTAAATTGTTATATTTATTAAATTATGAAGGTGAAAACTTTGGAATCCTTTAAAATAAAATAAAATAAGTGTAATAATCAATATTATAAGATTCCAAACGGTTTTATATTAGATAATTGGATGATTATGGTATATATATATACTAAAAATAAGTTTTGGTCTGGTTTCTGTGCCTTTTAATGGGTATTATTATTTCAATAAAAACTATATTACTAATTTTTCACTTAATAAATAATTTCTGCATCATTAATGTATCACCATTAATGACAATTATTTAATCCCTAAAAATTCTAAATAAATTATCATGATGTAGATAATTTTATTAGCTTTCTGTATACTATTAATTTTCTAAGTTTTTATGATGTTTATCACTAAATTAAAATTATTATACTTATAAGATTTAAGAGAGTGACATGTTGTCACTTTCTTTGATTTTGATAATAATTAAATAATTTTCATGGTCAAAAGTCCATAAAATGAATCTAATCCGACCCTTAGGTGATATGGGTCGACTTTTATTCATCCAATATAATTTTATCAGGTTTTAGAGTAATTTTATAATATTATATTCACCCTTAATTACACGATTTACCTTTAACTATTGTAAATAAAATTTACCGTCGTTACTATTCATAATTCCCAAAAATAAAAAGTAGCCTATTAACATAATTTGGACCCACTGATTCCAAATATGGAATTAAAATTTTCAAATTAAATACACAGAAGTTGCAAAAATTAAATTAAAATTAATCTCGTTTTCGAATGAAAACGGGTTTTTGGTTAAAACATTGCAAAAGATTGAATTGATTTAACCTACGAATTCAATGTAAAATCAATGCTAATGAAATAAATTATATTAAATGGTAAAAATATATTCTATTTATACTTTAAAACCATTAAATATTATAATTTAACCACATAAGTTATTATGATGAATAAAGTTGTTTTTCATTAAAATATAGCGTGTTTTTACTATTCATTAAAATATGAAAGTTATCAGAATAATATGAAAAATTTATCCAAGGAAAAATTTTATATACTGGTTCAAAATAATAATTTTATTTTGTAAAATTGAACTTATAAACATGTCAAAAACTATTTTTAAAGTGGGTGCGCCATCAAAAGGCGGCAAAACTGCATTTTTTGAAAAATACTTATTTTACCCGAAAAATATATTTTGTTCTTATACCATGTTATAGAAAATGTGTAAGATGAGTAATAATGTTATAAAATTAAAAATTTAGTTAATAATATTCATAATGGCTAGTTCATAATAATATTATAATAATATATCATTGTTTAGTAAAACCTGGTATTGCGTACAACACACGCTATCGAGGAAGGTCACGATTGTGTGAAATGCAAGCGAAGTCAGGGTTGCGTGTTGTGCAAGAATCCTTAGTTGTTTCGTATAACAGAATCCAACCATATTTCATTTATACATTGAATATATATATATATACTCAATGTTGCGTAGAATAATTATTATCAAAATTGTGTGTAACACGATCCAAGAATAGTGTTGCGTATACTGCAAGCTAATACAGTGTTGCGTATAGCGCAAGGTAATCTTGGTGTAGCATAAAAAACAAGAAATTAATTAAATTAAGAGAATATGTTTCATAAAATATCGGGGTGTTACATGCACGATTACTCCTTATATGGAAAATCATTTGATATACCATGCACTAACTGTGAAATTCCCTACTTTCCAGGGTTTCAAGGTTTGTTGGGCTATGGAATATGGATATCCATAACCAAGTGCCAACCAAACTCATCCCTTTTTTCCTTATATTATTTTCAAAATTAACCCAAAACACCCCAATTTATAAAAAAAAATTACTCAAAAAGGAGAAAATATTACCTAAAATGAACCTCATGTCAACTCTATTAATTTTTAGGATCTTACACAGAACCATCATTTATAAATGATAGAGTCAAAATTAGATAATTGAATAATGTACCATTTAATTCATCAAAATATTATTCGCATTCCTTTATCCATGTTATTTTAATCTATTTACATATAATCCTAGATTTTTGGTTATCCAATTAGTAAAAATTCAAAAAAACTTTCATATAGTAACCCTCCAAACCAATTAGTTTATGTTCCTCAGTTATTCTCATCATTGTAGGAAATTATTTATCTGCTTTCTTCCTTTAAATGATCAATTGAAATTCCATAAATAGAGAAAATATGATCAATAAAAGGATATTTTTGAAACCAAAATTTATAATTGCTAAAAATATCATATTTGGGAGGATATGGAGAGCTTCTCTCTATAAAATTGAGGTACTCCCACTCTTGATTTCATGGGCAATTTCTTCACCAATTGTAGTGAAAAAGGAATCATTATTAGTCATTATGATTTGTTTTATGCCTTTAGTTTCTAGCATCATGATCCTAAATCATGTGAGGAATCTCATGGTGACGAAATATGAGGTGTTAGAATCCTCTCAGTAATTGAATTTCTCTCTAAATGTGAATTTCATGAAGAAGATAATATGTTTGGAAATCCCATATAACGTAAATTCTGTTCCCATGAAAGTATTTCTTTAGAGGATACTATATTTTTTGAATTTGGCGGTGGTGACTATTGTTACCATTTTGGATGGAGAAAGTGGGAGGAATATGATGATGATGATACTCCATTACATTAGTCACCTAATGGAGGTGAATGTGTTCTCAGTAATAATACTAGAGAACGATGATGTTGGGATCCCGGTGGTGGTGTACAATCACGGATAACTACTTTGTGGGGCTGGTGACCACCATAGAGTGAAAGATGATAAGTACCTCATCACAGGGATCAAGTCGGTGATGATCATGATACCATGAGATGATTTCAGGATGCATGGTGGGGATGGTTTAGGATCTCAATGGATCTGGGAAGTAGGATCAAGGTGGGTGTATCATTTAGCTTCAGCAATGATACACTAGGGTTTGTTTCTAATGGTTCATGCTTGGCCAACTAAGGGTCATTGTGATGTCTAGAATTATGTGTTTTTTTTTGAATTTTGACTGATGATTAGAAGGGATTTTGGATGCGTAGGAGGAATCTATATCCTAATGCCTCTAATTTTAGTTCCTTTTAGATTTCAGTGGTGATTAGATGGTTGTTTGACAAAGTGGTGGGGTTATGGATGGAAATGTTAGTCTTAGGATATGTATGGGGAAAACATCCATAGGAGGAGACCTCATGATGTGATGCTAGTCATAGATCGGTGGTTGGATAGATTGTATCAAAGGATGGCAGGAGATTGGTGATGGATGGTCATGGATTGTGTAAAGAGTTATAGTACAATGGAACATTTTCCTGATGGGTTTCTTTCAATAAATGGGAAGATATTATTAATGGGATGGTAGTCATGTTTTTTTGGAGTCCCCATGCCCCATTCATTCAGGGATTCTACATTGACTATATTTTGGGTGGTGGTTGTGTTCCAATTTTCATTTAGTGGGGGCATCTATAACACAATTTTCTGTCATTTTTGGTCTGTAATTTATTTTCCATAATAAATTTTTAGGACCAAGAATTCTCAGATTGTGAACCTTTGTACTAAAATTTTCATATTATACTTTTCTTATAAGAGTCGCATGGATGAACTAAATGTTGTTCTCATAGTCCTTATAGCTCTTTGTATACACTAATATATAAATCAATGAATACCATGAAGAAATTATAAAGAAATATATTGAATAACATTTTCTTTAAGTCCATAAAAACATATGATTCATCATTCAATCCAATTGTAATTACTGTAAACTCATAATTTCCATACCACATTTTTAATATTGTCTTTGTAATTCCTGCACTACAAACACTGAACAGATGATACCCAGAATAAAGGTCAATTTTTTAAAAATATTATCCTCTGTGTAGATGATCAAATGGGTTAGTAATATATGGTAGAGGATACATGTTCATTATCATAATTGGTTTAATTCCATATAATCAATGAATTTCATCATTGATCTATCTTTCTTTTTAATGGAATGAAAATTGGCTACCCATGGTGAAACAATAGGTTTACTAAGTCCATTATAACAAAACACATCTAGTTTTTCTTAAAATCCACAAATTCCATAGTATCCATTCTACAAGGAGTATTTGATAATGGAATTTCATCGGGAATTAAATCAATGGAAACATCAAATTTACCCCATGGTGGATGTCTTGGTAAATTCTTATTAAATACAACAATTTATTAATATAGAATAGATAAATCCTATATTCTGAGATTAAATTTTTATATCCACAGATTGTGTTTCCACATCTTTCATAAGAAACTAATTCAAAATAGGTATTGTGGGTATATCTATATATTATTTATATGATTAATTTCCACTAAAAAGATAATCTATTCAACATCATTATAAGGAATTGTAATTTACTTCTACTTATCAAAAATTAGACCATATTTTGAATGTAATTATATAAAAATTATTTAATCTAATTCAACCATAGGTATATTAATAAATTCTACAAATAGAGAGGCATTATGTGAATCAATTGGAAATTATTGACACAACTTTATTTTAGTGACACTTTCACTAGTTGTTTTGACTGAAAATTCCTTTGTTATGGTTCTATAGAAATATATATTTATCTTAGAAAACCTAAAATATATAAAAGGGTGTGAAGATTTAAATAAAATAAATAAATGGCTACATATGATGATATAATTAATGTACCTTTCACTACATCATTGGGTACTTCAACTGATGTTGTTACTAAATAAGACTGGCCTTCACCCCTTAGCCTCATCTACGGTATGTTACATTGATGCTCAGGGTATTGGTGTAAATAATTACCCATTTATATATAGTTTAAGAATTATAAAACATTTATTTTTTTTCTTACCTTTTAATTCATTAGGTAGATGAGCCATATCAGCATAGTTGTAACAAACTCTCATACCCTTCAATATTTTCCTTGGATGTTTCTTCCCATAATTTTTACATGATGAAAGTTGATTCATATTATTATTTTTATTTTAGTTGTACCCTTTTTCATACTATTAAGATGAATTCTTCTTATCATTATTCCAATTTAATATAGAGTATAAATAACATTCATTCTAGGTTTTTATGTGACATAAAACTATTTCATGTAATGTTGATGTTTTCGGGAAACTAGAGCCCTTTGGAGAGATGGATTAATCACTTCAATGTAATGGTCAATCCTGCATTTTTATTGATTTTACAATCCATTGATTATTTGGATATCCATATAAAGGTAGCCTCATACTCTAAAACAATTTATTCCTATTTTCTCTTTAAGATAAGGAACGTTCTCTTTATTTCAATTCATTCATCATGAGGGAAATATTTTTTAACGAATATTTCCCTAAAATTAGTCCATTACATGATTTGTTTTTCTTATTTACCCCTAGTATTATCGATCAATGACTACCATTTATGAACCTGGCCCTTGAGATAATATACTTCCGGTATACACATTTTATCATCATCGCATCCAAATTCCAGAAACATCATTTCAAGGGACTTAATAAATTTCTCAACGACCAAAAGATTAGGAGTCCCACTAAATTATGGGACCTTCTATCACATAAAATAATACAACATAAGGGAATCATGAAGTGTAATAATATTTTTTTCCATTCAATCAAGGTTTTTTACATAACCTGATTATGATTCCCTAACATATACATGATCTTCTTTGTTCCAACACAAAATGTATTGGATTTCATAGTACAGAAAATAAATATATCAACCATGGGTATTTTCACACTTCATTTTTCCAAGTTCTATTACAAATAAATGGATAATAGTAGATTATATCATAACATTATAAATTTTAAATAATAATATATAATGAAAAATATAATTTAATATTTCACATAAATTTAAAATTTATGATTTTTTAAATAACCTGGCCCTACTAGGCTAGAGTCAATGGTTACTATATCACATTGGTTCTATATTCAAGAGATCTCATACCAAAGAGTTCACTAGTTTAGTATTATTTGAAAAATTTATATGTACTTGAAAATAATATTACATTTTAATAATTGAAATATAAGATATTATTTTATTTTATAATCCACTATTCCCATTTTATATCCTTTAATATCAATAATAATAAATTTGCTAGAATCCATGGGAGAGGAAACATAAGATATGGGTTGGATATAATGATACATAAGGGTATGTGTACAATGGAATATATCATAATCAAATATGTAATAATCATTATGGAATGGTATTTAACTGAAACACATGAAAATTAATCTATAAAATTAAAATGGAAAATAATGTGGTTGAATTAACAGTGGTTGAATAAATAAATATAAATTTTTACATAAACTAGAAACTAATCCATGGATATTCAAACTAATCTAATAATCGCATGGAAATAAATATATAATATCATAATGAGGGAATGCATAATGTTGGAAATCATCACAAAATATTCAAGGACTTAGTCGAAGACATCTTATATAAATGGGTAAGGCCCCTTCTAGTTTCCCAATATAGTTTGTCCCACGAGACACACTCTAACATTGAGTGGCTGGTCCCTACACATCACATTCTATGTACAGTTCATTCCTCATATGAAAGGGGTGAAACATAATCAATGTACCCATTCATATTTAATAACTATCATATGAAATTTTATTAATTTCGGCAATCGATAAATATAATATTAAACCTTATAGAGTAATATGAAGAATCATATCTAATAGTACATCTCATTCAAACTGGTCATAAACTATCCAGAGATATAACAAGGTTGTTATCATTACTACATATTAACAATGAATCAGGTGGTAAAATTCTTGTTGTTTTCATTTATGAATAGAAATACCACATATATTTCTTTAAAAACATTTTTTATGAAAATATACTTTTTACTTTTAAAACAACATCAAAATAAAAAAATATTCTAAATTAATATAAAAAAGTTTTCTTTTAAATAAAAATTGTAAAAACTTAATGAAAATTCAACTAAATGGGTGGTTATGATGGTGAAAATTTATAAACATGTCGAGTACGTTAAAACAAATAATCCTTTCACATTTCCTGTGAATGTCAAAAAACGAAGTCCTCTGGTTAAAAATTCATATTCATTTCAAACCACATTTTAAAAAGAAAAACATGGGTAAAAATGAATTTTATAAATCATTTTGAGTCTTTAAAAAAATAATTTTTTATAAAACATGGATATGGAATAAAACTTTTTTCCCACCAAAGAGAGAAATAAGTATATATTTTCTAGAAAAATATTCTCAAACATTTTTAGTAGAAAACAGATGAAACTAGTACTATTTAATGAAAATTTCATTAGTAAATATATAATAATAAAATATACTTTTATGACATAAATATTAAAAAATTACTCTAATGAGTATTTGAACAAATACAATCATGAATAATGATGATATTATGAAATAAACCCTTATAACTTTAATAACATTCGAATCATAATTCAAATAAAATAATGAACATCAAATGAAACTTTAAATATCATAAAGATAAGAATAATAATGATATAAAATATAAATTTAGAATTATATTCAACACACTGAATAAATATGTGGTCAATATGTAATGTGTATTAGGGAAGTAAAGGTGAGATGAGAATCCCTTAACTGAGGTCCAATTTCAATTATACCAATAGATTCCTCTTTTATAAAAAATATATATTTTTTATAAATATTTTATAGAATAAAAATCATATATTTTACACCACATATGATTTAACCATGGTATTTTATGACCCTTTTATTAACAATTCTCTGTTAGAATTGTTGTTTCAGATGATAATTGCTTCGTTTTTCATGTCTATTTTGGTTTGGAAAATTTAGTCTTTTTTCTTTGAACATGGTTCCACTATATTCATAATTTTAAACATTATATAAATATTATATATAATTATTATATAAATATTGATAATAATATATATAACATAGATACGAGAAAATGATATTCACTATTTAGGGAGATGGTTTGACACATGTACACAAGAATGATGTTTTTATTTTTCAAACTAAGGGAATGAAAGAAAGGTAAATAATATTTAACCATTAAATAAAAATTAGTTTTTCAAATATTATTTTAAAATTCAATAAATATATCTTTATTTCCATCTATTTTAAAATAAAATAAAAAACATTTCTCAACACTACTTGGAGGTTGTAGTCCACACATATGAATAATAATAATTATTGTTTTTCAGTTGATTGGAAGGTAAAAAGGTATATGTGATATTATAATTGGAAGATTAAATTAATTTCAAAAATATCAAAAAAATTGTCATGTTCTCCATTTTATCTATCTATGAGATGTAGTGACAGAAAAGAAATTATATCGGTTCACAATGTAGTAGTCCGTTGTACTCACGATCGAAGCTTTAGTTTATCATTTCATAGAAGAGGAGATATATGTTGATTTTTACATTACAATAATAACACATAAAAATATAGGATATAAATTGATGATTATTTTATCATATTTGGAGAAAATTTGAATGAATTTAATGAATATGTAGAATAAAAACACTTGGTCAAGAACTTTATCACTTCTTCAAACAACCTTATTAGGTTTGTAAATAAATCCTTAATAAATTTGATTTCTGATCAATCCATGTAAGAATAGATGTTTTTATGGATATAAGTATTATATTATTTTTGGAATTGGATGACCCAAAAGGATTTGGGTGTGTGAACTCAAGTTAAGAGTTGGTTACCTTTTATAATTGGGGGAGATGACATACTTGGATGTTTTTCAAAAAAATTGATACCCAGAATTCTCAAATGAAATAAGGATAAAAAAGAGATCCACCTAAAAATTAGATGATATTATGTCCAAATATAACAATCTAATATGAATTGAATAAATACTAAGGTCTTTTTAACAATAATTTTATTAGTTTAACCCCCGATAACATGTTTTAACCATTGCCACCGTAATTAATTATTAATTAATTTATTATTTATTATGGGAAAAAATATATTATAACTTATTATATAATATTAACTATAATTTTTCCAAATATAAAATCTATTTTTACAAATTTCATTTTTAAAAGTGGAAAATTTTATTTTTTAATAAAACCCAAAGACACTATGAAAAAATGCTTCTACAAAAGAAAATTCCCATCAGTAAAGAAAATTTTAATATCAAAATTCACATTGAAATTGATTCTGATGATATAAAAAGTATTTATTATTATATAATTTTACTATTTTCAAAATTAAAACAATTTTAAATTTAAATTTAAATTTTAAATTCCTTTAAAAAAACGAACCTTTCAATAAAAACCAGTACTTTTCACCATTCATCGGAAAAATAATATTTTCATAATATTGTATAAAATATATTGTAAGATAATTTTAAAATTATTATTTCCCAAATTAATTTCTTTTGGTAAAATAATTTTTATAAAATTAGTAAAAAGAACAATTTTAATATATGTTTGCAAAGCACGTCAAAACAACATTTTTGAAAAATGAAATTTTTTCGAAATCAATTTATTTCATTCAAATGATGATTATTATTTTCAAATAAATTCCTAATCAATGAAATAATTTTATATATGTAAAAACTAAATAATTTTTAAAATTTTGTTATTCCAATTCCTACCCACCAATTTATCTTCTAGGTTATAACATTGGTGGGAATTGAAAATATGGACTTCGAAGAAAAGTGTAAATAGTTATATATTCTGATATGGATCATTCATCACAAGAATATGAATGATTAAGAAAAAGTTAATCACCAAAAAACCATAAATAAATGATGGGTAAAAATTATATTGATTCATTAGATATAAATGTAATTGAAGAAATATTTTTTTCAAGACCATTTTATTATAGTTTAGGTATTCTGTTTCTGTCATAATTGTGGAAAAAATATTATTACTATTTAAAATTTTAGTTGTGATTTGATAAATTTAAAATTCATTTATTAAATTGAAAAATGAATTCATAAGTTGAAATTTGTATACCATAAGCGCTAAAATTAATTACTAATCGATAAAATGATCCATACAAGAGTGATAAGTCTTTCGACATGTCTCTAAATATTTACCAAAATAGAAATATTTATCCCAAGTTATCCAATAAAATACATTACTATATAATCCTCAATATTAAGACCAAAAAATAAAATTAATCCATTAAATACGTATATGTCTATCAAATTGATTATGCAAAAACAATATCATACTAACCAGTACATCATGTAGGTCAGTTGTAAATGTTGGACCCTTATAGCCCTTCATTTGTGGGTTCAAATCCATCGACCTTACTAAATATGACAGGTTGTCAGCAAACATGTGGGTTTCCCTTTTTCAAAAACTATATTTATGATAATTCTTATAGCTTCCCTATAAATATTCTAAATATCATTAAAAATTACATTGGTCATTAAATCTATTTTTAACCACAAGGGTTTTCTATATGACTTATATCTATTTCTAATATATAAAATAATCTTAATTGAATGTTATTACCTTGAAATTAATGATCATATTGACTCTAATGATTGTAAATAAACTTAATATTATTCCCAAAAAATGTAAAGGCATTCTTCATTAAATATTGTTTTTTCTAAAACATATGCTAACCAATGGGTTCTATTTCAATAAATCTATTAAAATTTATCCTTATTCATGATAAAATCCCATCATATAAAGCATAAAAAATTGGTATTTGAGACATTGAACTCTTTATAGTCATTATCATCATAAAACCGTGATGGTATCCATATCCCTTGCGTTAATCTTACATAAAGACATATATGCTTCCAAAATTGTCATAATCCGTATTTGTTTCTTGATTATTATAACCAAAATAAAAACGGTTAAAATACTTTAAAAACAAAATCCATGAATCCAAATTCAAAAAAATAATGAATTTACATAAGAAATATTAATATCATAAGAATTAACTTTATCTATTATATTATTCTATTGTATATTACCTTGATGTTGTAGATTTTTTATTGTTTTCGTGACCATTACACTTATATATGAAACATTGAAAATTCGATGTTTATTTGATACTATTTCATTCATTCTCCTAATACAACTTCTATCTTAACATTAAGAAAACTCCCCTTAACATTATGCATGTTCCATGGTGATTATTTCAACAAATATATCTTGTGGGAAAATAATTCTTTCCCTTACACCCCTTATCAATTTTTCTTCTACCATTCTCTAATATGATATCTTCCCTTAAAGTACATAGGACTTTCATAATTATTTCTTTGTCTTTATAACACATGATACTACTTATTAATATGATGATGTGGTTCGGGAAACCAGTTCCCTTCATGGGGATGGATTTATTGAATCAAATAAATTTTCTATATTACTATTTGGATTATATAGATAGTCTAAACAATAACTTTATAACATTTTAAATTTATCATCATATTAAATCCTTTTTCATCTTATGTTTTTCTTAGATTCGAGAATTTTTTATCAACATCCACTCATTTATCATGATGAAAACATTTTTCTAATAAAATTACCTTTAAAGCCTTCCACTAAAAGTTAAATATTTCTTATATATACTTAGTGTTTAGAATCAATGACCACATTGATCTGTATCTCTTGAAAGATGATAAAATATCATGAAAAACGTATCCCTTTCATTACATCCAAGAGTGTGAAATATCTTCTCTAATGAACTTACCCATTTTTTATTAAATAATTTATTTCTAGTCCCATTGAATTATGGAGGTTGTTGATAAATTATGAACTCTAACATTGTTAAACCATGTGTTTGATTTGTAGGCTACTCCATTTAATAAAGGTTGTTTCTCATAACTGGAGTAAGTATCCCCAATATGTTTATATTTTTACCAGTTCTAATTTAAGGTCATTCTCCAACTTTGTTATATTTCCTATGACGGAAATCTAAACATGGAGTATGTGTATTGATAAGGTTCCCATTATTTTTCCTCAGTTCTAATTATAAATAATTACATATTATATATTATATCATGGCATTATAAATTTTATTGTATAATTTCAAAACTATTTACATACTTAATATAAATTGAAATTTTTATGTTTTGATTATATCAAAATCATAAACTATATATCTTTTGGAATATTATTTAGTCATAAATATATTTATAAATTCTTAATAATTGATTGCAAAAAAGAAGTGAATTTTCAAAATCATATCCCCTGGGAGTTTCAAACTAGGTGTGTATCAAGGCCCAATGTGGTTTAACTGGTGACCTTGAGACTAGATCATTGCACACTTTTTTGGTTTATTACCCCCATATTATACTATTATTGAGCCATATACACTTGTATAATCTCAACGTGGATGTATTTTCATAGATATCCATATAATATCTACCTTATTAAAAATTATGATATTATCATAGACATAAATGATCCATCAAAGCCAGTCATAGAATTACATTCTATAATTTAATTTTTCTTCAATCTAGTTCTTCATGTATCTACTAAACTTTCTCTAATAGAAAATGTATAAACCTCAAACCTTGTAGTCCAAAGTAAGTGGTTATATTATTTCATTTGTTTTAGGTATAATTGATTGCATTCTAGTGCAATGAATAGTTTTGTTATCATGAAAATTTATATAAACAATTGAAATTCAAATTAAATTTAAAAATATAGAACAAAACATGGAATTTTATTATATAATACCATTATTACCATTTTTATATCCCTATATTTAAATTATAATACACATCCCAGGATCCTAGGGAAATGATATATAAGAATTGGGTGAGATCTAATTCCCCTTAAGTGTATGATTACAAGAGATTCTATAATGAAAATAAGTCATAATCAAAATAGAGAGTTAAATAACTGAAACACATTCCAATTATGCAATTACTTGAACATGATGAATAATATTCATGGAATAAATTATGATCAAATAATTCCATATAAATTATCACATTATCTTGATGTTTATCCCTATATACTCTAACTAATAGAATAATCATATTTGAATAAAATGCTAATATCTTAATTACTAAAGGCTTAATGTATTTCATCATCATGATATCATTCAATACTTGTTCCAATACATCATACATAAACGGGTATGGTCTCATCAAATTACCCAATCCAGTTTTCCACACAAGACCTTCTAATGAATCAAAGGGTTATGAGTGCCCCACCTATCACCTACCAAGTCCAATTCAATCCTCATATTAATGGGAAAAACATAATAATTGTAAACATTTGTAGCAAGGATCTATAATACAAACATATAATAACATCCTTAATCAATCAACATAATCATTATCAATTTGGAGTAATATGGAGAATGGTATTTAGTAGTGTATTCCAATTAAAAAAGTCATGAAACATCTATAGAGAAAATAAAAATGGTATAATTACAACATATTCCAAATAGATATTATAGTAAAATAAAGGTTTTTTCATTGATGAATATAAATTCAATAAAAATATTATAAAAAAACATTCTTTAGGAAAATATCCTTTCACTTACGAAATGATATTTAAAAATTAAAATTTATGAAATATTTGAAAAAGGATTATCTTAAAAAATAACCATCTAAATCTATAAAGTGACTTTTATAAAAAAGGGTTTTAATAATTAAGATAATATCTATAAAGTCCGAGAACATTAAAAAATATTACTATCAAATTTTTTGTGAAATTCATAAAGTAAATAATTTAGAAAATAAAAGTAAATTCCATTGAAAAATTTTGGTAAAATGTATTATATGTGTAAAATTTTCTTTAATAAATAATTATATGTGTTTTAAAAATATTTTTGAATATATTTTTACTAAACAATAATATGGTAGAAAGTAGTAATTTGACAGAAGAAAAATATATGTTTTAATTTTATTAGTATTATTTTATGAATAATTTTATGAAAAATGGAGATGAAAAAAGTAATATTTCATTAATATTTAAATACTAATCATAGGATAAGAAAATATATTGGATGTAAGATATAAATATAAAAAAATTCTCCCATGTGGGATTTAAATAAAAAAAATCCCATTCAATGATGATATTGTGAAATAGAGCCTAAACACTTATGTAACTTTTGAATCATAAGACCCATCAAGGAAATAAATTGAAAAGAAATGTTAAATAAAATAGGGATAAAAATATTAATGACAATAACATATCAAAGGGTCTTTATATACCGAAAATGAAATAAATAATTAGTGAATAAGTCATATGTCTCATGGAAGTAAAGGTGATATGAGAAACCCATACCCCAAGTTAGATTTTTATTGTAAGTGTATGCACCTATATAAAAAATATAATTTTTTATACATATATTATATAAACCTAAACATATATTTAATACCATATATTATTTAACTATATTCTTTTATAACCTCTTTCTGACAAATATTTTTCTCAATTGATATTTTTGGTGATAATTGCTCCATTTTTCTTGTATGTTTTGGTTTTTAAATTTTAATATCTTCTTCGTTGATCAGGGTTCCATCATTTCCAAAATTTTAAAAATGATATAAATATTACATATAATCATCATATAAAAATTTATATTTTTCAAATACTAGAACATAATAAATATAAATAATTATTCACATTTCTAGAAGAATTTTTATATCAAATAGGTCATTTACATACATTAAATATATCCTTATTACCATTCATGTAAATATAAAATGAATAAAATAAATATTTCTATGTGGTTGTAGTTATACACATATATTAATGAGATATGTTATTATTTTCCAATTTATTTGAATTTAAGAAGGTATATGTTATATTTTACGAGATAATAGAGTTTTTATTTTATCGTAGTCGGAGTAGAGTAGATGGAGTTAGAAGAATATGTAAAATGAAAATTTATGGCTAAGAAAATTAAATATTATTCAGAAAACATGTTTAGGTTTATACATATGCCTTTCTAGATTGGATTTATGATAAAACCATGGCCTCTAGGATATGGGTATGAATTTAAGGAAGATATTTGTGTATGGATTGGCTTAAAAGGGAATTTTGAGTGTGAACAGGATAACATAGGTGCTAGCCTTTTATAAGTTGGGGATATGATACACATGATATTTTTTAAAAGAAAATGGGGCTCCCATTTTTATCAATAGAAAAAATACACCAAAATAGATTATTTATGATCCATGGATGTGATAATGTCTAAACATGGCTATGAAAATGGAATTTTACATTTTTTTATGTTATATTTACCCTTATATATTTATTTTTGCCATGATAAAACTGTTTTAATATTGACCACAATAAGTTATTTTTACTATTTTAACTATTATTTATCAAAAAAATTATGTTATTTATATATTACGAATTTAACCTAATTTCTAGAATTGAATCTATTTTTTCAAATTCTATTCACATAAGAGAAATTTTTAATTTAATACTAATCCTAAAAATGCAATGAAAGAGTGGGTTTCCAAAAGATTAAATCCTCATAAGTATAGAATATTTTAATATCGAACATCAGCATGAAATTTATCCAATGAACTAAATTGTTTTTATTGTAAAAAAATGATCTGATTTTACTTATTTGATAAATTTAAATGAAAACGAAAATATAAAATTAATTAAAAGTGATTTTTTTAATAAAAACCCATTACTTTTCCCCATTAATGGAAATATTTTTGTTTTCTAATAATTATAATAATTATATCTAAAATAATTTTTACTTGGTTATTAAAAAAATTATGATAATTTTTTAAAATAATTTTTCTTCAAATAGTAAAAATTAAATTATAAGTATTTTTAAAAATAATTTCTAAACATCCTTTTAATAAATATATATATTTTCAGAAAAACATTATTTTTCTTTCTAATGATTCTTATATTGTTTTTAATCAATATATAATAATCTAGATTATTTTATACATATTTGTATAATATAATTTCCATAATTTAGTTATTATTATTCATATCCACCAATTTAATTTCCAGGTTATAACATTATGTAGCATAATTCGACTCAGGGTGGAATGTATCCCAAGATATCGTAGTGAATTAATTTAAAGACATATTTATTTCATATTTTTTATGCTCTGTGTTGCGTGTCACATACGCTATCACATCAAATATTCATCTTTTAAAATAACATTGTGTTACATTGTTTATATTGCAATCATAATCACAGATTCATTGGGAATATCCTTAAATCATTAAAATAATTTAAAATCATTCTTAATGGTTTGTAAGGTATATATGAATTATTCCATGACTATCCCATATGAGTGTTTAATATTGTTCATAGTAAGGCTCATTTTCATGCACTATGTGAAGATCGAGTCAAATACTGACAATCCCTTTTTAGTTTTATTACCCCAAGAAACAAATAATATGGAACTAAATCCACTTTTATTATCTTCATAAGGATATATGGCTAGAAAAGCCACATAATAATTACCTTAGAAAAAAATAGGTTATTTTTCCACAATTTGATATATCATCAATGTCCATCATAGTGTTCTTTTTCCTAATCTTTTTTAGCTTTAATATAGTTTAATTATTTTCTACCAAATAATATTTGATACCAACTATAATATCCCAGAATCTAGTAAGCCAAATCTAGTGTATGATTTATTACATTATATTAGTTATAAGATGTAAAATCTTGAAGGACTAAAAATTTTATTAGTTTTGGAGAACTAGATTCATACATGTTACCTATATTACATTGGGGAAAAAATATAAAAAATAGCAACGGAAAAAATTATGTATCAGGTAACTCATTCAAATAATTCTTGTTTATATCCTTGGAAGAGGTAACAAATTAGGGTGAGTCCAAATGATCAGTAAGGATTATGTACAACATAAGTTATCATAAATAAATAAATCATAATTAATATCGTATTGTAAATAACTAAACACACAAAAAATTTAAACAATAACATGACTATCATTATTAAATAAGGATTAATTAGTATAGAAAGGTAAAAGATTAATAAACATGACATTTTCTCAATAACTTGAGAAAAAAATGCATTAATGGATAAGATCAATGAAATAACATCATTTATAATAATAACTAAATTATCAAGGAAAAAAATTAGAAATATTATAATTCATTATCTCAAAACTCATGATATTTATACCATGAAGTCCTTTCAAAAAGTATGTTTAAGACTATAGGTTAAAATAGATTTATTTTCTCCAACCGATTTTTCTAACAAGTGTTGTCGATGCATTGAGGGATATATAATTCAACACCCCATCCATCACTAAAAGTAAAAATTATTTATCATATATCAAATAGTATATTTAATTCCTGAACAATATTCCATATCAAAAAATATCTATATTGAGTAAATAATATAGATTTATCAATACTTTACAAAGTGTTAAAAAAACTAAAATTAAATATATATATATATATATATTTCTATATATATAGAAATGGTATATAATTGGAAATAATAATATCCATGATAAAAATAATATGTATATTGAAGATAATTTTATTTACTAAGATAAATTATCACTAAGAAGTGATTATCTCAATTGAATATTAATTTAAAAAAAATTAATCAAGAGATGAGAGGTGATCATCATTTAATCGGTAATATAGGTTTTTGGGAATAAAATCATTTACTTTTAGAGAATAAAGGGAATGGAAGTGAAATATTAAAATAATTTTTCATAAAATAGTTTTATTTGTAAAACCATTAAAATGTGTAGATGAAGAAAAAAAATTATAATGGTTACGACGGAGTGGATTTCCACTATCACCCTATATGATAAAAACAATAATTTTTTACTTTTTCCAAGGAATCTCATAAAATTACCTTTTGTAAAATAGTAGAAATATTCCTTTAAATCCCATTTTTAAATGCAATATATAACATAAAATTTACTGGATAAACAATTTCAATAAATAAAAGTATGATTGAAAAATAGTTTTTCAATATAAGGATACAAAATAAAAAATATATCTATTTAAAAGTGAGATAAAATATATTTTTATTTCAATTAATTATTTCCTTAATTAAAGTACCAAATAGTGGATAATTTGGAAGGAAATATGTTAAATCATTAAATATTAAATGAAAAATAAAATGGTTGGAACTTATGGAGGATAAATGGAAAATTCCTTCAATGATAATAATAGAAACCCAAAAAATGAGGCTGTAAAATAAATTATCATTTACTTAAAAACCATAAAATTTCAACCGCTTGCAATAATAGATCATAATTAAAACATTAATCATAATTAATAAATATTAATTCATGTTATTTACATCAATGGGTCTGTATATACACCAAATAAAATTGAATATGTGTTTAATAACAAATACATCTCAATGTAATGGAAATTGATACAAGATACATTACCTCACACTTCCCTTTAATTGAACATGCTTTAAACACATATATAATAGTTTTAAACATGCTATTAATTTTTATATAATCATTATCATATTTATAATATAAATTATGATCCAATTAGAACATCCCATCATCAGTTAATTAATATTATTTTATTTTTACTATTGGTTTTGGTGTTAATTTAAATTTTTATAAATAACTTTTTATCACAGAACATCCAGTTATTGTGAATAATATATTTATAATATATATATAAATTATTATAATGTTATAAAAATAAATTTTATTCCCTTTACAACCTTATATAAATATTTTGGAAATATAGACATGGAAAATGAATCATTCTTTTTCATGGAGATGGTTTCCATACGTACACATGAGAGATAAAATCATTCTTTAAATGGGTGAATGGGTAATGATGTGGATGATATATTAAATTTAAATAATTAACATCATGCCATATATTTAATATATATTCAATATTTCAATTATTATGATAATAACTGATATTTTGTGAGGGAAACAATTACATTGGTTTGTGAGGCGTTTTTCCATGGTACACACGAGCGATGAATTTGTTTCCTATTTGATGGGGAAGGAGATGTATAAATATTATTCAATAAAAAATAACAGATAATTGAATTGTAAAAACTTGTTTTATTATATTGGATGTTTTATGACATAAATTATGTTGGTGAAACAAAAAATAAAAAATAAATATCTCAGTGAATACAATCTATATTTCTTAGGAGAACCTCATTTGGATATCTTATTAAGGACTATAGTGTTATTATTTTGGGAAATACATTACATATATAATGTGGATAATTATGTTGGGGATATATTTCCCAAGGTTTTAGATAAGATAAATGGCCTATTATGTGCAAGGAAGTGAGTAGAAGAGGTTTCCTTTTATAAGTGGGGGATCAAAACATCTTGGAACCTACATGGATATTTCACAATAGAACACAAAATGTTAATGTAATTACCATTAAAACTAATAAAAATGATCATAGATTATAATTTGTAAAGGATAAGGTCTAAATATTTCAATAAAATAATATTCTAAAATTTTAATTTGGAAAACATACCCTTATCTTTTTGTTTAACCACATTAATCCTCTTTTAACATTAATCAAGGGAATTAATTTGTTCTATTATTACTATAAATTATGAAAAAAATTAACATGACCTTATTAAATAATATTAATTACTTATTATTAAAAATATATAATCCATTCTACAAAATTAAACTCATATATGTTCCAAATTTTAATTTAAAAATAAACATTAAAATATGTTGAAATTCATTTTTTTTCTGAAAATGCATTTTTGAGGTCAAAGATGATCTAATATTAACTATATGACTAGTAATAATAATTATGTGGATTTATGTTTGTATATGTAGATATATAATAATATAATATATAGAGAATAATTCATCATTAAATATTATTTTAATTAACCAAAATTATTATAAATTATTCATAAAAAATAGTTTTCTCAACAAAAACCATATTCAAAAAAATATACCTTTTACATCTAAATATTCATATATTTAATTTTATTAATTTCACCATCAATAAATTTATAAATAAAAATATTAAAATATATTATTATAAATAAAATATGGTATAGTTAAATATTATGTTTCCAATTATTAAAAAATCACATTTGAAGGTAAATTTTTCAAAAATTTATTCTTGGATTATTTTGACCTTTTAGTTAAAAATAATTATTTATCCTATAAAATTAGAATATAGCATCCTGAGATTTGATATTGTTATTTATTTTATAGTTTTATTAAAATACAATGTTTATGCACTATAATTGATGCTTGGGTGATACATTGTGTGTGCCATGTGACTCTCATTTTTATTAATAACTATTGGGTGAGGCCCACTATTCTTTGTTTTTTGTTCATCAAGGTATCCAAATAATATAGAGTACTTTGGGGAAATTTATAGTGTTAAATAATAAAGACATAGTTTTTTAATTTATCATGAAATTTTTAACATTTTAAGAGGTTCAAGAAGAATAATAATTACCTAAGGGTAGGCTTTAGCCTTTTCAAGTTCCGCTGTAGAAAAGGGAAAATATATTTGTGGATTTCATGGAGGGATTACTAAAGAAATCATGAGGTGATAATATAATTTAATTATTTTATTATTTTAAAAAAATCTATTCATTTTATTCCAATTCTATATAATAAGTATTTTCATAAATATTTTTCACTTTTTGTTAAAGTGATAATTGAATTACATGATGTATCCCTCTATGTTTCATATGACCATAGTCCTAGGATTAAATCTAATACCTATAAATAAATTTAGAACTCATTGAATACTAAATTATTTTTCAGAATATATTTTCATCTACAATATACTATAAATTTTGATATAGTGATTTAGAATTTGGAAGAAATTATTTTATATTGTTCAATGGATTATCATTGAATTTGGGATTAGTATATGATGTCAGTTTAGTTTACTTATAATAATAGTTTTCATTCCAGTATAAGGATGTCAGATTTGGAAGCATTACATGGAATGCAGTGTCAAAAACATGATTTTTGGATGAAGTAGTAGAAATGAATTATTTAGAACCGAAATTAGTAGAGAAATAGTTGAGAATAAGAAGATGATTTAGTAGCACGTGAGGATATATTATAGCATAAGAACAAGTCATGTAAATAACTAGTGTAAAGATACTTCATTCATAGAATGTGATCATGTTTTTCTTAAATTATATCCCTGGAAAGGTGTTATGAATTTTTCTAAAAAAAGGAAGTGCAGTCGAAGATTCATTAGACCATATGAAATTCCTGATAAGATTTAATAAGATTCATTTTGGGTGGCCTTGATTTGAGTTTATCTCACGTACATAATGTGTTTCATGATTTGTTACTAAAAAATATATACTGTCTGAATCTCATGTTTTACACACTGAAATAATTTAGTTAAAATAAAATCATTCATATAAGAAACATAAAATTATAAATTCATAACCATATAGAGTAGGTGTTTTGGAATTAATTGATTCACTATGATAAGGTATTTTAAGAGATCCATATGATTTCATAAGAAAAAATGGAATCACAAAATAATATGAAGGAAATTAATCCACAATTTTTTATGTAATGAATAAAATTTTGAGGATGGATTTTCAAGGAGAGAGGGATGAGAAGAATGAAAAACCCTATGTAATTCCAAGATAAAATATATTAATGTTCTATTAATTTTAATAAATTATATTTTATATATTTTTATTCATTATAATCATATTAGTTAATATTTTTGTGAGGTTGAAAAATAATTTATTTCTAAAAAAATTGGGTTTTTATGCACTATATGGTTTTATTTAAAAGAATGATTTCAAATTTATAAAATTTTGACATTAAAAAAATAATTTATTTTCTTTAAATAGGAATTTTAAAATAATATTAGAATTATTTTATTTTATAATTTTAAAAAATGTTTAATTTCTCAACGAATTGAAAAAAATACTGATTTTTTTTCAAAACTAATTTTTTAATATTTTACAAAGTGGAATTAAATATTTTATAAAATAAAAACATTTATTAGTTTTTTTAATAAAATTTAAAGTTAATTATATTATAATCTATATTATATTTTTTTTATAAAAACATTTCTCTACTTAAAAAAAAATCTGAAAAATGGATTTTTCAACATTTGTGAGGTTTTATTTTATATTAGTTTATACAAATTTTTTGAATTTTATTTAATAAAATTAATAAAATATTTGGAAAATACATACTTATTATTAAGTAAAGAGTTTATCTTATTTTTTGGCTACAATTAATAGTGAAAACATCAAAACAATGTTTCCATTGTTAAGTTTAAAAATGGTTTATTGAGGGGTTAAACTAAAAAAATAAGGGGAAAATTACATAAAACATTTTTAATTCCAATTTATGGAAATATTTATTCTCTATATAATTTAAAATTCATAAATGGTTCATTTAGAGCCTTTTTTATTAATAAATTAATATATTTTAATCTTTTAGAAAATTACATGTGTGTTCTCTCTACCATTTATAAAAGGATACCCAGTATCCTATCTTACACAAATTTCAAGAGGATTTTGGTTCATCCAATAACCACAAAAATACATTTATAATGACCCTTCCCATTTCATGGAATCCCCAATTGTATCATAAAATCATCAAACATGGGTTTTAGGTATAATCCTATAGAATATGTATGAACAAGAGGTATAATTCTTATACAATCATTTTTATTTTATTTCTCTTTATACCACCTTTAAACCATCAGAAACCGTTGTTAAATTATAAAACCATTATCATCAGTATATTGGGAATTTTTTTAATAGCCGATATCGTTCACCCTCTTCAATAAAATGGGAAATAAAGCCATCATTCATGTGTTTGGTGCTCTACCCTGTCACAAATTGATGTAATTAATTTTATATCAACATGTATCATAGCATTTTATGAAAATTGGTTTAATTTATACACAAACACAGATATATATATATATATTCATGACATATTTATAATTTCTGAAGTATAATATATCACCTACATTCTTACCTTTCCATCCATTGAAAATTGATAATGTTGTTCAGGAGAACGGTTTGATTACAACCTCCATGAAGTGACAAATTTTTTTTCATCAACACATTAGATGTAATACAAATATATGTTCATTTGAATATATAGTATGATATTTATTATATAACCATCATTTTGGAATGATAAAATAATGCTTACCATCATTCCATCATGTTCATTGAAAATAAAAATGTTACTCATACATACATACGACCCACTATCTAAAAGAATATAATGTAATTAGTTTTTCAAAAAAAAATCAATGGTTGGATTTAAAAGTATAATTAATTTGTAAAAATGAAAATTATTTCGTGATAATTATTTCATTATAAAATAATTTCCCTAAAAAACTATTTTTCATCATGTTTTAGAGGTTTTCTTTTAAATTAAATCATACCACTTCTATAAATTAAATTTTATAAAATTGATTCCAGATTTAGAATTTACATAATTAATATTAGGTAATAATTTCAACATAATATTTCACTATAATAAATAGTAAAACTAGTAAAAATATATTTCCATTTTTAAGTTCAACACTAGTTTACTATGTTTTATATGAAAGAGATAAGGCTTAAAATGACATAATTTTTTTAAAATCCTATTAGATGGACATATTTAGAAACTATGTCATCTCAAAATTGTAAATGAACCATTTTGGTAAAATTTTATTTCAGTAAGATATTAATATATTGTAATCTTCTTAAAAATATTATGTGTGTCCTCTCCCCCAAATAGAATAGGACACCCATTCCCTATCCCATCAACTGATCAACAACATTTTGGATTATGAATTATCTTCCCAAATCCAATCATATATTCCCTTAAAATGTCATAGAGGCCATTTTTATTCATAAATCCAACCATGTAATGCATATTTTATAGGCCCAAAGTGGTTTTCAAAACATCTATAATTCTTAACCTTGCAATTTTTTAACTTCACTTTCTACCTCCTTTAAATCATTGAAAACCATTTTGAAATTATAATTCCATTATATTATATTTATTGAGATTTTTTTATGTTATTATTATCACACATATCCATCCAATTCTTACATCAAATGGGAAATGACTTCATCATATGTGTGTATGATGAATTACTGCTTTGTGGACTGATGTAACTTGGTTTCCCTCATAGCCTCTCAAAAATTTTAATAATAATTGACATAATTTATAAATACTATATGAATGAAATTTTTATCATTTTGGACGGATAATATATCATATAATTTCATACCTTTTCATCAATTCAATAAATGAATACATCATTCATGCGTATATGTGGACTACCACCTCCATAAAGCGATGTGATAAAGTTTTGAAGAAAAATAAAATGGGTGATAGATATAAGATTATTTAAATAAAAAATAATTTATTTATGTTATAATAATAATTATATAAATATAAATTATTACACAACTTCTTGATAAATGGATTGTTGAACAATGGAGGTGTTACTCAGGTGTACCTATGACCTACATTCCTATGATTGAAACACAATTCATTTATCATAACCATTATTAACAGTTGTTTTGAAATTTATATTTAATGTATAAAGATAATATTTTTGGGGCTTATAAATATATATATTCTAGAATAATGAATTATTATACCATATTATAATTACTAACGTCATTTTCGACATATGAGATTAATATCATCAAAATAACTAGAATACAGAAAATTGGTTAAGTAATTATATATAAAATTTTAAAAAATAAAATAAAATAAATTTTAATCCTACAAAAAATTATTAATAATGTGAAAAAATAAAAAATTTGGTTATTTAGAATGATAATGAACGTACCTGAAAATTAATACTCAAGTTAAGGGACACATATCCTTAAATTTTTTTTATATTTTTTATAGTTTTATTTTATAACACTTCTTCCTACTATGTCTATGTTATTAAAATTGTTTTATTTATCTATTTTTATGGAAATAAATTAATTATAAAGGAAATTTTATGTATCTTCTTTACATTATTTCAATTTTTTTATTATGAAATATTTTTTCTTATTTTATATGAAATGGTTTGAATAGAATTAAAAATAAATGTTTTATTTTAATGTATATGACATAAATTGGTTTTACCACTAGTATAACCATTATTTGATATTTGGTTTTCATTAAAATATTTCAAGTTTTATTTATATAAAAGACTCAATCCCTTTGTTTTGGGTATTTTTCAAAAATGTTTTAAATTGAATGTATATTTTTAAAACCAAATTTTTGTTATTGGTGTAAATATTATTTTTATGAGTATGATGATAATGAATGATTTCATGTGTTATCATAATGTTATGGTTTTTCAGAATTTCTTATGACAACGGGTGAGACTGATATAGGTCATGATTATTGGTGGGCTTGATATAGATCATGATGAAGGGTGACCCAAATATTTCTCAAAAATCCATTTGAAAATGGGACAGAGTTTAATTGTTAGGTTTATCCCAAGCGATTATTGGAATTTACTGGTTAGGTTATTACATTTTTAAGATTTATTGTGATAATGATATGAAAATTATAAACCAATATACCTATGTGATTTATCTATGATTTATATTGGTTTTTATGTGAATATTACGATTTCACATTGTAAGATAACGAGTTTATGTTTAAAGTGAATTTTATGATACTTTTTATGGGTTAAATAATTATTTTGAAAAACATTTATGAATATTTAATGATTTCAAATAAAACATTATGATTGTTATTTTTACATTAAATTATCATTTTTAATATTTTATGAAAATCATTGAGTAGAAAAGATTATTTATTGGGATATAAAAAGTTTAATTTGTAGTCAAAATCAATTTTTTGAAAATGACCATTTTTATGAGTAATCATGGACTGTTGAGTTTATTTAATTTTATATATGAATTACGAATGCTTTGTGTTCATATTGTTTTAAAAAACATTATAGGGGTTTAAGGACGAATAGGGAATCATATAGGGAATGTTAAAAATTGGGAAAATATTTCATAAGCAGAAAACTTTTTATAGAATAAATGTTTATTATTGTGGAAAAATGGATATTATGTGAATGTGTATACTTTTCGATGTAATATTTATTTATTTAAGATTGATTAGCTAATTTTCTAAAATTTTAAACCTAAAACATCTTAATTAAAGTCGTAAAATTAAATCTTGTTTAATGAATCAATTTTATGAATTTTTCATGTTTGGGACCTTATACTATGTTTTTGAGTACGGTTGAGTGGAAGGTGAATGACTCATGATGATGTGTGAGATTAGATTTGTTGTGTTTGAAGCTGTATCAAGTCTATCATTAAGGAATTTTGTTTATGAGGCTTCTGGATGGAATATGGAATTTTTTAGGGATCCCTTATATCTTGAAATAGAGTATGTAGTTTAATAGTGGAAGAATGTTTGGCTTTCAGATATGGAACACATTGAGTTCATAGTAAATTGACTCATATTATAGGTGTGAATATGTGGTTCAAGGATTACCATGACTAATCTAGGTTGAGAAGTTTTCTAGTGAAGATTTTTTATAACCCATGTCATTACAGTTTTAAAACTCCCAAGAGAATTTGAGTATTTTTCATTTGGTGGATGGATTGATTTTAGAGGTGAGGATCCATCTAGAATTGAGATCTTTTGAACACCCATAAGGGATCTTTTTTTAAATGGAATAATGATTATATGGGATCCTAGTTTAATTAGAGGATTTTAGGTATTTATTCTGGGTATTCTTTCTTCAAAAAAGTCACTAACTATATAATGGTGTAGGAAGTAACCAACCACCTCTATTCAGACAACTAGATTGTTGATGGTCTTGCACAAAACCACCAGTTGATCCACTATCTCATCGGTGATTACCACTAGCATGCTGATGGGGAAGGTTCTAGAGTATTATAATCTTTGGAATTTTGATATTTTCAATCTTTGATTCTACTTTACATTTAGAGGGATTGGTTAATGGGAAGGGGTCCATTTCGACCAACCTATCTATCCATTTCCTCTCATTACCCCCATGATGTGGGGGTGATTTAGTAATTCTATTCCTTGTGATTTGTCATTATATCTCTTCTTATCATCCTCTTGTTATTCCCCCTTATTCTTCATTAATTTTAATTTGGGTTTCTCTTGGTTTTGGAAGGAAAAATTTACCCAAGCATGGTGAAATCATTGATCCTTAAGGGTATTTCATGTATGGCTTATAGGGGGTGTCCCGAGAGACCATAATAAATACATTGTTCACCATTTTCTATGAGGCATGTCTTTGTATAGATTCAATTCATGTTTTGGATCATTTTTGATACAATTGACCCTCCCCCCAATTTGACCTTAAAAATTTGGGATTTTTCATGACATAAGAACGAGGGTTTGCTGGGAGAGGTTTGCACATAGTTTCTCATGATGATGACATCGTTAGACCACTTGGTGAGTTTCCAATTTAGTTTTTTAATTATAGTCAATTGGTTTATTTATTTGAAGACATTTATTAGTTATTATGGTTCTTAGTGACCTCTTTGAGGTATACACACAATAGAAATAGATTTTATTAATGTTCAAATTAGTTTTTACAATGTAAGAATATTTCATTTTAATTTTTCAACCAATTTTAACTCAAAATAATTATTTTCTTTTGAGAAATATTGTTTGAGTCAGGGCCCCAATATTTGATGTGGTCCTTGGACGAGCCTATGTTGTGAAGGTTAGGATATGGTTTCATAGTTAATGGATTCAATTTTAGGTAGGTTCATTGACATTATTTTATAATCTTAGAATTTTAATTATTTTATATTCTTGAGTCTTATAAATAATAACTTCTTTCAATAGTTTTTGTCCTGTGTGAGTTGCAAAATAAGGTTGGGATGGGCATGCATTATCCAAATAGTTAAGATGGAAAACCATCTTTCAAAATGAACTAATAGTGTATACGTGTTTAAATAGGTTATAGTGTCCCAATTTTTGGATTTCATTGTGGTGTTCATTTGGTTTTAAAAATAAAATAGTCTCTTAAACAAATTAATTTTAAAATGAGAATTGGCTAAAAATGGAAATCTCTGGAGAAAATGGGTGACTTTTGAAATGGTTTTGAAAAGATATTTCCAAATGGGAATTGATTTTTCTATGGAATATTTGATAGGACATGGGATAAGGTATTTGTTGCGAGTAAAGTGATGGGTGATGTATTTAGAAATGATTTAAAGTGTGTTTTGACTTTATGTTATGGGAAATAATGAGGGGATTTTTGGGAGATATTTTTGGTATATTTCACTATGTTTGTTAGATGCCTTATTTTCAAAAGCATTTCGACCTTGAGTGTTCCATTTATTAGGGTGATATTTTTATGTTTTCGGACAAAAAATGTTTTCTCATGGTATCAATGTGTTAGAGTGATCTAAAATAAATATATTGACCCCAAGAGTGTTGAGATGGGTATAAAGGACCTAGGTGAATGAAATGGAATGAGATCGATTATGGGGAGACTAGTGCCGAGATGATGAGATACTGAGTTGATAGATGGGTTGCATGACCTGTTTTATTATTTATATGTCTTTTGATTTTAATATGGATGTGACATCCTAGAGAGTTCAAGGATATGTCTCAGTACATGATAATTGACACCCATGAAACCATGAGAATAGGTTGGTGTGATTATTAGTGGACTCCCTAGAACCTTAGGGTATGGTCCAATGTTCTTCACTATTTCCTCCCTAGAGCCTATGGGGGGGGGGTAGTTTTATGAATGGGTACCCCCCTCGAATATGTGGTATGGGTTGGTGTGTATTTGAATTCACTGGATTCTTCTGGTTTGTGTATGAGTGACATGATTGACCTCACTCAGTAAACAATGATGGGTTAGTGTACATGATGTGTTCAAGATCTAAACAATAGGAATATTCCATATAATTCTTGTGTTATAAATTTTCTATTAGATGATAATTATATAATGGTGTTTATACTAGTGTTATATGGAACATGGTATGACATGGATCTCAGCATGACGTGAAAATAGGTACTCCATGTGGTGCGATGTAAGGTAGGTTCTAGCTGGGTGACAAGGAAATTATTCTAGTGTGATTGGTGTTCATGAATGTTATATTATCTTTGTGGGTGTATTGTATGGTAAAAAATAATCCTTATTTATGTATTTTGTTTATATACACTTGAACACATCAACATTAAATTTTATTGAGGATATACAGATACATACTTGGTCAATGGGCTCACCCATTATCCATGTGCACAAGTTGGGTTCTAGGTTATGTATGTAGACTATCCTATTTTCTCTTATGATAAATTCACCACATGGATCTGGACTCATGGTATTGGTTACATGGTTAAAGATTCAAAAAAATATTTCATGATGTATGTGAGTTGGACCAAATACGACTGTATTTACTTTCCAGTCCCCTTATTCATGTATTATTTAGGCGTACATTTATTATATTTTATGATATTTGTTGTTAAATTCTCACATTATCTACTAAATTATAGATATTTCATCATATATATATATTTGTTTTATATTATGTAATATGGGAGATCATGGGGTTCCTATTTTTTTCTACAGGTTGTTAGTGCATCTACTATAAATCATGTTCACACCAAATTTTTGGTAGAATTGTGCATTGACATCCCATAATTTTTTAGAGGGAATATAATCCCCAAAAACAATTTTAGTCTCTATAAACACACCACATGACTCTTATATATAGAGATGAGTGCCTAATTCCATAAGGTATCTTAACTTGGGTACTTCTCAGGTATCCCTGGCTGGGATGTTATAGTTTCCTCTACCTCCACCCATTCAAACACATAATGAAGACATAAAATAAAGTATAAATTTATAAAAGAGTACTAGAAAGGTAACCTGGCGTATATTTCAAACACATTGAAAACATTGACTAAAATAATAGGGTCTTGTGGCATCTCATTCAGTTGGAATGTATTTACAGTCCTATGGAATCAGTCACACCTCTAAACAAATGTCATAGCATCTTGATGTAGTGTAGTAAAAAATAATCCACTCCAACATATCTTTGTCATGATATGATCAATAACATGGTCTTCTCTATGCAATATGGAAATAAATTCCAAGGAACATGACACTTCATTTTCTGGTACACATCATTACATCAAACCATCCCTTCATTGTTTTAAAAAATGGCTCATCCAAGATACACTGTTCTTGTTTGACTAAAAGCCTATTAATTTTATTGTAGGAAACATGAGTATATAATTTAATAATAGAAATATAAATTTCTATATATAGATTTTATGATCTACAGACCACATAAATATAAAAAATTTGTCACTTGGTAACTCATATTGAATAACCATCTCACATTATTCCTCTATATTTGTGAGTTTCAGCCTTTATAAATTTTTAGTGACAATATTATTAGAACCCTCTTGTCCATGATGATTTTGTTGAATAATTACAACAATATGAATCACCACATCCACATATGATTGGAATATTTTTTTATTAACAAGTATATCAGATTTTCAATTTTTGTATAATCAATATTATTAGATATGAAAAGATATGACCTAAATTTTTAGAGCATAAATAAGACTATATGAAACTCCTTCTCAGTGGTTGTGTAGATGATCTGATCATCATTTAGAGTATGAATAAAATAATAGTTTCTTTTAATTATTTGATCATACCATAATTCAACAAATAAATTTATTGGGAAATAAAATTCATCATATATCAAGTCAAAATGTTACTACCAATATAGATATGTAATTGTAACACCCCGAGATTTTACGAAAAATATTCTTTTTAATTTCATTAATTTCTTGTGTTGTACGCAACACCAAAAGGATCTTTCACAACACACATCCTGGACTTGCCTTGCATTACACGCAATCGCGGCCTTCCTCGATAGCTTGCATCGTATGCAATACCGAGTTTCACTAAACAATGATATGCTATTAAAATATTATTAAAACTAGCCATTATGAATAGTAATAACCACTTTTTTGAAATTTTATAAATTTTATTTTTCAAAATGGACTTCATTTTTGGATTCAGAATATCGAAATTAGCTTAGGGTGAAATTTTGGTACTTTTCGGATAACTGTCATATTCTAATGAATAGTGAAAATTAATAAATTTTAACTAATAACAACTTTTCAATTGAAATAATTAATAGTTATAATATATTAATTTGAGTGGTTTTAACATATATTTAGAATATATTATTACCATTTAATAAAATATTGGTCATTGGATGTAATTTCACATTTAAACCAGACATAAACAAGTGTCAATCTTTTGATAGTTATTATCACTTAAAAACACGCTATTTGTTTTGAAGACGAGAATTAATTTTTAAATTAATTAATGAAACTGATATGTTTTGAATTTGGTAAAATAGACATCATTTTTTAATTCATAATATCAAATATATCTTAGGCCTAATTTTTGGTATTTTTCTGGAAACTTTCTTTTTTTTGATGAATAGTGAAACCACTAAGTGGTAGTTAAGAAACTGAATTTTTCATAAAACATAATTTTACCGCTTTTGTGAGTGGAATTTCCAAAATCCAAGAGACACGGTTAATATCAAGGACTAAAATGTGGTTCAATGAGATGGAAATATTTTTTGGTGAAAAGTACCTTTTTATTTTTATTTACAACGGTTAAAAGTAAATAGGATAATTAAGGGTAAAAATGATATTATTATTACCCTAACACATGTCCTAATTCTAATGGATAATTTTAATTCGACCAAAAACATCCTTAGGAAAAAAATATGACCATTTAGGCCCACTTGGATTAGATTAGGATATTTAATATTAATTTAGTTTAAGAAGGGTTAAAATAGTTAAAATCAACGTTTAATAAGTAAATCATTTTTAATATAAGGTTATAAATAAGATATATTCGACAATAAATATTCATTAGAAATCTAAAAATATTTCCTACATAATGGTATTTTATTTATAATTTTTTGACATTACATAATTTAATTTATTTATGACACAAAGATGATGCAGAAATTATCTTATTAATGAAATATTGACATAATTGATGTTATAAATACCCAAATAAATGTAATTTGAGACTTTTTATGAATTAAACTAATTTTCTCGGTTAATATGACATGTTAGAATTTATTTAATTAACTTTTTTTGAACTAATCATTCTGTTATGATTTTCACAAAAATCAATTACTAAATAGTGTCAAAATTGACCTAAAATATTTTTTAAAATAAATATTATATTATTAATTTTTATTTTATTCCTAAAAATATAAGAATCGTCCAAATTACTTATATAAGGTTATATATATTAAAAATGAACAACTTGGGGTTTGTTTGGCTTGTTATAGTAAGTTTATTAACCTTATAGGGTAAGAACACAAGAAGACACGGTAAAAGTAAAATTATTTAACTTAAAGTTAAATATAAATGATAAGGTTAAAATAGGAACCTAAACTTTTCCAACTTCTATTGGATGAGAGTATTTCGACCCAACCTCTTGTTAGCTTTGAAATAAATCAATTTGGATCTATTTAGAACTAAATATGGGTTTATAATAAAATAATATTTTTAGTTTTTCCAAAGGTGCCCTCCTCTCTCTCTTCCTCACACCACTTTGAGCCTTCAAGCTCGGCCAAACCCTTCCAAATTCTCTTTCCACTTCCCTAGAATCATCCTAGAGGTCCTGGACTTCTTAAAAGACCAATTTTAGTTCCCTAAAAGGAGGTCTCAAAGAGATTTTTCAAAGAAGAGGTAATGTCCGTTACCGATTCTTTCAACTTTATTTCTTCTTCCACATCTTCTTCTTAGTTTGTTTCATTATGAAGTAATAACACCAGTATCACTCATATACTGATATGTTATTATAAGTATGAAACAACCCTATTTCACCATCTATCTATCCTACGGAAAACGAAATCACCGGGCGTGCGTATGTACGGAATACCGTCTCCACGCTGTGGTGTAATATATTTTCCACCACCACCTTACTTGGATGGTTATAATGGTGTTCATAATAACTATATTTGATTATTTTAAAGTGATATTGATTCTGAAATAGTATAAATACACTCCAATACAATTCCACGATCATGAGAATGATTTCATCGCTCGTGCGTACGTATGGACTACCGTCTCCACGATGCGAAGAGATTCATTCTCCACGTTAACCATTCATGAATGATTATAAAGTATATATAACAAGTAATCATGTAACATATTGGATTTATGTGTGTATATATGTATTTCATCTACTTAATTCCATTCAACTCAATAAGGAAACAAAAACAGTGTTCATGCGTACGTACGGCCTACCGTCTCAATGAACGGTGAATTTCTTTCCATTTGCTGATCTATTATATATATGTATATTCTAAAGATATATTATATATAAATCGTGTTTTATATTCTATAATTAAGTAATCATGATCTAAGTAATCATATGAATTATTACAATTCAAAACACGGACGACAAATGAAACTATTTTACCCAAAACGCTCTTTAACATGGAATTTACAAAAGAACGTGTAATATAAAGTCATAAGTGAACCACATATAATATCATAACAATGAGTACGATTCTGTAATAAGTCAATGACATTATTTAAATCATTATACAGGAGGTTCGGATATGTACGAATCATATCAGACCTAATGTAAGAGATAACTTTTCCAATCTCGTTCTTATCCGAGATTATTTATTCGTAAGTATTTACTATGGTTATTGCTCTCATCCATGTCCATGTTTCCTAAAAATGGTTTCATGTATTTTTGAAGTCCTTTTTACCAATTTTTGACTTTTAATACATGGTATGTATGGAATATTTCTTTTATGATGTACTTTTTGACTTTTCCATCAAAAGTACGAGAAGAATGTTTTTTTAACTTATAGGGCACGAATGAATTTTTACAGATTTATAAAGCCATATTTTCACGAAGCTTCCTCAAAAAGATTTCATGACTATTTTCAACAAAATCCGTTTCTTTTAAAATTGCATGACGTTTTGTGAAACAAAATTGATTTTGAAGAAGAAAGGATATTTTATTCAAGAATTCCTTTCAAGTGTTTTATCAAATTAATTTTACATCTAAGATGACATTATTTCATATGTGTATATTTCAAGTATAATGTCTCTATGATTTACATGGTTTCACTTTTCTTATGATGAAATATCCATTTCTTATATATAGATTATGTGACGATGCGATGATGTTTATGAAACCCATTTTATTCATTGAGTTGTTATGAATGATGTATGTTTATTTTGTGGCACAAGTAATAATGATTTCATTATGAGATGGGTCGGACCTATATCTCCCTCCAATGCATTGTGTAAAGATTTATATCTCATGAGATAGACATGGCTGGAACGGCAAGTTAAACCGGTTCAGTAATACAGGACTAGAACGAGGAGTGAACTCGATTCAGAAAGGGACATTGTCTACTAAGATGGTCTTGGAAGAAATGCCTTGGCTACTATGGAAATCATATCATGTTCTTAATGGTTTACACAATTACATGTTTTATTCCCATTCTATTTTATCATGATTGATGTTCCCTTATGATATATGCCTTACGTACTTCCAAGATTAATGTATTTTCTCAAGATTTTGATGTTTAGATTTTATGTTCAAGTTTTTGCATTCAAATGTTTATGGATTGTTTTATGTTCCATATGTTTACCCTTACGGGGCATTTGAGCTCTCCCCTTTTATGTTTTATTTTCCCCAGGATATAAAGAAATGTTTTAGGTATGAAAAAAGGGGAAGATATTTATTGGGAGATGTTGAAGATCTTTCACCACGATTAGAAGATTTTATTCTGAGTTTCCAAAGACACTAAAATATTACGATCCCTGTGTGTCTGTTTTTGTTATGTATTAAGTATTTCGAAAAAGTATTGTATGTTCCACGTACGTCATGCTTTGGGTCTCTACTGTAATGATCAGGGTTTCTAATAGTTTCATCTTCATATTAGTAAATCATACTCAAAAAGCGTGGTCAAATTTCAATGGTACATTCATACCCAAAATTTTTGTAATAGGATCAGAAATCTCAGAGAAATTATTTAAAAGATGGTTGTAGAATATCACTAGTAAAAGAAACAATTTTACCCTTATGACTGTGGTAGAATTAGGATGGTCCTTTATAAAATTTATCATATTTGGATCAACCTCTATTCCTTGCTCTCTAATCAGGTGCCTGAGGAAATTTCATCCTATTAAGAGAATATAAAAGTTCTCCTAGTTTATTTATATATATTATTGTTCACATACCTTAAACACAAAAACTAACTTACTCAAGAAAACGTTAACATTTTACTCTTATATTAAAAAAGCACCCATAGTGATATCTAAAAACTCATTTTCTATTTCAAGAAAACAATTCATCGTACTCCATTAAAAATTGGATTGTGTGTTATATATCTCAATGGATATACTATTATATTACAAGGTACTATATGGATAATTAAATATAATATTTGAGTGGTCATCCTAGTCTATGGGTATTTTCTTATAAATGGAATATCTATTAAATAGTAAATAAAAACAATATTTGGAAAACCTTTAAAACATTTAAACAATAAATGGTAAGAGAAGGTTATCTTTATGAGTGACTGTGTTTAGTTTCATACAGTCAACACATTTCTCATTGTGGTTCTTAATATAATTATCTTATAATCATTTTTTTCACTACTATCATGAAAAATTTCTTAGAACAAACCTGAAGAGACCACACCCATTGACTATATAAAATTGATAAAATAATCACATCATCATCAAATTTTAGCACCTTTATCTTTATGACTTATTTTATTTAAAGATTAAGTCTGTTTTGAGGTTGGAATCTCTGCATTGTCCAATATTTAAGAAATATTTTTTATGTAAAAATTATTCATCTTATTTTTTTGAGATATCCAATTTCCCAAAAAATGAAATGATTTATTAATATCAAAATATAAATAAATTTTACCAGCTTTTCCTTTATAATTATTAAATTTACGATTACTAGTAATGTTTATGTTGACCTAAAAAATGAGTACATTAGTCAACTTGGTTGTGTCTTCAATTTTAGGATTGGTGGACTAAAAATTAAGGGTATAAATCAGTGTAGGATTTCCTTTTCAATATTACTATTCATAGTACATATTCCAAACATTTATTTTCATTGTATTTATCTTGAGGATACTATACATTATTATCTAAAATCTCATCGATAAGATCCATCATCTTTTCCTAATATTCTTATAGTAGTTTCTATAAATAAATATCTTCAAATAATTCTCCTTCCTTAGTTGAAAATATATATGGGTATTGAACCCACTCTTCCTCTTGATTTTCTAACTTTACTATAAGAAACACCATTTTCTTATCACTAACTCTAAAAATGATTCAACCTTGGTTGAGATCAATCAATGCTTTCTTGATTGTGAGAAATGGTGTCCCTTAGATAACATGTATTCCCCCTTCTTCTTTTATATCAAGAATAAACTGTAATCTAATAAAATAATTTTTCCAACATTAAAAACGATATCTTCCGTAATACTGTTGAGGTACTCCACATTTATGTCTATAGGTTATAAGAATTCTTTTTACACATTCTTGGTCAATGTTATTACTTAGTTTGAGCATGATTTATTTTTGAGGAAACTCTTGAGGTTTCTCGGTGTTGAGGATTAAAAACATGTATTTTTTATAAGAAATAATCTAGGTGAAATATTTAGGAACACAATTAGTAGTGAAAGTGTTTAACTACGTTCAATGGAACTATTAGGGTCTAGATGCATATTTTATATTTTAGGAAAGTTTTTTTAAACTGTCTGACTCTATGAAATTGTGTTTCTCCCTTTGGGATTATCTAGAGGTTTTATATGATTTGAGAATTGTTTTACTAAACCATGAAACTCTCCCTATATAACAATTTGCCTTTTTTAAAGGGGATATAGGCACACATGTTCAGAACTAGGTTTGTTAAACCAAAAAGTCTAACCATTTTCCCTCATTTGATCCATTAAAAATATATTATTTACACCCTTTTTTCATTGATATTATATATATATATACACACCACCTAATACCCATTTGGAATATACTAAACTATCAATGGTTCTCTATAGGCATATCCCCTAGGATTCTTGACATTTTCCATTTATTCTAGATAGTGCTCTTCATGTCATGCCTCATTTTACATATGGATCTATATCCTCTATATAGGAACTTGATTGATCTATTTTACCCTTCTCTCATAGGAAACCAATAAGGATTTGGTTTCCAGATATAAGTGATTTCATAGAGTGTAAATGTTTTTTCTTATGGATCTTGGACAATGAGAACCTGATCTACTAATCCCCAATCTCCGTTCACATGGGAGACTAGTTTCCTTGAATTATTTAGGTAGGATATTCTATAAAAATGTCGTAAATATTTAATTTAATTATGCTATTGTGAAATAATTCAGTTTTATTTATAAAATTCATTAATCGGATATCAAAGTTTCTATTTTAAGGATACAAATGTTTTTAAAAGGTGTTTCCATTGAAAACACATATGTGCACACAATGTGTTCGATTAAATAACTTATTATTTGTTTTAATTCTAAAATTTGATTTCAATCATGGGATCCATGCCGATTTTCTTTGAAAACATTTTATAAATTATGATCATTATTTTCAAATTGTTTTTAGAAATCATATAACATTGGGAACCTTTGGTGTGTTAGGGAATGAGCGTTTCATTATTGTGTGTGTTTCCACCACTAAAGGATTATTAATTTATATTTAGATAGCATGTAAGGACTCAATAGAAATTTTATTCACATTATTCTATGATTTTTGTTCCTATATATGTTATTTTGTGTATTCACAGAGGAAAGATACAAATATTTTACATTTTCATTTATACATTGTTTACTACAGGATGATACTTTTCATTCTCAACTTATCAATTTTTTATCTTATGGAGTTGACATATATGGTTTTGATTATGATTTCAAGATATAATTTATGTAATCAGCATGTTCCTATATTAAGTGGATAGAAATGGATTTATATAAAAAATTATGTTTTTGAAAATGTTTCATTCTTAAAAATGATTTAGAAATTGGATTTTTTTAAAGCTAGAGTGAACATTTTAATGATGTTAGAATTTTTTTATATTAATTAATGAAATCCTATCACACTTTATGATCAGGTATTAATTTCTCCCATTAGGTTTTTATAGATTCAGAACTTCATGACTAATGTAATGGAAAGGGAGCTACATAGTTTGTCGACTTCACATTGTTTTTGTAACCTTTTTAGTTTGATATATTTTTGGTGATGAATGGTCACCTGGAGACTTGGTCAGGTATTTTATTTTACTATATTCAAGATTAGCCTTATTCAATCAGTTTTTATCATTCATGGATACTACCCTTTCTTCAACATTGTGTTATTATAGTTGATTTATTATTGGTTGATCATGATACTTGATAGTTATTTTGTTTATCTTCTCCATGTTTTGTGCCTTCTTGGGTGATGTGTCTTATCGACATGGGTTAGTTAATTAAAAAATGTCATCACATCCATTACATAGCTAGAGTTTGAAAAAAATTCATAGACTTGGTTTATTTTTTTAGTCAAAAAGAGTTTGTATTGTTAGGATTTGTGTAGTAAGTTTTTGAGGGTGCCTGTCTAACTCACATATACGTATGAAATTGTGTGACCATGTGCAGTTAGAAATTTTTTCCAAGCTATAAACATGGTTTTTTACGTTATTTAAATTAACTAGGTTTTATGTTTTTTAGATGAACCTATTAATTAATTAAATTTTATATCTCATGTATAGAATCCTTGATGACTTTAAATTATTATCATTTAAAGCCTTCGATGTTGTTTATAGTAGTTTCTCTTTGATTTTATAACTTATGTTAAGATAATTAGTTGTTGTCTTATATATTCATCATATAATGCCTCCTAGAATATGTCTTCCAAATTATGGTGAGTATGTTGTGAGATATGTTCTGTAGGTTAATACTCTAATAAAAAAATCTTTTGTGGAAGCTATTATCTTCACTATTCAATCTCTGGGAAAAGTGGGTATTGGAATTTAATGATGAATGGTGGATAAAGGCTTAGAATTTAATAAAAATAATCTATCCATATGCAATGGTAAAAAAGGACCCCTAGATTCCATAGAGTGTCTTGAGAAAATAAAATAAATATTTCATATTATAAAACTCCATATGGAACTAAGTTGTGTTTCACTATGTAGATGCATGGATAACGGTGGAGAAATTGTGCCACTCTTTCATGAATGATTTTTTACATGAGCATCATACATATAATTTTTTATATATAATATTTAACAATTAGTATTATCAAAAAACATTATGAGTGGAAGTGACCTAGAAATTTATGATAATAGAGAAAGGGTAGAATTTAGTTTTGTTCCATTTCACCCATTTCACAGAGTTGGTACACTTATCACAACACTTTTAAAAAATAATTACCTAAATTATAAAATGTTGGGGATGGTTCTAAATGATGATATTGAATCAATGCACATTTTATTATAATTTCCATCCTTTTAGGCGGTAGTCAATAATATATATATAGTAGAGGAGTAGATATATGGGAAATCATTTTAACAAGTTTTAAATGTAGAAATTATTAGTCATGGTATATCTTATTTTCAGAGAAAGAAACACAATGGTCCTCAATTCTCTTTATTCCCAATTTTCTAAAATTCTTCAGTGTAAAATTTATTAGTTTACTATTAATGTCAGAGGACTAGTTATACTAAGCCTAACTGTACAGATATACCCTTGAATTTTCATTATTATGGATATCCTAGTCTTTAGAAAATCTTTTTAAGGATTTCCCACAGTATTAACGATATATCCACTCTTTGTAAGTGTTTTTAGGTTCATTTTAATTCATCCATGTTTGGGGGGTCTTATCACCATGCTAAGGTATATTTTTATGTGGCTAAAAATAATTGGAAATATCTGATAGTGGATGAATTTACATAGTGGATTATGCACTAGAGGAAACCAATTCATGGTCAACTACTGTTAGAAGAACAATATTAATTTAATCCTATATAGTACAAGATTTATTTTATATAGGTTTAACTCATTATTTTTTGTCATCTATGTTAATAGATGTTTTTTTATTATGAGCTTATAGAATTATTTATGGATCTTTCCACAACATTGAGAATTAGGTCCATCTATGGTTTTAAATGTGTCATGTGTTGAATTAAGATGTCCCACAATGATGAAGTATAGGATTTATTTATTCATGATCTTGATATCTTCGAACATATAATTATAATCGGTTCGGTTATCATTACTATGTCCCAGATCGAATTTTATTATTTTTGAGTTTAGTTTCTATCTCCCGATGTAGTCTCTCATGTATTTTAGGGTGAGTGGGATTATACATGTTTTATAGATGGATATGAAATTCTATATTCTAGATTGATCTCATGTCATATTTCAACGATGTTCATTGATGCTATTGTTTAGAATTTGAGCATCCCACTCCCTGTAATAGTGAGTGGGTACCCGAGGTTCTATCTTGATATTTTTTCTAGGTTACCACCTTAGGGAGATGTCGAGTTCATGACTGAGTCGATTTCAATAACAGTGCCCATTTTTTTCATCATATAGCATGGAACCTGTTTAGTTAATTAAGATTAATGTTCCCCTAGTGTATCAGGAGGAAAAATTATTAATTCACCCAATCTTGTTAACTTTTATTCACATGTAATATTCGTAAAACATTAGATGTATGCCTCAAAATTTCTATTGACTATTGAAAGATGAATCAGGTGAACATTAATAAAAATTATCACCTACTATGAATTGATGATCTCTTTTATTAACATAGAGGGGCTTGTTGGATTTCTAAGATTGACCTTCAGTCTGGGTAAAACTATTTGAGAGTATAAGAAGTTGATATACCTAAGAAAGTGTTTATAATCTTATATGAAATTTTTATTTCCTTGTTATTCCATTCAGTCATTACAGTGTTCCTAAAATATTTATGGGATGGATTAAATTAATTTTCCTTAGTTATTGGACTATTTCATAGTCTTCTTTGAGGATGATAATTTGGTTAACTCAAAGTCAAAATAAGAGCATAAGGATCATTTGGATATCATCTTTATAATCATGAATAAACATGTATTGAATGGAAATAGTTCCAAGTGGTAATTTTGGATCTTAAAATGAATTTTTTAGGGAATGATATACATGAAAGGTGAATCTTATTAGATTCTAAAAATATTCAAGTGCTATTGTCATGGAGGAGTCCTAGAAATGTGTTTGAGATTTATATCTTCATTTGAATGGCCAGTTATGACATATAGGTTTTTTCAATATTTTAGCAGATATTCATATCTAATGATAAATTTGACTCATATGGTTGTTATATTTGAATTAAATAATATATTTAAGAGATATTTGGAATATGAATACAAGATTTTATCTTCATTTCATGTTTTGATTCTTATGAAAATAATTTTTTATGATATTTAAAATGGTGACTTAGGTATGGGATAGTGGTGCATCTCAATATAGAAAAATAACATTATGGAATATGTCTCTAACTTATTATTCCCTTATAATAATAACTAAGCTATCCATGAACTTGAGTTGAACTCAATTATGTACACTCTCAATATGACACTACTTCTTATATGAATTGTTTAAACAATTTTTTAAAATTATGACCATGAACTATATTTTTAGTCAAATGGATATAAACATAAAATAAAGATATTATGATTGGTATATTAAGACTTTTGATTTTGATAATTATTATAATCCTATAGAAGGTAATGTGTTCACCGATTCATTGATTTGACAATTACTGACTCAAGACGAAACAGAATAAGTGGAGGAGTGGGAACTAATGAGTTTTTTCACTAAAATGATCTTAGGAGTGGATGAGGTAGGATTTATGGTGTTATTAGACTTGAAGAAGGTTGATATTACATTTTATGTGTGGTTTTATCCTAACAAGGTGTTGAACACTTATTTATAGTGTTTTAGTAAAATATTAAATGGTGGGTTGACATCAGCTGATTGGTCTTGGTCTCATATTGGAGTGTTGTATTTATGAAGTCGGTTGGTGTTTCTTATATATAAGAAGAAGAATATATTCAATAGTGGGAACTAGTCTTTCTATCCCACACACAAAAGGGCTATAAACATGTATCATTATCCATGACATTGGTATTGTTGGTTAAGAATGAAGTAGTCAGTTGTAGATTTCAAGTCATATTTCCTTAATTGTTGAAGAGTTAATGTGGATTACTAGAGACCTGTTTGGTTGTTGGAATCTTTGACCCTTCTGATATGGAACATGATAGTGGTATCTTTGAAATTAGTCATTGGATTATAATGGAATTATAGTGGAAAAAATTTAATTTTGGTGATCATTGAATAGATTAAAATATTAGCTCATTTACTTCCTATTAAAGAGGTATTGAAGGTTTACTAGATCATGAAATTTTATGTCTATGAGTTTATAAATCTTGATAAAGTTCCCCATTAAATTGTTTATGATATTGAACTATAGTTTTCAACCATGATTTGTAAATATTTTCAAGAGGTGATGGGTTCTAGTTGAAATTAATAATGACATATCATCAATAGACAGATTGACAGACTGAGCGATCTATCCAGACTCTTGAAGATATTCTTTGGTCACAAGTGATTTATTTTTTTGGTTGTTGTGAAAAGCATCTACCTTTAGTTTAGTTTTACTATAATAATTATTGTTAGGAATTGATAAATATGAAACCCTTTTTGGAATTTTATGGGAATCAATGCAGTTCTAACTTATGTAGGGAAGAGTTTGGAGAGTGGTACATGGTTGGACATATCCTTTTTTGGGAGATGAAAAATATGATACAGTTGATCCATAGGAGGTTAGGGAATTATTAGAACCATCATAAATTCTATAAGGGCCATCAATAAATCTTAATATAGTTTTAGATTTATGATCAATTTGTTATCAATGTTTAACCATGCCACAGACACTTTCAGTTGGGTGTGATGATTAAGTTATCATTGAGGATTATAAAAACCAATCAGTTCATTGAATGTCTGGGAAAGGTGGAATATCCTTTGTACTTGTCATCTCACATCATGTCAATTCCTGATTTGTTTTAGGTAACCAAATTGATGCGGTATCGACCAAAACCTCCCCATTTGTTATTTTAAGAGGATATTTATAACACCTTGACCCCAGTTTCCCGATGTTGGTGAATTATTTTATTACATCAGAATGATTTCATGAAAGTGGTATCTTAAAGAACTGGGTATTTTAGTAGTTTTGTAAAACCAAATGTGTATATATGTTGCGCTTTACCACATGAAATGAAATATAGTACATAATATCCTTTTGTAATGGCCATAACTCCTGGATTATCCCAACAAGTCATTCATAATAAATTTTTTGCATCAGGGGGGGAATATAAAAAATAATAAAAGGGTGACCTCAAATGTTTAGTAAGGGTAAACAATACAACAAATTTAATCATAAACATAATCACTAGGCATGATGAATAACTAAAAATAAGATCCTTTAAAAATAAACTTGAGCATAATATAGAAGGAATAAAAATAGAATAAAGAATTCCATAAAACATAAACATGGATTATCTACTAGTAGAATACTCATATGGACTATAAATTTTTAGTTTCATAATGAGGGAATTCGTAATTATAGACTTCAATATCATTTATTCAAGGCCTCAGGACAACTCCATAAATAAATGGGTAAAACCCCAAACTAGTTTGTCTCATGAGACCCACCGATGAATCAAGGGGATATAGTCAGACCTACCCATTACTTACTAAGTACAGTACATTCTTCATATTAAAAGGGTGAAACATAGAAAACAAAAACATTCTTATTGAAAAACTAATATATGAAATGTGAATACTTTAACTTTACCACATGAATGGTATCAAATGAGAACATTCACAGTCAAAATGATCATCAACCCTTAAAAAAATATTGTAGATGATATTATAATGGATATACCTCACTGCATTACAAGATTTAACAAATGATGTTGATATAGATGATGACAATTTTAAATTATTCCATTGAAAAGTTCATGAGGAAATATTCTTTTAGCATTCTGAAGTGTCTCATACCACTTTGAAACATTCAAATTATAATCTTAAAGAATATTATGAGAATAAGGAAAATATTTAAATTATATATAAAATTTAATTCAATACACCACATTCAAGTAATAAGTGGTGAATAGGTAATATATTTCATACAATTTAAAGTGAGATGAGAAAAATACATTTTTAACTTTGGAAAGAAGAGTTATTCTGGAAAATAACTTGCATTTTTCGTAAAACAATATTATAAATATTTATATCACCAATGGAATAGGTAAGGACACTAAAATTATATTTATGGCATAAATTATATCCCACTGAAGTGAAATCATATAAAAATAGATTATAAGAAAAATTATAAATAAAACATTTTAGTGTGGTTTAAGGGAAATATAAAAAATATTTTTAAGAAGAAAGGGATGTTTGATTTTATAAAACCAGAAATGAATACATATATTTTTTAATGTTAAAATGAGGGATTTTAAAAATATAATTTTGTCTTAAAATATATTATATTGTACATATGAAAATGGGTAAGAATTCAAGAAGTTCCCTTGAATTGGGCTTCATTATTTGGAAGTATTGAGAAGGGAACCAAATTAAAATATAAACTTCCAATAAATAAATATTAAATGATCTGAATATATGAATTTAGATTATATAAATAGAATATATACTAATTAATGAAATATAAATAAACATTACATTGGGGTATAGATAGTGAAATAAAAACTTGATGGAAAAAATGAAGGTATGGGTGGAATCACTAAATAATTTGTAATCAATCATATCCTATGAAAAAAATTAATAATAATAAAATAATAAATTGAATACCTTTAAAAATAAAAATATTCATGAAATATTAAATCCATGGGATTTATACATACACTGTACACAAGAAGTAGTGCAGAAAAAGGAATATCTCAAAAAATGAAAGTGAGATGAGAAAACTCTTACTACTTTCTAATCAATTTAATAGTATTTCCAAAAATTAACAATCATCCAACTAATAATTTAATACCATGAAGATAAAGAGACTCGTGATATTATATATCGAATTTCTGTATACATACACCACATACAATAAATAAGTAGTGAATAATGGGAATCTCATAAAAATAAAAATGAGACAAGAAACCCCTTACCTTATATACAAATGTGTTCTGTAGTTGACCTTAATATCCTAGATAATAAAAGTAAATCCATTAATTAATTAATTATGAACATTATATACATGTATTTTATTTAGTATAATTTTATTATGTTCATTTATATCCTTTTATATGAGTCATAAGATACAAATGTATTTTTCATGAGCATTTGTTTCCTTGGTTTTCATGATGGACATACTTGTATACGAGTATAGAGGTTCATGTGAAATGGATATAATTATCCATAGTTGAATTTATATATTAAAAATGAACATCTAAATGTGTAAATTTATATATATATATATGTAAATTTTTTTTACATTTTTTGGGGATGAATCATTAGATACGTCATTTAGTTATAATCGTTTATATTATTACGGTGGTTCTCGATCATAACGAACTCATTTGGTTTTATAATTTATTATTTTGTAAATATCTTAAAACCGGAAAATAAAAAGGATTAAATTATACATTTTAAAATCCATATCAACCATTAAAATAGTTTCATGACTATATTTGAAGAATAATTTAATGAATGAATCTTCGTTTTCCACAAAGGTTGTAAATTTTCACCTTATGGATGATGATTTTGTTTATAAAATAAAATAGGGAGAGTAAGAAGATTGATAATGGTTATTAAATTAACATAAAATAATTTCATTATACAGATGATACTGGAGTGATCATAATAAATTGGATAGATAAGGTTAAGAGAGAATAATAAAATGAGGTAAATTGAAATGAAAATAAATGAAAAATGAAGGGGATTTACCTCTTGAAATATCATAATTGACAACCTACTTAAGGGAAAGGGTTTTGGTCTTTTTGAAAGACTAAGGGATCATGGATATGGGGAGGTAATAGGTAAGTGTATTTAGGTAGAACATTGATAATATTCAAGGATTATATTTTTCAACAGAAGAGGGAGTGAGAGGTGGTTTTATAGTGGAGGAGGGGAGGCTTTCCCACTATTTTAATCATTATTTTGTTATTTACACTCATGAATATGAATATTGTTGATTATTTTGACTAAAAATAGTAATAAGTGCATGTGAGTTCTAAATTATAAAAATTTAAATCATCCGTGACTCACTAATGATTTAGAAATTCATTTATTTATCATATTTCATAAATTATTGAATCTCACTATTCACCAAAAATTCATGTATTTCAAGAAAATCCCAAAAATTCACTGTAACCATTTTCTGATGTGTATAATAAAAAAATGGAATCAATTTTATAAAAATGATTTTCCAAATTTGTCAAATATATTTTTTCAATAAAATAATTATTTACAAGAAAAATATAGATTTTAAATTTTAAATTGATTTTACAATACTTTGAAAAATTAACCAAGGTCTCAAAAAACTCTCCAAAAATAATAATAATAAAATATTTATTTTGGAATACATTTTATGAAAATTATTATTTGTTAAATAAACTTATTAATTTAAAATTGTAATAAAATTTTTATTACTCACAAAAATACTAACATTTAATTATTAATTTTTAAAACATTCACTCTCATTTACAAGGTGCCTAAATTTTATATATACATTCACGAGTTATGTTACTATTCATAAGGGTCAAATTAATATTCATAAGGTTAAAATTACGATTCATAAGAGTATATTACTATTCAATAGGGTCAAGTTACTGTTCATAAAAATTAAGTTGATCCTATTAGACTCCAAATAACATAATGATCACCATGGTGTTTTTTTGTTTTTCAAAATTCAAATCAAAGAAGTGGAAAAATTATGTTTCATAGATAGGTTAAAACTATATTGTGTAAATGAATATAATAACCATTTTATTTTTTTATAGAGACTCAATGTTGTGTGCATTATAGACTATATTTATTTTAAAAATATTTGGGAACTATATTCTTACCTCTTTCAATCAATTGCATCCTTTAAATTTGAAATTGAACTTCGAAAGTTAAAGGACTATACATGAAAATTATATTTTTTAGAAACCCACATAGAAAATAGGATAATAAAATATCCTCTTAATATGTGGGAGTGTAAAATGCATTGGTTAATACAAAAATACGCATTAAAATAGGGTAAAATAAGTGTGACGTTAAAATATGTAAATGGAAGAACAATCTAACAATCATGTTCTAATGAAGAGTATTAGAGATCATGGTAATTAGAATTTTATCTATCAGAAAATATTTTAATTCTGTGATTGGTTAAAATAGAATTGATTTGTGATAAATAAAACTACATGGATAATGTTTTTGTTACAAAATAATTATCCTTGAATTGAGGGATTACATTACTATCAAGATAAGAACATAAGAAATTAAACATACTTGATTACATTCTATGTCATAAGAATAATATCATACATTGGTTTTTATTCAATCCATTTTCACTTCATTCCATATATTAGGTAATGAACTCTGAATATGACTTTTTCAAGGTTGAAGAATTTTAAATAATATCTATACGTCGTAGATCCCATAAACGTATAATTATATATTCATCATGTCTTTATACATCAACCGAATCCAAAATGGTACATATAAGATAATATAATTCCACAGAAATAATAAAAATTTATTTGATGAAAAGAAACATTAATCTCCAAAAAATTCAAATGTAAAGCTGATGGTTCAACACATATCATTTTTCAAATCATTATTCAAAAAAAAAGACATTATAGACTCTGACCGCAAAATGAGAACGATTTGTTGATATTGTCTTAAAAATGACATCGAAAACTCTGAATCTATTATACCAAATATTCGATTTACTATATCACATGATCTCCAACATATTCTATCCATTTCCATAAATTACATGGATCTCTATATATCCACAACAAAATCATATTCTACTAGAAAATAAAATTCAACAGTTGTTCCAAAAAATATACTATTTACCAAAGTCTTATAGGATTCCCAAACATGTGAATGTATTCCAAATTAAAAATAATCCCTTAAGAAAAAAATAATTTTCAAATCCCAAAGATATATATTATATAAAATCAAATGTCCCTAAAACAAAAAAAAAACATTTATCCATTATATGTTTTAAATAAAAATCCATGATAACCAGGACTTCATGTAGTCTAGTGGTAGGAGTTGCACCCCTATCACCCTTATTTTGTGGGTCCAAATTCCACGGAATTTTTGCACATGGTGGTTTTTCACCTAGAAAATAGGTTTCCCTTTTTATAAAACCATATAACTTCTAAAATAATTATAATGGACGTCCATGAAATAAGTTCAATCAAAAAACATTATTTTAACTATGATTTTCAATAAAACATATATACAAAAGTATATGATACATTTATTTTCTCATAGGTCCTTCCGTTATCTATGTTTTATTATATAGAATGGTTCATGGACTCGGTTATGGCTGAGGTCCCTTATATTTATGTAAATTAACTAAAATGGATTTTTGGATAAATTTTATTACCTTCCATTGTACTCATCATTTTCAATGATAATTATTTTCTTTATTTCCATCTTTCCCACACATAATGAATTTATCTATTCCTTTGAGACACTTCCCTAGATTTCTCTTTCAAGCATTATTACATGAGGGATGTTGAGCTTTCTTTTCCCTAGGATCTCCACCACTGGATTTCTTAGTAAACTCCATTCTTATCTTCATTGGTGGCTTCGAAAGTAGATTAAGGTGTATGTTGTTAATGATATTTCGAGACAATAGATTTGGAATGTCCATGATATCTTTAACTTCTATCAACATCCCATTTGGTTTATCTTCACCAAAACCTTATCCATCATGTTCAATTTTCAAATGAATCCTTTGGAATCTAGCTATTTATGAAAACAAGAGAGCATAGTTTGAGTAACAATAGTGATAGTGAGAAAAATGTATACTCGTATATAGAATATCATGAAAACTTATTTTAAATCTAAAACACATCACAATTGTCATAGGTTATTCATTATCATTATATATTCAAATCCATAATAATGTTTTGGAATGAAAATGTGATTTAACCAAAGAATACCCTAGGTGTGTCAAACCATGTACGTAGAAAGGCCTATCATTGTGTACTAGGTTACCCTGAGTCATGCTCAAAAAACCATGTCAATGTTATTAATCCGAGGTTCATTTGTGTGAAAACCACATCCACATTTTTTATCCAGGTTGATATGTATTTTCTAGGAAGATCCACAAAATATAAACTATTCCAATATTCAAGGATGCCATTGTATGTTTATCCCTAAAGTCCATATTAGGGTTTTGTTCACTAGTCAACATGTTCTAAATCTAGTTTTCAAAATATTTTAATAAACTTCCTCTGATACCAAATATTACCACTTAAAAAAGTTTCCCAAAGCTGCTGAATTATTTAATTACATTTTCATGATTATAATAAAGTCATATCTCAATGGATTGGGTAGTTTAGTAGTTTTAAAAAACTAGATACATATATATGTTCAACATAAAAACATGAAATTAAATACAATATAACAGAACCTTTAGTAACTCCCATAACTCCTAGATTATCCCTGAAAGTAATTCATAATAATATTATTCACATCCTGAGGATAATATAAACCATAATAAATGGGGTGATTTCAAATTCTTAGTAAGGGAAAAAATACCGTGGAAGTAATGATAAACATTAACACAAGGAATAATGAATAACTAAAAACAGATGGATTTAAAGATAAACATGAGAATAATATTTTTGAAAAAAATTATTGAATAATTCCATAAAACATAACCATGCATATTATATTAGTCGAATAATCACACGGACTATCAATATGTAGTTTCATAATGAGGGAACACCCAATGTTGGACATCATATTCATTTTGTCAATGCCTCATGCCATGAGCATACATAAATGGGTTAAAACCCATACTATTTTTTCTTTGAGACCCAATGATGCATCTACGGGATTCATCGAGACCCACCCATCACGTACTATGTCCAATACAATCCACATATGAAATAGGTTAAATATAAACAACAGAATGATTTGTATTAAGAAAAAATAATTCGAAATGTGAATACTTTAACTATATCCCATGAATGGTATCAAATTAGCATATTCACCATAAAAATGATCATAAAACCTTCAAAAGAATATAGTAGATTCTATCATAAGGTATATACCTAAATTTATTACAATAATCAACAAAGGATACTGACATAGATGAAGATAATTAAAAATGATACTATTGAAAATTTCATGAGGAATTATTTTTTAACCATTCCAAAGTGTCCCATAACACTTTTAAACATTGAAATCATAATCCGATAGACTAGTAGAAGAATAAGGAGACTATTGATATGTTATATCAAAGGAATGTAAATACATCACATATAGGGAATAAGGGGGTAACATGGAATATATCTCATAAAAGTTAATGGGAGAAAAGAAAATCCATTTTTTACTTTAGAAAGAAGTGTTCTCCTAGAATATTATTTTTATTTTTCATATAATCAAAATGTAAATATGTATATCTCTAAATAAGAGTTAATGACCTTGAAATTATATTTTAGGCATAAATTATGTCCCACTGAAGGGAAATCATGTAAAAAGTGTTTCTAAGAAACTATAAAGATAAAGTATTTTAGTGCAGTTTAATGGAAATATTAAAGAGATTTTAAAGTGGAAAGGCTTGTTTTATTTCATAAATAGATAAATATTTCATGAAAAAATAATTGATTTTATAAATATAATTTTCTCTTACAACATATTATATATTTCACTTGAAAAATGTTAAGAATTTGAGAAGTTCCCTTCAATATTACTTTCTTGTCAAGATGAATTAAGAAGAGAACCATTTCAAAACATAAAATTCCCATAAAAAAATTTGAAATGATCTGAATATATGATTTTGGAACAAATAAATGAAATTTATAATATGTAAACAAAAATCACTAAACATTATATTGTGGTATGGAATGTGAAAGTGTAACCTGATAAAAAAATGAATATTCAGGTGGAATCCCTTACACATTTGAAATCAATCCTAATGCATGCCCCAAAATTAATAATAGTAAATTGATACATTGAATACAACTAAAATAAATAGATTCGAGATATGTTACATAAATGGGAAGTATACATACGATATACAAAATAAATAGTGGTGAATATGGAATATCTCAAAAAATAAATGTTATTGGAATGGTCGAACGAATTAATTTTTTATTATTTTTTAAAATGAACCTTTAAAGGTGTGAGATGGGACCCTAACAAGGATCAATGTCTTAAAGACAATAACATGACCTTTTGGTCTTAGAGGGACTAACCTAGACAACACAACTTGGAACTGCTCCTCCCCATCATATGTCATGATATCACCACTCCACCTTCAGAGGGCTGGTTGGCTAACTATACTATGAAAAAATACACATGCCTGGTACTGATGGAAATTACATACCATCTCATTCTTCTAAATCTTTTTAGATCTGCTCTAGGGAAAGATCCTTCCTTGATCCTCACCTAATGCCTTTTCCCTTGTAGTCTGACTGGTACAACTTCATTCATGTGGTTGTAAGGCCTTGGGGCGGCCCTAAGGCATAAAGGCGGCCCAAATGCCTTGGGAAACAACTAGCCCGAAGGCCATTGGTGGCCCGAAATCCTTGCAGGACCCAAGGACCAAATGGGTGGCCCATAGGCCTTGGTGGATGAATTTTTTTGACTTATATAGTACCAAATAATATATGTTATAGTACCTTCTACCGACGATGATATCTTTTATAAAATAAAAGATGGAGAGTAAAGAGATTGATTTTTTTTATTACAATAACATGACCTATTTACTGTATATAGATGATAATGGAGTAATCATAAACAATTGGATAGAAGAGGTTAGGAGAGAATAAAAAAATAAATATAAATTGAAATTAAATTAAATGAAAAAGGGAGTGGATTTACCTCTTGAAATAACCTCCTTGAGATCCTCTTTAAGGGAAAATGTTTTGGTATTTCTTCCAGACCAAGGGCTCATATATGTTTGGAGGTAATATAGAATAGTATTTTGGATGAATGTGTAGAATATCCATTTCTTATAGGTGTTAAGTGAAGATGGAGTGAGGGGTGGATTTTATAGTGTAGTAGAGGAGGTTTTTTAATTATTTAAATCCTTATTTTATTACTTTGGCTCAAGAATATGAATAGTATTGATTATTTTTAATAAAAATATTAATAAGTGAATTTGTGTTCTGTCTAATTTCCATTTACATCATCCATGACTCAAGCATGATGTAGACATTCATTTATTTAGCATATTTCATAAATTATCGAATTTCACAAGTCACCAAAAATTCAAGTATTTCATGAAAATCCAAAATATATATCCTAAAAATTTTTCTATGTTTATAATTCAATAATGGACTCCATTTTATTAGAATAAGTTTTTAAATATTTAAAATTTATTTTTCAAGTAAAATAATTATTTACATGAAAAATACTGTTTTTAAATATTCAATTGATTTTATAATACGTTGAAAAATTAAATATGGTCTCATAAAATATCCTAAAATCATAGAACGAAAACATATTTATTTAAGAATACATTTTATAGAAATTATTTTTATTTTAAATATATTTATTAATTTAAAATTGTAATTCAATATTTATTACTCACAAAAATACCAGCACTGAATTATTAATTTTTAAAACATTTACTCTAATTTATAAGGTTCCAAAATTATATTAATACTTTCCTCGGTGAATTTAATATTCATAAGGATCAAATTACTACCCATAAGGGTAAAATTACTATTTATAAGGGTATATTAGTATTCATAAGGGTAAAGTTACTATTCACTATAAAATTATGTTGATCCTATTAGACTCTAAAAAACATACTGATCATTATAGTGTATGAATGTTTCTATAAATTCAAATCACAGATGTGGAATCATTAGGTTTCATGGTATGGTTATAACTATTTCATGTAAATGATTATAATAAAAAAATTTATATAGACTCATTGTTGTGTGCATTACATGCTATATTTATTTTTAAATTCTTTGGGTGTTACAATATTAATCTTCATCCTGACACCCATGAAGTAGTGTTGTTGGATCAAATTATTGATCATCATGAAAAAGTATTTCACGGTAAAAAAATTCCTCTAGTTTTTATACTATGGATGTGTGGATGAGATAATTATAGTACATGGGATAATGTATTATTGAAGAGGTAGCACTGGACTTCCCTTTTTTTATTTTCATAATCTTGATCACTTTTTAGGGATAGAATGTTATTGTGGTCAGTATAATTATGTTTCCCTCCTCATTATAGGTCTTCTTTAGTCTGATATAATATTATCTTATAGGTCATTATAGAGGTATATAGGAGTCAGTGGATTTAAAATAAGTTTATTTGGATTAAAAAGGATAATAACAATGTTTAGGAGCACTGTTTGAACAAACTGTGTGTCAGCCATATAGTATGGATCTATGATTATCTAAAAGAATTTTCATGGAATGAGATAGGTTTTCAAGATATGCACCTCACCAAGAAAAACATTGGGTGGATGGGTGGTTTTTGAGAGGTATAATTTGGTTTGACCATGATTTTCCAAAAATTAAAACTCTTCCTATGTAACCATGTACATTTTTTAGAAGATAAATATGACACTCATAGTTATATTATGGTTTTTCAAACATTGAAACCTAACTATGTGCCCCAATATGAAGTATTAAAAGTTATAACATACACATCCTCCAATATATGTATTAACATTTAATCACCTTATAATCCCCATATGGCTTATCCAAACCTTTAAAATTTATATAGGGCCATATACCCTAGGATTCATTGTAGTTTTATTTTATATATCGATCACTTCAATGAATCTCATGTTTTTTATCTAGTTTTCTGACCTCTACATAGATCCTCACTTTATGACTTTTTCTGTTATCTCTTAGGAACCATTATGGTCTATAGTTTCTAGATCTGTGGGGTTTAATAGATAATTAATGTTTTTTATTATGCGTATATGATCATGGAAACTCGATATAAATGTTTTAAAAAATTGTGCGTTAATGTGGTTATTTTTATTTTCTTCATGAGTTAGATGTCTCTATAAAAAGGTATAAACTCAAGAATTACTTAAATTTCATAGGAAATACATTGGTTTGATTTAGAAAATTTATTTAATTAATATCAATGTTTCATTGTTAAATGAATTTTATGTTTTTAAATTAGTTTTATATGGAAAATTAATTTTTACACACAACGTGTTTAATGAAATTCTTTATGGTCAGGGGGGCTTGGTTCTAAAATGGTTTTTCAAGGATAGGTGTCATGATTCACCATTCTAAAATCATTTTATAAATTATGATATCAGTTTTCAGTTGGTCTTTGGAAGTCATATCATTTTCGGAACCTTGGGTGTTTTTGGAAATGGGCGTGTCACATTATTTCCTGTTTACACCACTATGGGGTCTTTTGATGATATCAATAGACTATGGTATGACTAAATGTCTTTTGAGTTGATTTTATTCATTTACTAGTGACCTTATATTTTTTTAGTATATTTTACAATAGGATAAGGCCCAATAATGTGTTTTGTAACTTGTTATTAGTTTAACACATGATAGTACATCACATGGTCTCTTTCTCACTTGTATATATTATGGTGTTTTGATTGAAAATTTTGATTATTTATTCATAATATCTTTCATGTACTTATCTTAATCGTAGTTTATGTTAATATGAAATTATTTTTATTAACAATAAATTATATTTTAATGAATATTTTCTTCTATGAAAATCGTTTATAAATGGAATTTCATTTAAATATAGAGTAATTATTTTCATAGTGCTTAACAATGTACAAAATCTTTTGAGAAATCCCGCATGGATTTGTAATCACATACTAAGTTTTAATTTAGGAGTTTTTATATGTGGTTTTATGAAATATATGTAAAGGTAAGGGTGTAATTAAGTTCATCAGCATCACTTTGATGTCTTCACCTTCTTAGTGGCATTTAATAGTGGCGATGAATGGTCATGTGAGGACTCAGTCATGTATTGTATTTTTTTACATTTAGGATTATCATTTTGGATTGGATTCATATGTATCAAGGATGCTAACCATTCTTCCAAATTTTACTATAATATCATATATCATTCAAGTTTATCCTAAAACATTATGGTTGTTTGGTCAATCTCTACCATTTCTTGGTAGTTCTTAGGTAATGTGTCAAGTCGACCTGGGTTAGTTCGTTATAATGACCCGATTGTATTTATCTCCTCTAGTACTAAATTTTTAAGGATATTTAGTGAAATTTTGTTCAAGATTCCACCCTATCACACAAAACTATTATTAGAATTTTGTTTCAAATATATTTTATCTTCTCAATATTTTTTATTTCACGCAACACTGAGTTTAGTACATGTTACATATAATACCGAATTTCAATGATAAATGACATACTATTTTAATATTTTTATTTAACATGATAGTTATCACCTTTCCATTTCAGTGGAAGGGTTAAATATGACTAACAAAATTATAAAAATATATTATTTACAAAATTATAAATAAATATTTATTTTGTTACCAATAAATTAAAAATCTATATAAAATCTTTTTGAAAATAAAATAAATTGTTTTTTAGAAAAACTCTTTTTGTGAACACAAATAAATTTCACCTTAATAAATAAAACAAATCACATTTTTTATTATTTTAATAAAATATATAAAATATATAATGAATATAATTTTTAACATTCATATTATTTTATAGAAAAGAGATAACCAAAAATAAAATATTACCGTTAAATAATATATTTTCTAAAAAGATGTATTGTCGGCTTTTTACACACTTATATTAAAAATAAATGTTTATAATCTTTGAAAATGTTTTTTAAAAATATAAATTTATATTTATAACTCATAATTTTATATTTATTGTATAACTAATATTTTAGATTTTTCTGAGATGAGAAAATTTTATGAATATTAAATTTTTTGGGATATTATTATTAGTTATCATTTAATTTAGGAAACATAAAAACATAAAAATTATATTAATACTGTTTTAAAGTTGAAATTAGTTCAATTATATATATATATATCAATCCAATTTATGTCACTTTAATAAATTTAATTTTTAATTTTGATATAAAAATGTTTTAAACTTTTGAACATTTTCTCTTTGGAAAAACACTTCCACGTCACACAAGTAGGATTAATTTTAAATTAATTTTTTTACCATATGTGAATGAAATTTAGAAATATGGATTCAATATTTTAAATAAAATTATATATATTATCTAATAATTTGAAATATTTTTTTAAACATAATAAATAGTAATAACATTTAAAATTATTCATTGCGGTTAAGGTAAAATGAGCTTATTGGGGGGTTAAACTACAATAATATGGGTTTAAAATGACCAAAAACATTTCCAACACCCATTTTATGAAAATATATATATCTAATCATGTCAAATAATTAATAATGGGAAACTTTAGAGCCTTTTTTACATGTGAGAAATATTGGAACACCTTTTTAATTCTAAACTAGTTCCCAACACTTGCATTTTCACAACATGATAATTTAAGTACTCACTCAATTACAAATAATACTTATTTTTTGAAATATACATTATTTGAATATGATTTTATAAATGGATGAATTAAAATTATATTTAAGTTCATATAAGTAATTATATGTGGAAAATTTGTGCATATAGAAATGCATATAATAGTTATGTAAGAAATATTTTAAATATAATTTAGTTCTCGCAATGCATACTAGAAAATAATCTCATATCTGAATATGTTTTATCAAAATTAAATAAAAATATTAAATTATATAGAGAATAAGTGGTGATGGAATTTTTAAGAAGAAATCACATCCTTTGATAATATAACATAAAAATTCACTTAGAGAAACCACATAGACAAAGAAAAATAAACCACTTCATTTATATTGGAAATCCAACTACCAAAACTATATTCTTGGTATCAATAGTGAATACATGTACCAAATTTTCACCTTAATAAATTAATTAATTAGAATTATTCAATTTATTTGATTGAAAAAATCGGCAAACCTTCTTATCATGCACCCTCTCCATTTTAATTTCTCTTATCTTTATTCTCAAGTATATATTCATAATATATAATCACCATGATAAGAGGCATTTTTTACTAATTAAATTATAATTTAACTTTGATTCAATCTATTTTTGGTATTCATCCAGGGCCACCACAATAATTATGTAATAGTTTTTCATAGAGTCAAACTTCATTTAATTGATAGAACAAAATCATAAAATTTATATTTCTGAATGGGAATTAAGAAATCACATGAAAGATTAAATATATAAATGATAATATAATATCAAAGATAATCATAGGAACATAAGTGTAATTTACACACCATTCTAGATAGTATCATCTTTTCTACTATCTCCGACATCTATTAACTCTACTTCATGCGCCTCCACCATATTTATATAAAATAATTTCCTACCATATAAATTTTAGCAATAATGAAATCTTTTTATTGGAAGAATCTTATCGGAATAGGATACTCATATATGAATTAAAATATTCTAGAATGGTCAATTGATCTTCGTGGAAGGTATTGATGCATTGAAGCCTTCCATATCAAGGATAAGATTTTTCATCACAAATTTTTCAGAAAAAAATAATTCTAATTCCCATATTGTAATAAACATGATATTTTACTTCAGTTTTACATATAGAGAATAAAATATTTATTAGATAAAAATATTATGAATCAATAAAAATAGTATCTAATAATTATTTAAATAACACTATAGTTTCTAATAAGAACTGTTTTCATTTTCATGGATCATCTATTTATAAAAAATAATAATCTCTACATAGTTTAATAGTCCAATGAATTTGAACAATGGTAATAAAAAAATCCCAAACATTTAACATAAATTAGTCTCGTCACACTGATTTTCTAATAATATCATCCAATTTAATTTCTCTCAACATGTCAATGTTCATTGGCGGTGATCATAATATAGAGTTCATAGATTTCATTAGGGTAATTTCATTAATGTTAGAGGGTAATGAAATACATAAATTCATAAAACACTGATTAGACACGGAATGGGGATAATATTCATTGGTAATATATATAATATTCAGGTGATTTATTATTGATAAATTCTATTTTCATGCATTTTACTCTTTGAACATCATTTCACATTATGATTGTAATTCCCCCTTAAAATGCACTATTACATGGTAAATTTTTAATCACCTCCTAAAATTCAAAATGGAATTTATTTTATTTTCATATTTTATTTTCAGGTCTCTCAATCTACATGAAAAAATTCATAATTTTTACGTATTAGACGATTCACATCTGAATACCACCAAAATGGGCTTTCATGTAAACACATTCTGGGAAAAGTAAACTGGATAACATACCAATAACAATACATTAGCATCCAGGATCGAAGTCCAATGATTCTAAGAATTTATCTGAAGATATAAGACCTCATGGGTAATATTTCATTAAACATTTGAAAAAGCTAACTTGGATGTTTGATTGGAGTTATATGCTTCCCAATTTTGAGATAAAATTCTTGGTCAGATTCTTCTTCCCAGAAAAACATCCCACCATTTTACACATATCTCATAAACAATAAACTCTTTTGGGATGAAAATTTATTGATGATTAGGGGACATCGGGAGATTCATTTTTTTTCTATTTACTACAGTAATTCATACATATAAAATCTCATTAAGTCTCTTCTATTCGGTGGTTGAAAGCTGGCTACCACCTCAGGCCAAGTGTGGAAAATTCAAAGTTCCACAATCTTTCCAACACCCTAATCCTACCAAACTCATGTGGGATGACATTCACTATTGGAGTCTCGATATATGTCTCAAAAATTTATATTAAGTTTTTTGTGTTGGAGGATTTATTCATCTTTGGGTGATTTATTTCATTTTAATGTTATGCAGTAATTTTGTTGTCTCAAGTTTTCCTTTTACATGTAAGTTGTTCTAATTCATCTTAGTTCCTTAATAAAAGTTCTTTTTATACTATTATTTTGTTCTTTATAATATCATATTTAATCTTTTGACTAAAGGTGTGAATTTATTCACACCAAACCTTGTGGAATTATCACACAACGGTGGAGTGATTCGGATTTCATTATTTTTTTTTCACTTCAATATTTCCTCCCTCATGAGTCTACATCCATATTCCATTGAAACCATAACATAAATGGATGGATAACCCTCTTATGGGGTGATCCAAGGGAGTATCAAGGGGATGTATCAGATTTTCTTTATCACCCCATTAATGTCTAATGAATTATTTTAATTGATATTTTTATTTGATGATTTTAAAACTTCTTCGCCCTTATTAAATTTTATGGCCACATACTTCATGAGAATATCCAAACCTTTACCTTGGAGTGCTCATAAAATTTATACACTGAGTGTATAGGTGATTAGTATTATGGTGTGTTTGTATTAAACTAGTAACTGATGAACATTTTTTATCTTCTTGAAAAAAACCATCTCGAATATAAGAAATTGGAACTGTTAAAAAAGAATTTCATCCAATCCACCATAAGTGATAACCTAGGATATATTCATTATATTAAATTGAATTAACTTAAGTCTCTTTGTGTTCACTTAAAAACATATAAAATCAACCCATGTTGGCCACTTCATAGCCAAAAATATTCCATAGAATGTACATATCTGTAGGTTTCTTCTTAGGTATCTGAGGATTCAACAACCCATGCCAAACTACAAGTGACAGCTTAACCTTAAAACGTGGGTTAATGTGGGTGAGACCAAAAATAGAATTATAAAATATTATTATATTATGTGAACATTTTAATGTACTAAAATGAAACATTTGATTTCATTCAGTACGTAGAAGAGATATAGTAGTACCCCTAGAAAAGAGTATGTTTATATTTTTCATGGCATAATAAATAGTTTTAGATTCTTAAATATAAATGACAAAATATATGAAATTGAATATAAATAAATTTTATCAAAGGGGGACATTAATGTGTTGTTTTTGAGAAAAAATTCAAATAAAAAATGCATGAAATTTGTATAAATGAATATTTTACTCTTTTTCAAGATATGATATTTCAAATAATTGAATAGTATAATCCATACCCTGAATATATCAATAAATATCATTGTTGTTTTCTTGAATTAAAGAGAATAATTTCAAAAGTAATATTCCTAATGTTTAGATGAATTATTGAAACTCTACACACATAAGTTCAAATTGAGTTATCAACATATATTATACGATATATATTTTTAATAAAAAATATAGAATTAAAAATTGATAAAAAGAGATATGAAAAAGTAAAAAAAATTTGTTAATAAACATTTAGTTTAGAAAAGTGTATTGGTATTCATGATTTATTTTTTTGAAAATTTCATGTTTATTACAGAAAATAAATATACAATAGAATCTGTAATTTCATATTTGAAAAATAGTGATGAACTTAAAGTAGTGATTTGAAAACCATGAAATTATCTATAAGAGGTTGTCACCTGAACATCAGTTGTAAACATATGCAATACAATTTATAATTTGATAGGTATATGTGGTCCTCACCTAAAATTTATAAAAATCACTTATTTATATCCATAATCAAGCCTATAAAAGTCACATCATCACCGACCATTAATGAATAGATATCTAATATTTATATAAAGTATTTTATAACTTGATATATCCATAAATAATATTAAATTATTTATTATGGGAGCTTATACAAGGAAAAATATTAAATATGTGTGAATATTACCTCAAATTAAAAATAAAATATACACTATTAGAGCCACTTTCTCAACAATGTTAATGTAAAACTTATAAATAAACATCCCATTCTCCAAATGTTAAAAGGAATGGAATCATAGAGGTTTATTAGAAATAAATTTAATGGAACACATAATGATATGAATTCCATATCTATTATAGTTTGACAACTATTCTAAATGAATTAGTCAAAAAAATTGTCTTAATATATTTAATTATATAAGATTATTCTATAAATATTCCATACTCGATGGGAGAAGTTATCTCTAACCAAAAAAATCATGAAATCATTATTGGGTTTTTTGATTAATACCTTACAGTCCATCAAGGACATATCATTTGGCCATAAACAATCACAGATTTTACTAACATTCATCAAAATTTTGATAAGTGTGATTTATTCAATTAAAAAAATGTATAATTAATGACACTATACTATGGAAAATAAAGTGAAAAATTGTATGATTCAAGATTAGGGTAAAAATATATGTTGATATACATGAGGATAAGTAGTGGAAAAATTGATATTCGGGGTGAAATGTAGTGAAAAAATAAAACTAAATATAGCGAAATGTTGTGAAAAATTGATATAATGGGGGGGAATGAAATAAAAGAAAGGGAAAAAGTTATTTATTAATAAAAAATAATAATAACTTTATAAATACATATATTATTTAATTATAAAATTGCAGTAATTAAAAAATATGAACATCAAATTAAAAACCTAAAACACATTTTGACATTCTTAACATAAATAAATAAAAAATATAAGAATTTTAAAAAATTTAAAAGAATTAAATTTGAATACTTTTAAGCTCAATGGTTTATGCTATATGATTTCATAATTATACATGATTGAGATTTGGGAAATTAGAAAACCTATAATATTTGAGGCTATTTTTGAAATATTTTTATTTTATAATGAATAAAATTAAATATTTAATTGTATAAAAATATAAAGTCTGTTTTATATATATACGTATTTTTTAACGAATAAAAAAGTATTTTTATAATAAAAAAACTTAACTAATTTGGTTTTGTGTTTTTAACCAACATATCTAAGATAAAAAATTGTTGTGGATTTAGTACATATTGAAAAATTAATAAAAAAAATTTAAATTTAATATTGGTACATTGTAGATTGATTTTTATTTATAAAAAAAATAAAAATTGGCGTGTATTGCATCATTTTCAAAAAGTCTCCACTGCATATTTCATTAGCATATGATTTTAATTATTGAAACATACTATTATATAATTAAATTCCACATGTAAGTTCTTCATAAATTTTGATGTATAAAAAAATATAAACACCTTTTAAATATAATGTACATTTTATGGGCCAAAATTTAATTTTAAAAACAGTAATGTATAAATAAAAATGGTTAAATTTTAGAAACTTCCAAATAAAATGCATAGTTATTTTAAAATATATCAATAAGTAGAATATATATAATTGCAGAGAAATTTTTTTTGTATTCATGAAATTGAATTTTATTTCAAGACATAGCCAGCTCGTAGCAGTTATCACTTTTGATATAGTTTGAAAGATGTTATAAAAAAGTTTGATATAGTAAAAATGGAAATTGAAACAATTAAAGACTATTAGTTTTTTGTAAGAATTGAAAAATACATGAAGATAGTATTTACTTATAAATATATATTTATCTCAAGTAATGTCTACTTGTTGATACTAAATATTATTGGATTCAAATTTACAATCGCAAGTGATATTGATGTTGGATTATTAAGTTGAAAATTTGATAGTTGTTTTCACCTAAAATTTATGGTCATGAATGTATAAAAATATGAAATGTTATTACATAGTTTATAAATATAATTTTTCTGTATTATATACATGAATATAAAAGAAAATTAATTATCATGTATAAGATTATTGGTTATGAATAATGTATACATGATGATTGTATATAATAAATCACCTGAATTTGGATATTTCCACAAATGGAATGCAAAAATTGAACAACAATTTCATCCCATATAAGTCTACAATAATAATTGTAGAATCTGTAAGAAATTATTTAGAAAATAACCAATTGAATAAAAAATAATATTCTGGATATCAGTGATTATAAATAGAATATTTATATTTTCAATAACATACCACTAAGTCCTTTTTCATAAACCAGTTGCATAACTGTAGTGTTTTAAAGTGATTTTTCATTCGAGATACATATAATTTTCTCAGCTAAATCATTATGGAGTATGATGCTTATATATACACCTATGACAATGTTTTACTTGGTTCATTCCTTGTAATAAACAAATAACACACCTATTCATATATATATATAATGACCAAATATGAACATGTTCATACAATAAGGAAAAAATATTACCTTGCACAAAAATTATTGTTAATAAAAATCTACTTAATAATGGAAAAATATAAGTCTATTTTTTTAAATGAATCTTATTAGATTGTTAACAAATATAAATTTGATTTAAAAAAATGAATAAATATAAACCTGATTAAAAAACATGTATGAAGAATAATGAATAAAGATAACAAAAAAGGGGGTAAAAGAATTTAAACAAATTTTAAAAACATTGATATGTATAGAGAAATATAATCAGTTATAAAATATAAGATATACAAATAAAAAATAAAAAAAAGTTACCTATATGAAAAAAATAAGAACCTATATGGGAATAATGATAAACATATATGAAAATAATATCAACAAATTGGGTAGAAATATGAACCGGAAAAAAATGAACCTCTATAGAATGTACCACCCTAATAAAACATCCTTAAAACACAAAAGAACTTCCTAAAAAAATCCAAACCCTATTATAATAAAAAAACACAAAATATAACAATTAATACATTAAACCTAGGGTGATAAATCCAAAATCACCGGTTGATGATACGTTGAATACCAACTCCTCATATATATATTTTAACATTTATTTAGAATTATAAATATTGTTAAACAATATATAGAACTCACCCAATATAAATAAAATATTAATATATATCATTGATGAAAAAAATCATATCATAAATATGATATAGAGTATTATTAATCTATCTTAGAAATTTTGGTTGGAGAATCATTTTGGTACAATAGTTAAGTGGCTCGATAATATATGTAGGTGGTTTTTTGAGACATCATTTCATGAAGATTAACCTTTTGTTAATGATTTATATTTTCCCCATATCTAGAAGGGAAATGGAATTTGGGGAACAAAAAATATTAGTTACAAATAAGCCTGCAACATCATTTATAAATAAGAAATCATTTTTACTTATTCAGGAGAATAATCCCGAATATGATCTTTCTGGTGTGGGTGATGACATAATAAAAATAAAAATTTGGACAGAAATGAAGATCATTTTTCCATAATAATCATTCCTGATATGTATGTGGAACAATTTCAAGGAATAATTCAATCATTACAAAAATAAGTTTTTGAAATGAAAAAAGTAAGGAATCCATGCATCTGTATAGTTGATAATGAAAAATAATAATAACATTGTAAGATAATATCAGTTCACAATAGTGTATCCATTCAAATAACGTGTGTTTCTTCCTTATTTAAATTTAATGAAATTGATATAGTATATATACCTATAATTTAATAATGTAATTAATATATATTGATGTTGATATATATATATATATATATATATATATATATATATCTGTGTGTGTGTTTGTGTGAAGTATAATATTGATAATAATGAGTATACTTATATGGAAAACATTTTTATATTTCATCCTTATTAATTTCCATTGTATTCTCTCTTAATCAAAACTAGATGGTAATTGAAATGATCCTAAGACATATTAGGAGGTATATTATGCTATAAAAATAATGATATTCATACTTCTAACATCAAAATTTATTAGAAATAATTAAATAAATATATTAAATTGAATAAAAATATAAATAATAATACATGAAGATAAGCATTTCACATAAAATCGTTACAACAATATGATTTGCTTTTTGAGGTGCATCAACTTTTCTTCCATTGAAAATATTACTATAAAAAATATATCAAAACCTGATTTATATTTCTAAAATAAATAGGTTAGTATATTTAAAGTTACATGGAATGTTTTTTCAAAAAATAATTTCAAAGCTAAAACAAATAAATGATGTTGGGAAGTTACAAATAATGAAATAAATTTAGATGTTAAAGATGAAAATGAAAGGTCTAAATCTAAATAAAAATACATTTAATATATAAAAACTGCAATGATGATCAGAACAGTGATAGATATAGTGTAATAATGATGAGGAAAATCAAAAAGAAGAATCTTATTATTCAGAAGTCCAAACCATTAGATGGTGGTCGGGGTGTCTAGATACTTAGACATAGATGGTATTTGGTAGAGAGTAGTATGAATATATTAAAAAAACATCCATTTTCTAGATATAATTTCTCAAACAAAAAATGGAAGATAGTGGAATGTTGGGGATCAAATTTGTGTGTGGTTTTAATTTTATGATTTGAATGAAAGAAAACATAAAAAATGACATGGACTAAATAATTTACTTACTGCGGGTGATATGGTGATGTGTCTGGTAGAATATTTGAATTTAATAAGAATTCATTCTAGGTTTTAGTGATACAGATGCTTTTATGTGCGATGATAGATCTTCAAGAAGGAATATAAGTCTTTGATCAAAGATGTTTCATTTAGGTAGAATTTGGGGTTGGGAAAAGAAGAATGTGAAGTAGAGGGATCCATATGTGAAGTAGAATGGTTTTTAGGAGGTGGTATTGGTAGATATTAGTTTGGATGTGAATTTTTTTAGGGAGGAAAAGGAAGAGGTGGAGGAGGGGGTGGAGTTGGAGGTGCTGGTGACTTTAGAGGTGGTGGTGTATTTGGAGGAAGAGACCGAGGGAGAGGCAGTGGAGGAGGAGGATGATATTGATACAGAGGAGATGGAGGTGATATATATTGATACATAAGGGAGGCATATTTGGTGGATAATGGAAAAGATTCCCGGGGAGATGAGGAGTTTAGGATGTGAGGGAGAAAGAGTTGGAGATTGAGTTGGGGGTGGGACAAAGGATGGGATTTCGGAAAGAGGAGAGAGGGATGGAGAAGAGGCAATGTTAGGGATGATGAATTCAGAAGGGATTAGGAGATGAGATTTGGGGAAAAATATTTGGGGTGTGTGGGATGAATTTGAGATGATGATATAACATGGAGGGTGGATGGTATTGTGGTGAGGGTGAGAATAATTGATTTAGAGGGAGAAACATACTAGATAAATGATGTGGAAGTGCAACGTGGAAGTCATTTTACAAGAATTAATATATATAATTAATATTAGAAGATACCAATGAAAAATTATTTAAACAGATTCATAGAAAAATAATAATGTTACTATTTAATTAGATGGAAGTTATTTTTAATGTTAAACCTTTGGTTTGTGTTTCTCAGGGATGTGTTTCCTTTTGTACACCAGAGACTACAATTGATGTGTTTTAGATTTTTCGCATAGGACCCACATGACTCATTGAACTAGATGTATCTACCTTGAATCCTCCATATTATTATTATGGTATAATGTGTTAGATATGAATGATAAGATTAATATGAATAGGTATTATAATAAAAATTCTAATAGAAATACAAGTGTAATGTGTATTTTACTAATGAAAGAGAAAAATTGAATTGTTGTAATGAAATTTTCAACAGTTAAGGATTTATTGTAGAGTTTTTCACTATAGTAGAATACAAAATTGATTTCATATATTGTGTTTGATGTTAAGATGATTAATTTTTTATCACTTTTAGATTGGATAATGTGGAAATGAATCAAATAAAATTTATAAGTAAAATCAGTTTGACCAAACATGTAAGTAGTGATAGAGTAATGCTACTACTGACTGTTCCAGTAGAATCACTATATTTAAATTCCATTTATATAATTAAATACACTGAAAAAATTAATAAGAAAATTAAATGGGAGTCAAAACTCCATAATTTTGTAAATTAATGTATGTGACCATTTGATATTATATTTCCCTCCAATGTAATATGTGACGTTTAATGACAAGAAGATAAAAGTGAAGTATGCAAATTGAAAGTAGTAATAGTTGATCCTATTTAAAAACTATTTTTTGTTATAATTGTAAATGTTATGAAATGAAATAATGTAAAACAAATTATGTAATTAAAACCTGAAAATTTATAAAATGATGAAAAATAAAGTGAAGTTATGTAATTAAATTTGTTTGGAATATTCTTTACCATACTATTTCAATTTTACAACAATGAATATGTTATTTTGAAATAGTGAGATAAATATATAATTTAATGAAACAGATATATCTAACAGAATAATAAGACCATGAATTATTTTTTAATAAAATATCATTTCCAATGGTATCATAGGGGGAGATGATCGCACAACAAAGAATGAATTTATTTTGAAAGTAGTTGGTCCTTAAGAAGTTGAAATGAATACCATGTAAAAGTTCTATTTATTATTAAAATATGAACATAATAAAATATATATATATAATGTATTACATATTATTGGGTGGAATAATATCTTAAAACCCCATACTGTATGTGTTTAGTAAATTATAAGAATTAAAAGATTATATTTTAGTAGGTTGATGAAGATATTGTAGAATCCGAAAAAACATGAAGAAAATATCACTTTTTGGATAAAAAATATGAAATAGAAATATAAATCCACAAAAAACAAAAAAAACACATAGTTTAGAATGAAATGATATGGATGATAATGGAATCCTAATTTAATTATGTAATACTCTATCATTATAGTTACCTGGATTCATGCAATAAATTTAGGGCTCATAAATTGAATGCGAAGACCTTGATATGGTAGATATTCTTGTTAGTTATTAATACAATTAATGAGATAAAGGAAAAATAATATACTTATATGAAAACACAATATGGAAATATTATGTCTAAAAAATCTCCATAATGTTTTTGAGTCGATCATCTTTATAAGTTGGCATGTAGTTGTTGTCTAGAAGTTTAATATTTGGGAATATGCTACGATAAATAGTAAAACAGAAGTATTAAAGTAAATAAATTTAATACAATTTTATTATATAGTGTGTAGGGAATATGTGGACAAAATGATAAATAATTGTGAAAGGGAACACACCAATTAAAACATGAAATTCATTTTTTAGTGATAAAATATGGGTTTTATGTTCTTAATACGAGAAGTCGATTGAGTAAGGATTGGAAATGCATACAGCGATAGAGAGGTTATTTCTTTTATTATAATTATGGAGTAAGAATTAAAATAAATATATTCATAATTATTAAGTAATTAACTATAAAAAATAGTGTAATACAATAAAAAAAGTATATTAAACATTAAATTATTGAAATGGAGGTAATTTATTATTTTTAAATAAATGTTATAAAATAAGAATTAAATTATTTTAATATTAGAGAAATACATAAGAAAAAAATTTAAAACAGAAAAACCTATATATATAATTTGGGTTACATATTTATCAAAAAAAATAAATCCCTCCTATAATAGAGCACTAAGATTCCTTACCTTTAAAATAAAATTAGAATGAATTTTTAGTAATAAAAAAGTGATTGTAGACATTGAGGGTATGAGAAGAGAACGATTTTCAGTAATCACACTAAATTGTTGTTTTAAACAAAAATTCCAGTTAGTATTGATTTTAAATATATGGATGATAGGGTTATAATTTTTTAGTGAAGAAAATTTATCATGTGATGCATATGAAGAGAATGAGAATATAATCTACTGAATAAAAAATTCAGCCAATAAACTGTGTGATGTGATAGGGGAGAATTTGAGTAAATTTAGCTTCACAAAATAAATTTTTCATTGTCCCTGTGTCATTATGTGATGTGTTGGGGAAGATAATTACAAAATAAAAACTGATAATTGAAGGATTATGAAGAAGAAACTAGATTAAATCACATACCCAGAGTTTCAGATATAGCCTATATCAATCAACGAGCCATAGGTATAGTTAAAGAGGCAATAAACGAAGAGAAATGTTAGAGGGTAATGGAGTCTATTGCTGAAGGATATGCATGGTGATTGGAGGTATGAGTAGAAGGTGATCAGAGAGTGAAATCAAGTAGATAATGGGGGTGAAGTTAGAGGTGGAAGAAAATTTGGAGGAAGAGACCGAGGTAGAGGAAGAGGTAGAGGCAAAGGTAGAGGAATAAGTGGTGTCAGAGTTATATAATGAGGTAGAGGTGGGGTAGGATATAGGGTAGTGTGTGGATGGAGGATGAGATAGGGGAATTAGGGGAGACTGATTTATAAGAGGCGGAATTGTGGATGATGAACTTGGGGAGGGTATGTAGATATGGGATTTGGGGAGGAGAATCGGGGCTATGGGGGATGAATTTAGGAGGACGGTATAGTGGGGTGGGGGATAGGAAATGATATGGAAGGAGATATTTAGGGATTTAATTGTGTAGTGGTGACATGTGGATGATAAATTACAATCATTATTATATATTATACATATTACAATTGTTTCACAAACCTAACATGTAAAAGTCCATACATTCTCCCCTTTTAATCAGGCATCCAAAAACTTTAGTTCAAATAAGACATTCTAAGATCTCTTCCATACTTCTATCCTCTAATATAGAAGCCTTATTTTGGACATAAATACATCAATGGAATTATTTTTGGGAAAACCAAAAGAAGTTGTTCGAGGAAGTGGTAACATCCCAAATTGAGAATTTTAATTTATTTCTTCCACAACCTCCTAAAATTCATACTAAACAACAATAATATAACATATTTAGTATATTTCAAAGATTTATATGTTAGTATGTTATGGGAATAAACTCAATCCCTCTTCTCTCCTCCCTCAAGCCTCTTATAAAATAGTCATTTGTATGTATGTAAGAGTACTACCTCATGAACCGATGTTATTTACATTCAATAAGAACCTATCATAGATGAATATAATGAGGTATTTTTTATATATATGATATTTATGTTATTATTATTATTTTTGAATTGTGATACCACATATTCCATCTTACCTTCTATTACATGAAAATAGGATGATATCAATCGTTTTTATTAAGGTCCACCCCCTCGTGAAGAGGTATCATTCATTCTCACATAAGATTTACATGGATGGTAATAATGAAACCATTAAATAAATTGATTTTATTTATAAAAAATATAAATTTATTTTAAAAATTAATCTATTATTTAAATTTATTTTATTTAACCAATCTAGAAAATGGAAATCTCATTCATGCATACGTACGACCTTTCGTCTCCATGAAAAATGTATTTCATTTTCTATCTATAAATTTTATAGATTACAATAAATTTATATATACTGAATATATATGATATTTATACAGACATGTAAATTTTTTAGATGATGTAACCACGATCAAAGAAGGTTGACCAAAAAGAAAAAAAGAAAACGTATATGAAAAACCAAATAGTTATTAGACAAAACATGAATTTAACATTGATTTGTTCATAAATATTTAATAAAAGGCCATAATTAAATAATATATTGAATAATTTATATATTATTAGGAAATAAATTTATAATAAACTTGTATTTATTTTACAGGAGGTATTAATGTGTATGAATGAAGTCAAAACTTAGGGTAATAGAATTTCGTCTCGCTTTTTTACATTAGGGTGACACGGGCAATATTCACCACCTATTTATTTTATGTGGTGAAAATAATTCCTAGGAATATATTATTTAATTATTATACTAAAAATTATAATGAATTATATATCCCTTTTAGGATCACTCTTTCTTGGGGATTATGGATCAAAATTTACAAACGCGATATGGTTTTTTTTAAAGTTTGCCTTATTTGAGATATATGTTGTGTTATGATCTTATCCTTTTTTAAGACATGCATATACCATGAATTTGAACTTTAATATTATGAATTCCCTCTATTAAAGATATTTTATGTTTCATTTATTTTTATTCTTTAATGGGTTTTATAATTTAGTGTCGCCATAGTTGTATGAGCCAAATCATTAACTGAGATTGTTTATGCTTACTCTTTATATGATGAAATATTATAACCAATCTCTTTAAAAACTCATGAATTTTATTATCACATGGTTTTCTTGTGAGAATACATGTCCTTTATTCATTATATAGTCTTTATGTACTGAGGATTTCAAAATATGTTTTTTATAAAATATCACCTTTATTTCTCCCTTCAGTGCAAAACCCCATTTTCATACAAAACCCTGTCTTTTAAAAATAGTTTCAAATCTATTTTTCACATTATCATAATGATTTACTTATGAAATATTTACCCATTACTGAAATTTTATTAATTTTTTTGGAATGTAATCTCCATTTTATTCTTAAAAAACATCCTTTTAATATTTTAAAATAACATAAATGGAACCATTATTTTATCATCTTTGACATGAATTGAATATCCAACATCCATAAGCATTATATTATTTGGGTTTAAATTATAATTTTTCGCTTTTATTTTCCCTGAATATAAGTTCCAAAAATATTTTATGAATTTTAAGTTTTAAAAATTGGTTTTCAAATAAAATTTATTTTCCTCAGGAAATGTTCGAAGTGATCCTTCAAAATAATTATCCAAAAAATTTGAAATACATTTATGTTAACTGTTACTTACTATAGATAATATTTAATTTATAATATTGTTATTATTTTACTTATGGTTTATTTTTAAGATGAAAATATTTTTACCAACCACGTTTCCCCGCTACGAGTTATATAATGGGAAAATGATTATGAAACCCAGCTCTTTTTTCACAGGTTATGATTTAATGAAATGGTGAAATGATTATGATAACTAGTTCTACTAAATGGTTTATGTTTGGGTTAAATTTTTTTGAAACCCTTTTATTTTTATGGGTTATGATATGATGAATTTTTTTTGATATTTTGGCACACACAAATATAATTTTCATTATTTGATAACAGTTACATTTTAAATAAATATAGGTCCAACCTATAACTCCATCCAATGATTTAGGTAAAGATTGATACTTTATAATATACATAGGACTATAATGGAGAGTGACTGAGTTTAGTAAAGGACTATGTCCACCATGGCTGTATTTTGTGTAAATATTGACTACATTGATTATTTGGGGAGTGAACCCAATCAACTATGATTGTTTAAGAATTTATCCTTGACTACTAATAAAATGATTTTATGAGATTATGTGTATTCCATAAATGCAATTAATATGTTAATTTTATCATCTCATGGATTTTGTTCTTTTATTTTCTCATGTTTCAGGCCTTATAAAGTACATATATTAATTCCATGACTCATGATTTTGATATTTGATATACTAGGTATAGTTTTATATTTTATTCTCACATTATTATACCCTTATGCTCAAATTATGTTTACATGTTTCACTTATTTACCTTTACTAAGCATCAGAGCTCACTATTTCATATTTTTCTTTTCCCTAAGATAGGATGATATGTGTTGCATGTCATATAATTAATAAGGAATATAGTTATTAGAAACTATGTGGGAGATGATGTTGAACTCTGATAGACAAGATTTTTATGCTTCCATGTTTCTAAAGGTACTATCGCTCTTTGATCCTCAGCCTTGTTTTAAGGTAATTCAATGAATATTCATCTAAGAAGACATAAAATCTATGTATAAAAATTCTTGGTTGTTACATTTGGTATCATAGTATTGGTTAGTTATACATTAGAATATAGTATATAAAAAAATATTGAGAACTCTAGGGTTGTATCTGAGGAAAAGTCTCAGGATGAGTGAAATATCGAAAAATGGCCTAGAATTTTGGTAAAGGATAATGAGTGAGATATGAGCAATGACATCCCAGTATTGATTCTAAATGTGGATTTGTCTCTAGAACATAGTTTATAAGTGGTAATAATTACGAAAAGGGCATATTGATCATGACTCAATCATCAATTGGTGCTTGATAATGGTCCTACTACACACCTAGTTTGAAACTCCCAAGGGATATGTATTATAAATTCAAACACTCATTATTAACAATAAGGAATGATATAAATAGATTATAAACATGAATGATCTAGGTTAAAGATAATGTTTTTTATTTAATATGATCTCTCATGATTTAGACATCCGATAAGTTATTTTTCATGATTATGTGGTTTCCCTCTCTGATTATTATTTCACATACCATGATTTACAGTTTTAGTCAATGGATGAAACCATGTGGAATCATGTCAAAATTGAATGTGATAGAAAATTATGTGATTGTGGGAAACCAGATTTCATGATGTCTAGAGAGAAATATATTTTGATTATTTCTAATCATCCATTGTGATATTTGATTCACAATGTGAACATCAGTGAGAATCCTGACACATTAAATAAGTTGAATATGGAATTTTACGAATTTTCACGTTATAATGGACATAGAGGAAATAATATTATGAATTTTTCATGTCAAGACTGTGAGAAGAAGGATCTTTAAGAATATCTCAAATTTAGGGGAGGATGTTTTCTGTGTAGAAATGATGGTTATAATGTAATAAATTTCCGAGTAATTTGATGAATTATATATGAACAATTTGGGAATTATTGAACTTAATTCCATGAACTACCTGTTATACCCTAGAATAAGGAAGTAACAATTTTATAAAAATTATTGAAGTAAAATTTATGATGTATTTATTTATTTGTATTGAATAATTTTGTTGTAATGTTATTTTACCAATGATATTTTGGTTATAATAATCTTGAAACATCTAAGGATGTCATTATTTTCTGACACATATTTACCTCTAGGTAATATTAACTTAAGAGTTCTAGATTTTATCATTGTTTTATATGTTTTAGAGTGATCAAAAGTTCATTGTGTTAGAAACTAAATTTGAGATTTTATTTAATGGGAGTTTATGAAGATTAAATTTATATTGTGAGAAATTTATGGAAATACATCCATTTGGTTTTTAAGAGGAACTCCATTTTATGGACATATACTTAAATTTATTGGTATCTGTTAGGGTTTATGTTATCATTGATGTTTAGTTAATTATGGTTTATTTTAATTTAAGAATTTTTTTGTTAATTTATTTTGGAAAAAATATATCATACAAACTAGGTATCAAATTGTTGCATCCAGTGAGTCATCAGGGCATAAACGCACTATTGAAGGGTGATAAGGGTATAACACTTACCACTTTGCAACAAGAAATAGTACTTTTAGTGGGATGAAATTAATAGATATATTTATGAGTATGTGTCTCTAGGATTAGTATGTCAACAAGTCAATTATGATATATAAAAGTCATAAAGGATGTTACTACCGTTATCCATATCGGAATGAAAATTTAATGAAATCACCATGGAATTTTTTCATAGGAATCCCTAAAACATATAAAGAGAGTATTGATACATGGTTTGTAGTCATTATCTATATGAATTAATCACACTTTATCTATATCCTATAATATATATATTTGGATAATATTTTTGAGGTACAGATTACAAAAGTGTTAAGGATTTAATGTATTATAACATTCTATAATAACTTATTGGGACTTAAGGTTTTACTCAAGTTTATGGAGAAGTATTTATCTTGACCTTAATATAAATCTATGTCTAATATCTACATATCAACCCTATATTGATGTAATTTTTTAAAGAACACTTACAAAACTAGCGAATATAATTAGAAAATGTTATACGTATTTTAACGATTGTTGGGATTAACACCTTCATCTAGATGATTTTTTTAGAACAATATCTTTTAATCAATGATTTATAAGGCTTCTTATGAATCTCTATATGGAAATAAATGGAGAAATTAAATTTACGCGAATGCTGTTATAGAAATAAACCTATCGTTAAATGTGGTTACTTATGAAATAGAAGAGAAGTTATGATCCATTCAATAACACATAAGGGAATTACAATGTCGAATGAAAGGTAATTCTAATATTTTTCTATAATATCATGAAATTTATGTTAGTGATAATCTGTTTCTATGAATTTTTATGGAATACATAATGGATAATAATTACCTAGGTAGACTGGTCCCTTTAAAATACTTGATCATATAAAAAAGTAGCTTATCATTTGGTTCTTCTTCCAAACCTCCCTCAAATTCATGATGTGTTCAACGTATCTCTCTAGAGAAGTAAAAACCTAATTATTTATACATAATTAAATCATAGGTCACACCACTGTAGAAAGATCATTCTTATGAGGAACAATTCGTTAATATTTTCAGTCATAAAAAAAATTCTAAGGAAAAACACCACTAAACTAGTCAATGTTTTTTTGGAAAAACCACTAGAATGAGTAAGTTATACGGGATCCTGAGGATTTTATGAGGCAGAAGTATCCTTAGTTATTAGGACCAATCTGATGAATTTTGAGGAATAAATTTCTTTTATGTGATTTATAATGTAACTCCTTAAGGTTTCTTAAAAAAATAAAAAAATTTAATCTTTTTTATATTTTTATCACACACAAAACCAATTTTAAATTTTAGTACATGCAACACCGAGTTTTAACAAAATGTGACATACTATTAAAACATTTTTGATTATTATGATATTTATCATGAAGATATTTGAATGGATGGTATTAATATGATTAAATTAATGATTAAAATATGTGGTTTATATAATTTTAAATAAATAATTCTTACGTGAACTATTAGTTAGAAATGAAAATAAAAACTATTTAAAATAAAAAATATATTTTTCTAAAAATCAATTTTTATGCACACAAACATGTTTTACATAAATATATGAAAAATAAATTCTTGTTAATTTTTTTTAATAAAATTAATATATTAGATATTCAATGACATGTTTACCATTCATCTTTTTTGTTTTCTAGACAATAGATAAAACAAAATATAATTTAACACTTAAAAATGTTATTTTTCTAAAAAAGTTGTATTGTATCCTTTTCAGACACATATTCTAAAAAAGTATAGCAATTTAAAAAAAAAATATTTTAAAAAATAAATTAATTTTTTATTCTTCATTTCAATTTATCATATATTTAATTTTTGAGAATTTTCTATAAATGTAAAATTATTGATGAATAGTGAAAATTATTGATATTTACGAAGAATTTACATTTTTAGGTAATTTAGAAACATAAAATTTTTTATAATATGTTTTAAATTATAAAATTATAAAATTATAAATATATTAATCTATTTTAGGTATTTATATTCATATATTTGTTGAATTTTTAAATAAAATGTTATTAAAAGATTGATCATTTTCTCTTTGGAAAACAGATTTCACATCACATCTTCAAGATTAAGTTTAAATTAAAATCTACCACCTTTCAGAATGGAATTTAGAATACTATAATCCATATTTGAAATAATAATAATTTAGGTTATCTAATAACATCAACTTAATTTGGACTATAAAAAGTAATAAAAATATTACAAATTATTTACTATTATTATAGTAAAAAAGGGTTTACCATGCAGTTTAGTTAAATTTATATGGGAATAAAATGAATGAATGCTTATATTAAACCAATTTTTTAAACATATTATAACTTATATTTTAGAATTATTTATAATGGTTCATTTTGGACCCATGTGGAATGTGAAAAATGTTATTACACTTTAATCTTCCCCCAAATTACAAGTGCTTCACTCAACTCTCTTAGAAAAAGACACACCTTATCCTCTCATATGAATAAATAAATAATCCATTGGTTCTCAAATACATACCCATATATCTTCCTTAATTAACTATTATGATCCTATAATACCTTTTTGGTCATAAATCCATCCTAATAATATTTCTGGTGAAAAAAAACTAGTTTTTTAAAGAAGTGGTAACGTCCCTAATTGAGCATTTTATTTTATTTCTTCCTACACCTCATTAAATTATTATAAATCCATTATGATATAATATATTGAGTATATTACTTATAATTATATGTTATTATGGTAATTAAAAGGATTAAATCCATCTACTAGCAAGTCAAATAGGCTATGCAATCGTTATTCATATATAGAGTGGACTACCACATAGTGAGCCGATGTTATTCATTTTCAATAAGCACATATAAAAACTTGATATAAGGATGTATTTATTGTTTATATATGATATTTACTATATTATTATTCTTATTTAACAATTATATCACATATTATTTCTTACTTTCCAATTTTTTTTAATACGATAATGTCGTTCGTGTGTACATCAGACTACTAGCTCATAGAGAGATGTGATTTTCTTTTTCATATATGATTTACATGGAAGGTTGTAAGAATTTTTTTAAATATAAAAATTTAATTTATATTAAATAATAATAATTATTTTTTATAATAAATTATCTACCATTCATTTTCTTACACTTCGTGAAAATGGAATTAATGTTCATGTATAGATACGACCTACTATCTCTATAAACAATGTATTTAATTTTTTATTTATAACTATTATTAATTACTCAAATAAATATTTACCAAATATATAATATATTTATATAATTTATAAAATTATATATGAAATATAATCTTGATCAAATTACATGGGCCAAAACATACAAATAAAAACATACATGAAAAACAGAGTAGTTATTTCCCAAAATGTGACATTAACATAGAATTGTTTTCAAATAAGTAATATGAGGTCATATGTAAATAATAAACGGTTTAATATAAGTATTTATATATATGTATGGTTATTTAATATATTTATAATATACATATATTTATTATATGTATTTTTTTGAATGTGTATGATGGAAGATGAGACTTAATGTAAGGGATTTTCATCACACATTTCACTTTTGTGAGAAAAAATCTATATTCCCCACCTCATTATTTTATAAGATTTATATATACATAAAATGAATATATTTTATGATAAATTTCATGAAAATAAATTGGATTTAAATATCCATTTTAGGATCTCACTTTTATGGGGCATACGGTTCAAATGTTACCAATGTGGTAAATGATTCTTTTCTCAGTTTGACTTCGTTGAGATATATGTTATCTTATACCCATTTAAATTTTTGTGCGATGAATATACTTCCACATTGATATTTTATATCATTAATTATTTTATATTAATGATATTATATGTTTCATTTAATCTTATTATTTCATGGAAATGATGATTCTGTGTTACCAACGTGGTAAGTGATTTATGATAAAATTTCATCATTTATTGATATTGTTTATGTTTAGGCTTTTGATGGTGAAATATTATATCCCATATTATGAAACAAATGAATTTTCTTATCCTTATGTTATATCATGATAATACTTGTTTTCACTTCATTTTCCTCTTATTATTTACTTAAAAGTTTGAATGAATGTATTTAATAAAAATCATTATTATTTAAATCATCTGTTAAAAACCCATTTTCCTTCCATAACCATATTTAAAAATTATTTTGACATTATATTAATGATTTTATATTGAATTTTTTAACCATGTATTATTTTTAAATGTTTATTGAAACGAATATTCATGTATTTTTTCAATAATGCTCATTTGGATTTTATGAAAAATTTGAAATGAATCTCTGTTTTATCAAGTACTACATGACTATAATTTACCAATGTTATGAATATTATTTTATTTGAATCTTTAGTAAAATATTTTGATGATTATTTTCAAACAAAAGTATTTCCAAAATATTTTATGAATTTGTAGTTTTAAAAATTTATTATCAGTGATTATTTATTTTCCTCAGTTACTCCTTCAAGTGATCATTTAAAATCATTTTCTATATCAGTTGAAATTCATTGATGTCTCTTATGGTTGACTGGGGTAATAATCCAAGTATACCATTCTGATTATATCTATATATGTTTTATGTTGATAAAGACCATATGTTTACGAATATCATTTATCTTTCATGGGTTATACCATGATAAAATTATTATGAAACTCATCTATTTTTCCACAGGTTATGCTTTGATGAAATGATTAAATGATTATGAAACATGTTTCCTTTCAATAGGAAATATTTTTATGAAATGTTTATTAAAACCATTTCCTTTCATGTTTTCTTATGTGATTAATATTTATGATCATGTAGAATATATATGTATATTTTTTATTATGTGACAGATGTTACATTATTACAAAAGACTCTGGTTATGTTATAAACAAAGATGGGTGGGGCCTATATCACCCAGAAATTCATTTGGTAATGATTTATCTCTAATGATATACACAAGACTGCGATTGGGAGTGAACCTAGTTCATTATGAGAATATTTCCACAATGATAGTCTTGGGAGTGAACTATGAATACTATGATGGTTTGGGGAGTGAAACCATTAAAATATTATAGTTTTTTAAATGATACTTGACTGCCAAGGAAATTATGTTATGTGATTATTTTAATATAACAAATAAATGTATTATGCAAATTTTATTCTCTTATATAACATGTAATTTGATTTTCTCAGGATCCCGTTCTTATGAACTTTTAATCATTATGACACGACTCATGATTTTGATCTTTGATATGAAGAGTATTCTTTTAATATGTTATTCTAACATTACCATACCGTTATTCTCATGTTATGTTTCATATATTCTATTTTATTTACTATGCATCTAGTCTCACCATTTATAATCTTTCTTTTAACAAGTTACTATTATAAGAATTATGTGAAATATGTTTAATAATGCTGATATCCATGAGGGAAAAAGTGGTAGAAGATGTATAGCTCTCATAGACCATTTATTTATGTTTCCATGTTTCCAAAGGAACTATATATTTTTGGCCCTCATGCAATTTTTTATAGTATAATGACTATTCATATAAAAATATCTAATATCAATGTCTAAAAATCCACATTTTCTATAGAACTTAATTATATATCACCTTATAAAAATTATAGGAAATAATGGTTCATGGAATTGATAAAATTTTAAGGTATCTCCAATTTGGTGAGATTTTTCTTCGTTGAACTATTATAAATTCTTTTATAAAAGAGATGATTCTTAAATAATCCATCTCCCTTTGGCTCGATAAACATTTATGAAGAAAAATTTCATAACATAGAATATGAGAAATAGTTTTAAAAACATGATTTTTATGTGGATATGTTTGAAAATATATTTCTTTCATAGATCATTCACTATCCATTTCCTAATCCTCTCTAATGAAGGATAAGGGGTTTAATTGTATTAGTTATATTCATTTTCATTATTTTATTGCATAATATAAATGAAGTGTAAATCCTTATTTTTTTATTTTCATTCATAATATATAAAAGTCTATATTAATGTATATATAGATCTATTTGGAACCCTATAAACTTAGACTTACTCAGTGGGTTCCTCATCCCTATCCTCTTATTTTGACATCTTTTCAACATTATTTTTAGCCAACATTATAGCTATGATTCCAACACTAATCCATTTCTAAATGTCACCACTTTGGCTTCATCAGATGAATTAGTATTCATTTTACTGGTAAATGTTTATAGTATTTGTTCTAAGAGAAATTAAAAATTATTTCCCACATGACTAATGTGGTTTTGGAGAGAAGATATTTGGTTTCTCATCTCAATATATTATTTCATGATTTTATGGTCCTACATGTTAATGAATGTAAAATAACTATTATGATTAGATACCTAGGACTGGGATTGATGTTGTATTCATAAATGAAATTACGACTGGTATTACAATTTAAGAGAATTCAAATTATATATCGAATTTGGTATTGGATAAAATGATCATGGATCTTGTTTTTTGGTGGATATCTTGGTGGACCATACTATATTTGAAACTTTTGTCTAGTTTGTGGCTGATTATATCCATGATTTTTCATATGATGGGGTTTATAGATCTAGGTATTGGTTAATTATTATAAAACAGGTGTGGAAATTGATTATAACTAACTCAATTACAATTTAGGGTATGATTATCCTTCACAATACACATGATATTCATTTGGGTCAACAGAAAACTCATAAGATTTTACCTCCATTGTTTTTTATTCATGGTGCTTTTTTTGATGGATATTGTAAAATAGTAATATTCATTATAAGGGATTATACTTGTGAAGCTAGACTATTAGTAACTTCAATTTAGTGTATTTTAATTCTTTAAAGACTTTTATCACTCTAACATAGGTATAAATTCTGAGTAATCTCATATAGAAGACACATTCAAACCTTTTCTCCACTAAGGCATCTACCAATTCTCAAGTTGTGAGATGAACCCCATAATAAAATATATGTTTTTTGAAAAAATAATTAGGTATGTAGTTTGAAAATTAAATTATAAATTCCATAAGCATTTTTTATGCCTCCCAAATATATTTTTCATTTATTTGGGTGAGGATATACATGTCAGTCTACAATTTACATGTATGGTTAGGAATAAAGTAATTATCCAAAAAATTCTTTTAAACTCACTCTATGTGGCATTGGAACGAGGGGTTTGTGAATCAATTATTCATTACCATATTACCAATGAGAAAATTGGGAATTATGTAACAATAACATGTATGGGGAGTCTCTATTACAATTAAAAATATCATATATATCTTGGAAATTATAATGGTACATGTGTTGATCTTCCCTTTTTAACCCATTTAATTTCCCAAGGTTTTAGATAATCTAATTTGGTTAGGATTGATATTGAAATTATTCATCCAGTTCAAAGTTCTACCAATTCTCATGGAATCACAATCAATGTATGGAATGTTTTAGTCTATGATAGTTCAATATCTATGTGTCAGTTATCATTTTTTTCGTATTACACATTTCTCAATACATCTTGATAACCATAAGGGGTATTGGAGTTGTGTTTCTCATCACTTTATAACTGATGTCATGAAAACAAGGCTTCCCCCATATTAAGTGTAACTTTGAGTGTATCTCAATCATATAATCTCTTCGAATATTTTAATGGAGTCCTAATCATATACTAGTGATCCTACAATGATAGAGAACATACATTAATGAATGTTAATGATAATACAATGTAAAATAGAAATGAGGAGGTTGTGAATAAATCAATCTACCTAACATTTAAAATCATAGGGTCACTAAGAAACCTTGAAAATGGTTCCAAAAATTTAATTTACCACATTGAGTACTCCTTCACATGTGATTGAATATAAATTTTTTTAAGGTGGTCTAGAGTTCCACTAAACATAGTTGAAATCCACCAAACACTAATGGCTAACAAAAAATTCCCAGGGTATACATAATCATTAGGTGATGATTTACCATCAAGCATAACACAACCTATAATTTGAAAATTTCAATAATACATAATCTCTTATTTAAAAAGGGAATCCCCATGTGTGGAATTTTTGAACCATTCACACCAAGAAATCCCTTCACAATGATGGGATCACTTCAGAGATACCCTCAATTGGGAAGGAACTATTTCTAGAAAATATGGAAGATCGTCCCAAAGGGTGATGACCTGATCAGTGTTCAACATGGAAATATGTCATCATGTTAGGTTCAATATTCATTTCAACCACCCATTCAAATAATGACTGACCCGTTAATACTAGTGGATCCCATGGGAAGTAAAAATTCCCCCAAGAAAGGACTCCTAGGAATATAACCCTACACCTCCAAAAGAAAGATAGTATTATACCCCTATCCTTCACTATTGTTCCACCACTGAAGAAGTTATACAATTATACATAATAAATAAAAATAATGCATGACATAATATAATCCAAATACTAAAGGCCATAACATAACCAAAACAAAATTTTATTAGATAAATCATAATAAAATAAAAATAAATAATTCTACAAGACAAAAGGACATAAGAGACAATAATGCACTGATGTGGTACCATAACCAACACCTTTAAATGACCATATGCATGATCCACCTCAGATAAGAAAAACTATATTATAATATTTATGTACTAGGAAATTATCGAACCTTCACCTTACTTGTATCATGAAAAAAAATATATGTATACACACCATGGTGCATATATAGAGGTGATAATATCACTATGTAGGAAAAGTATAAGTCTTCTCATGTATGATTCTAAGATAAGAAAATGTTTTCTTAGAGATATATATATATATATATATCATTGGAGGATAATAACAATATTATATAAGATACAATAAAAAATTACTGAGCACAACTCAGACTGTAAATGAATCCCAATTCATGAATCTATACACCCATTACAGTGTCTAACCAATAAATTTCCCATTTGAAATTTCATTTGAAAAATAAATTCCCATGAGTGGAACCCATCACTATATACCCAAGTCATCATCTACTAGTATAATATATTATTCCCCAACATCGACCCCAAAATCCATGTCTGAGCCAATAAGGCTCCCCAAATATGCATATGAACTAACACACCCATGTCCATTACATGTCCTCACACCAATTGTTTTTTTAAAATATCACTGAATGATTTAATAAAACATGTTTTGTATGAAACCCATAACCCTTGGTTTTAATATAAAAAACAAGATAGATCACCACAGTTTTCAATTTTGAAATATAATAAATGTATTTAAAAACTCAAGTACTCTAATATCTATCTAGAAATGGAGTGGGTTAGAGGTCACCTACCTTTACCATGATCATTTCAAATAAACGCACTATGATTTTTCAGATCATGGGTCTTACCACCTCCATATGATGAAACCACATAAAATCCCCATTACAACCTATCCGAAATAAAATACATGGGCATGATAGCCCTTGTCTAACGTTTCTTCTAATATAAAGAGAGAATCATAGGGAAGAGTTAGAGATATTAGGATAATACATTTTATTCTGAATAACTACACTCTTAGATTCAAAGAGATTTTACTTAATATGGAAATTAATCACTGAAATAACCAATAAAATCCTTTAGGTTAAATATCCCAAGCCAGATGATGAAGAATGAGGGTTCTAAGGAATAAATCAGGGTTAAAACCAAATTTCTTGATTTAATTAATTATGTTTCATGGTTGAACTACATTGTTTTAAAATCTATGTTCCATGTGTGTGAATCAGTAATACCTTGAAAATTCCAATGATGAATAGGTATCACATAGTTTACCAAAACTATTGGAAACTATGTGCCTACCATAGAGACTATTTTATCTCTTTACCTGGGTACCTGGGGAAACCGCATGATTTATCCTAGACATGTTTCATTTTTCCATCATACCAAACCCCTTAAAACAAAATGAATCATTATAAATTACTTACAACTAACACCCATCACTTTATAACATTGAATAAATAAATAAATAAAATAAATTCCACTAATTAAGGTTGTAATGTTATCCCAAACATTGGGATTTATTTCCATAGATAGATGTAGGTTGGTAGTTTATTGAAAGAGCTCTAAAAATTACTCCATCATAATATTTTCTAACTCCCAAATCTATTCTTGAATGAGACCATTATTTAACCACACCCACACCAAAAAAAATATGCTATGAAAGTTGTTGTAGATATTAACTAGAAAAGGAAGTAATGTGTGGAAAAAAGTAACATCAAGTTCTTGAGTAAAATTTTCCCATATATTCACATGGGTAGTGTCCAGATGATTATTATTTTTCTAGGATACATAAAAAATATATTGAATAGAGATAAACCTATTTGGTAAATCCAACTAATATGAAAAGACAATAATAAATTCCAGAATCCTGAATGGCCTTACATATCAAAGATCCATATTTCGTTGATTCCTCAAATGAAATTACCCTAGACTCAAAGAAACATTTAATAATACCTAATTGTCCACTTTAAAAGATAAGGGTCATCTATAATGATCCTCATTCAAATGTTAATGTATTTTGGAAATATATATTTATTTACTGATCATTCAATTTTATCCACAATCTCATGGACAATGATAGTTCCAATTAGTGATGTTTCCCTATTTTTTTCCCAATAAATTAGTGATCAACATGGTCACATTTACAATTATTCAAATCGATCCACATATATCATTTCCTATCAACTTTTTTTGTATGAAATCTAAAAAAGGTAAATGATTTTTCCATGAACCAAAGAGATCCCTAACACATTCTCTAAGAATATATTATATTTTTCAGAATCTTATGTTAGGATTATCCATCAGTTGGATGATGAAATATGGTGGTCCTTGTAAATTGGGTTCTAATGCCTTTTTGTAAATACTTATAAATTCATGACATAAGTCTAGGGTATCAGTCAAAGAGATATGAATTGTACCTCATGTAATTTCACCACTTCCCAAATATTGATCTTTGAAAATTATTCTTTTATATCTATGTCTTGGATTTGAATGAGGTGTTCTAACTTCTTATGTTAGCACAAAATCATCCAATTGTAATCATTGTTTCAAAGTGTTTTGTTATACCGGTGACAATGTCTATAACAATTTTCTGCCATTTCCAAACAATTTTGGGAAATGATTGTTACAATACCAGTAAACATTAACATTTAACTTTCACCTATTGACATTGGAATCATCTTATAACATACAATTCCATCTTTAACTTCATACCCATCCACTATAGATACTATGTCACAACACTATACTTTTTTTAAATACTAGGTTGGATGGTCCACCTTGAATGCTGATAAGTAAAAAAATCAATCTCGGAATGATGGATGAATGTAAATTCAATCCCAAAATTGTACCTACAAATTTAAATCTTATATCCATCGAAAAATGATCTCCCTGCAAATGAGGTTCAACCTCACTATAAGATATTTAGTGTGTCATGCTTAGTTTTTTGGCAGGTTCTTTCAATAAAAAATATGTTTTTAATTAAATAATTTTTTTAATATTTATTAAAATTCTTTGAAATTGATTATGAGATGAGTCATAAAATATAAGAAATAAAGAAAAAATATATTATTCATTTTTAGTAAAATGTTAGAAAAAGAAAATTAAACTAAGTACTAAACAATGTTGATTAGTACTCACCGTGGATTATTAAATCCTTTAAAAGTATATAAAATAAGTGGGGATAACAAATTGAAGAGAAAAATATAAAATGCATTAGGATATCTAAAAGATAATATTCACCCTAGAGGATAACCAATATCCAGAGAAAACAGATAATGTGGAGAAACAAAATGAAATGAAAAATATTATAGTATGATCTAAAATGAAAACCATGGGAATGTGAAGTGTGAATTAAGAAGTGTGAATGGAATTAATGGGTTTAATTAGTATATATATATAAACTTAATTTAGAAAATTATAAATATAGTCATCAGATATACATGTATCTATTAATTATAATGAATTAATGTATTTCCAGTAACAAATTAAAAATATTATGTCTCAAAAATAATAAATAATGATAAAAAAATATTTAAATATTAAAAATATTTTTAGGGATTTAGTATTATTATTATCATTAATAAATGATATTTTGTATTTATAAAAAATATTTTAATATTAATGGAATATAAAAATTGAGATTATAATATAGAAAATTAATCTTATAGGTATTTGTTAATTATTATTTAATATAAAATTATTATTATTTTAAAAACTATTATCTAAATTGTCTTATATTTTAAACTAATAAACTGAATTGAATAATTTTTAAAATATTATTAAACAGTAATTTTTTTTAAAAAATAGATTTTAAATAATATTAAAAACACTTAAAAAGATATCTTTTAATAAAATCACTATTTTTTTATTTTTTTATTTTCTTTTAAAAATAATTTTTTAATATTTAGAATATGAGTTTTATAAAATAATATAAATTTTATTTAACATGTGAAAGTTATATTAGGAGGAATTGATGATATTATTATTAAATAATTGACTTCTAAGTGAATAGTCAAAAATAACATTTTATAAATACCATGAATTTTTTGACATTATTATTATATAATTATAACTTGAAAATTTATAAAAACATTTTCATGAAAAAATATTTATTTTATATGAGAAAATTTTAATTTTGTAACACTGATTTTATTTTACCAATTTATGTTTTATATTTTAGAAATACAATTACACAATTCTCTAAAACTATTTTTAATACATCATATATTTATTATTTTAAAATATTTATTTCAATTATAGAAGGTGAATCTAATTAAATGGTATTAAAATTTATAGTTATAATTTCCATATTATTTAATAATGGCCATTTAATTTTTGTGCATAAAAAATGAATTACTTATGTAAAAACTAGTTACCATGGTAAATTAAAAATGCTAAAATGGGTTAACCAAAAGCGTTAAAGTCACATCATGTTAAAAAATTATAATTATTAATTTTCTAAGGTATTTTTAACCAAAAAATATTTAAAATCTATTATTTTCCATTTTTTACTCTACATAACACATGAAATATGTGCTATCTTCACATTAAGAAGAAATATTTACAAAATTTCTATCCTCACAAATTCTAGACCACATCCAAATTATAGTTTTCTCTTTAGATAATACCTTATACCCATCCCTTATAAACATTATTTACTTACATGATCTTTTAGAAACAATATTTTAATTGTTTCCTCCCTTTCTAAGGAATCCTCTGTGGAAAGCTAAAAGTTATCATCATAATTAATTACATTTCTCTAATATTGTTTCATTTCTAAATTACCCATAAAAAAATATTTTTAATGAAATTATATAATTATTTATGAATTTATTTTATATTTAATATTTTAATTTTATCTTAAAAACTATTAACTACCTCGTCCCTTTTCTCAAACTAGATAATGAAAATGACATTAGTGTGTATGTGCAGACTACCGCCTTTATGAAGCGTCATGTTTAATTTTACGTCACCATCGTAATTTCATAGATATAAAGTGGAATTTAGTAAGTATATGTTCTATTTATAAAATAATTTAAATTATTAAATAACAGTCCATATCATTTATTTCTCCAATTATATAGAAAATTAAATAATCATCCATACTTATGTGGGTACTATAGCCTCTTTTGAATGATTTATTTCATTTTTCCTCATTTATATTAATTTATGGTCATGAGAATGGGTTTAATGGGTGAATGTAATATTTATGAAATTTTAAACAACCTATTAAGAAAAAATGGAAAATTAATTAAAAATATGATCCACAAATGATCCTTGAAAATTCAACCATCTCAACTGAGAACACCAAGTGAGAGAAAATTTATTCATACTATGTAATAGTTTCATATCTATTAAAATTTCTTATAATTATCTAAAATTTAAATTTAAAACTTAATGAGAATTAAAATAAACATTATTATTCCTCTAGAATAATGATATTTCAACTAAATAACTTTATAATCATCTAATAATTATGTTATATTCGTCTTTTGGTATGTTTATCCATGTACTTGTACAATGATTCAAAATAATATCATGGAATATTATAAAAATTTAATTAATAAAAATATATTATATAAATAATTAAATAATTATATGGATTTTGTTTTTAAAATGGTTTCATTAATATTAAAATATTAAATTATGATACCAACTTGTTTCATTAAAAATTTCCGAAACATACTCACTATAGAGTTCAACGTTATGGATTGAAATATATACTCTCCTAGAAAAAAAATATAACATTATAAATTATTTTATTAAATCAATTATAGTATCTTTTATGATCTGGGATTTACGAACATCCAGAGAATAATAAATAACATCATCACTATTATGAAACTAGTTCAAAATGATCAAGATTACTCAAATATAATATTGAAAATAGATAATAAGAAACTGATATACATCTAGAGAATAATTATTGATGATTCTTATAAAATATTATAGTTATGAACACTGATTCGAAAAGGGTAATTCACATAGTAATATTTTTATATAGGATATTAATGTGATTTTGTGGAAGTCAGAAATTTTGGTAAAGGGATCTTTTTCTCAAATCTAATTTCAGGAGATATACATCTTATTGTTCACCATGATAACATTAATATAGTTTGATTATTTGTTAATTAATATAAATTACCATTTATATTTAATTCATGGTGTTTAAAAATCCAAATATTGTCCTATCATTAAATGTATTTTTATTCAAAAGATAATACTATTGTATGTATTTTTGTCAACTAAACTCCTTTTATTGAGTTATAATTATTCATTTTGTAATTATTTCTTCTATGATATTTCTTCTTAAACTATAATATTTTATTTCATGGTAAATTAAATTATCTCTAGTTAAAAATGACCTTTATCAATATATATATATTTTTAGAGGATTTCCCATCCTCTTTAATGATGGTTTATTATCATTGTCCCTATATTCCTTCCTATCAATGTTCTCCTTCATATTGGGAAACGAAATTATATGTTATTTCTTGTTTCCTTCACATTTCTCTTTTCCTCAGTTCAAAATGAATATTTATTAACCATTATTATGACATGGGTTTCAAGAATGAAATTTTAAATATTTTTTCCATGATCATTTTTTACTTCCCGCACCACATTTCCTTAAAAAATCGTATATGTATTTTAAATGGCTCATTATTCATGATTATATTTAATTGTAAATGTTTTCAATAAATTTAACATATCCATTTCAAAAAAATAACTTTTAGTATTGGCCTGTTACATTTTCTATTATGAGAATGTGAAAAAGTTATCTAAACACTATACTATGGTTTTACTTCCATTTTTCACTATCTCAAAAAATTTATTTACTAGAAAATTTCAATTCATTAATTACCCTCAAATCAATATTATACTATTTCATTGAATTAAACATATAGAAATCCATTAATTCATTTTTCATTAATATTAATTTAATGTTTATTATTTTTTATTACAATTCATTTCCTCAATGAATACCATATATGTTGTTTCACTAATTGAATGGAGCTCACCAATATCTCATCAATCGATTGATCGTAAAAAATTATTCTATTAGTAATACACAATTTATTTACATGTTATAGGTATCACATACCATATTTTATTAATTGAATTTATTTATCGATAATGTTACTGAATATTATTGGATATATATTTATTTTACATGGGTACATCATGTCACTATTATTTATGGAATTATGAATGATTCCATTGTGTGAGTCCATTTTAAAAGGATATGAAACCCATTTCATTTCCACGGGTTCTTTGAGATTTGTTGAATTATTGATTTCAAGTGGAACTCATATGTATAATAGATGGAAGGTGGGGTATTATATAACGATACAGTGTATTCGTTAAGCTTTATATCATGTGAGATACGAAGGAATGAATAAAAAGTGTTTTTTTCAATTGTGTGGGAATAATGAGTTTTCTCACAATTTAATTCATAAGAATAATGTCTTTGTTCACAAAAGGGTTGTAATAAATAGTATTTACACCAGGACTCAAATTCTTATGAGTCATCCTCATTTTTAATTATATTTTATTATTAAACTACTTGATATTCCGTGTTTATTCTAATTTTTTATTATATTATACACTTTTATATTATGCTCTATAATTCAGGACAACGTTTTTATCCACCAATGTCAATTTAGTATTTTTTCCTCTTAATATACGAAATTCCATGATATGTTATTATATTATTCCATGAATTATTCCATAATTTATGATCCATTATTTTTTTAGTATAGTTTCATTATATAACCTCAGTATACATATATGCTCATTTTGTGTTCACCCATGATCTTTGATTGTTATCGCATATGTTTACCATTATTTAGCATCTAGTCTCACATATTATTTTGTTTCCATTTACCAAGTTATTAAAGAATATAATACACAAGATATGTATATAATATTATCTATTCTGGAAATCTTATGAGAGATTATTAATACTTATTTTTGATTAAGTGTTTTCTTATATATAATTTAAAACACCATTAAATGAAACAACCATGGGCTTAATTATTTGAAGAGTTTTAATAATTCTCTAAACATCTATGTAACACAAGATTTTATGAAAAATAATCTTTTAATTTCATTTATGTCTTGTTTTGTAAGCTACAATAAGATTACCTTGCGCTATACAAAACACCGTATGAACTTGCAGTATACACAACACTATTATTGGATCATGTTACACACAATTTTGATAGTAGTTATTCTAAGAAACATTGAGTGTATATATATATATATATATATTCAATGTACAAATGAAATATGTTTGGATTCTGTTATACAAAACAATGGAGGAGTCTTGCACAACACGCAACCCTGACTAGTCTTTCATTACACGCAATCACGACCTTCCTCGATAGCGTGTGTTGTATGCAATACCAGGTTTCACTATACAACGATATATGGTAATAATATTATTATGGACTAGCCATTATGAATAGTATCAACTAGATTTTGAATTTTATAACATTATTATTCATCTAACACATTTTCTAGAACATGGTATGAGAACAAAATCAATTTTTTGAGTAAAATAATTATTTTTTAAAAAATGTAGTTTTGCCACCTTTTGATGGGACAACCACTTTAAATCTTTTTTTTGACATTTCTATAAGTTAAATTGGACAAAATAAAATTCTTCTTTGGAATCAGGATATAAAAATTTACTTTGGATAAATTTTTCATATTATTCTGATAACATTCATATTTTAATTAATAGTAAAAACACGCTATATTTTAATTAAAAACAAATTTTTTCATTGAAATAATTTTATGGTTCTATTATATTTTTAATTGCGTTTAAAGTGTAATTAGAATATATTTTTACCCTTTAATGCAATTTTGTTCATTGGAATTAATTTCACTTCGAAATTGGATATAAACATGTATCAATCTTTTGATTGTTTTTGTTTCTTAAAAACACGCTATTTGTTTTGATAACGGGAATTAAATTTAAAATTAATTAATGCCACTTATATGTTATGGATTCGGAATAATAGAAATAAAATTTTAATTCAGAATATCAAATATTTCTTGGGCTTAATTTTTGGTATTTTTCTGAAAAACTTCAATTTTCGAGAATAGTGAAACCACTTAGTGGTAGTTAAAAAGCTGACTTTTTTTAATTTAAATTAAATTTTACCTCTTCTGTGAATTGAATTTCAAAACTACTAGAGACACGGTTAATATCAAGGACTAAAATTTGGTTCAAGGAAATGAAAATAATTTTTGGTGAATAGTAACTTTTTACTTTTATTTACCACGGTTAAAAGTAAATAGGATAATTAAGGTTAAAAATGATATTATTATTACCCTAACACATGCCCTAATTCTATTGAACAAGTGTAATTCGACCAAAAACAACCTTAGGAATAAAAAATGACCATTTAGGCCCACTTGGATTATATTAGGACATTTAATATTAATTTATTTAAAGAAGGGTTAAAATAGTTAAAATCAAAGTTTAATAAGTAAATCATTTGTAATATAGGGTTATACATAAGATAAATTAAACTATAAATATTAATTAAAATGTAAAAATATTTCCTACAAAATGGTATTTTATTTATAATTTTTAGACATTAAATAATTTAATTTAGTTATGACACAAAGATGATGCAGTAATTATCTTATTAATGAAATATTGACATAATTGATGTTATAAATACCCAAATAAATGAAAATTGAGACTTTTTATGAATTTCACTAATTTTATAGGTTAATATGACATGTTATTTTTTATTTAATTATCGTTTTTAGAACTAATCATTCTGTTATGAATTTCAAAAAAATAAATTACCAAATAGTGTCAAAATTGACATAAAATAGTTTTTTTAAACAAATATTATATTATTAATTGATATTTTATTCCTAAAAATATAAGGTTCGGCAAATTACTTATATAAGGATATATATATTAATAATAAACAACTTGGGGTTCTTTTTTCTTGTTATTGTAATTTTATTATCCTTATATTGTAAGAAAACAAGAAGACACGGTAAAAGTAAAATTATTTAACTTAAGGTTAAATCTAAATGATAAGTTTAAAATAGAAAACTGAACTTGTCTAAATTCTATTGGATGAGATTCTTTCTACCCGTCCCCACATTAGCTTCAAGATAAATCAATTTAGAGCTATTAAAAACCGAATATGACTTTATAATAAAATAGTAGTTTTTGTTTTTCCATAGGTGCCCCTCTCCTCCCTTATAAAGGGGCACCTGCTCCCTCTCTTCCTCACACCACTTTGAGCCTTCAAGCTTGGCCAACCCCTTCCAAATTCACTTCTCCACTTCCATAGAAACATCCTAGAGGTTTTTTTCTTCTTCAAAGACCAATTTTAGTGCCCTATGAGGAGGTCTCAAAGAGGCTCTTCAAAGAAGAGGTAATGTCCAATACCGATTCTTTCAACTTTATTTCTTCTTACACTTCTTCTTCTTTGGTTGTTTCATTATTAAGTAATAAAATAAGTATAACTCATATAATTATATGTTATTATATTTATGAAGAAACCCTATTTCACCATCTATCCATCCTACGGAAAATGAAATCACCACGCGTGTGTACGTACCGAATACCGTCTCCACGCCGTGGTGAAATCTGTTTTTCCACCAACACCTTACATGGATGGGTATAATGGTGTAAAGAATAACTATATATGGTTATTATAACAGCATACTGATTCTGATATATTATACCATCCACTCCAATTCTATTAAATAATTATGGGAACAATATCGTCGCTCGTGGGTACGTACGAACTACCGTCTCCACGACGCTACGAGATTCATTCTCCATGTTAGTCGGACATAAATGATCATAAAGTTTATATAATGAATAATAATGAAATATATGAGATAATAATTCTACTGTATTTATGCATATATATATATATGTATTTCATCTATTTAGTTTCATTTAATTCAATAAGGAAACGAAAACAGCCCTCATGCGTACGTACGACCTACCGTCTCAATGAACGGTGTATTTCATTCCTTTTATAGATCTATAATATATATATGTATATGATGAATATAAATTATATATAAATCATGTTCTAAATTATGGAATTATTTAAATCAGGATATAATTAATAATATCAAGAACGAAATGTCTAAACACATACGATAAATGAAATGATTTTACCCAAAACGCTGCATTAACATGGAATTTACAAAAGAACAGGTAATATAAAGTCATAATTGAAACATATATGAAATCATAAAAATTAATATTATTCTATAATAAGTCAGTGACATTATCTAAATCATTATATAGGAGGTTCAGATACGTACGAAGCATATCGGACCTAAGGTAAGGGATAATTTTGTAAATCTCATTTTTATCTGAGATTCCATATTCTTAAGTATTTACTGGGGTTATTGCTATCATACATGTCCATGTTTTATAAAAGTGTATTCATGTATTTTTAATTCCCTTTTTACCCATTTTCACTTTTACCCCGTGGTATGGAAGGAATATTTCTTTTATTTACCATACAAGGTACTTTTTGACTTATCCGACAAAAGTAGAAGATGAATGTTTTTTTAACGTATACGCCATGAAAGGATTTTTATAGTTTTATAAAGCCTTATTTTCATGAAAATTCCTCCAAAATATTTCATAACTGTTTTCAAAAAAATCTTTTTCTTTTAAAATTGCATGACATTTTGTGAAAAGAAAATGATTTTGAAGAAAAAAAGATATTTTCCTCAAGAATTCATTTCAAGTGTTTTATAAAAAGAATTTTTCATCTGAGATGACATTATTTCATATGTGTATGTTTCAAGTATCATGTATCTATGATTTACATGGTTTCACTTTTCTTATGATGAAATGATATCCAATTTTTTTTGTATGGATTATGTTATGATAGAATGATGTTTATGAAACCCATTTTATTCTTGGGATATGATGAATGATTTATGTTTATATTGTGGCACGCGAATGAATGATTTAAATATGAGATGGGTGGGACCTATATCTCCCTACAATGTATTGGGTAAATATTTATATATCATGAGATAGACATGGCTGGAATGACAAGTTAAACCGGTTCAGTAATACAGGAATAGAACGAGGAGTGAACTCAATTCAGAAGGAGATATTGTCCACTAAGATGGACTTGGCAGCAATGACTTGGATAGTATGGAAATAATATCATGTGCTTAATGGTTTCCATAATTAAATGTTTTATTCCCATGAAAATTTATCATGATTAATGTTTCTCCATGATCTATGCCTTACATACTGCCATGTTTTATGTCATTGCTCAAGATTTTGATGTTTAGATTTTATGATCATGTTTTTTTACATTAAAATGTCTAAGGATTGATTTATGTTCTCTATGATTACCCTAACTCAGCATTTGAGCTCACCCCTTTTATGTTTTCTTTTCCCCAGGATATAAATAAAGGTTTTTGATAAGAATAAAAGGGGAAGATATTTATGGGAGATATTGAAAATCTTTCACCACGATTAGAAGATTATATTCCAAGTTTCTAAAGACACTAAACTATTGCGATCCTTGTGTGTATGTTTTTGTTATGTATTAATTATTCCTCAAAATTAATGTATTGTCCATGTACGTCAAGATTTGGGTCTCTACAGTTGGTATTAGAGGAATGGTTTAATAAACCTTTGGAAACTAGGATGCGAAAACGTTAGTGAGATCCCTAGAGATATTTCTAAGGTATGTCTAGGGATGTACCTAAAGATAAGTATACGTATAGGATATAGTCCTAGAACTATGGTAACGGTCTTATAATTTAACCTAAGATGATAGATATTGAAGGTACTCCCCCTTTACTATGTTGTTTTCCCTATCATGATTTTTATCTCTCACACTATTCTTTTTGGGTTTTAGAAAATTTCTGGAAACAAGATGATTCACGATAATGAAGGATATGATGGACAATAGAATGATATTCTTCATGAGAAACCAAAATAAATGGGATTTGGAAGTCCAAACATCATTATTATGCCGAATCATAAATCTCATAATATGATCAATAAACTCAAATTTGGTATGTTTCCTAACTCGGCTAATAAGAGAAAGATGGAGTTTCATGATGATCATAGAGGAAAAAAAGTTCAATTTCCCCTATGTAAATCATCTTAGAAGAGGCATCAAGGAGATTGTTTGAAAGGAACTGGAAGATGATTTGGGTGTGGAAAAGAAGGACACAAAGCCAGTAAGTGCAAAAGAAAAGGTTCAGTTAACACCATGGATGAGGATAATGGTATTGCTACGACATCAACAATGGTCAAATGTTTTAAATGTTGAATGTATGGGAATTATTCAAACCAATTCCCTAAGGGAACGTCTCATGAAGAGAATCAGTATGGTCGTATGGGTAGTATTTATGTTGATTATGATGAAGAGACTACAAATGATATGTGAGATTAAAGAATTGTTGAAGTTTGTTCAATGGTTTAAGAAGGTAGGGGAATGATTTCATGTTTATCAAGTGTAATGTTGTATAAGTAATCTCATGGTACTATGGAATAAAGAGACATCTAAGGATTGTTACACTGTTTTCTTTCTTTATGTTTTGAAAGTATATGATGAATGGTACCAGTGAACACAAAAGGTTATTCATATTTTTTTGGAAAGTAGATGATATGCGTATAATGAAGGGATAAGGAGAAAATTAAATGTTTGATAGTATTAATGAGATCATGACTGATATAAGAAGAAGGTAATATCATGGTTTGGGTATATAGAATTTTTGGATTTCGGTATGTGGAATGAGTTAACTTTTTACGATGTGGGTTTCAATAAATAGTAAACAATTTATAACCCCGACGAATTTTGAGGGCAAAATTCATTTTAAGGGGGGTAGAATGTAACACCCCGAGATTTTATGAAAAATATTCTTTTAATTTCATTTATGTCTTGTGTTGTAAGATACAATAAGATTACCATGCACTATACGCAACACCGTATGATCTTGCAGTATACACAACACTATTCTTGGATCATGTTACACACAATTTTGATAGTATTTATTCTACGAATCATTTAGTGTATATATATATATTCAATGTATAACTGAAATACAGTTGGATTCTGTTATACAAAACAATGGATGAGTCTTGCATAACACGCAACCCTGACTTGTCTTGCATTACACGCAATCACAACCTTCCTCGATAGCATGTGGTGTATGCAATACCAGGTTTCAATAAACAATAATATATGGTTATAATATTATTATGGACTATCTTTTATGAATAGTATCAACTAAATTTTGAATTTTATAACATTATTATTCATCTTACACATTTTCTACAACATAGTATGAGAACAAAATCAATTTTTCGAGTAAAATAAGAATTTTTCATAAAATGTAGTTTTTCCGCCTTTTGATGGCGCACCCACATTCAATATTGTTTTTGACATGTCTATAAGTTAAATTTGACAAAACAAAATTCTTCTTTTGATTCATGATATAAAAATTTACTTTGGATAAATTTTTCATATTATTCTGTTAACTTTCATATTTTAATGAATAGTAAAAATACGCTATATTTTAATTAAAAACAACTTTTTTCGTCGCAATAATTTATATGGTTAGATTATATTTTTAATGGGTTTTAATGTGTAATTAAAATAAATTTTTACCATTTAATTCAATTTTGTTCATTGGAATTAATCTCACTTTGAAATTGGATATAAACAAATATCAATCTTTTGATTGTTTTTATTTCTTAAAAACACGCTATTTGTTTTGATAATGGGAATGAAATTTAAAATTAATTAATGAAACATATATGTTATGGATTTGGAAAATTAGACATCAATTTTGAATTCAGAATATCAATTAATTCTTAGGCAGAATTTTTGGTATTTTTATGAAAAACATCAATTTTCGATGAATAGTGAAACCACTTAGTGGTAGTTAAAAAACTGACATTTTTTAATTTAAATTAAAATTTACCACTTCTGTGAATTGAATTTCAAAAATCCGAGAGACACGGTTAATATCAAGGACTGAAATGTGGTTCAATGTGATGAAAATAATTTTTGGTTAATAGTAACATTTTACTTTTATTTACCACAGTTAAAAGTATATAGGATAATTAAGGGTAAAAATGATATTATTATTACCCTAAAACATTCCCTAATTCTATTTGATAAGTTTAATTCGACCAAAAACATCCTTAGGAATAAAATATGATTATTTAGGCCCACTTGGATTATATTAGGACATTTAATATTAATTTATTTAAAGGGTTAAAATAGTTAAAATAAAATTTTAATATGTAAATCATTTTTAATATAGGGTTATACATAAGATATAATTGACTATAAATATTAATTAGAAAGATAAAAATATTTCTTACAAAATGGTATTTTATTTAAAATTTTTAGATATTAAATAATTTAATTTATTTATGACACAAAGATGATGCAGTAATTATCTTATTAATGAAATATTGACATAATTGATGTTATAAATACCCAAATAAATGTAATTTGAGGATTTTTGTGAATTTAACTAATTTTCTAGGTTAATATGACATGTTAGTTTTGATTTAATTAAACTTTTTTGAACTAATAATTCTGTTATGATTTTCAAAAAAATGAATTACCAAATAGTGTAAAAATTGACATAAAATAGTTTTTAAAACATGTATTATATTATTAATTTTTATTTTATTCCTAAAAATATAATGTTCGAAAAAATGACTTATATAAAGTTATAAATATTAATAATAAAAAAATTGGGGTTCTTTTGTCTTGTTATAGTAAGTTTATTAACCTTATAGTGTAAGAAAACAAGAAGACACGGTAAAAGTAAAATTATTTAACTTAAGGTTAAATATAAATGATAAGGTTAAAATAGAAACCTAAACATGTCTAAATTCTATTGGATGAGATTATTTATACCCATCCCCACATTATCTTCTAAATAAATCAATTTGGATCTATTAAAAACCGAATATGACTTTATAGTAAAATAATATTTTTTGTATTTCCAAAGGTTCCCCTCTCCTCCCTTATAAAAGGGCACCTCCTCTCTCTCTTCCTCACAACACATTGAGCCTTCAAGATCGTCCAACCCCTAAAAAATTATCTTCTACACTTCTGTATAAACATCCTAGAGGTTCTGGTCTTCTTCAAAGACCAATTTTAGTTCCCTAAGAGGAGGTCTCAAAGAGGCGCTTCAAATAAGAGGTAATGTCCGTTACCGATTCGTTCAACTTTATTTCTTCTTTCACTTCTTCTTAATTAGTTGTTTCATTATGAAGTAATTACATAAGTATAAATAATATACTGATATGTTATTATAATTATTAAATAACCCTATTTCACCATCTATCCATCCTACGGAAAATGAAATCACCACGCGTGCGTACGTACGGAATACCGTCTCCACGCCGTGGTGAAATATGTTTTTCCACCAACACCTTACATGGACGGGTATAATGGTGTAAAGAATAACTATATATGGTTATTATAACATCATACTGATTATGATATATTATACCATCCAATCCAATTCTATTCAATAATTATGGGAACGATATCATCGCTCGTGCGTACGTATGGACTACCGTCTCCACGACGCGATGAGATTCATTCTCCATGTTAATCACACATGAATGATCATAAAGTTTATATAATGAATAATAATGAAATATATGAAATAATAATTCTACTGGATTTATGTATATATATATATATGTATGTCATCTATTTAGTGTCATTCAATTCAATAAGAAAACGAAAACAACGTCCATGCGTACATACGGCCTACCGTGTCCATGAACGGTGTATTTCATTCCTTTTATCGATCTATAATATATATATATATATCATGAATATATATTATATATAAATCATTTTTTACATTCTGGAATTATTTAAATCAGGATATAAGTAATAATATCAAGAACAAAAAGTCAAAACACATACGATAAATGAAATGAGTTTACCCAAAACGCTGCTTTAACATGGAATTTACAAAAGAACGGGTAATATAAAGTCATAAGTGAATCATATATGATATAATAACAATGAATAAGATTCTATAATAAGTCAATGACATTATTTAAATCATTATACAGGAGGTTCGGATACATACGAAGCATATCAGACCTAAGGCAAGGGATAATTTTGCAAATCTCATTTTTATCCGAGATTGCTTATTCGTAAGTATTTACTGGGGTTATTTCTATCATCCATGTCCATGTTTTATAAAAGTTTATTCAAGTATTTTTAATGTTCTTTTTACCCAATTTGACTTTTACCCCATGGTATGGAAGGAATCTTTCATTTATTTACCCTACAAGGTACTTTTTGACTTATCCGACTAAAGTAGAAGATGAATGTTTTTTTAACGTATACACCATGAGAGGATTTTTACAGTTTTATAAAGCCTTATTTTCATGATGCTTCCTCCAAAAGATTTCATAACTATTTTCAAAAAAATACTTTTCTTTTAAAATTGCATGACATTTTGTGAAAAGAAAATGATTTTGAAGAAAAAAGGATATTTTCCTCAAGAATTCATTTCAAGTGATTTATCAAAACCATTTTTCATCTAAGATGAAATTATTTCATATGTGTATGTTTCAAGTGTCATGTCTCTATGATTTACATGGTTTCACTTTTCTTATGATGAACTGATATCCAATTTTTTTTGTATGGATTAGGTTATGATGGAATGATGTTTATGAAACCCATTTTATTCTTGGGTTGTGATGAATGATTTATGTTTATATTGTGGCACACGATAGAATGATTTCAATATGAGATGGGTGGGACCTATATCTCCCTCCAATGCATTGGGTAAAGATTTATATATCATGAGATAGACACGGCTAGAATGACAAGTTAAACCGGTTCAGTAATACAGGACTGGAATGAGGAGTGAACTCGATTCAGAAAGGGACTTTGTCCACTAAGATGGTCTTGGAAGCAATGTCTTGGCTACTATGGAAATCATATCACGTGCTTAATGGTTTCCATAATTACATTTTTTATTCCCATGATAATTTATCATGATTAATGTTTCTTCATGATCTATGCCTTACATACTGCCATGTTTATGTCATTTCTCATGATTTTGATGTTTAGATTTTATGATCATGTTTTTTTACATTCAAATGTCTAAGGATTGTTTTATGTTCTCTATGCTTACCCTTACTGAGAATTTGACCTCACCACTTTTATGTTTTCTTTTACCTAGTATATAAATAAAGGTTTTAGTTAAGAAAAAAAGGGGAATATCTTTATGGGAGATGTTGAAGATCTTTCACCACGATTAGAAGATTATATTCCGAGTTTCCAAAGACACTAAAATATTACGGTCCTTGTGTGTCTATTTTTGTTATGTATTAATTATTCTGAAAAAGTAATGTAATGTCCATGTACATCAATCTTTGGGTCCCTACAATCTAAATATAATAGGTATTGGAAATATATTTAATGAAATATTTTATTTATGTCATCTAATTATGAGATGATGAAGTTAATGGTAGTTATAATTTGGATTTTAGTATAGTTTAGATAACTTTAGAGGTTTGGTTGTTAGTTGAGTATAAATTATGGTTTAAACAATTAAGGTTGATCATTATTTCAATTTTATAGATAACCCTTATGTTAGTTGAGGTAATATTTAATATTTTAGGTATTAGGATAAGATAAAATTAGTGGAAACACTATAGATACATCTAATCGATTAGAACTGGTATTAGTTAATATCCATATGTTTTTGTAACGTAAGGATTGTATGGTTTTATTAGAAATTACATCCACATATGGACACTATAAAGTGGATCTATTTTAAGAATACATTCATGAAGGGGTAGTCACCCTAAAAATGATGGTTAGGTTTTAACTAAATTTTAAACTAGTTCACGATGAGTGGGACAAAGACTTCACACTTGGGTAGACACTCCTGAGGTGTTTGATTTGGTTAATCAAATAATCTTTATGAATCCTTATGAAGGGTTTCAACACATTTTTTTAAATGGTTAAAGTTACTAAAATAATAATAACAATTGACAACATGTGTTAAAATAAAGGATTTATATGTTGATAAACTATGAAATAGTTGATATTAAATTATCATATAATGAAATGATGTTTTCATTGGATAAGGCATATTATGTTTGAGTTTTTGAATTGACAGGATTATATTCAATTATTTTATTATATATTATCATAATCATGTTAATTTTAGTATTTGTTTTGTAGCATGATCTTCAAAATTAATCTATTAACATAATTTTTATAGAAACACCTAAGACCTAGCTATATTGGTATATTTGGAAGAAATGGTTCTCATTATAAATATATGCCTATTATAAAGTAAATTATGTGTAATCTAGTATTCCATATGATAGACAGGTTTGTATCATTATATAATCTATATCATGGGTATTTATTATATTTTATATTAACCATGTATTATTAATATTATGTGATAATTAAAATTGTGAAGATGAAATTTATTTAAGGGGGCATGTAACACCCTATGTTTTTTGTAATAATGTTATTTCCATAAACTACATTTTTATAATTCTAATATTATTTTTTATTTTTATAGAAGAGATTGAAATAGATTAGGAAGTAAATTATATATGGTAGGAATTAAAAAAACAATTATTTTATCATTCATATTTAAACAGTAGAAAAAATTTACATGTAAAATAGAACTATAAAAATAATTATATTATTATCCAAAGATTATTACATCCATTGAAAGTGAGTAACATAATATTGGTTAATAAACTAAAAATATTAAAATCATCAACACTAGGAGATTCCCAAGATCAATTTCACAATATAGGATCACTAATATTAAATTAAAACCTATAATGAGGTAGAACATCATGAAAGGAGATACCATAGAGTGAGATCTAAAAAAACAACTATTGAAAAGAAATTTGTGATTTTAGAAGTGTGAATGGAATGAATGGGATTAATGATTAAATATATAGGAAAAAATTAGTAATAAATATGGACATTGTGGATATGGTTGTGGGATATACATGTATTTGATAGGTATGTGTATGCTTCATATTGTTTTAAACATATTTCGGTCGATGCCCCATTTAATTGGAGAAAATATCCCTCTTTTTAACTATGTTGGGTGGAATCCATTCATAGAACGCAAAGTCCTAGCATCCCCCCAACCCATTACAATATTTCTCAAAGGCCTATCAGCGTGAAGTCCAATACATTATGTAAATAACTTAAACGAGTAGTCTACATAATTCTATGTGTCCATTTATATGACTTAACATCGCCTATCAGTAAACATCACACAATAATCCGAGTCTGAATATTTCATTGCCCCCTTCCATGAACTATTTCATCTTATTAGACTGATTAATCATGTTAGGGAACCCCTATTATATATATAGTGTGGGATTATGGATTGTTGATATGTGTTTTCACAATTATCTATCTTTTGAGTCTCTCACTCTAAGATGCTTATGCAACCCTCTCTTGAATCCCATGTGTGTTTCTCTGCATCCTCAGATTTATCCCTAGTGAAGTTGGTTAGTTGGGAGAAATCTTATCCATACAACATCAAATTTAAATGGGACATAGGGTTGAATGATAATATTTTTCCTGAATATACCTCTAATTGTTGTCATTGACCCGATTGTGCCTTCCCACACTACCTTCCTTTTTCTTCCATGTCATTTTCCTTGTCCCTATCACCCTTCATTTTTCCCATCCGTGTAGACTCAGAGGCCCTATGGAATGAGTTAATTCCCTTAAAGATAGATTAATGTCATTATGTCTTGAATTTAATTGATATAATGTTGGCTCGGTGGCCCATATTCTAAATTCACGTAAATAGTTTTTTTGAAACTGTACAACTATAATACATACTACAATACTTACTATTGTACTATTATAATAGCCTAGAACCCCCCCCAACCTAGTTTTGAACCTGGTTATCTTACATTTCTGATCATAGAGCTTCACAACTCAGTTACACCCATAACATCATTAAGTTATGTATTGTTAATAATAATATTAAAATCATATAATTCATGAAGCATAAATATTTAAATAAAAATATAATGCTAAAATATGATAAATATTTTTATACATTAGATATAAAATATATTTCAAGTAAAGAATATTATAATTTATTTATAAAAAATGTATTAATATTAATGTATTAGTAAAATTAAAATGGAAATATAAATAATCAATTTTAATGTTATTTGGAAAATATTAATTAATATAAAATTAATATTTTTCAAAAACAAAATTTTATTAATGTGTTATATATCTTAAACTAATATATTAAATAAATAAAATTTATAATATTGTTATATATTAATATTATCTAAATTACAAATTCATGTGAAATATTTTTAAGAACACATAAAAACAATATTATTTGATAAAAAATATTTTCCTTAAATTTTGTATTTTGAGTTTAAAACAAAATTTATAAATTAGAGAATTTATATTTTTAAAAATTTACTTTTCTTAATTCATCATGTCAAAATTATATTATGATAAATTTTAAAAAATATTAGGAAATAATTGATTTTTTAATGAATACTGAAAATTCGTTTTAAAAAATTCCATGATATTTATGAAATTGTAAGTTTATAACAATGACATGGAAATTTATGAAAATATTTTCTTGATAAATACGTATTTTATATGATGAATTATACAATATTTTTTGTTTCATTTTACAACTGTTTGTTTGATATTTTTGAAGATAAGTTACACTATTCTCCAATAATATTTTTATTACCTTATCCATTTATTATATGAAAATAATTTTTTATCAAATTTAGAGAAATAATATATTAAATTGTATTTACACCTTGGAATTATATTTCACATACTATTTAATAAGGATTATACTTTTCCTCATAAAAAACTAATTATAGAGGTAAAAAAAGTTATCGTGCTAAAATACCACATGGTAAAATGGGCTGACCAAAGGGATAAAAGGACTAGCATGTTAAAACATGGTTCTATTTATCTTTGAGGTCTGGATCAAAGAAAAAACATCTCTACATGAATATCTTCCATTTTTTATTCATTTTTATAGGTGAAATAAGTGATTTTTCAATATTAAGATGAAATATTTTCAAAAATAACTTTCTCAACACTTATAAAAGGGGCCTCCCAGAACCCCAGCAATACCACTCCAGAATTTATGTTTCATCATGAAAATATCCCGTCATTCAATCACATATAATCCATTTTAACTAACTTATTCTTCTTTGACAATATATTTGGGATTAATTCCACACTTTCCAATAAATCCTCTAAGGGATGCTAAATGTTCTCAGTATAAGTACTATGTTTTCCCTAACATTAGTTCATTCATATATTTAATTATAAAATATATGACTCAAAATTTTATATTATTAATTAAATATTTATATTAACATACTTTTATTAGTTATTTTTAGTAACCATTAACCACCCTACCCCTTTTTCTTTAAAGAAAACAAAAATGACATTCATGTGCATGTGTAGACTACCACCTCCACCAATCCTCATGTATAATTTTCCTTCACCACATTTTATGGATTGAAATAATATATAATTTAATTAATAATTATGGAATTTATAATATCATTTATATTTTTTAATAATAAACCAAATTATACAGTTCTCCAATTATATAAAAAAATAAACACTCATCTATGCATACGTGTTGTTTATCATCTCTATAATAAATTCAATTCCATTTTTCACCACCACCATTCATATATATTCCTATTAATGTGTTTAATGGATATATATTATGTTTATTATATTTTTAGTATTCTGGTAAGATAAATTAGATATCTAATTTATAAAATGTGCAATAAACGATCACAATAAATTCAACCATCTAAAACAAGAATTCTAAGTGGAGAAACATTTTTTTTGATGCAATAGTTTCGTATACATTAAATATTATTATAATTATATTCAATTATGTCTTATATCTTTTAAGAACCAAAAAAATATCAGTATTCTTCTATATTAATGATATTGTAGATAAATCAATTCTTAGTCATCCAATAATTATGGTAAGTTCATGTTTGGATATGACAGACAACCAACTTGAACCATGATATAGAATATAATCATGGATGAATATGAGAAAATAATTACTAATAATTTGTTAAATAAATAATTAAATAAATATTTTATTTTTTATTTAATGGTTTCATTAATATTAATAACCATAATTAAGATACCAATGTTCATTTGATAAAATTCACTGAAAGATTCTCATAATTGATTTTATCTTTAAGGATCATAAAAAATAACACTAATCTAATGAAATTATAATATTATAAATATTAATAAACCATTAATTATCTTACATTTTTTTATCTTGGAATGATGATCTTTGGGAGATGAATGAAAAAAAATATTAATAAACTCTTGAAAAACTATCATGATTACTGACACTCTATGTTGAAAAAAGATAACAAGTAACTAATATTAATAAAGAAAATAATTAAAAATAATTTTTATAAAAGGAAAAATATAAGATTTTTTTTTGAAATAAGTGATTCATATAGGTATTTTATTATATTCTGTTTTCATGTGCTTTAGTTGAAGATGAGTATTAGGGTAAGGGGTTCCTTATCTCAAATATAATTTCATAAGATATATTTCTTATTTTTCATCATATAATATTTAATATGGTTTGATTAAAAAAAATTAATTTATTTTTCCATATTGATTTAATTTATTTTGTTTGAAGATCCATATCACATTCTCTCTTTAAATGGATTTTTATTCAAATGAAACAAAATTTATAAGGGATTTTATTTACTCAACTCACTTTTTTTAGTTAGAATGATTTTTCATGAACCTCTTTACTTTATAATTATATTCTTCCAACATACAATTTTATTTCACATTACATTCTATTATTATATAGTAGATAATAACATTTAATTCAGATATTATACCTTGATAAAATTTAATTCATATAAATAATATCATTGTTGAAAACTATTCTCATTCTCTTTAATAGTGGTTTCCCCTCCTTGTCCATATTTTCGGTCTCACCTACAATACCCTTTATCTATGGGAACCCAATTAGTTTTTATTTAATATTACATAAAAATTAATCATTACTCTTTTCAAAAGTAATATTTATGATCCATTTTTACAATTTTTTTGTTTCAATAGTGTTATATCTAAATAGATTTATTTTGAGGATATTTTATTTTATCTTCTACTACACATTTCATTGAAATATATATTTTTTATTTTTGTTCCTCCATTATTTAGGATTATTTTTAATGTTAAATAGTTTTCCAATTTTCATATAATATTTGCTGGATTTTTTTGAGGTGAACTATAAATTTTATTTTTATGATAACATTAAAATCATTCTTCAAAAACTCATTTATGGATTCTCTTACATTTTCTCATTTCTCTGAAAAATATTTTTTGTCCTGGAAATTTGGTCCATAAATTACCCCCAAAATTCACTTATGAAAATTTGGGTGATTAATTTAATTGAAACCCATTACATAATTTGTATTTAATTATCTTTGAATATTCCTTATTTTCCATCCAATTTATATCTTATATAAACACTCTATGTAACTCCCCGCCCCCAGCTACCCAGAGCCGGTGCATTACTTCGTAACATTGGCATGATCACAAAAGATCAAGTCTCGAAAGAGCGATTGGTTTAGTAGACTTGGAAACACTAGATACATTCATATGTCTTTCATTACATCAAAAAGTAAACAAAATACAATAACATGGTCTTCATAGTCCACACTCATATCCCTTTATGACTACCCCTGCAGGTCATTCATAAAATACTTCTTCACATCCTAGAAAGTATTAAAACATTGAAAGGGGTGAGCTCAGATGCTCAGTAAGGATAACAATATTGCGGAAACATTCATAAATAAACATAAAAATTTAAGGCAATGTATAACTAAAAGAAAATCCTTTTAAACTTGAACATCAACATAATATGGAAAATGTAAAATGAGATAATGCCATTCACTTCTTAACATGGATATTCTACTGGTCGAATAATCACATGCAATATCAATAACCACTTTCATAATGAGGGAATTCATAATTCCAGACATTCTGAAACATTTTTTCAAGGCCTCGGCCAAGACGTCTAAAATGATTAAGGCCTCAGCCAAAACCATAAATCAAATTGGGAAAGGGCATCGGCCAATTCCATGTCTAGTTGTCTCATGAGACCTATCGATGCATCGAGGAGCTATAGCGGGCTCCACCCGTCACTTATTAACTCCAATACATTCCTCATATGAATAGGTTTAAACATATCATAAACCATAACATAATCATATCACATAAAACATGCATAAAGGTAACATAACATTTCCATATTTCAATCAAAATATATCAATACAACACATTGATATAATAAAAACGCTTTCAAAACCATTTTCAATACCAAAATAAAAGAAAGTTAAAACTTTGTATTTATTTTTCATCAAAAAAAATGATGGCTTATAGAGGAAGCCGAAACTCAAATAATGGTCACGGCGGCGGAGAACACGTTGTCGCCGCATATGTACGGATATAAAATCATTCCCTTTTTGTCGTTTAGTAAAACGCCTCGTATAAAAAGATTCCTTTTGAATAAACGTAAAAGTCAAAGGGGTTTATACACTGTACAAAAGATAGTTGTGTATAAAATCAAATATGCCTCAATGAAAGGGGATTTAGACGAAGTCCTTAAAAAGATCATTTTTAAAATAAAATAGATCTATTATGTGTATTCACTATAGGTACACATAAAGAAAGTAAAAATACAAAATAGGACATAATAATATCATGACATAATTTGAAAGTAGGAGATTAACCCAAAGAATATAAGTTGGGTTAAGAAGTTCCCTTACCACGTGTCCGACTTGACTCAACCATTATTTAACCTCCTGAATAATAAAATAGAGTTAATATATACCTTATTAAGAACCATTTTCAATTTCATTATCCTTTTTATATCACTTATTACAATGTTATGAACATTATGAAATTATTTAAGTTAATAACGGTCATTTTGTCGATCTTTGGTACTTGAGTCAAAAATAAACTTCTTATAATTACAAGTTGTTCATGTGGTGATGTATCCATTATATCCAGAACTATATTCATGATATAGATATCATATATCTCTTATAAATCCAGTATATAAATTCATTTATAATATTACATAACATTTAGATGTAAGAAATGAAATGCACCGTTCATGGAGACGGTAAGCCGTACGTACGCATGAACGCTACTTTCGTTTATATTTTGTATTTAATGGAATGAAGTTATAATTATATAAAGGTATAATATAATTCCAGTATAATATAATGTATAATACCATTTATTCCATCCTTTATACATCCCACATATGGTATTAACGATTCAAATCACTTTGAGGGGGCGGTAGTCCGCACTTCCTAAATTGAAATTATCGTGTTTACCCATAATGGAAATCATAAAGTATGACATAAATGAGAAATACAGAAGGATAAGGAAAACATAAACATAATATATATATCATATATGAAAATAGTGTCATCAAAATGGCCACCATCATAGGTGTTAAAAGAATTTGAACAATCATCGTTTCGTGAGGCAGAAATTCGCCATCCACAGAAACAGTATGTTTTTTAACAATTAGATGTAGGTGTGTGTAAGTGTGGCTCGAATACTTCTTATAACAACATCCTAGTATATTTAGGATACTGGTGTTGTTATAAAAGAAATGAATAAAATGAGTTTAGGGGGTTAGAGAAGAAAAATAAAACAAAACAACATTAGAGAAGACATTACCTCAAAATCGGGTAACTCTTTTTGATTTGAGACAAAGTCTTCCTTGAAAAGATTTCTGCCCAAAGAGAGGCTTATATGAGTAATAGGGGGAATTTGTGAGAGTATTTGGGCAGAGGTTGGCCGAGCCAAATGTCTTGAAGGTGTGAATAAGGTGGGAGAGGTGGGGGCCTTTTATAAGTGGAGAGGAGGGGCTCTTTTGGAAAGATTGAAATGTTACATTATTACACAATGATTTTCGGATTCTAAAGGTCCAAAACTTATATAATTCGTGTATAAGGTGATAAGGGTTCTAAATATACCCATCCAATAGTCTTTGGACAAGTGTAAGCCTTGGAGTTTACATTATCTTTTCATTTTATTAAAATCGTTAAATAATGAGGTCATCGCTGCATCATAATGATGTCATAAATAATTTAATTTATATAATTTATAAAAATTATAAAATAAATACTATGATGTAGGAAATCTTTGTATCTATCTAATGAATATTTATAATCAATATTTGGACATGTGTAACCCCACTTAAAAACTGTTTTAGTAAAACAACTCATGTTTGTGTCAATTTAATTTTAACATTAAATAAAAATATATTAATGTAATTATCCAACTAAAGTGGCTCCATGGGGTCCCCAAGTTGACCCATGGGTTTACTTGGTCGGCCATGACTCATAAAATAGGAGTATTACAAGTTTCAAGCTCATCTCATATTATTAAAACATTATTTTTACCTTAAACTACACTAATTACCTCTAATCGCGATTAAGAACTTAAAAGTTACTATTCACCAAAAAATTATTTTGATCTCATTGAACCAAATTTTACTTCTTAATGAAAACCATTTATGTCAGATTTTTGAAAATCAAATCACAGAAGTGGTAATATTTTATTTAAACGAAAAATCAGTTATTTAACTACCACTTAGTGGTTTCACTATTCATCAAAAATTGAAGTTTTTCAGAACAATGCCAAAATTTCACCCTAAGCTATAATTGATATTCCGAATTCAAAAATGATGTCTATTTTACAAAATTACACACATATAAGTTTCATTAATTAATTTTATAATTAATTCCTGCTGTCACAACAAATAGGGTGTTTTAAGAAACAATTTATATCAAAAGATTGGCAATTGTTTATGTCCAATTTCAATGTTAAATTAATTCTAATGACCACCATTGGATAAAATTGTAAAAAATATATTCTAATTATACTTTAAAACCACTAAATAGTATAATTTATCACTATAAATTATTTTGATTAAAGAAGTTGTTTTTAAGTATTTTTCACTATTCATAAAAAATTAGAAGTTCTCAGAAAAATACCAAAAAATCAACATAGGCTAATTTCGATATTCCGAATCCAAAAATGAAGCCCATTTTGAAATATAAAATTTCTATAATTTTAAAAAGAGGTTATTACTATTCATAACGGGTACTTTGATTAGTCGCGGTGTTTTAGAACTCGAAGTTGCGTACAATGCAAGCTATTGCATTATTGAATGAGAACCGTATCATGGAAGCTCGGGGTGTTACATTCTCCCCTCCTTCAATAAATTGCGTCCTCGCAATTTGAAAATTTCTTTGAAAATAAAAGGTTGAAAATAGAAAACACCTTTGAGGAAAACCCACATCGGAAATAAGGTTAATAAAATTTAGCCTTAATAAGAGGGAAAGGGAAATGAAAAAGTCACCACCCAATTATGATCTTGATTAGGAGAACATTGGTGGAAATTAGAGACATATAATTGGAGGAAAAACGTAAATATTTGTAGGGAGTGATTGAGGTCATCAATTACAATCAACTGTCAAATTTAGGGCCTCAAAGCCATCGATCTATGTTGATTTAAAATATCATTAGTTCAACAAGACATAAGGTATTAGGATAACACATTTTTTTTGTTTTAATATCCCTTTACTAAAGTTTAAGAATTAATTTATTCATTGAATAAGAGATAGGTATATATATATTTATGCTTGACAATTAGAGTTTCAACCTTCAACTCATCTTTCACTCAAAAAGATAATAGAACTCAAAAACATTATACTTATCCTAATTGTATAAGGTTCCAAATATTAACACATACTATTTAGATTAGTAAAATTATTTTGTAATAACCAGGGACTTCCTATAGGCTAGTGGTAGGAAATAAAGGCCTGTCGCACTATGATTGTGGGTTCGATTCCTGCAGCTTTGTCCGACGCGACGGGTTATGCCCCACCCTGCATGTTGTCCTTTTCCTAAAACTATAGTATTATAATATTCCAAAAATAATCTTCAGAAATGATTTAACGTTAAACAATACTATCCATGGTTCAACTTAATCCATTCCAACCTTAATAGTTATCCAGAATACCTCTGTCCAGACTTTCTCTAAAAGGTCTCTTAATTCCAAAATCAATTTATCAGATTAAACAAAGTAAAGTTTCTCTTATTGTCACATACTAAAAATATAATTACCTTCATCATATTAAAACCTTACTGAAATCAAAAAGTACTTCAGTAAAATCCTTATATATATATATATCACATTATTCTAATAACCAAAATATAATCCATGAGTCCAAAAGCACCAATACATTAGTTATTCTGCTTCAACTGTAGTAACAGCATAAGATTGTCCTTGATCCCTTGGCCTTTTATGAGGTATGTTTCCCTGACGCTTAGGACATTCTTTTGCATAATGACCCATTTCTCTACAATTATATCATTCAACTTTGATAGCCTCTTTCTTTCCCTTGCAATCACGAGCCTGGTGACCTTTTTCTCCACAGTTATAACAAACTCCGATTCCTTTTAGGCAAGTACCAGGGTGATTCTTCCCACAATTATCACATAATGGAAAATCCTTCTTTCCCTTTTTCCCTTTATCTATATCTTGTTCCACCATTCTCTTCTTCTCTTGCTTTACTTTGTTGTCATAAGACTTAGAGAATTCCTTTTCTATCTTGATAGCACACGAGACAATATCTTCGTATGACGAGAAGGATTGTGATAATAATGCTAGACGAAGAAATGGTTTTAACCCATCAAATAAAAGATCAATCTTACTTCCTGGGTTATGTATATAATCTCCAGCATACCTTGATAACCTTGTAAAGATAGCCTCATACTTTGTGACATTCTCATCCTCCTTTTGTCTCAGACTCAGAAATTGCCTTTCCATATCTGCTCAATGGTCACGAGGAAAGTATTTTTCTAAAAACAGATCTTTGAACTCCATCCATTCCATATTTCATACTTTATCATCTTCCTTCATGTTTTGAATCAATGACCACCATTGATCGGCATCTCCAGTGAGGCGGTAAACTGCCATGACAACTTTCTCCCTTTCACTACTCCCCAAGGCATGGAATATTTTCTCTAAGGAATTTATCCATTTCTCAGCTACTATAGGATTTGTACTCCCATTGAAGGTTGGTGGTTGTTGCCTCATGAAGCGGTCTAACATTGATCCTCCACGTTGCGGATCAGGGTGCTCCATACGAGTAAGGTTGTTATTCATAACCTGCGTGAGTTGTCCCAGTACGGTGAGAAGCTGATCAGCACCAGTTGTATCACTATCTCCACCATAATTATCTTGAGCAGGAGGGAAATCCCTACATGGAGTGCGTGCATTGATACAGTTTCCATTTCTTCCACTAGGCGCCATTTCTAAACAATGGCATAAACTAGATCAGTTTTAAGAATCAAAATACATAATCCCATACTTATAAAACACTTAACATAAATTGAACTATTTATGGATATAATCCATAATCATAAAAATGTTTTCTTTGAGGAAGTATATACTCATAAACCCTTCATAATGATTTGTAAAGAAAATGAGAGTTATCCTAAGCATATCCCCCGGGAGTGTCGTAACCAAGAGTGCAGCAAGGCCCGTTGTCGTGCACCAGTTCCCGTTCGAGTCTAGCTCAAAGCGGTGTTTTCGGGTTTTATCCCTAGGAACATCTGTGCCAGAGCCGCCTCTACCTGCTCGTATCCAGACAGGGATGTATTGCTTGGAAAACTCACAAAATCTCTACAATACCAAAATTCTAGGAATTTCTTCTATACTAATCCTCAAAGTTCATCTTAGGTCTACGTGATCTAATCAGAGTTTATCTAAATCTAGCTTCCAAGGTTTGTACTAAACTTCATCTGATACCAACTGTAACGCCCCGCCCCCAGCTACCCAGAGCCGGTGCGTTACTTCGTAACATTGGCATGATCATAAAAGATCAAGTCTTGAAAGACCGATTAGTTTAGTAGCCTTGGAAACACTAGATACATTCATAAGTCTTTCATTACATCAAAAAGTAAACAAACTACAATAACATGGTCTTCATAGTCCACACTCATATCCCTTTCTGACTACCCCTGCAGGTCATTCATAAAATACTTCTTCACATCCTGGAAAGTATTAAAACATTTAAAGGGGTGAGCTCAGATGCTCAGTAAGGATAACAATATTGCGGAAGCTTTCATAAATAAACATAAAAATTTAAGGCAATGTATAACTAAAAGAAAAGCCTTTTAAACTTGAACATCAACATAATATGGCAAAAGTAAAATGAGATAATTCCATTCACTTCTTCACATTGATATTCTACTGGTCGAATAATCACATGCAATATCAATAACCACTTTCATAATGAGGGAATGTATAATGCCAGACATTCTGAACCATTTTGTCAAGGCCTCGTCCAAGACGTCTAAAATGATTAAAGCCTCGGCCAAAACCATAAATCAAATTGGTAAAGGGCCTCAGCCAATTCCACATCTAGTTGTCTCATGAGACCTACCGATGCATCGAGGAGCTATATCGGGCTCCACCCGTCACTTATTAAGTCCAATACATTCCTCATATGAATAGGTTTAAACATATCATAAACCATAACATAATCATATCACATAAAACGTGCATAAAGGAAACATAACATTTCCATATTTCAATCACAAGATATCAATACAACACATTTATATAATAAAAATTCTTTCAAAACCATTTTCAATACCAAAATAAAAGAAAGATAAAACTTTGTATTTATTTTTCATCAAAAAAATGATGGCTTGTAGAGGAAGCCGAAACTCAAATAATTGTCACGGCGGCGGAGAAGTCGTTGTCGCCGCATATGTACGGATATAAAAACATTCCCTTTTTTTCGTTTAGTAAAACGCTTCGTATAAAAAGATTCATTTTGAATAAACGTAAAAGTCAAAGAAGTTTATACACTGTACAAAAGATAGTTGTGTATAAAATCAAATATGCCTCAATGAAAGGGGATTGAGACGAAGTCCTTAAAAAGATCATTTTTAAAATAAAATAGATCTATTATTTGTATTCACTATAGGTACACATAAATAATGTTAAAATACAAAATAGGACATAATAATATCATGACATAATTTGAAAGTAGGAGATTAACCCAAAGAATGGAAGTTGGGTTAAGAAGTTCCCTTACCTCGTGTCTGACTTGACTCAACCGTTCTATAACCTCCTAAATAATAAAATAGATTTAATATATACCTTATTAAGAACCATTTTCAATTTCATTATCCTTTTAATATAACTTATTACCATGTTATGAACATTATGAAATTATTTAAGTTAATAACGGTCATTTTGTCGATCTTTGGTACTTGAGTCAAAAATAAACTTCTTATAATTACAAGTTGTTCATGTGATGATGTATCCATTATATCCAGAACTATATTCATGATATAGATATCATATATCTCTTATAAATCCAGTATATAAATTCATTTATAATATTACATAACATTTAGATGTAAGAAATGAAATGCACCGTTCATGGAGACGGTAAGTCGTACGTACGCATGAACGCTACATTCGTTTATATTTTGTATTTAATGGAATTAAGTTATAATTATATAAAGGTATAATATAATTCCAGTATAATATAATGTATAATACCATTTAGTCCATCCTTTATACATCCCACATATGGTATTAACGATTCAAATCACTTTGAGGGGGCGGTAGTCCGCACTTCATAAAATGAAATTATCGCGTTTACACATAATAGAAATCATAAATTATGACATAAATGAGAAATACATAAGGATAAGGAAAACATAAACATAATATATATATCATATATGAAAATAGTGTCATCAAAATGGCCACCATCATAGGTGTTAAAAGAATTTGAACAATCATCGTTTCGTGAGGCAGAAATTCGCCATCCAGAGAAACAGTATGTTCTTTAACCATTAGATGTAGGTGTGTATATGTGTGGCTCGAATCCTTATTATAAAAACATCCTAGTATATTGAGGATATTGGTGTTGTTACAAAAGAAATGAATAAAAAGAGTTTAGGGGGTTAGAGAAGAAAAATAAAACAAAACAACATTAGAGAAGACATTACCTCAAAATCGGGTAACTCTTTTTGATTTGAGCCAAAGGCTTCCTTGAGAAGAGTTATGCCCAAAGTGAGGCTTATAGGAGTAATAGGGGGAAGTTGGGAGAGTATTTGGTCAGAGTTTGGCCGAGCCAAATGGCTTGAAGTTATGAATAAGGTGGGAGAGGTGGGGGCCTTTATAAGTGGAGAGGAGGGGCTCTTTTGGAAAGACTGAAATGTTACATTATTACACAATGCTTTTCGGATTCTAGAGGTCCCAAACTTATATAATTCGTGGATAAGGTGATAAGGTTTCGAAATATACCCATACAATAGTCTTTGGACAAGTGTAAGCCTTGGATTTTACATTATCTTTTCATTTTATTAAAATCGTTAAATAATGAGGTCATCGCTGCAACATAATGATGTCATAAATAATTTAATTTATTTAATGTCTAAAAATTATAAAATAAATACAATGATGTAGGAAATATTTTTACCTTTCTAATGAATTTTTATAATCAATATTTGGACATGTGTAACCCCACTTAAAAACTGTTTTAGTAAAACAACTCATGTTTGTGTCAATTTAATTTTAACATTAAATAAAAATATATTAATGTCATTTTCCAACTAAAGTGGCTCCATGGGGTCCCCAAGTTGACCCATGGGTTGTCTTGGTCGGCCATGACTCATCCAATAGTATTAGGACAAGTTTCAAGCTCATCTCATATTATTAAAACATTATTTTTACCTTAAACTACACTAATTACCTCTAATCGCGATTAAAAACTTAAAAGTTACTATTCAGGAAAAAATTATTTTGATCTCATTGAACCATATTTTACTTCTTAATGAAAACCATGTATGTTGGATTTTTGAAAATCAAATCACAGAAGTGGTAATATTTCATTTAAACGAAAAATCAGTTATTTAACTGCCACTTAGTGGTTTCACTATTCATCAAAAATTGAAGTTTTTCAGAACAATGCCAAAATTTCACCCTAAGCTATAATTGATATTCTGAATTAAAAAATGATTTCTTTTTTAAAAAATTCCAAACATTTATGTTGCATTAATTAATTTTATAATTAATTCCCGCTGTCACAACAAATAGCGTGTTTTAAGAAACAATTTATATCAAAAGATTGGCAATTGTTTATGTCCAATTTCAATGTTAAATTAATTCTAATGACCAACATTGGATAAAATGGTAAAAATATATTCTAATTATACTTTAAAACCACTAAATAGTATAATTTATCACTATAAATAATTTTTTTTAAAAAATTTGTTTTTAAGTATTTTTCACTATTCATAAAAAATTAGAAGTTCTCAGAAAAATATCAAAAATTCAACATAGGATAATTTCGATATTCCGAATCCAAAAATGAAGCCCATTTTGAAATATAAAATTTCTATAATTTTAAAAAGTGGTTATTACTATTCATAATGGCTACTTTGATTAGTCGCGGTGTTTTAGAACTCGAAGTTGCGTACAATGCAAGCTATTGCATTATTGAATGAGAAGCGTATCATGGAAGCTCGGGGTGTTACACTCTACATGTAACAAACCATCCTAGTTCAAATAGAAAATCCACCATGAATGGTCCGCCACCTGGTGAGATACAAAATATAACAAAAAAATTTATATTAAATTGATGGAACATCAAAGTAAAATATGGAATAAATGAATTAATATTCATGGGGTAAACAAGGTAATCCAATATAATCCCATAAAAGAAAGATAAAACAGACTTAACTAAACAAGTCTCCATATGACCATCATTCACCACAAAACCCTCCCACAATGAAGGTGATGAATAACATGAGAACCCAATATGATACCTGATGACCTTAAGAATACATGAGTTCTAAAAAACAATGTATAGAAAATTTAATGAAAAAAATTTGTGGGCACAAATCCATTTTTAACACAGAAAAATAACCTATAAAAGTTCTAATGTAAAGATTGAACAGGTTCTATCATAAAAAAATATCCATTTTACAATGAAATTTCATAAATTATACCATTTTTAACCATTCCTTCATTTTCTATAAATTCATACCACATTAACTAAATCCTGAAATATGTCAAATATAAAAGAAAATAATGTAAGAATAGGAAGAAATAACCATGAATACACCCTAATATTATAATGTGGGAAAATATACTTGAAATAATATATCATGCTATAAAATAGGTATAAATGACAAAGAAACCAATTTATGTCTTGTCTATGGGTGTATAATCTACACAAAAAAAGAAGAATAAATAAGGAATATATTGGTTCGAACTGATATCAAGTCCTTCCATAGTCTGTCAACATCACAAATCCACAAATGGAGTTATGAAAACTAATGTGACATTTCCTTTTCTTAATTCACTCAAGGTTCCCAATGTTCTATGTTTCTAAAAACCATTTCTAAATAAATTTTTACATTTGAAAAAAAACCTTTCATATCATTGAAACTACATTATTAAATCCAAATACATTTAAAAAATGAATTCTTCCCAACACATCATTTTAATTGTAAAAACATGAATTTCAATTTGATAACCAAAAGGAATTGACAAGAACATATATCTATTCATGAATTCAAACCTCTTGCACAGATAAACCTAACTCATGAACAATGGAAAATAACCTACCTTTGACAATGGAGGTCAAAAAATAATAGATATTCCATAGAAATATAATTCATAGAAGAAAAATAAAAAGTATTGATAGAAAGCACCATCCTATGACAATATGAATCATAAATTCTACCAAAACCACTCTAGATACTAGATGAAATATAGTATAAGGAAGATCAATTACTATGTATATGTGGTGAAAAAACTAAGAGATTCAAATGATGAATAGAATAATTCGGATGGAGGGATATCACCCAATGTCTCCCATAATCACCCTAAATCTTTAGAGTGACGTTTTCAGTCTTTCTAACAAAAAGTGTTATGCATATTGGATGTTTATAACCACTAAATGCAAATAATTCATATCCTGAATCTATTATATGGCATGAATTCCACAAATTTCAAGTATACAAAAAAATGTTGTCTCCATATTATAAATTAAATTATGTGAACCTAATAATGAAATCTAATGGTTTAATTGATTAGAAATTTAAATTATCTTAACAAGACACACAACGTCTTCCCAGTAATACGTCAATGTCATGTAACTGATTCATGATGTGAATATGTCCCCCAATAATTTTTTATTCTAGTTTCATGTAGAAAATATAAAAAAAATCTTGAGGCTCAATGAACATAAGAATCATTCTCTAAATCTATTAATTCAATTATATAGAGACTAAAATAATTTAAAAAACATACATTCCTTGACATTAGGTTATTTTCCCTAGAAAAGAATCTCTATCCTTGAGAAGCCTGTAATGCACCCAAATAAAAAGGGAAGACCAAAAAAAGTGTCAAATCATACCTGATGGACGGTAATGGGGTGTTACAATCTCCCACTATAAGCATTTTTTCCCCATAATGTTCTCAATACGACGCACTCCAAAAATATGAATACCACTATATCCTAATAAATAATTACATGTTCTATATATCATTGATTTCACATATTCACCATGTTGGTACATGGACCAAATGAATCATTTTACCACATAGAACCTTCTATCAAATGTCTATAATATGAACTTGTGTCATAAAAATATTAGTATCAACCTCATGATCAACATCTTATAATTTAGTCACATGGGAATGATCTAGTTGATACCTCCTCCGCAGGAAACATTGAACACATCATGAAGGGATGTCAAAAAAGGCATAAATTCAAACTGAAATTCCACCTTTCTGAATCATCCAATGATATTAAAGGTACTGATAAATATCAGTGCAAACATAATCTTCATACCCAAAAGATGATACCCAAAGAGAGGTAAAACATAAAAAATGCCCCGATCACCAACCAAAAACTCTAGTGGTCGATTACTATGGGCTAAATTTTTTTACTGATGACTCTCTATTCTGGTCAATCTCTTTTGGATCAACTATACCTTTTTATCATCTCCTAATAAGGAGTCGTTCCAACCAAGTACTACTCTCTCAACTCTTCCCAGCATAATGGAGATATATATGCCGGTCCAAAAAAATCTCAAAGAGAACTATTTTGATCGAGGGTGTATAAATATTCTTAGAGTAAAACATGATTAATGGTATATTATTTTCCCAAAAACTATAGAAATCCAGCACAAAATTCTGGAGAATATACGCAATAACCTAGATAGCCCTCTCTATATATCCGTCAATATATTGAAGATATTCCATACTCAATTCAATATATGAATTCATCGTCTCTTGAAAAAAATTCCACAACCTGGATGTTATCCTCATGTACGTGTTTGAAATAGACACTAATTTAAACTCATGAATTCTCCAAATCAGTCAGAAATACATGTCCCAAAGGTGTTCAAATTTAATCGCATCCTTGATAGGGAGAAAATGAACAAATTTCATGATTTAATAAATTATCCCCAAAATCAAATTCTTTCCACTAGGGGTCCTTGGTATACCAATGTAGAAATATGTGGAAATATCAAACCATTTACATACTGGATTGTGTATCTTATAACCCCTGATTTTAAGTAAGTAACCATTTATTTTTTATTTTTTATGTCTGTAATGTGTTTGGGTGATATTTGGGGGGGTTTATAGGTATTTTGGAATGTTTTTTTTGGGGGGGGGGTTGGATACCAAAGGTTTGATCACTATTGGTAGAAATTGTAAAACAACACTAGGAAACTGTGAAAGGTGAACCATTGGTCTTTTGGTAGGCTCATGGCTAAGATCACTGTTTGGCTGGACCGTGTAGCCACCTAATAGAAATTGTTCTTTTTTGGGATAGAGGGTTTTTGTATGGTTGTCGCAGGGTTTTTAAAACTGTATGAGACAACCCTGAATGGTCTGCCATATGGTAGATTAATGTTCACAATTAGCACACATTTTTCTAAACTAAGTGATCTAACCATGCACCGTCAAAAGTTGTATAAAATGTTTATTCGTTTAAATCATTTTATCCTATTTACCCCGCATTTTTTCTCTATTTGTAACACCCATGGGAAAGTGAGACCTAAAAGGATAAATGTTACTACCCATGTCAACAAGGTGAACCTTTATTTTCGAGAGACTTCCAGATTAGAACTCCGTATTTATGCATGCTTGCCTCAGAGTAGTAATCAGGATGGGTGACCTTCAGGGAAGTTACCCAGGGTGTGTGTGAATGAGGACAAAACACACTGAAAGAACATGTGTTGGCCTATGGGGAAAATAATTAGTCTTATAAGAAACCCTTGTGAGTAATATCCTATGGTATTCTTGGAAGGAAACCAAGGTATTACAGGAGACCCATGGCATTAGATGACAAGGTTCATGGCTCGGGGAGGCGGGTCGTGACAAATTGTATCAGAACCAATACCCAGTCGGAAGTGCTTAGGCACTGCTTGGGTTTGAGGCTTGGGGTCCACAACGAGGGTGTTGTGATTTAAAAAGGTGGATAATGTAGCACCCCTATAAAAGTGAGACTTAAAAGGATAAATTTTACTACCCATGTGAACAAGGTGAACCTTTCTTTTCGGGAGCCCAGCTGATTGGAAATTCATAGTTAAGTTTTCTTGGCCTAGAGTAGTAATCAGGATTGGTGACCATATGGGAAGTTACCCTAGGTGTGTGTGAGTGTGGACAAAACACACTAAAAGAACACGTGTTGGCCTGTGGGGACATTCATTAGTCTGATAAGAAACCCTAGTGAGTAATATTCTATGGTGTGCTGGGAAGGAAACCAAGGTATTACAGAAGACCCATGGGGTCAGATGACAAGGTTCATAGCCCGGGGAGGTGGGTCGTGAAAAGTTCCATATCACCATAGGGTGGATCTTTTCTTAATAAGGGCGAGTGGGATGTCCAGGTGAGTAGAGAGGGGCTAGAGCATCATGGGTTGGGAGTAGTTAAAACCCAGATTTCTAGTCTTTATATGGATGACCAGGGGACTTCGTAGTAAGACATTCCTCTGGTGGTGGATTGTTTCAGGGAAGTCTTTCCAGAGGAATTTTCAGATTTTCCTCTGGAGCGTGGGGTAGTCTTTTCTATTGACCTTATTCCAGGAGCGGCACCGGTGTCCATTCCTCTTTATATGATGGCTACACCTGAGTTGCAGGAGTTGAAGAGGCAGTTGGAGGAGTTGCTGGAAAAGGGTTTCATCCAACCCAGTACTTCCTCTTGGGGTTTGCCTGTCCTGTTTGCGAAGAAGGCAGATGACACCCTTAGGATTTGTGTGGATTATCGGAAGCTGAACTAGTTGACATTCAAGAACCGATATCTCTTTCCTAGAATTGATGACCTCTTTAATCAGATTCGAGGATCCTGGGTGTTCTCAAAGAACTATTTGAGGTACTGTTATCATCAGTAGTGTGTTAGACCATCTGATATACCTGTCACAACATTTTGAAGTAGGTATGGTCTATACAAGTATTCGGTTATTCCATTTGGACTCACGAATGCGCCTGATTTTTTCATGGCATTGATGAAATGTGTGTTCCATCCATACTTGGAGCCCATTATGGTGGTTTTTGTGGATGAAAACATGGTGTACTCTAACACTTGACATGACCATGATACCCATCTTGAGTTCATTCTGAGTACACTGATAGAGCATCAATTATATGATAAGCTCTCGAAATGACAATTTTTGATGGATTAGATTCACTTCTTGGGTCATGTTATCTCAGAGACAAGATTATCAGTAGACCTAGAGAAAGTGAGGGCAGTGGATTCCGGGGAGCATCTGAAAAACTACTTAGAGGTATGGTGTTTCCTAGGGTTGGTTGGATACTACAGATGCTTCATACAATACTTTTCACAATTAGCAGCCCCACTGACAGGTATGACTAAGAAGGGTGTGCAATTCTTATGGTTAGATTATTGTGAGTTATCCTTTTAAGAGTTGAATGGGAGGTTGACGTCAACACCAATACAATTCTTGCCAGATCCGGACATGATCTATATTGTTTAATGGAATGCTTCAGGTATCGGGCTGGGAGTTGGGCTTATGCAGGGATATAGAGTCTTTGTGTATGGGTCTCGGAAGTTGAGGCCACATGAGAGGAACTACCTGAATCACGATATTGATCTGGCGGCAGTTGATCACGGCTTATTCTGTTGGATAAATTATCTTCTGGGAGAGAATTTTGTGGTTTTCACTAACCACAAAAGTCTCAAGTACATATTTACTAAGCGTGATATAAATCTGAGACAGTGCAGGTGGGTCGAGTATCTTCGGTCCTTTGACTTTGAGATTTCCAAAACATCGGGAAAGGGCAACGCAGTGGCTGATGAGTTGAGCAGGAGGACTCCGATTCATGCATTTCAGGAGGCCAATAGTGAGTGGAAACTTATGGCTCTGTTCTATGAGATGCATTTGGAGGTTCACAACAGACATGTCATACTTTCCTATCTTCTGTATCTGTTACCTCTACACTTCTTGATCATGTACGAATGAGGCAGCTATCAGATTCTGAAGGCCTAGTCCTATGGGAACGCATGTTAGGAGAGGAACCTTTTTCTGGATGGAGAGTAGGCAAGGATAAGATCTTGAGTTTCCAGGGACATGTAGGGGTTCTAGAAGACATACGTGAGGAGCTGATGTGGGACTTTCATTATTCATTTTGGCCAGTTAATCCTGGCATTATCAAGATGTATTGTGATCTACACTGTCAGTATTGGTGACCGGGAATGAAGAGGGATGTTGCTAGTTTTTTCATGAGGTGTTCCACTTGTCAGCAGGTGAAAGTAGAACATTAGCGACCAGTAGGTCTTTTACAGCAGTTACCCCTTCCCAAGTGGAAGTGGAATGACGTTGTGGGGGACCTAGTGACCAGTTTTCCGAGGTCAGCACGAGGGAATGATGTTGTTTGGGTTGTCATCGACATGCTTATGAAGAATTCTCACTTCTTTCTGATCAATGAGACCTTCACTGTTGATGAACTAGGACAGTTATACATTCGTAAGATTCTACGTCTACATGGGGTTCCGCACAACATTATTTCAGACAGGGATGCACATTTTACTTCTCAGTTCTATCAGGGTCTTCAGAAGGCTTTGGGTACACATGCACTTTTGATTACGACATACCATCCTCAGAAAGATGGCTTGTCCGAGCATATGATTCAGGTGCTTTAGGATATGCTCAGAGCATTCATTATGGTCTTCGGTGGTTCTTGGGAGAAGCTTATACCTCTTGTGGAGTTTTCCTACAATAATAGTTTTCAGGAAACTATTCATATGGCACCTTATGAGGCTTTGTACGATAGGCCATGCCGATCACCCTTATGTTGGCTGGAGGCAGGAGAGGCAGCTCTGCTAGGACCTCATCTTGTTCAGGAGACCACTAAGCAGATAGAGTTGATTTGGAAGAGGATGGATACAACACAGTCTCGTCAGAAGTCTTATGCTGATCAGGAGAGACAACCTCTGGAGTTCGAAGTTGGGGATAAGGTTTTCTTGCATGTCGCACTGAGGTTGGGACACAAGATGATTTAGAAACAGGGTAAGCTTTCATCATGGTACGTCAGGCCATTTGAGGTGATGGAGAGATTTGGGCCGGTTTCCTATTAGTTACAGTTACCTCAGAGGTACTGGGCTATGCACGACGTCCTCCACGTTTCTCAGCTTTGATGTTACTTCTCAGACCCGTCTCATGTCCTTCAACCTGAGGAGGTTGAGCTCGATGCGGATTCGTCGTTTGAATAACATACTATCTGGATTTTCGATTGTAGTATGATGGTTCTCCATGGCTGGTATGTTCCTCTGGTATGGGTGCTATGGCAGTACGGGAGAGTACAACATGAGACTTGAGAGAGGGAGGCCGATGTACGATCGTAGTGACCAGAGTTGTTTGGGGTATCTTCTTTTATGCATTTCTAGGAAAATTCAGGGATGAATTTCTTTAAGGGTGGATGTTTGTAAGAACTCAGACTTTCTTTTCTGGTACGTTTTTCCTTTTTTAGGGATTTTTATGAAAGATGCGTTTTTGTAAATTTTTGATGTACACGCCATGTACTTTATAAGTACACGCTGTGTACCTCGTTTCCACTCGAGGTTGAGTGTTGGCCGTGTCATGACCACAGACATGGCCATGTAAGGGTGACATGGAATCCCTCTGAAGCAGAGTATGGAAAATCCTACTACACGCCGTGTACTACAAAATTTCATGTCATGCACTTTCTTATTTTCATTAAATAGACCGGGGTCCCATCTTAACCCCATAACCGTCTTCTTCTCCAACTTCTTCGACAGACTGAGGGTACGGCCACAAACCTTGTCCGTTCCCCCGAGCCTCCATCCATCCTCCGAATTGACCGCTGTTGATTGTGTTTGAACTACATCGGTATGCTCTTCGTTCTCCTAGATCTTCGTTTTCCAATTCCACCTCTTTCTCAAGTTATCATGGGTTGAGAGTTTTGGACGTTTTCTTATATCTATGATGTTCCAAAGAGAATAATGATTCAAGGTTCAAGTATATCGACCTACTAGCGTCGAGGTAGGTGGTTTGTGCCTTTCTGTAGAAAGTCATTAAGTATTTTGTGCAAATTCCACCAATACCCTTGAACAAGTTATTGCGTGTTTCCTATTTTTCCCTTGTTGTTCGCCTATTTTGTTTATATTCCTATGTATATGACATTGCTTGTGAATAGGGAAATTTACTATTCTTTGGATGTTTTCCCATGCATGTTGCATGTTATGAATTTTGGTCTAGTTTAGCCTATTATGCTTTTCCATTTCCATGCCTAGTTTGTAGGATGGTGTGACTGTTCTTCCATGCTGAGGTGATGTAGAATTCTATCCAAGTAGTTCCTGGGGATATTTTAGCCATTATGAAATGTGATACATGCTGAATTTACAAAAGGCTGTGAGAACCTAGTGTATCAGACCATAGGGAGAATGGATGTAAGGGCTTCTCTAGTGTGTCTTTAATTTACGATGGGAGACCACATGGATAATTGACGTTGAGTTCTTCCTTAGAGTGTATTTAGTTCCTCGAAATATGAAATATCAGGAATGTGACATTGAGTACTTCCCTAGAGCACCTTTAGTATGACACGAGACTATAGGGGGAATTGACGGTGAGTGCTTCCCTAGAGAGTATATTATTTAGCCGAACCAGAGGGGTGAGACTGTGTGTGCCTCCAAGATGGTTGTTATTACTTGTAGGTCGAACCATAGCGGTTAGGCTATGAGAACTACCCTGAGGTTACCTATTTTTTCTATTTTCTTGAGTGTATTCTTTCTTGTTTGTAAATTATATGCTAGAACTGTTGATTGTTTGTTGCTGAGTACTTCCTATTACTGTTACTGTTTAATGCATTTTTTACTGCCATATATTCACTGACTGTTAGGCACAGATCTTTGTGTGGTTGCCTACTGGGACTTTGTCTCACATCCTGTTTGGGTCATTCTTTTGGGCCCAAACAGATTATATTGTTGCAGGTGTAGATAATGTCAAGAACCCTTCTACTTTAGGTTCTTGATTGCACTAGAGCTGGAGAGCATGGGACTAAGCCGAGGCTTGCGATGCTGAGGAGTTGTCTTATCTGTTTTTCATTTGTACTTTAGTTTAGTACTGTATTCAGCATTGTGACTTGTTTTTCTGCTTTCCTAGACATATATGTATCCCGCATCATTTCTATATATATGTGCTCATGTTGTTTATCATACTTAGTCTTCCGATTTTCACTTGTGTATGGATTTTTTTCTTATTCCATTATTGTTTATTATTTCTATTTTTCACTATATACTCTTCCAATGAGGGCATAGTTTCCCCACTATCACACCCAAGGCCCTCGCTGCTAGTCGGGAGCCTCTGGTGTTTGGGGAAATGCGCTTGAGACCATGTGACCAACCGGGCAAGGGGTGCCTATGGGTGGCTTCTGGAACTAGGGAATTACACTATTACAGCCCTAACTTGGGATTCTATGCTATAAAAGGATGTGGAGACTCTACCCTATGATACATGGGAAATTCATTGAAAAATATTGGTATGTTGAAGGATGAATTTCTTAGCAAGTCTCTATTCTCAGTTGTTTTCCTTAGATAACTTTTTCTTCCTTATCATTGATTCATATATCAAATTCATTGGGGGTAGATATATGTTAGCTAATGGAAATAATTATGATATTTAGTTTTTTATTATTGGGAATGATATATAGTTTTTTTTAGTTTTAATACTCTCGGTTGAAGAATTCATGACATTCTACATTTTCACCATAGTTTCCATGTTATGTAGCTTCATTCTCGACTCCTCTTACTAGAACATGAATACTTAGTTTCAAATATTTTTAATTTATTAAACTTAATTTGTAAATTAATATGTAATTCTTGATAGAAACCCTTTTTATAAAAGGGTTATGGAATTTTGAAAAAAAATAGTTTATTGGGAAAAGTGATTTGTATATGAATTTTAATGTGATTATTTTTAAATGGGAAATTTTTTTATTCATGGAAATTGTCCAATGATTATGTTTTCAATAAAATAAATATTTTATCAAAATGGATTGAAATTTTTGATTTGGAATTTATTTTTGGGATAATGGTTGGTCTGTGTTCATGTACATTGAGGACTGATAATTGTATGATATTTCCCCAAATCAAATGTGGGATAGATAAGGGTATGAACTTCACCCAATCAAAATGGTTCTCCAAGTGATGACTTGGTGAATTTATAAGTCACCACTCATGAGTATAGGGAGTTACATGGTTTCATTCATGGTTGTATGTGTGGATATATCGAATTGATTATGCCAAAATGGGATTTAATAAATGGTTTAAAAAGTATTTTGGTTTCTTCCTTGAACACAGTTTTGGTTGGAAAAATATTTTTTTCTGAAACTTCAAGGATTTGATAGAAACTATTATTTTCTAAAGTATTTTATATAAATTGATTTAAATAAATTTTCTAATGAGTTCTATCCTAGTTCCATGTGTAGGGTAGTCATATGGGGAACACCTACTATGTTTTATTATTTACCCCACAATTGGGAATATTGGTACATTTTCAAATATCAAATATCAAGGAAAAGGTAAAGAAAAAGTATCACATTTAATTATTGATGAATCATAGAACATGTGGATATATTATTGAGTTATATCTTGAAACGTATTGTGAGTTTTATAGTTTATGTCTATGGATTCTTTGATATTTGTTTGATTTGTCTTCCACCTTATACTCTAATATTGGTTTTGGTTTCTACATTTTTGTTTTTAAGTTCTATTATCAGTTTATTAATATATTGTATTGTATTGAATTGTGTTCATGGAACAAACATTAGTTGTTCTCTTGGTATTATCTTTGTTTGTTGTTTTATTCTAAAAGGGAAAATCATCCCCAAAATTTTAATGAATCCCTTTGCATATATTTCCAACATCTTGGGTATTTGGGATATCACTAATGTCTATGTAGTAATTCTATCTCATATCAACGTAATGGGTCGGGGTGGGATGTTTCAATTGTTATCAGTCTGTTTGATCCTAGGGTATTAGTTATATCAACATTGGAGTTAAAAATTTATTCAGGTTATTCTATGAGTTGGGATGGTATAAAGGAGTAGGATTTTTATAACATGGAATATAGATCATAAAAAGGTATAGATAACCTATATATAATGAACCTGAATTTACCATGAAGTTGAGTATATTAATAAGAGCCTGAAATTCATTGATAGAAATGAATTCCCACTATGAGTTCATATTAAATTTTAAGTAATGATTTGGTGAAAAAATAATTAATTTTTTAAATGTATTGAATAATTTTTTCAAATATTAGATATTGAAAACAACCTGATAGTGGTAGTTTTTGAATTTCTTTATTTTCCAAATAATGGTAGAATTTTAAAAACTGGGTTGAAAATGTAAATTATTGAATTTTGGGAAAGCCATGATGTGGTAGTTGTGATATAGTATATTTGAAATTTTTATGCCTTTAGTTTCTTGAGAGTGTGAGTTATGATTTTTTTGTTATAGAAAAAGGAACCCAATAGGTGATATAAGAATCAACTAGAAGAGGGTACTGGGAATGTGGTTGTACCTTAGTAACATGTGAACCCGAAAGTGGATCAAATTATTTTCTATAATTTTTAATGTCATGATATTGGAAACAAGAGGGACGAACCTCGGAAATTGGATCATTCCTTTATCATCCAAAAATAGAATCCACCCATCTTTTGGGGTGACTCAGAACTAGATAAGGAATATGTGTGGCTAAATTGGATGAATCAAATCATCAATTTCCTTTCCACAACAGCAGAGTTGAACGTCATGTTTACAATGAATATGTTGGGAAATATTTCCTAAAAATAGTTGGTTTTAGTCGTCCAAGCTAAATTAAATGATGTAATTTTATGGCAGGATTTTGAATAATTTTTCTAAAAACAATTCAATCCTCTAACATTAATAATTTCATGAATGATAGGATTTTTCAGTATAAAGTAGTGTAACTTCTTAGTGAAAGAGTCTACTGATAAATTTATGAATTCAACCTACTTTTCACTTTATATTGTTGTTAGATCTTACACTAAGTCACACATGTTAATATCTTGGTTGAGGAAAGATAGTCACACAAATATTTTTGTGACTTTTTTATATATTATACAGATATGATCCATAGGGGTATGATGGAAGATAACGAAATTTCAGGATGTATTGGTGGGGGAATAATTTTGATACATATTGGGAATGGTGGGAAATCTAATGCTGGGAACAAGGGGATGAGAGACACCTATTTCCATGGTAGTGAAATGACTTATAATGAGATGATTTGATTAGTAAATCTTCCTCAAATACCCAAGAGAACTCACGGCTATCTTCAATTTGATTTATTTGACCACATAAAGAGAGATTGTATGAAACAAACTAGAGAATGCAACAATTTTAACCGGATGAGGAATATTTTGTTATATGGTTATTGTACACCATGGTTGGGTGTTTGGGAAAAATCTCATGTTTAATAGACATTATATTCTTTGATAGGATGAGGTATGAAGAGTACCTCTCATCAGTATAACTAAGATAGAAATGCTGATTTTAAAAATTCCACGACTCCTCTGAAAGGTATGTTTCAGCAAGGAACAAAATAAAAAAGTGCAGCAAGTAAAAATTTTAATAGGGATGAAAAATTGACTTTTTATTTTCAATATGGATCATCGATGGTGAGAGGTACGATTATTTTGAATTATACCCTTATGGAAGCTTCTCTTGAAATGGGTGCATCATATTCATTTATTTGTTCTCATGTTTTTTATTTTATGTGTTTTCAGGTTGACCTGATTCATTCATTTATGAGACATCAAACTCTTCTTTGTCCAACATAATGTCGATACTTTTCCGGGTAAATAATGTTTTGTAATAATTGATTGTGTTGAGTTGATATGGTATTTCTTTGTTCATGATATGGATTACTATAAAATAATCCAATGAATGGATTGGTTGATAATATTAAGGTCCCACAATGATTATTATATAAAAAGGGTTAGTTTTACGATTGATGATGGCCTCAAGAATCTCTTTAAAGGTGACCATAATATAAAGGAAGGTGAAATTAGATTCTTATAACCTATAGGTTGACTTATATCATACTTGTTTTCATGATTGACCATGTAATTTATGGAATAGATTGAGAATTACTATTTTCTGGTGGTTTTTATCTAATTCTGGAAGTTTTTTATAATAATTTCCTTATGTTTCCCACCCATAAGGGAATTAGAGTTTACAATTGATATCTGACAGGGACTAATGCTATATCTATTTTAGATTATCAGATGTAACAAAAATAATTAAGGTAATTGAATTTAAATATGTAAGAGTTGTAAATAAGAGGGTTCATTTGGCCTATCACATCTCTCTATGTCACACTGGTCCTATTTTTCAAAAATATGGAAGGAACTCTTCAGCTATTTTTGGATTATAATAATATTAAAAAGGTTATAATAAATAATTTTTATACACTTCCACAAATTTATGATCTATTCAATCAATTTAGGGGATCTCAGTTCTTCTCTAAAATTGACGTGTATTCAGGATATCCCTAATTTCAATTTCTGATGTTGAACATTCTAAAGATAGAATTCAGAATCCGACATGGTCATTAAGAGTATGTGGTTATTCTTTTTTCTCCTCTAAATGCACCAATTTTTTTAGGTAATTGATGAATCTAACATTTAAATGATATTTGGATTCATTTGTGGTGGTATTTTTGGAAGACATACTAATGTATTCATGGATAGGGGTGAGTGTGAAAAATACTTAGCGATAGTGTTGTGAATTTTTAGGGATCATTGTTTGAATTACAAATTATAAAAGTTTGATTTTGTTATATAATAAAAATATTTTCATTTCAATGTTATATCTAAAAGATTTATTTCTATGGATCTAAAAATGATATAGGCTATTATCTCTTGGAAACTGCAGAAGAATGTCATTGATACACACAGTTTCCTTATATTGGATGTTTAATACCAACACGTTGTTCATGAATTTTCATGAATACATTCACTAATGATATATTTGTAAATGAAAAACATTATATTTCAGTGGAATGTTAAATTTTATAAATATTTTCTATAGAAAAAGTTTCTCCTTACAATATAACCTATCTTGATATTTCTAGAATTTAGACAAGGGTGTGAGGTGTATTACGATTCTTCAAGATCTCAGTTGGTAAATATTCATATGAAGGGAGATCATGTTATTTTATTATCATAATTGTTGTGGATTCATGAGAATAACTAACTAACACATTATTTTTGATTCAACTATCGTATTCCATATTTTTGAGACATGATTTAATTATCTCTTTGGTTGGAAATATACAGTGTTTATGGATCATAAGAGTTTGAAACATATTTTCTTGATAATGGATTCAAATTTGAGATAAATAATATATATAGGGTGTCTCCAATTATTTTACATTGACTTGTTGTATATATTAGGTAAATGAAATTTTCTTTTAGATTTATTAATTAGAAATTCATATGATCAGTTGGGAAAATAGGTATCAGATCAGGGGTAGTTGATGTTTATCATAACCAACATGCACACAAATTATAATGACAGAGGTATTTTTTGGTTTTATTTCCAGATTATTTTCTTCTGATTTGGTTGAATTAATTAAATTTTCCTATATATCTGATTCTAAATGGGTTTCTATGTGGTAAAAAACTAAATGATGTGGAGACCATAGGGGATGTAGGATAGATGGATGTTTAGTTTTTTTTTCATAATAAAATGGTCAAACCTATGGATTGTTAGCAAAAACATCATCATGTTTACCACCATTCATGATGGGATATTCATCATGGAATATAAAATATGTGTAAGGTGTTAAATTAAAAAGACATTTAGGTGGGCATGAAAAGTACGGTGGATGTGTTTGCTTCATAATGGTGCACCTATCATCAGGCTAACACATAGCACCAGCAGCCAACGAGTTTGTAGTTTTATTTACCTATTCCTATTTGTAAATGGGAATATATGGCCATGTATTTTATAATAGGCCTCTGATTTTTTTTTGAAACATAGTACCATATTGGTGATTTGGGATCAGCTCACAATGTTGGCCCATTTCATCACTATTCATGAATCTCAAATGGTGGAGGAATTTTCCAAAATTTATATCCAAGAAGTGTTAAAGAGGCATCATGTACTAGTTTCGATGGTATCAAATAGAAATAACAGATTTATCCCCCATTTCTGTAAATCTATACAATAGTCCATTGGTACTCAGTTGACCATGAGTATAACATATCATCCTCAGTTAGATGGATAATCAAAAATAATGATACAATCATTGGAAGACATGTTGTTGGCTTATGTAATGGGTTTTTCTCTCATGGGAGGAGCACATACCATTAGTGGATTTATTATATAACAACAGTTGTCAGGCCTCGATGAATATGGAACCCTTTGAATAATTTTATAAAATTACATATCATCTTACACTTTTTTGTGTAGAAACATGTGAGACTATATTGGTTGGATCGAGCCTTCTTCAAGAGATAATAGAGAATATTATGTTGATCGGGAAGATAATGGAGAAGGATCAAATTCATCAGAATTATTATGTTTGGATCATCATCAATGGAATATTTTTTTGAGCTGATTGGTCATGTGTACATAAGAATCTATCTAAGGCTTGCGAATCATCATTTTGGGAAGCAAATAGGGTTATCTACTTGATATATAAGCCCTTTTGAGATACATGGACATATTAGTGAGGTGGAAAATCAGTTGAATTTTCTACGCTAGATCACTGTATTACATAATATTTTTAACGTATCTGAGTTGAAAATGCATCATCTGGATCCTAATCATTTGATTCAATGGTACCATTTTTACTAGATCTATATTCTTCATTTGTGAATGTTCCAGTGCAGATTGTGGATAAGAAATAGAATGTCTTGCATGAGAAAAGCATCAGTCTCATACAGGTTTTGTGTAAAATGGTTAGAATCATAAAGAAACACTGGAACTAGAAAAGGATATGGTTGGTCAATGTAACAAACACTACTAAGTCAATTCTGGATTTCAACTTTTGTGATAAAGAAAGGATAATGATGGATAAAATGAATCACCCCTTATTTCAAGTAACTAACCCTTTATCTTGGTTTTCTAAGAATGTAAAGTGTTTTCATAAATATTGGGAGGGTTTTTTGGACTTTTAGAATTTTGGGGGGCTTTAATTGAGGTGAATAATTTAATAATAGTTAGTAAAAACCATGATACACCTTTAGAAAACTATGACAATTTAAATATTAGTCTCTAGATGGGCACATGGTTAGGTTAATGGTCTATCAAAAAGGTGTATCCACCCAATAGAACTCATGTATTTTAGTTTAGAAGGTTTCTACACAATTAGAAGATATTTTTTCTAACCATGAGATCCATCCTAGAGAGATTATCCATAAGAAAGTGGACTATGCACAATATTCACCAGGTTTTCTGAAATGTGTGATCTAACCATGCACATCCAAAAGTTAGATCTGAAAATTTTGGATCAAATATATTTTATCCTATTATATCTTTCTTCATCTATTATAACCCTATCTTAGTGTTCTCTCTTCTCAATTGCAATGCAGACTCTTCCCTTTGATATGGGGAAAATTAGATGGCATATCTTGGTACATTGAAGGCTTGATTTCATAGAAATTCTCTATTATTGGTTGTTTTCCTTAGATCTGTTCATCTTACATCTCTTATTCTCAAATATCTAATCTCAAAGGGATATATCTATGTTCGTCAATTCCTATCATGATGATATTTGATTATTTTTATGGTAGGACATGAGATTTATGGTGTGTTTTTCTATTTTAACCAATTTTTTGATGAATTTGTGTTGTCCTCAATTTTCTCCATAGTTTATGATGTAGGTGGATTAAATTTTGACTCCTATTTTTATAAATTGAAGGATTCGTTAATTTTTTTAATTAATTGAAATTTATATTGATATTGATATGAAAATATTGTTAGAAAACCTCTATAGGAAATTTTTTGGATTTTTGAAAAAATGGGTTATTGTGAAAAGTGATTTGTTTATGGATTTTAAAATGATGATTTTAAAACGTGTACTAATTTTGATTCATAGAAATGGTTTGATGGTTATGTTTTAAAAAAAGGAATTTTTTGTTGATATGGGTTGAAATTGATGATTTTGCATCAGGTTTTTTAATAATAGTTGGTGTGTGTTCATGTGGGTTTGGTATGAATAAGGGTATGAAGTTTCCCCCATAAAAATTTGGATTGATAAGGGTATTAAATTTCCCTCATCCAAATGGTTCACCAATTGATGAATTGGTGAATGGATAAATCAACACTCATGAGTATAGGGAGTTACATGGTTTCTTGCATGGTTGTATGTGTAGATATATTGAATGGATTATCCCAAAATGGTATATTATAATTAGTTTTAAAGAGTATTTTTTTCTTTACTTGAAATATATTTTGGTTATAAAATTGTTTTGGATTGAAAATGCATGGATTTTTTTTATAAATTGATAAATTTTTTAAAGTTCTTTATATAAATTGTTTTATATAAATGTGATAACATGTTCTATACTTGTGGCATTATTATGGAATTCATTTTGGTAAATCCTACTATGTTTCTTTACTCACCCACTTCTTGGGTAGTTTGGTGTGTTTGTAGATATCATTTATTGAGACACATGTAATGGAAATGTATGTCATTTATTTTGTCATGGAATATGACAAGTGATGATTTATTGTGGAGTTGGATCTTGAAACATATTGGGAGCTGTGAAGTTTATTTATATGGATACATTGTTCTTTTTTCTCATTTTCTCTCTCTTTATACAATGATATTAGTTTTGGTTTTAAAAATTTACTTTTGTATGGTCTTTTTTCCATTTGGTAATACATTGGGTTGTATAACATTATGTTCATGAATTATGTAGTATTTATTTGGTTGTGATTATATTGGTTGATTTTTTTATTCTTAAAAGGATAAATTATCCCCCAACTATTAGGGAATGCCCTTGAATTTATTACAAGTATTTGATATGTAGGGGATTTCACCTAGTTCCATGTATCAATTTCACCACATCTCAAGACAATGCAGGTCTAGATGTTATAGGTAAGGAAAAAAACCCATCATACCTATGGTGCTTCACCATAATTCATTGAAAAGTAATACACTATCATATAAAATCTATAACTAACCATACCATACCCAATTTTCAATAATTGGATCTCAAATCATCATACATCTCGGTAGTAAAAGGGTGTATGGACCAACAAAAATAGTGGGTTCTTTCCTTATACTCTTTACTCGGATAAAATGATATAAGAAACCTATTTTGAAAACATGATTCCCCACAAGTACACTGAGACAACTCACCCAAGGTCTCCCCACTTAAAAGGATTATACCAACACTCTAACATTCCTATTCTTATTTCTGCTCAGGAAAAACCTGCTCATCAAATGATGGTTTATCCATTAATGAATCCAAACATACATTCCATCTAGATTATTCCATTCCCATGATCATATCAGTAAACAAGCTCATCATAGAACACTCTTCTATTGATTACTTCACTATTTATTTCTTCTTTTTCATATTTAGTGAATCAACAACCAAATTCCCTTTCCCAAGAGTATAAGAAATAAAAAAAATAAAATTTATAGAGATAATACACCTAGCGTATTGGTCACAAGTCCAGATCCCTGAGCTTGAAAATATACCAAAAGTTCTTATCATCAAAATATACAATAAATCATTCCCCAAATAGGTAGTCATGACATGAATAACTAATACCAAATCAAGTACATGGGTAGGGTAGTTCCCATCATTAATATTTAACTGGAGAGAGACATTAAATACTACATGTCACCCCCACATCAATATAGACACTGAATCCCTGCCAGAAGCATCTTAATAAAAATCCTGACATGAAACTAGTTCTGAATGAAGAAAATTGTAGATGAATTCAATTTCACCATATGTTCCTCAAAATATCTTTGAAATTTTTCATTATACTCAACAATTATACCCTTATGGATTAAATCATTATCCAAAGATGAAATATTATTGAAGTACTATAATATTATAGTAATTACCATAAAAATCCATGATTCTATTGATATCAAACGCATTTATAGTCCAATCCTTGGACATAAATTCCTATAAAATTTTAGGATACACTGAGACACCATTATCAGATATAAAATTTCAAAAAAAAAATTAGTTATTAAATCCAAAATAACATTTCGAAAGATCACCATAACAGCGATGTTCCCTATAAGTTCTAAGAATGAAATATAAGTAGTCCATGTGCTTCTTCTCTAACATACATTAAACTAAAAGATAATCCACCTACATAATAATGAATGTGTCCAAGAATTGATGAATGATCCAGCTCATCAATTCTATAAATTCCAAAATACTATTTATGATAATAAATGGCATAGAATACATTAAATTACCTTACCATTTCATAAATGATGTCTTAATGATATCCTCTACTCAAGTTATCAATTGGTGCCTAGACAAAGGTCAATCATTGAAAACCAATGTACCCATCTAAGTTGATCGAAGGGATCATCAATATTGGGTAACTTATATTATTTCTTAATGGTCACCTAATTTAAATATAAAAAATTTTAATGCTCCCACCATCCTTATAATAAAAAACGATAATTGAAGCCCATGGTACAAACTGGAAAGAATAAATCCCTTACCATCACGATCTAAATGCTAGGCCTTATGTTCAACCATCTTATCGAGAACAATACTATAAGATGGAATAAAATATGCATCATACAAGGTATCATGTCTATGGTAAGATAAATATATTTCTATTGTAGTAAATAATAAAAATCCTATGGAATTCCTTGGGTACACACACCAACTAAAGATGTGTAATGGTCACACAAGGATTAGTGAAATCTAGGAATGATTTTGACAGCCCACATTAGAAATACCCTTATATAAGAAACAATAGGACCCACTCTCCCTGACCTGGAATCCCCCTCCCCTGAAATACATGTGGGATTTCATCCAGAGATATAAATTTAACTCAATGGTGATAAAAATAAATACAGACCTTAAATCTAATCTTACAATGCATTCCAATAATGAGTTCAAAGATATCATGATGAAGAACGAAGAAGTCCCACTTCACCTCAAGGTCAGTTTTTATCAATCGACATGATAAACACTTGAATCTTTTCTTAGATAACTATCCAAAATCCAGTAAATGTTCTAAAAAAGGAGTAAGATTTTAACCCAATCCATATATGTCTAAAAAAATTTGATCTAAATGATTGATTATAACCTATATCAAATTAATCTATCATCTTAGAATATAGAATTAACACTATTTCTCTAACCGTAGTCATACCTGAATCAGATTCCTCAAGTTCATACTCCACCACATAAGGATCTGTGGTGTCATATATTCCCCAGGATTTATTATCCACATGAACATCCCCTTTACCCTAAATATAATACCCACCACCCTTAAAATCATCAGTGAAAACTAATGAACCATTGGTGTGTAAATATTCATCCTTAATTCCATGGTACATCATTTAAAAAAATTGATTTTTATAGAAATATTTTCTTAAACGATGACATTTCCGAGGAGAATATATTATATTATACTTGGGATGACCATTCCTTCAATATTTTTGGATTATTTATTGTCTAGAAGATCCACCATGGAAAAAAATACCAACTAAACCTCCTCCCAATCATATTTCTCTAGTTGTGTCATCATCTTCCAAATATTCCTTATCAGTTATTTATTCAAATATCTAAAGGTGCATAAGAATCAACATTAACTGAATATCATCCCACAACCCCTACTCAAAACATTGGGCCTTTATGAAATAGTTAGAGAATATCTCAGGGGTTGAGTGTACCAACTTAGAAAAATAGGTGCAATTCTCGTGAATTTATGCTCTACTTTATCTAAGGTCAAAAAAATCCTTGGTCTTTTACCCTCAAAATTTTTTAGGATAAAAGTTTTGGTTTAATATTTTATTGGAAGATACCTAGGTGATATCATCACAAAACTTAGTTTACACAATAGGGGATAACCATATCTTACCTTTTCATTGAGCATGTACCTAAAAAACGCACTTTAGAGTCCATATGAGTCTTCATAATGATCAAGATAATGTAAATAAACTAAATACATTCTTGATATTCCTACGGTCCTTTGTTACCATGTAATACATTTTTTTGATTCTTAGAAAATTATGAGGTTCGACACACTGCTCATCATAGGTTCTTGAAAACATCCTTACTCAGTTTCGGAAGAGCTATTCAAGGGGTTATTCTCTAATAATAGCTAGCCAAAAAAATAATATATCATCAGTAGATTCCAAAATCATACGTACAACTACCGGTACCCATATCAATGGTTTATAACAACATTTATATAAAGAGACATTAAATTCATTGAATCGATACTAAACAATAAGGCATAAGACAATTAAAATAATCCACATATCAAGATCATTAACAAACATATCCACCATGTCATAAGCATGGGAAAAACACCTAACCACCAATAGTAACTCATATCTAAACATGAAAGTGAGTTTTTAATGAACCTTTTCTACACATACTATAATAATTATAAATTTATTTACCCCGATATACCAAAACTCTCAATGAAACCCAACTAGTATCAACAACATTTCATGCTATATTTTTCCACTGATTCCAATTTTTTACAAAACAATCCTGACCATTATACAAGCCACCATGAATGGTCCACACATGGTGAGATATAGAAAATAACCACATGTCTCATTTAAAATTGAAGAAATATTAATGTATAATGTTGAATAAAGGAATACATATCCATGAGACATAAAATTCTATCCAAACAGCACTGATCCCAAAAGATAAAATAGAAAAGACTAAAAAATTATCTATATGACCATCCATCACCACCAAACCATAAATCTATAAAGTTTATGAAGAATAAGAGATCCTACCATAATACATAATTACATTCCCTTATAAATAAGTTCTACAAATTAATTTCTAAAATATCCTATAGTAAAATATTAGGGCGCGAGTAGAGTTCCTAGTGGGATACAAAAAAATAAACTATATGAATTCTAAAATTGAAATTTCACAGATTGTATCATTAAAATAAAATAATTCTTATAAATTAAATTCAGATATTAAACCATTCATTCATTTTCTATAAATTGATAAAATATTAACCAAATATAGGTATACGTAAAATATCGGGAAACAATCCCTCTTGGATTCATCTTTGTGTTTTTGGGGTTTATTTTTTGTTGTTGACAAAGCTAGATGACCATGTTTCAGTATTGTTGGTGTTTCCAAATATGATTTTTAAAGTGGATTACTTTCCCAGTGTGTGTTAATTTTTTGGGCCTCAAAATAATTAGTTTTTTAATTGAAATAGAAGGTTTTATGAAAATGATTCCTCAAATAGAAGTTCCTAGACCATGAAGAAGGGTGTTTATAGACCATAGAGTACCACAACTGTGCTATGTGAACTGTGAAGTTTTCTAGGTGAACTGCATAGAGAAATATATTTTTGGGATGCTCATCAATTGAGGGAAAATAATCGTTCATTAGAGGTTGTTTGTTTTTATATTTAGGTGGATATTTAAGTATCCACCATTAGTTTTTGTTTATAGATGACATACGCTGCTGCAAAGGATATTGGAACTATGCAGACCATATAAAATGTTTACGGTTAAGGCTGTACGATAATATAATTTTAGGAATTTTTATTAGAGATATTTGGGGAATTTATTTTCCTATAAAAATTAACATTATCAAATCATTATAGTGATAAAATTTTGTTATATAAGATCACCGTTGTTGAGAGAAATTGGGAATGTCAGAAGTAGTTAGTAAAGGAGGATTCCATGAAGGACAATTATTTCAAGAGGGAAGAATTATTTGAAGGATTAATTAGTTCATAGAATTGTTATTTGTGGATCTGTAGCTTGAAAAGTAAATGGTATCACATATTAGAGGTGGTTTGTGAATATTATGTGGTTTATGAGGAATCAATTGGCTGGTTAGTAGAGGTAGCCCATGAAGCACCTGAACTTCATGAAGCATAAGTTATCCATAAATAAGGGGAAAACTATGAAGAAATAATTATTCGCAAATAACTTGTACTATGTGGTTAAAGGTTGTTCACTAGGGATGCATGAGAGTTCACATTGGGTACATGTATGTTTTGCGACCAGACTAAAATAGTCTTGGAAAGAATGTTTCAAAAAATAATAGTATACAGAAAATTGGATTTCATATACTAGGTGAAAACATGTATTCAGGGAACAATCAAATATTTGTGAAAAAATTAAGATTTTATTCAAAATAAGAGTATATTCTTCTATAAGAGAAGTGATCACACATCAATTAATAGATCATTGATATTTCAAATTATTATTATTTGTAAACCTTGAAGGATAATGAGTCCACATTGATCATTTTAATTATTGTTTGACTTATTATAAAAGATATCTAGCCCAAACCTTAATTTTGATGTGCGAGTTAGTAGATTCGGTAAATTAGCACATTGTAATTATATACTCCATAGACATATCCTAGTGAGGGTGATACATGGAAAACATTTATGTCTCATTTATGTTTCCATTTATTTTCATACTATGCTTTGGGAAATAGAGGAAAAAATGTTTATTTAACAACAAAACATGATCAGAAGGGGTAGTTTTTTAATCTTTCATAACCCAATTCATCTGCCTAGGGGAAAATAACTTAGATTGGATAACATAAAATATAAAACAAAAGCATCTAAGTATAGGTAAAACCTACCACAGATACACCATAAGATAAACAAGTGATATAATATCAATGAAATAATTTATCATCTGATAACATAGTTATAAATGACAAGTCACACCTTTTAGGATCTAGACAACCAGAATATATACTAGGCATAAATGAAACCAAATCTAGGAATATGTTGCTTTTGACAGATTTCATTTGTTACCAAAATATATCAATATCAGAAAACATTAAGTGGAGTTATGCACACTAAAGTGATAGGTCTATTTCCCAATGCACACATGTTTCCCAATGTTAATTATTTATAAAAAACATATCATAATCCATTTTTAAATTTATTAAAAACAATTTCATATAAAATAAAAAATATTTTTAATTTTAAATCCTTTTAGAATCATTAATTCCTTCCAAAAAATAATTTCAAATAGAAAAAAATTAATTTTTAATCATCAACAAAAATGAATTGGTAAGAACATATATAAATTCACGAAATATGATAACATGCATTAATAAAAATTGCTAACAAAATATGGAAACTTAATATCCATTGTTATAGAATATTGGAATCCATATAACCGACCTTATAAAGATAATTATAAATATATAAATATAAAGGATTAATAGAAACAAAGAACCAACCACAATTTTGTTAAAAAAAGACCCAACGCCACTTCCTCAACTATAGGTAATAAATATATAGTAATATTGCATAATAGGGATATGAAAAACCATTTCTATAGTACTAAAATAAAAAATAGAGAGATTCAAAATGAAGGAGATCACATAAAATTTCAGCAAATCACACGAATTCATGCGAGCGAGTTCTATGCATCATATAAAAAAGAGGGTTCTTTATGAAGAATTGGTAAAAAAGAATAAAAAGAATAATTCATGTCATGAATCCCATTAACTATTTGAATTCCATGAATTCCATGTAAACCAAAAAATTTGTCACCTCAGGTTAAATTAAATCCCAATCGAAACATTCACGATATGAAATGGTTTGAAAACATATAAGTTTTCCTGATTTTAAAAAGACTCACAACATCTTCCTTGTAGTAATTTCATGTCCTATTACCCATTCATGATGTGAATATGTCTTCTAAGAATTTGTAGTTATGATTCTTATTGAAAATCCCTGATATCCATGTACTTTTTTTCATTATCACTATGAATGGATCTATAACCCTGAGAATCCCACAAATCACCCAAACAAAAATGAGAAACCAAAACAAGATTCAATGTGTACCTAAATGATGGAAATTGGGTGTTAGAAATTATTTCATTCCATTGATTAAAGGGTGTTCACAAAGATTCTATTTATTTATGTACTAGGGAATTTTTTGACTTAAAAGTATTCCAATTATAAATATTGTGTAAATACCATATTATCTATTATCATTATTATAGGGTATTTATCAAGAATTATACAGAATATGTTTATTAACCCATTTATTTTCCATGGATATACCATTTTACCTTTATTGATGGAATTATGAATTTTTTTCCTAATTTGGTTCCATTCTAAAAGGATGTGAAACCCAAATTTTATTCTATGTGTTCTCTATGATACGATGAATGATTGATTTCAAGTGGAACTCATATGTATTGAAGATGATGGGGGAGGACCTATATCACATTCCAATACATTGGTTATATTTTTTATCTAATGAGATATAAATTCATATGCAAAATAATTATTTATAAAAGAATGAGAAAAATGAGTTTACTAATATTTTAATGCGTGGAAATAATGAGTTATTTTGAAAAGGTGTGTTAATAATGAGTTTATTTAAAAGGTTTACCATGATAATGATTATTCCACCTTATATGTTTCTTTTATTTTTAGGAAATATTACTTTTCATGTTCAACCCCATTTTCTATAATATTATTCCTTTTTATGTTATGCACTCATAGTTTTTGGATTTTTTTTATTCGTCTAATACATGTTATTACAGGTGTTCCTCTTGATATGAGACTCTTCTATAATATAATATTATTTTATTATTTTTCTTATGATATGATTTATTATCTAGTATTTATTTGGTATAATTTCTTTTGTTTTTTGATTATATCTATATTTTCATCTTATGAGAACTTAAGATCATTGATTATTATCATGTTTGGTTTCTCATACTGAGAATATTATCTCACACATTATTTAGATTATATTTTAACAATTTATGAATTAAACTCAAAATTGTGATATCTATAAAATATTATATATTATGGAAGATTTATGGGAGGTATTGAAGACTTATTATGGATCATATTGTTTCTCATATAGTGGAAAAAATATCAGTTTGATGGGAAAGAAATGATATTCATTATTTAAATATATTTCTTAATTATATAAATCTCTATCCTAAAGGTAATGGGAATGCATGTGATGAAATATTTCCTATTATCCATATAAGGATGTCATCATCATGTTCATTGTTGATCGTATTTATTGTTTGACTATTCTGAATCCTTGACTTGTTTGACCAAGTCAAGAATATGAGTGACCAAAAATTAAATCACAACATCATCCTAGGAAACACATTCCAAGTGAATATCAATTGTTATACCCACTAGTTTCAATTAGCTTGGGGATTCTATATCTAATTGGTTACATAAATTCTGAAATATTTTATTGGCTACCAAATTTCATTTCCCAGGAGTGTAAAATAATTTAAGTTGAACTGTTATATATATTTCATCCAACATAATTTCCTCTGATTTAAGTACCATTATAAAAATATGTGTTTTAAAATTAAATAATTTGTAAACACAACCAACTTTTCACCAACGAGATTGTGGTTCCATGTTCTGAAAGCTTACACTATCGTATAAAATTATAGGTCGTGAAATGGATATTTCCTTTCATGTATCTTTTATTATCAAGAGTTTTATGCTATGATCTTTTATACCAACATGAGAACACAAACCAAAAATGATATAGAGGAATAAAACAAAAATGTATCCCTCACTTGGTTTGGGTTTGATAATAATGGGTGTTGAATTCATTTGATCATTGAGTTCATTGAAATATTTTCAAAAAGTATCACTATAGAAGAATGAAATGTTATTCCTTGTCCATGCAGTCATGGGAGAAGCTATATGTGACAAATATGGGAAAAGGAAATGATAATATATTATCAAGCCCATCAAACTTTGTGTTTAAAAGAAATTATTAATTGGTTTCAATGATATGATATCCACAATATTATTAGCTTTGATTAATAAAACATTTCTTGAAATTAATTTCACATAAAAGCTATATTCCTATATACATAACTCATACATTATGAATTTGGTATATAGGTGATGGTTTGGAAATCAAAAAAGTACAATTTATATGTGACATTAATGGTAATATTTCAAAGACGAGTGCTCAAAAAGTTCACCAAAAATACCCCAAAGAATGAATCCAGATATACATGAAAGATATGATTAATCAATTACATGAATACTACTTGTCCAAGAGTGAGACCAAAGGGCAGTAAAAAGTATTTATAATGGTCATAATCATTTCAATAATATTTTTTAGTTATAAATTCTGTATTAACACGAATTTGGTGATACCCCAATCTGAGTTCAATTTTAGAGAACCACTAGGCTCTATTTAATTGATCAAATAGACCATTAATTCCTGGAATATGATATCTATTCTTAATTGTAACTATATTTATCTTACAATAATTGACACAAATTCACAATGTACCATCTATCTTCTTAACAAATAGATCTATAATTGTTCATGAAGATGTACTTACTATTTAAAAACACTTACATTCCATTTGATTAAGTTGGATCTTCACCACCTGTAATTATTTAGGTAACATTATTTCTAATAAAATTAGAATTGTATTAGTATATGGGATCAGGTTGATAGAAAATTACACTTCCCATTCAATTTATTATTTAAATAAAATTGGGAAGACTGCATTGTATCCATATACTACTCCATGAAAATATATATGTTCATTTTCATCAATATTACCCATGGTGATTACATCCAACTGATGTGACATGGTCCAAACCACTATCAGTAATAGTCTTGTTCTACCAAAATTAACGTCTCATTCCCCTTGGAATAACTAAACAACTCCTCATGTGTAATATCCCAGGTAAATAATTAGTATAACATTTTCATATTTATTAAAATTTTTGAATTAAAGTTTAATTTTACTTTAAAGGATATGATATGTTCGATGGCATACCCGATACGCAAACACATGTTTCTTTGAAATCTTATGTTGCACACAATGCTGAGTCATACTAAATAATAATAATATAATATTATTTTAGATGGTAGTTAACGACCAGCCGTTGTACTGGTGGGAATGACCAAAACTAACCATATTATTATTAAATATGTTTCTTAAATGTTTTACCTTTAATCCAATAAAATTTAGTGGCTTAAAATAAGAACGAGTCTGATTTTAAGCACATATGCTCTAATATTCATTGAATGGTCAATTTACTGCCTTTTGATGGCAGAACCTCTTTAAATTTAGTTTTGGATACTTATATATATATATGTCCTATTTGACAAAATAAAATTTTTCTTTAGAATCGGGACATTAAAATTTAATTTGGGAAAATTTTTTGTATTATTTTGATAAAATTCAAATTTTAATGTGATGTTAAAAATACTGTATTTTAATTCAAAACTTCCTTTAATATAATTTATTTACATGTTTAGATTTTTTTTAATTTTTTTTTAAGTGTAATTATATTATGTTTTTACAATTTAATCCAATTTTGGTCAGTGGAAGTAATTATACTATTAAATTTCATATAAACAAGTGTCAATATTTTGATAGTTATTATTTCTTAAAATCGCGCTTTTTGTTATGACAGTGGGAATTAATTTTAAATAATGTTCTGGCACTTCTTTATTTTGAATTTGGAAAAATAAATTCCATATTTAGAATAATGAGTTCTAAATTTTTTAAATATGTATCATTTAATTTTAGAAATTTTGAATATTTTGTCAGTAAAATGTATATTTACGATGGTTAAAGGAGAAATTTGGTAAATAATGGTAAAAAAATATTATTATAATAATATAAAATTACCCTAAAATGTGTTCTAATTCTCTTGGCTGATAAATATCCGTCCGTGGGAATCCTTGGGTCGAATTTGGGACCCCATGGGACGACATGGGGGTGATAATGATATTTTATTTTAATTATCTTTATGTAATGACAAAAATGACATAAACATATATCTTTTAGTAAACCAATTTTAAATAGGGTTATAGAAGTTATATTTTTGACTATAAATATTCATTTTAAAGATAAAAATATTTCATACATTATGTAGTTTTTTATATTATTGTTAGACATTAAATAAATTAAATTATTTATGACACAATAATGTTTTAGTGTTTACCTCATTAATAGATGATTTAAATAAATAAGATTATAAACACTGAAATAATATCCAAAACCAGTCCAATTTTTATTGGATGATTTTATTTCGACCATGAGTCAACTTATATTATTCTTTAATTAGTTTTTGACCTTTAGAAACCGAAAATCATTAAATAATAAAATAATATTTTTAAACTTTCCTAAAGAGCCCCTCCTCCCCCTTATAAAAAGCCCTCACTTATATCCCATTCCTCACACTTATCAATCCCTTTGGCTCATCCAAAACCTGAACAAATAATCTCTCAAGATCTCTCTCTTCCACCTAGAATCCTAAACTTAGGTAGAAGACACTTCAAAGGTCCTTTTGGTTCAAACCAAAGGGACATACCCAATTTAAAGGTAACATATTCTCTTAAGTCCTTTTGCTTTATTTTACATCTCCAACCCCCTAAAATCTTTTTATTACTTTATTTTATAACATCACTAGGATTATAAATATACTATGTTTTTTTATGAGAAAGATTATATCAACACTTACATATTCCCCCATCTAATGGGAAAAGAACATATTTTTTCTTCGGATGGGAAACTAATGCCTCACGAAACGATGAATGTTCAATTATCTTCTACTGCCTCTTATGGTGGAAATTATGATGAAAATTTATTTATATATGATATATATTATGATTATCTTTTCTTTATGCTTCTGTATTTTTAATTTATATCATACCTTTATGGTATCCATTATGAGTAAACGAGATAATTTCATTTGATGATGTGCGAACTACCTCCCCCTCAAAGTGATATGAATCATTCATACCATACGTGAGACATATAAAGGATGGATTTATTGAAATTATATATTTTATTATACTTTAATTATAATATCATTTTGTATCATTATGTTTTCATTCAATTAAATTTCGAAATAGAAATTAAAGTAGCGTTCATGCGTATGTACGATTTACCATCTCCATGAACGGTGCATTTCATTTCTTATCTTAAAATGTAATGTACTGTTATAAATAAATATATATATATACTAGATATATATTATATATATGACTTATAAATCATTAATATCATTCTGGAGATAATTAACTCTTGACTACATTGACAACATGCAATTATAATGTGTTCATTTTTGAATCAAGTACCAAATATCGACAAAACGACCATTATTATCTTAAATGATTACATAATGTTTATAAAATGGTAATAACTGATATAAAAGGAATAATAAACATGAAAAATAGTTCTTAATCAAGTATAAATTAACTTATGTTTATTATTTAGGAAGAACAAGGGACAAACAAGTCAAGTCAGACCCGGGGTAAGGTGTTTTTATCTCAATTTTAATTCCATGAGATTTCCATTGTTTGCCACTTATTTCTTGCACATGGTGTATTTTGTACTTAAATTTGATATATATTATCATGATTCTACTAATATTTATAGAATTATATGATTTATTTGATGGTTATTAACTTTTTTTTCGTACATGTCGATTGATTACAATGCGGTAAGGGGTTTTCATCTCACTTTTTTTCCCGAGATATTCATGCTATATTTTCCACTATTTCCATTTGTCTGGTGTATATAATGCCCATTAATATATTATTTATATAATATAATTTCATTTATGGGTATTTAAATCTTCATTTCATGATCCTTCTTTCATGTGGTGTAAGTTTTCTAATTTACCAAATTGGTAATGGAACATTTTAACCAAATATCCATTCCTTGGGTTAATCTTCTAATTCATAATTATGTCATGATATGATTATGTGTGGAATCACTATTTATTTATTTATGTTGTAATTTACACTACCCTTAGTTTGTATATACTTTTTAAACACATAATCACTGCCTTTATAAATTCTCAAGTCATCGATATGAACTTGATAAGAGTAATTTTAACGCAATTTTCATTCATTGAGTTAAACATCCAAGTCATTAGATTTGATTTTACAAAAATATGAGTGAATGTTCTTGTATTGATTTAAAATGAATATAAAATCATATTGAGTATATTTATATTTGTCAAACATTATTATGAAATTTATTTATCTTTAGTCTAAGGATACAGATTTTATAAGGGATTTTATCTCAATTTACATTCCATTGATACTTCATTGTTGTTATGCACAAATTCACAATTATATGGTGTATATAATGTTTTTTGGAATATTATATCATGAATCCCATTATTATCATGATATTATAATGTTCAGATTCAATTTTATTCTTTAATTATTTGTATTCGAGAGTCTCACATTTGGTTAAAAACTCATTAACTAAAATATCGATTAAAATGTTTTAAAGATTAATTATTATAAATATTTATCATTATTTTATATGTTTTAAAAATGATTTTATGGAATTATTTATATGGACATTAATGTTTTTAAATGATATTTTATTTTAATGTTTCAAAGTGGTTTGGGACACTTTGATTTAAAAATCTCTTAATTAAATGTTTTAAATTGCATTGAAAAAGGTTTGATAAGGAATTGATTATCTAAATATCATGAAATGATATATTGTGAATGAAATGTGGAAATTTTAACTTTACATTATGATTGTTTTATGTGTTATAAATATGTTATGGTTACTGGGAATTGTTTACATATATAGGTGGTTCCCTAATAAACCTAGGGCAGGTGAGCCTGAGATAGCTCTCCAATGCGTTGGGTATTGTGACGGAGGTACATGTTAATGTTTCTCATAATAAATTTAAGGAATATATTATGATTGGTATTCCAAATGTGACTCCATATTTAGCTGTTATAGCTACAATGTAAGTATGTTATGAATTCCATAAGTTACCTTTATGATTTGGGATTTCTGTGTGTTATTCGTAAATCGTATGATTTCATAAGGTATGTTATGATTGAAAATTATGGCTTCATTGATTTGTATTTTTTTATGGGATAATGTTTTTATTCTTTATTTTATAACCCTTAATAGGATATCTATTCTCATACCTTGTTTTTGAAATGTTATCCACATGACATAAAGATGAATATGGTCACAGATGGGATCAAGGAAAATTCATGTTATCTAATATATGGAAGTGGCCTTGTTTCTTTTAAAGAGTTTTCATTTTATGAAAATATTGATACATAGTAGTAGTGTCTATATATAATATTCATGATGTTATGTAATAGTTATGGCCTAATTCAATAAAACTATAAAACCTGAAAAGATCCCCAATGTGAATTCTTGACATAATTCATGATTATTTAATGTTAAAGGCCAGAACCTTATTGTTGGTATCAGAGGTCGGTTTAGATAACATTAGAGGTTAAGATATTATTTAAGCATATGTGACATAAACATAATGGTTATCATATTAGAAAGAGTCATAGTTATCTTAGAGATGATAAATGGTTATTACATTTTGGGGTGCAAAATGAAAGGTAATAGATAACCTTTGAGGATAAAATATGTTATGGTTATTTTTGATTAATTTGTCTATTTTTTTAATGTTATAAAATTTTATAGTTTTTAAAAAAGGAAAATACACAAAATTTGTGACAACCCATCGCGTCAAACAATTTTGTGGCAATCTAACCCACAACCAATGTGTGGTTGGGATTTAAAGCCTACCACTATACTACGTGGAGTCCTTGGTTAGTATGAATAATTATTTTTCGTTAAATGATTTAATGGATTAAGAATATGTTTATTTGGGATCATATTTATTATCTAATGGACAATTTTAGTATAAAAAATGATTTGGTGATTACGTAATAAAGGTTATTTTGGAAGTCATTCTCTCTCTTGGGAACACTATATTCTTAATGAAAATAAAATACTATATGATTTAATTTATGGAGTAATGGTTGAAATATTATTTTGGAAGAATCTATGTTTTTATTGTAGAAATATGGGGATTTGGGTTATATATAGAAGTGATTAATCTATCATAGGGAATATGGATTTAGGTTAATTAAACATCAGTATGAGACATGAAGAGTAGTCTGGGTTTTTGGAGATATATGTTAAGATTTAATGTGGAAGACTATGTGATTAAATTATTACGAGTTTTGGGTTTCAATATTATTATGGATTAAATTGAAGGATTTTATGGATAGTTCATTATTGAATGGTCTTTGTCAAACTATTGGTATTGTTTTTCAAATTTTGGAGATTATGAGTAGTTTTTTTTAATAAATAATTATCATTTTTGGGGGTATTATCTAGTCTTGTACTAAACGTTATGGTTTTGGTTAATGTCTAAAGACATGTGAAAAATATTGTTCATATTGTTTGGATTATGTGATTATATAGAAGTTTATTATAGTGCTTTCAATGTGAAAAATTCATCTTTAATACTCATCGTTTAGAGAAAATATGATTTTTGGATATAAATGTAGTAAAGGATGAAAGTTTACATGAAATGTAATTATGTTTCTTTATGTTCTTATTCAAGCTCTTAAATAAATTCCTTAACTTTATGAAAAGTAAATTAAAACAAAAACATTGTATGTTAATTTTTCTTACTGGGGAATCAAATACTGTTTAACCCATCATAAGTTTGTGATTTTTTGGTTGTTAACATTATCCTAATCATGTTTTCTATCACTCTCCATCAGAACACGATGGTTTGTTTTCTCCTCTATATCAATGTTATCATGGAATCCTAGTATATTTTTTCTCGAGTAACCTTTTTTACTTCTCTTCCAGTATTTTAAAGTGATAGTTTTATTGACTATTTCTCTGATGTGGGGATTTCAATGAAGATTCTGGGCCCAATTTTAAAATTGCGAGGACACAATTTCCAAAAGGGGGGAAGGATGTAACATCCAAGGTAATATAGAATATAAAATTTTTATATTTATGAAAATTTTTGAATTAAATATTAATTTTACATTAAAGGGGAAGATATGTTTGATGGCTTACTCGATACACGACAACGGGTTTCTTTGAAATCTTATGTTGCACACAATGATGAGTCATAATAAACAATAATAATATAATATTATTTCAAATGGTAGTTAACCCCTTTCTTATTTATTGGTGGGAATGAAAAAAGATAACAATATTATTTTTAAATATCTTTCAAATTTTTTTTACATTAATCCAATAAATTTTAAAAGCTTAATGTAAGAAAGAATATGATTTTAAGCACAAATACTCTAATATTCCTTCCAAGGTCTATTTACCGCCTTTTAATGGAGAATCCTCTTTAAATATAGTTTTGGTAACTTTTATATGTCATATTTGACATAATAAAATTCTTCCTCATAATTGGGACAACAGAATTTACTTTGGAATTTTTTTTTTCATTTTTATGATAAAATTCAGTTTTTAATGAAAATTGAAAAATACTATATTATAATTAAAAACTGCCTTTTAATCTTATTTAATTATATTGTTAGATTATATTTTTAATTAGTTTAAATGTATAATTATATTATATTATTACCATTTAATCCATTGTTGGTCATTTGATGTAATTTCCCTTTTAAATTGGACATAAACTAGTGTCAATCTTTTGATATTTATTACTCCATAAAAACACGTTTTTTGTTTTGACACCCAGAATTAATTTTAAATAAATTTCTACCACTTATGTGTTTAGAATTTAGAAAAATGGATACCATATTTGGAATTAGGATGTCCAAATTGTGTCAATAGGTAACATTTATTTTTAGACATTTTGAATATTTACTTCAGTAGAAATTTTATTTACCATAGTAAAGTGTAAATAGAGTTAATATGTGTAATGAAATATTATTATAATAATATAATATTACCCTAAAATGTTTCATAATCCTATTGGATGATACATATCCATCCATGGTCATCCTAGGTTATATTTTGGGACTCCATGGGGCCAATTGGGAGTGATAATGACACTTTATTTTAATTAACTTAATGTAAATACAAAAATGACATAAACAATTATCTTTTAGTACATTAATTTTTACATACGGTTACATAAGTTATATATTTACTATAAATATTCATTAGAAATATAAAACTATTTACTACATTATGGTTTTTATTTTATAATTTTTAGACATCAAATAAAATAAATTATTTATGACACAATAATGATGAAGTGTTTACCTTATTATTAAATGATTTAAATAAATAAGATTTTAAAAACTAAAACAATATCCAAAACCTATAATATACATATTGGATGATTTTATTTATAACATGAGTCATATTATATCTTACTTTAATTATATTTGAGCTTTTATAAACCAAAAATCATTATATAATAAAATAATATTTTTGAACATTCCAAAAGAGCCCCTCCTATCTCTTATAAAAGACCTCACTTCTAAAACATTCCTCACACCTCTCATACCCTTTGGATCTTCCCATACCCTACCCAAATAATCTATCAAGATCCCTATCTTCCACCTAAAATCCTTTAATTAGGAAGGATGCGCTTTAATAAATCCTTTTGGTTCAAACCAATAGGAGATGCCCTATTTAAATGTAACGTCTTCTCTTGAGGCCTTTTGTTTTATTTTACATCTCCAACCCCCTAAACTCTTTTTATTCCTTTATTTTATAAAAAAACAGTATCCTAAATATACTAGGATGTTTTTACAAAAATGATTTAACTGAACATACATACACCTCCATGTAATGTGTAACGAACATATTGTTTCTAGGGATGACAAACTAACGCCTCAAGAAACGATTATTGTTCAATTATATTCTACCACCTCGTACGGTGGCCATTGTGATGGAAATATATTTATATATGATATATATTATGTTTATTTTTTCTTTATGATTCTGTATTTTTAATTTATATCATACTTTTATGGTTTCCATTATAAGTAAATGTGATAATTTTATTTGAGGAAGTGAGAACTATAACCCCCTCAAAGTGATATGACTCGTTCATACCATAAGTGGGAAATATAAAGGATGGAGTTATTGGAATTATATATTATATTATAATGGAATTATAAAATAACTATGTATCATTATGTTTTCATTCAATTAAAATATGAAATAGAAATGAAAGTAGTGTTCATGCGTACGTACGACTTACCATCTCCAAGAATAGTGCATTTCATTTATTATCTCCGAATGTTATATAATATTATAAATAAAAATATATAATAGATATATATTATATTTATGACATATAAATCATTAATATCATTCTGGATATAATGGACTCTTGAACACATTGACAAATTTTAATTATTAGGTGTTCATTTTTAGTCATATACCAAATATCAACAAAACCACCATTATTAACATAAATGATTACATAATGTTTATAACATAGTAATAAGTAATATGAAAAGAATAATAAACATGAAAAAGAGTTCATAATAAAGTATAAATTAACTTATGTTTATTACTTAGGATGAACCAGGAACAAATAAGTCAAGTCAGACACGAGGTAAGGGGTTTCTTATCTCACTTTTAATTTCGTGAGATTTCAATTGTTCGCCACTTATTTCTTGCATGTGGTGTATTGTGTACTTCAATTTGATATATATTAGAATTACTCTACTTATATTTGTGGTATTATTTGATTCATTTTTTGATTATTAACTTTTTTTAAAATGATTCAATTGATTACAATGTGGTAAGGGGTTTTCATCTTAATTTTTATTCCAGTGAGATTCATGTTATGTTTGCCACTATTTTCTTTTGTGTGGTGTATGTACTACCCATGAATTTATTCATTATATAATATACTTTAATTTATGGGAATTTACATTTTCATTGTATGATCCTTCTTTCATGTGGTGTATGTTTTGTAAGTTACCTAATCAGTAAGGGAACTTTTTAACCCAATTTCCGTTCCTTGGGTTAATCTTCTAATTCTTAATTATGTCATGCTCTGATTATGTGTTGAATCACTGTTTATTTATATATGTTGTAATTTTCAATCCCATTTGTGTGTATATACATTGGATACACATAATCACTCTATTGATAAATTCTCATGCCATCGATATGAATTTGATAAGAGTAATTTTAACGCAATTTTCATTCATTGAGTTAAACATCCAAGTCATTAGTGTTGTTTTTACAAAAAAATTTGTGAAGGTTCTCTTATTTATTTACAATTAATATATAATCATATTGAGTGTATTTATATTATTCACACATTATTATGTAATTGATTTATCCTTAATTTAAGGATACAGTTTTTAAGGGATTTCATCTCAATTTACATTCCCTAGAGACTTCATTGTTGTTAGGAACAAATTCACTCTTATTCAGTGTATATATTGTCCTTTGGAATATTATATCATGAATCCCTTTATTCTCATGATATTATAAATTATTGATTCAATTTTATTCGTCAATTATTTTTATTCCAGAGTCTCTCATTTGTTAAAAACTCTTTAACTAAAATATCATTTTAAATGTTATAAATATTTATTCTTCTATATCGTTAGCATTAATGTCCATGTTTTAAAAATGGTTTTAAAGAATTATATATATGGAAATTAATGTTTTCCAATGATAATTTTTTTAAAAGTTTTAAAGTGGAATGGGTACATGGATTTAAAAATATCTTCATTAAATGTTTTAAATGGTTTTGAAAATGGTTTGATAAAGCATTGATTAGTTCAATATCTTGAAATGATATATTGTTATTGCAATGTGGAAATTATATCTTTCCATTATGATAGTTTTATGTGTAATGAATATTTTGTGGTTATTGGGAATTGTTTACGTATATGGGTGGTTATGTGATAAACCTAGTGTGGGTGAGCCTGAGATGACTATCCAATGCATTGGTTAATGTGACAGAGGTAAATGTTAATGTTTCTCCTATGAGATTTAAGCAATATACTGTGATTGGTATTCCAAATGTGACTCCATATGTAGCTGTGATAGCTACAATGTAAGTATGTTATGAATAACATAAGTTACTGTTATGATTTATGATTTTTGTGTGTTATTCAAAAATCTAATGATTTCGTATGGTATTTTATGATTGAAAAGTATGGTTTCATTGATTTGTATTTATGGATGGGATAATGTTTTCCTTACTTATTTTAGAACCCTTACTGATATTTTTATGCTCATCCCGTGTTTTTGAAATTTTTTCCACAGGACTTAAAGATGAATAGGGTCAATGATGGGATCAAGGAAATGTCATGCTTTCTAAAACATGGAACTATACATGTTTTTTTAGAGTTTTCTATGAAAAAATTGATACTGGGTAGTAGTGTCTACATGTAATATTCAAGTTGTTATGTAATAGTTTTGTCCTAACTCTCTAAAACTAAAAACCTAAAAAGATCCTCAATGTGAATTCTTGACATAATTCAAGATTATTTAATGTTAAATGTCAGGTCCTTATATCATGGAGTGGTAAAAGTTACACACTGAACATAGTGGTAAAATTTATCATTGAATGATAACAACCAATACATTCCCAAAGTGATATTGAATATTCCCATTTATATGATAGTAAAATTCCAAAAAACTCAATATATTTAGTGGTGATGGACAATGTTTAACTTTTAATACCCAAACAATCATATTTAATGATAGGTGTCCCTATTACCATCACATGAGGATTCATTTTCAAAGAAAATACCATTTGTTTTACCAACCTATAGGAAATATAATAATTGGAAGCCTAGGCGTCAAAAAATATGTATTATGGTATATTCTAGAAGATTAGTACCTTGAACTATTTATGAGCCTAATTATTCATTTATCATAATATTATTAGATCCAAAACGTTATCAATCAACTCCCCATAACTAATTCCCTCTCTCTTACAGAGGCCTTGATTAAATGTTCATTGGGTTATTTCTTGAATCAGCACGAGTACCTTAACTTTGAGGGTAAGAAATTATCTGATAAAGATATTCCTATTTATGAATGATAAGACTATGACATGATAGAATTGTCACCACCGGTTGACTTTGTATACTTTCTACAATAGTTCCCCATATATCTTATATAAACAGAGTTATAAAAATATTATGGTGGTGTTGTATATTCCATTTTTTATTGTCCAACAAAAAAATTTAATGAAACGTGATTGGTTAATAAGATACAAAAGAAAAAAAGTTATTAAAAAAAATAGTTCTCTCATGCTTGACTGCCATAAGAGTAGCTCAACCTTATGAACTTATTACATGTTCATGAGTTCTAACCTATGTAGTATGGTAGAACTATTTATTAAAAATACCTCAAAATAGCCACATGTAAGTATTTGGTATTATTTATCTTGAATAATAAGATATCACCATTTTCATGAATGATCCTCAAGCACATAAACTATGAGCTTCAGTTCAGTTTTATATGGGTTTCCCATGAAATTAAATATTTTATTAATTTTCCCTTTCCATTCATCTTCTTTATCATGTCTTGAGTCACCATGAATGATAGGTGGGTTCTACTTCTATATTTGGAGTTGTGATCCATATTATGTGGTTAGTCAATTTTATTTCCTTTCATGATATCCTAAAAATCTACCATAATGATTTTAAAAATATGTTGATCCTCTTTTGGTTATTAGGGAACCATGCTATCAAACAACATCCTCTTAATGGTATGACTTTTTAATAATATGTGGGACAAATCACTCATCTCTTAACACCAGAGTGATTTAATGGAGATAAACTTATATGTGTTTAACAACGTATTTCATACCCAAAAAATATTAGTAACATGATTTTTAGTATAATGATATTTGATATAGTTTTTTATACTATATATTTCAATTCTTGAAAAAAAACTATCTTCACGCCCACCTTTCCCAAATGATGTATTGTAACAAACTGATACCATTTTCAATATCCCAACCCAACCCGTTTTCTTGGTAATATCCTAATTTTCACTAATTTTATATCACACACCTTAGATACCAATGGATAGAAATAAATTCTAAGGTTATACATAATCATTGGTGGAAGATTTACCATTATTTAGAAAAACGTATATAACAAATGATAATAGTAACGAATAAATAAAGGTTATCCATGAAATAAGATCAATAAAATAACAAATTATATAACATAATATAACAAAAAAATCATTTGATACATAGCAGTGGAACAAACACCAACAGTTGTACAAGACTAAAGGACACAAGCGACACCATGGAACTGATGTGGCCCCATGACCAACTCTACTACCAGACCATATCCAAGATCAACATCCCATAAGAAAAAAATCATTACATCAGGGTTATATTCTATAAAATTATGTAACCTTAACTCTACTAATATCATGATAAAAAACATCCACATACACACTAAGGATCATATGTAAGGAGTTATAATGAAACTAAGTAGGCATCCACCAATATTTCCCACAAGTGATACAAAGAAAAGAACATGTTAGCTCATATTAATATATTTATATATATAATATTAGAGGATAAAAATGTTATAATACAAGATAAAATGTAGAATATTTGAACATAAATTGTAGCATGAAGGTCTCCCATGTGTTAAATCCACACACCCATGGATGTGTCCAAACAATGAATTTCAAATCCAAAATTTCCTCTGAATGGTCCATACTCATGAGAGATACCCATCCCTCTAAATCCAAGTAATCAAATGGAAGTATAATGTAGCGTGATTAGAATCTAAAATGGGAAGTCATGTTAAAACCATAAGGCCCCCAATATGCATCATGAACTCACACACCGATGTCCATTCCATGTTCTCTCACATTTTTTTTAAATCCATGTATCACATTATAATTTTTACAATCATGTTAGGGTAATCACCCATAACCCTTAGGTTAGAAATTATAGAAAAATACATATCATAATGGTTTAAGATTTTAAATATTTATGAATTTATTTTTCAATCCATAGCCTCTTTATTCTAAGATTAAGTGGAGTGGGAGAGAACCCACTTACCTACAACATGCGTATTTGGAATAATTTCACCACAACTTCTAAAATAACTGGCCTTACCACATTTTATGATTAAAACTTATTAAATCATCGTAAAACCTCTTCTTGTACATAGTATATTCAGGAAAACACTTGTCATGTGATTCTCCTTAAAGAAGGAGCGAATCCAAAGGAAGAGATAGAGAAACATGATTCTACCGTTGTTTCTATGGACCAATGATCATTGATTACAAGAGATTATTATCCTAATGTAAAGTAAACATAAAAATTTATAGGAGGATTCTTGAGGATCAAAAAATATATCTGCTTGAAAATGAGTGAGAGGTTTAGGAATTGAATTGAGAATAAATTAAAAATTTCAAAACATAATAAATTACATAACATGGTTGGAAAGCATGGTTGGGCATCACAGTTTGGAAAACTATGTGGAAACTATGAGAATCATTATTATCCTAAAAATTTCTATGTTTGAGGGATATTGTATGGTTTAACCTATCTATATGGAAACCTTTCAACTTACTTGAATATTCTATATTATCTTTTAATGATTTACTAGGGAAACTACATTGTTTTATCTAACCAGGCACCCTGAAAGACCCCTCCAAAACATCCAAAATTTCACCTACCCAAAAAAATTTATTTATTAAATATAAAAATGTAATAAAACTATTAAATGAATAATAATAGGGGTGTTAGAATAATAATTATCTCTCATAAAATAATTCAAACTAATAGAATGTGTGTGTCCATGATCTTCCCACAAAGAGGATATATTTGTGATCATCTGAGGATGATTGGATCATATGTTGACATGACTAAAAATGGTTGGATGAAGATAATAAAGAATTTAATTATTTAAATGGAAACCAATGAATTATGTAGATACTTTCAATTAATTTTAAATGTTTTCTTAAAATAAAATATTTCCTTTTTAAACCATGGGGTTGTTGAACTATTAGCCACAAATTCACTCAAAGAACATTATCCTCTAATGGTAAATTTTGATTAATCTATCTAATATAATGATATTACATTACTCCTAATAAATAAACTATTATAGATGCATTATTTTTGACTCTTAATAGTGGATGATAAATATTAGTTACTATTGGTAACCCAATTTACTCAATTTATTTGGATTTCCTCCTCCAACAGTTCTCTTGGTAAAATTAATATAAGAATATATTTTTTAAATTTAGTACCAAATTGATTTCCTAACCTAAAAAAATACCATTATTATGATTAATGATTCATTAATGATCTTATACATTTACACATGATCCATCACCCCTTAGGTTCATTGACACAAATGATAGTAATGAACACCATCATGTCTCATGAATTCATCTTAAAATATGTATTCATTATGAAATGGTTGAAATAAAATAGTTGATTAATAATTAAAATATAATTATCTTACATGAATTAAGGATATAATTCTCAAAAAGAAATTTTTTATTCAAAAAAACATCCAATGTATTCATAAAATGACAGTAAACAAGATTAAAAAACTTAAAAATCCAATCTCAAATGACTTAAACACTGATAATTGTTAGAAATTTATATTCAAACATTATTTATGTTGAATTTTTTTCTGTAGAATGAATGAAAAAGGGATCCTCCTGAAACCTAGTTGGAATCAAACCTATCATTCCATTAACCAGCTTCTCATGGTGAGTGGAATTATTTCTTCTTTCAAAACCCGAATCTCCATAGAAATCACAATGTGATATAATCATAAGATTAATAGATATATATTCTTCTTGATTTATGAAAATATCTATTATGAAATGACACATATTTAATGGTTTGATATTTTTCTATGATTGAGAAAAGAAATATCACTAGAAAACCTTCCAAAAACCATGATAATACACCTCTAATAAACCTACTAAACTCTCCTTTCACCATTATGATATGGGTCATGATTTACTCATCATCATCATATATAACATGGAATTAATAGAATATTTTCAACATGATAATATAAAACACTTATCCTATACCCACAATTCTGTTAGACTTGCATTTAATTAAATATAAAAGAAATTTTGTATCATTCTAGAGTATCGTCACTAGTACTTCCCTACAGGAGACACTCATTACCAATTCCTCCTCACATCATGTGTTTTTTTATCCTGAAAAATCACACCAAGGAACATGAGATGAACCGTGAAGTGATATATGTCACATGATGTCTCCTTTGGTTAACATCTTAGTTGATGATTTCTCACTTGTGATAGCTTGATCTTATGAGGTGTCGGAAATGGCTAGTAAATCATAACTCTTTATTCACATCATGAAGGAAAGGTTTTGAAGATAACACTGAAATATATTATATGATATTTCTTCTTGTTCTATGTCATGACATATAATATATAACTACCTTCATGCTTAGTTTTTATGAAACCATTCACACTAAAATGTGATATTTCAGAATGTGAATTAGTTTTAATTTTGAAAATCATAACTAATGTTTTGTAACTATATAAAACATAAAAAAAATTAATTCCAATAACAAACTCATTAAACATATTTAGTCGCATCAATAATTGATAAAAACAATGAAAATATATGAATCTGTCATTAGAATTCGTATCATAGTATATTAAAATGTATTTTAAAATCATGATAGGTTTGCAGCACTTCATAGGGAAAATTTAAAAATTAGCATTAAAAATACTGACTCCCCTACACAGAATAGTCCTCATATCACAAGAATGAATTTGACATCATAATTTTCAAACCAATAGATTATTCATGTACAAACCGAATCGTCCCCTAATAATAGTTCTCTTAGAATCTAAGTCATTTAAATGACTATAAAAGACCTTGTACATGCTTTATTTGGTTTCCTCACTATATACCATATTATCATTCATTATAATGTACTATCATATAACAGTAAAACCACTACCCTAGATTTCATAAAAATAAAAAAATGCACATTTTTCTATCTCTAAATTAAATCCTATATCCTAACTAAATGATATAATATCACTATATCATGAATTTATATATCAATATTCCTCCCAAAATCAATGGAGATTTGTATTATTGACGCCAAATACTACCTCGAAGATTATATGGGTGAAAACAATGGTTGTGGGTAGAAACCACACAAATTAGAGGTATTATACTCTATAGAACTTATTGAAAAAATATAAAATGAAAATCATAGACCTGTGAAGACCAAAGAGTGTATATATAATTCATATAAGAAATTTAATAAACCATGAATTATGTAAAACATTAAAACAAAATAAAATGAACATAAACATAAAAACCAGTATCCCTCAATAATATAGTGGAACCCAAGCTCACTGTATAGAAGAATTGTTTACAAAATAACCATAAAAACAAAAATAAGTAGCAATTAATATTGGATATTTAGTTATCATTTCAGGAAAACAAAAAATACCAAACCAATAAATCATAGTGTCAAAGTGGGTTTGAGTATATATATATACTCATTAGGTCATCCGTAAGGTTGAAAAACCAAATCAATATCACAAAAACATTATAAAAAATATGTTAAATAATAATAAATATCTATATCCTCACAAACCAAAATCATCTTAGGTAACATACGGCGAATGCCAACTAGGAAACTATAACTTCATCAACCTCACAAGATACAACACATTAACATTATTTATTAAATAATATAAAAATACTAAAATATATTTCTAATATGTTTACGTATCTCCTTCTCAATATCGATATAATTTTTTTTCGAATAATAGAATGCATGTTTTATAACATTATTAATAAAAATATTTAAGGGACCATGTAAGAAAAATCTGACCGGAAAATATGAAACCCTATAATGTGTAAAACCCTATCACTTGACCAATATCAAAATCCCATTATTTATACATCCATTTCAGATCCTATCAATTATATAACATTTTATTATCTAATATATATCCATCATGTACTAATCTGTGGGTTAGTATAGGGAATTATAGTATATTCATTTTGTAGGTTTTCTCACCAATATTGATGTATAGGAAATCCTAATATGAAGGAAAAACTAGTGATGGATATGTATAAAATGGTAACCCCATCACTAAAAAATCATTAAAAATATAATATGTCATTACTCACATAATCACATAAACATAATCATGATACAAGTATAATCAATCATTATAAATTAAATGTAACCATAATAGAACATCATACTATCCTTACCATCATGGTAATTATAATATTACTCATACCATGATTTTTTACCATTAATAGTTATCAGTAAGTCAATGCACTCATGAAAATGATGTCTCAAGATAATCTATAAGTTCAACTAGTTCATATAGATTTCCAAACATCCCCTCAACACACTACAATCTATATAGGGGGACATGTCTGGGGATATTTATCTACTTATATCCATCATAATGAACATTTCTTTACATAGAACTATATTTATTAATCACCTATATTTAAATACTTCATCATTGATAAATCAATAATGTATTGATTAGAGGTTGAACATTCTATCTCCATTGCATAGTGACATGTTGGATAATTCCCCAGCTATTAAGGAATCACACTTTGTGTACAATTCCCCCATATGAATACAATTTTATAATTTTATGAATACTAAAACATAACAATTTATATGATAACATCACATTGGATCTTAGATTACCTTTTTATACAGATCATGATATAATTCAATTCCATCAATAAGTATATATTAAAATAATTATGATATAAATTTCACATCATATCCACATAAATTAGAAATTTTTATGTTGATGAAAAAATATAGCTTCAAAAAAAACTACATTATATTGTATTTACAACCTCTAATTTTACATCATCATCTGTAATACCATAATAATCTCTATTTTTAAACCCTAATATATATTGATAAAAAAATATTCATATCCATATATTTTGATGAATAATATATTTCTATGATCCATTTAAATAATTCTAATGATCATAGGTTCTTCCAAAAGGTCCTCATATATCGTGATTGTTATAATTTTCAACATATTTTACGTTTTCACGCTCAGATAAAATTATTATTTTATTAATGGCTTCATCGTAGGAGATTAAAATTACCCATCACATGGAATTGTTATGATGCACTCATGAAAATTAAATAATTTTTACAATTTTTATGTTCATTTCTCTGGTTTCTTTTAATTTCACTGATCAATAAACAAAATTTCAAAAACTATCCTTCAAAAAAATCCCAAAAATATATTTCTATCATGATATAAGTAAAAAAATTCTTAAATATTTAATTACCATATTTAGGAATCATGGCATGAAGATGTAATTCATTCAATATATAATAATAATTTTTATAAAAAATTTCCTAAAAGGCTTGGTTGTTGATTGATTCAAATCTAGGGGTGGGATGGTTGAATAGATATTACAAAAATGAAAAAAAACCATCAAATTTTGATTTCATATCCCATTCACCCAACATCCTTGACATCTGGTGACCCCTAAATAATAATATGGATTAAATGAAAACATTATTCCATTTAATAAAAGTGTAATCTCCTTTCTCAAATAGTTCCCCAAAAACATAGGGGAATATAAGGTAAAACCACCTATCCATGGATCCTTACATCTCTTACTATATAACTCTAACTATTTTATACGATATGCCACTATATCCCATACAAAACCCAAAACACCTTGTCGTAAACACATTAGGATGCCATTTAAATATCTCATTATCCTAATATTTCTACACACCTTCCATTTAAGTAATTTACATCCTAAAGTGTAGAACATTGACAAAACATTAGTGAAACATGGAAATCCTTGCACCATACCTTCAATTTTCATAAACAACAATAAAAAATCCCTTAAATTATAGATATGGTCACATCCTATGAATTTTCAAACCTACCCATGATAGAGGCCTTACATCAAGGGTAGTATATATTCGTGTTGGAGTTTGATGTCAACCAAAAAATTGGGCATTTAGGTTCCACTATCAACACATTATAAAATGGAGGAGTGGTTGAAAAACAACCTATTATTAAATATATCATATTTAATTTATAGACAATATTCATTAATAAATAAAATTGAAATTTAAAAATATTGATTCACTTTAACTAAATAAAGTAGTTAAATTATGAATGATTAATTTTTACTAAAAGAAAATGATAATACATCTAATATTTAAATTAATATTTTACTTTATTATATAAATAATGTCCTCATAGTTCTCTATGTAGACTATTGAATAATTAATCATAAATTTAAATATAATTCTAATACATTACCATTTATATAAATAAATTTAACCATATTTTTTATTGAACCATCATATCATAAATTTAATTGATCATTAAAACACACCCATTTATAAGGATAATGTTTTATAAAATAATGATGTGGAGTGATAGATATTCCTAAGAAACTATATATTATAATTTACCATAATTAATAATGTGAATATATTTGATTTAAAATGCATCTAGATAAAAAATAATTTGAGAAATATCTACTTTTACTGAATCTGTGGAGTTCATCCTCTTGTTTCATTCTAGTACCAATGATTATATGGGTATAATTTAATATTTATAGAAAAATGAGAATGAGTCAAGCATAAATTATGACATAAAATTATGATTATGTTAAATATAAGTCTTAAACCCAAGTAATACTATACTTAAAATTTACCAATTAGAGTAATGATTTGTAATACATCATAGATTTTATTTAAAAAATCTAGATATAATAAATAACGAATTTCATTAATCAGTTAATGGAATAAAAATTAATAAACGTTTTATCGGTGAAAATATTAAAAAAATGGTAAAAACATATTCTAAGATTAAAGGATCCATCATAAAGAATTTTAAGTCATTTACTAAGTTAAAATTAACATTTTTCATCTTTTCTATGAAATTATGAAAACATGCATAGAATTTCACAATGTTGAATACTAAAAATTATAAAAATTTTTATCTTATAAAAAAATAAGAAATTGATATATTGGATAAAAAATTCATTATAATATATGACAATATTTTTATTAAATATCCATATTTTTCTATGATAGTTAAAAAAATATCATTATATATTTTTCAATTCCCATTTTCAAATGCAATGAAAAAAATTTCAATTCTAAGATTTTTTAATAAATTTATAACCCTTGAACATAGAAAATAATTCATGTATAAAATCTATCATTCATTGAAAAAAATATTTGAGTTTTTATTTCAAAAAATTGATTGAAATCTTATATATATATATATTTTAATTAATATTTAATGATATTATAGAAGAAATATTTAAGAAAATGTAGACATTTAATATATATTTCTTTGTAAACAATACCAATGTTATTATAATAATGATAGTATAACATTGTTAAAAATTTATGATAGAAAATATAAATGACATATAATATTGTTGAAGTGAAATATTTGAATAATTTTAAATTAAAATTATAAAAATTAATTTTGAACCATTTCTTAATTATCACATACTTAATTGAAAATAATGTTATTCTTCCATGTAAATAATTATTCAATATTATGTTTCAATAATTTTACAATAATATAAGATATTTGTTTTAGGTTTGGTCATAATATGGGTTATAATTATAAAAAACCACATTACATAATTTTTTAAATCATATTTTATATTGATATGATATCTTTTTTTGATATTTGTAAATTATGAAAGTATTATTATAAAAAATTTCCATGAAAATTCTACCTCATTTAATCATCCTGATCCGTGGAACCATATAAGTATCTTAATATATAATATATTTTCTAAAAAAATACACTATAGTTCATTCAAAGAAGTTGACACTTCAAATTGATGAATGGTTTTTTTTCTATTTTTCAAAAATGAATCAACAAACATTTCCTAGAATTTTAAAAAAAATCAAGATCATTATATTGGTTTTGATTATGGGTAATATGCTTTTAAAAAAGTAATAATATTATATTATGAAATACACTTTTAATTATCATGGTAAAATTTCACATCTGATCAATATATGGTTTCTTGCTATGGTTAAAGATCATTTACATAAATTTTCTAAAATCTTATCAAATTTTATTCATTTTGATCATTTTATTAATGTTTTAAAACATAAAATAAATTTAATTAAAAAAATCACTTTCTATAATTACACTAACAACACAACATTTTTTACATTATGGTTTAATCTTATTGTAAAAAAATTAATTGTCAGAAAATTTCTTTCATTTTCTGTTAAAAAATATTTGATTGTTTACTCAGTTTTGATCATTGATAAATTTTTGTTAAACAAGAATGATTTTTCATTGTAAAAAGACTCTTTGGATTAATATATAGACATAAAACATCATATTAATAAGTGTTCTATATTATTGGGATCAGAAAAATAAATGAAAATTCCCACAAATATTAGAAATAATTAAAAACCATTTTATTAGTTTTGATTAATTGATAGACATTTATTAAATAAAAACCAACTCATATAATTATTGAAATACTCCTTTGATACTATGATGAAAATTTCAGGTTATATTATTGTGTGTTTTAGTCATAAAAGTCAAATGAATCAATGTTAATTTAATTTAGATTTTATAAAAATATTACATTGTTTTCATTGTTTTTGTTTATTAACAAGTGTTTTATAAACATTATATACATTTAAATATAAAAATAATTTCAAATAATTTCAATCAAAAAAATATATTATATTGATGTTATGTTTTTTATATGTAAAAAAATAATCAATTTCCATTGTCTTAAATCTTCTTTGCAAGAAGTGCCCATTTTAAAAAAATTTATTTTTAGTTGAAATTTTATAGAAGTTAAAAGAATATAATCGTTATAAAAATAAAATTTTAATGAAAAAAATAACACATATTATTTATAATAATAATTATTATAAGATAATTACAAGTATAAAACAAATTAAATTATTTAAAGAAAAACACATATTAAAGATTTATGGAAACATGTTAACACCATGTAAGTTGTAATTTCACTCTAAAATGAATTTATTCCAATAAATAAATATGAATTTTCAATAGATTCCCCATATTACAAATAATACATAGACAATGAAATTGATAATAATTATTTTATATGAAAATATATTTATTTATAAACAAACATGTTTCTTAAATTTCATTTCAGTTATATTAGTTTAATGATAGAGTATGATATCCTTCATAAATTCAAAAATAAAGATTCCATAATCAAAACCATTTTCTAGTTTTAGAAAATTACAAAACATTGAAAAATATAATTGATTTGATATAATATTTTTTATTATTAAAATTATATTTTATTTTCCAGAACAAACCTATATCTATAGAAATCAATTTGTTTATTGTTTGTTCATAGTGTCCCCATACAATGTACAATCTGATACATTTACTCAAAATTGAAAAATAAAAAGTTATTTTATTAACCTATATAGATCATATATGTGAATGATATTATACAAAATAATAATGGTAGTGTATTACATATTGAAAATTGATATCATTTTTGACTTATTTTTTAGATATCCAATCCCTGGATCCATAAAATATATCATCGTATTAACGACATTTATCATTTTGAGCATCCGTTATTTCCAAAAAATTAAAAAATAATACATTAATAAATGTTAAAAAAAATATCATAATTTTAGATGGTGAATATTTTTACCCTTTCATGGTAGGTATTAAAAATTGTTTTTCATCATTTACATTTTTTTCAAATACATCGACAAATTTTCATATTCTTCTTATATCTTTAATTGAGTATAATTTTTCATTTATATATATAATATGGAACTACATAAATACTTAAAGAAGATCAATTTGGGAAGGGGATATATATTCATTCTCTAAATGAATGTAAAAATGAATATTATTAAATTATAATAAAAACAACACCTAATTAATTATAAATATGATTTATGGAATCATAATTGATATATATATTAATTATGCACGATTCTAACTATTGAGGCTTAATAATTTTATTTACACTCCCAAGATAAATTTTTTTCAAGTTTTTGTGTTCACATTATATTTTTAGAATAAAATTTCACTGAGATTATATTTTTTCATCATGTTATCTATAATATCACAATATTTTAAAGTGGAAAAATATGTTTGATAGCGTACAATATTTGAAACATGGAACTTAAATGAAAAAAACAATTTTAATATAAAAATGTGAAAGTTATAAACTATCATTTATATTAGAGGTTATGAATAATATTAAATAATTTTTGAAATAAATAAAATGTTCCAACGAGAAATATATTTATAGAAAAAGTCATAGAGAGTAATCCAAAAAATTTCAGCAAAGACATTTTGTTCTTCAAAAAATATGTTTTCTTCAAAAATTAGTTATCTTTATTTTTATGACTGAATATTATATTTAATATCTAGATGATCTAAAAAATTATTTTGAATAAATAAATTTCAATTTTAAATTAATCATGTAACAATTATCTTGAAATAAATTTTATAGAATTTACTAAAAATATTGATTTGTCAATAAATAGTGAAAATACCGATTTTAATTGAAAACTTTACTTGTATTTTAAATTATTTACCCAGTAAAATTATTTTATAGAATATTAATAAAATTTATTTTTTTCATTTTTTTAAATATAATTAAATTATTTTTTTGAATTGATTTTATACTTTAATTTAGTATAAAAACATATTATATTTTAGAACTGCATTTCTCTTAAAAGTGTTTTTCATTACATTTTTCATGTTTAATTTCAAAATAAATTCATATAAATTTATATTTTGAATTATGAATAATTTATTATTTATTTGGAATCATATGGTCCCAATTTATTAAATATTTCTCTTTTATTTTCATTAAATACGAATATTAACCTTATTACTTTCTGTTACCATGATAAATTGTAAATCTGTTAATTAATGTTATAAATAAAATGATATTGATTATAAAACAAACCTAAAACCTGAATAAATTTTATTACATGAGATATTATTCCCATAATCATTTTTATTGGTATTTTATTGACATTTTTTAGAGATTATTATAATTATAGTATTTTATTTTAAGAAAATTAAAACACATCATGCTTTTGTTCTTAATAACTACAATATTTTTTAATATCGGGTTATTCAGAGGACATGTTCATATATAAATTTTATTTTTTATCTAAAACTGTTATATTCATCATGGTAATTTATTTTTATTTTTTAGTGGATAAATAATTATGTTAATTATTTTAACAATGCTTATGTAATAATAATTTAATTAATGTAAAAATCAAATAAATGTTTTTAAATTTATTAAAAGTTATATAATTTGAGGAAAAAATTATAATCTAAGATATTTATAGATGAACGTGAAATTTTAATGATATAATAAATTTTTTTCTGAATTATAAGTTTAATCATCATATAATTAAATTCAAACTAATTAATAGTTCTTAAAACTCTAATTGTTGATATTTTAAAATAAATAATATTTTATTAAATGATATAATATTTCTAAAAATATTAAATTCACATAATTAACTATTAAATGGTCTATAATTTCTTCCATGATTCTTTTAAGGGCCTTTTTCATTTATAGAAACAATATTTACCCTCATAGATTAAAAAAAATTGTTGTCACGGTATGTTTTAAAAGGGTTTACAAGTGGCTAAAACCAAATGATAAAGGTAAAAATGTCACTTAAACTTGTATATAAATCATTTTATGAGGTGAGTTGTGCCCAAAATCATTCTATATTTAGAATAAATGTTTTTGGATCAATTTGGAAGTGAGTATTAATTTATGTTAATTTAATAGTTTGAAAAATTCCCTGAGTGACCCTCCCATCTCTTATAAAAGGGAACATATTATTCTCATTAATTCACACTTACAGCCCCTCTAGTTTCATATATGATCTTCCAAAATACTTTAATATAATCAAACCAATCATTATATATGTATTATTTTGATGATACCAGCCTCAGTTCTCTTAATATGGTAACAAAATGTGGTTTCCCAAAGAAGAGGTATAATTTTTAATTGATCAATTCAATTTAATTTGTTTTTCCACATCCTTAAAACCTTTTTAATCCAAGATTAAATAATAAAAATAGTTTCCTCCCAATACTTATATTTTATTATTTTAATTTTATAACCTATATTCATATCATATTTCATTAAATAAGAGACGAAACCATCATTCGTATGTATGGGAAACTACCACCATATGAGCCGATTTAATTCATTTTCCATCACCATATCCCATTTATTTCTATAATTAAGTAGTTAATGTTTAAAAATTATAATAACAAAATAATTATATTTCTTAAAATATAGTATATCATTAGACATATTACCATTCCATACACTGAAAAAAGATAGCGGTGCTTATGTGTATGTGTGGACTACCACATCCAGGAAGTGATGTGACTCATTTTCATCACCATATCACATGGATGATATAGATATAATTATATTTAAAGGAGTAATATGTTATATATTATATTATTATCATTTTAAAAAAGGTAAAATAATGGATACCTTCTTTATATAACAACCTTTGAAAAATAGAATGGTTACTCATGCATACATTTGGTCCAAAGTCCCCCTAATATATCATAGTAAATCTTTTCCTGGCCATATTTTATGGATAAATAAAAAAGTATAATTAATGGGTATAAATTATAATTATTTCATGATTAATATTTTGAAGATGATGTAATAACAACCACTTTCACCATAGTTGACTTACCTAAGTCATGCTAAACATATGTACTGAATTTTACTAAAGTGTATGACATGACCATTTATTTATAATTATTTGTTTCAATAAGGTAATAATTTATATAAATTTATTAATTAAAAAAAATATGTAAAAAATATATATAATATATTAGATTTATTATTCAAAAAGTTATATAACATATGTGATATGTCAGACACATGGTAAGGGGTTTTTGTCTCACATTTATTTCATGTGGGACACATTCCATATTTACCATTTATTAATTTTGTGTGGTGTATATTCAATAAATGAATGTCCTTCATGATTATTTTTATTAAAATTATGGGATATACATATCTGTATGATATAATTACTTTCATGGAGATTATGACTCAAAAGTTACCAAAGTGGTAAGGGTTTATTTAACAATCTCATCATTATCTGCGGTTGTTTATGTTTATGTGTCCAATGGAGAATAATTATCATACATATCCATGTTTTCTAAATAACATCAAATTTTTTTTTACTATTCATTGAAAAAAATTAACATAATTATAACCTTGGGTTTTATTTTTACAATATGGGTTTAAAGGAATGTTATTTAAATTTTTCCAAACAAGGTAATTTGTGATTTTTCTATTTAAAATATGGAATGATTATTTTGTAAAATATACTTAATGAGAATATTTTCCGACCATCATGAATAAATTATTCCATGAAGTTTAAAAAAAAATATTACAATGTTCTCTTCAAATAATTTTTGTTTATTTATAAGAGCGTGGTTTTTTTAAAATATGTGATTTTAAAATGGAAATATAATATTCCCCAACAATTATTCAAAATAATCATTAAAAATAATTTTTCCTCAATGTTAATATCCGTTGACGATACATAAGATTTAATGGAGATATTATTCAAGGATACCATCCTTATTCCCATCATGTATAGCTTATATTTATGATAAACAGATAAAAATTTTGTGAAAATATTATCTATTCCATGGGTAATACTTTGATGAAATGTTTATATAAATTTTTTTTAATGTGAAATTAAAAGATGAATGATTTATGATATGTTTCCATGCATATGTATTATTTTCATTATGTTATGTTTGGGACCTATATATCCCTCTAATTTATTGGGTATGTTATTATATCTCAAGAGATTTTTATGGGAAACAAGTCCATGTGGTTGATCAGTTATGGGAAATAAGTCAATATTAGTGATCTATTATGTTAAAAAAGTTAATGTTATTCATATGTTATATTAAACAATTCAATGTGCTTGATCCACTATGTGAAATAGATTTTCATTCACAATCTAAGGGTCTTGGTAGTTATCAATGACTTATAAAATGGTTTCTATACTTATGATAGTTCCACACACACACATATTTATGAGATGGGTTTATGGTTTATAATTTATTTATGATTATTTATCATTAATATGATTCATTTATTTTGGTATGATAATGTTTTATGCCATTACTCAAGTATATTATCTATTTCTGATTGGTTATAATCTTTTTATGTTATGGTCATGATCATATACCCTTATTCTTTTCTTAATCTTTTATATGATCATCAATTGATTTCTCCCATGTTTACCCATACTGAGAATCAATGATAACCCTTTTATTATATTTCATTTCTATATGTTATAAATAATTATGGTAAATTATTTGTGTTTAGAATGGTATGATTTGTGAAAAAATTTTATTGGATATTTTGAAGACTTAACATGGAATATTAAAATCTTGGTATATTGGGAGATGATATTAATCATTATGAACTAGTTGTGTATAAAAATAAGTTAATATTAGTTGATAATTTTTTTAAAATATAATCCTAATATATTATTGGTATGTAAGTGATCCATTAGTTCCTTTTGATGTTGTATGTTTTAAATGGGAAGAATTGAGTCCCATTTATTAGTGTCAAAACATAAATTGTAATTTTTAATTTTTAGCATCGAAATGTGGACTAAGGGTATTGGTATAATAATGTTTGTATTTGAGTATGGTTTATAAAACATTAGAGATTATGATGTTTTCATGAGAAATTATCTTAAGTGTTATAGATAACATTATAGGTATATATGTTTGAGGTTGACCAAGAGATCATAGTCATAGACACACCTATTGAGGTTTTATGTGATGGAATTTTAAGGAGGAAAATAATAGTTTTTGACATGTATATGTAAAATTTATGTTTAATAAGAACTATTATTTTGTAAATATTTTTTTTACAATTTTTGGACTTATGTTTTGAAGTTATTTAAAAAAATTAGGGTTTAAATGATCATTTATTTTGAGGTAAGTTTGGGTTATTATATTTTTTTTGAAGAAAAATGAAAGGTATGAGATAACTATCGAGGATAAAACTATTATTGAATTTTTAATATATAAAGTATATTTTTTTATGTTTCCAAAATTTATGTAGGTATTATAAGGATTTGAGTTTTATTAATATGGCAAGCCACATGTTGGTCGGAATCCAGCCACATTTGGGAAGGACATGAGGATTGAACCCACACCATAGGAGAAAGTGTGTATCACGTACCACCAGCCTACATGAGGTCCTTATTAGTGTTAAATTATATATAATTAATTAAAATATCTCAAAAATTAATGTTATATTCATTATCAGAACATATGTTTCATCTAATAGATAATAATCTTATTGAAAATTGATATAGTGTTATGTGATTAATATTATATCATAAGATGATCACTATTTTTTTGAACCTAATATAACTAAGGTAAATATAATGTTAGTGAATTTTGTTATTTGAATAATGTTTTAATTGTATTTTGGAGGTATATATGATTTTATCATTGATTTTTGGTGATTAATGTTTTTTTGTAAATGGATATCCTATCTTATAGAATATATATTCTGGGTATGAACATTTTTTGGAGATAAATACCAAATTTATTTTCGAATTTGATCTGATAAAGTAATTATGATTTTTTTTTACAATCTTAGTCTATATATGTTTGATGAATTTTATATCTTTTTATTCTTTAGATGATTCATGTTGACCTTTAGTTATTACTGCTGAATTTTATAGATTAATGTAGTTTCCCTCATATGAATGTTTACTCTTTTTGGGAATTATCATATAACATGCTATAATTTTTTTAATGAATAAATATATTAGGTAGGGATTTTTATTCTTTTATTGATTATTATATACATTATAAGAATATTTTAGATATTTTGGTGTGAAAAAATATCTTAAATACCCATAATTTGGAGAAATATGTGAGATTTTTGTGGAAATTGATTAAAAGATGAAATCATACACTTCCTGAAAATATATTTCCTTATATTCCTATTATATATGGTAATGGAAATACTCATCTCTAGGGAAAGGATCTTAATACTAAAATTTTGTTTTATAACAATCAATTCTGATGAATTAATGGTCTTTTCAACACATGTGGTTTATGGATTCATGATTTCTAAAATTATCATGGTCATTAACTTCATTAAGATATATGATATTTGATTATTAATAAAATTCAATATCTATATCATTAATTCCCACTAATTTTCTCCTTTTTGAAAACCTGCCGTTTGTTTTCCCACTTGACCTTCACACTTCCCTATCTCTCTTTTCAAGATGATGTTTTATGAACCCTTTATATGATGTTTCTTTCTATAATGTAATTTTCAATATTCAAACCATTAATATCCAAAAAAAAAGAAAAAATTTAGAGGAAAATTTTTATTAAATGGTGGATAATGTAATATAAAAATATTTGAAAGGGAAATAAAATATTTGACAGTATACAAGATGTAAAACATCAAGATTAAATAAAGAACAACATATTATTACATATTTGGGAATATTATAAAAAAGGAATAAAATTGGATGGTATAAATAGTATAAATGATTTATTGAATATATTTAAATTTTTATCTCAATATAATTATATTAAAAATGCATATAATATTACAACACAATTTTTTTGTGAAGTCATGTTATTCTTCAGAAAATATGTTTTCTTCATAAATGAGTTTTATTTCATTTTGGTATTGAATATTATAATTAATTTCTATAAGTTATATAAATTCTATTTGACAAAATTAATAACAATTCATAATTCACAGTGTTAAAATTATTTTATAATGGTTTTTAAATTTTTATGGAAAGACTGATTTTCTGATAAATAGTGAAAAATACTGATATTTTGAAATCATTTTTTATTAAAGAACTTAAAAATTAAAATTATATTTTTTAAAGAAATTTAAAATTAATTAGTACTTTTATATAAATAAAAATTAAATTTTGGTTTCTAAAATGGATTTTAGTAATAAATTTATAAAAAACATTTTTTAAATAAAAAAGGGTATTTTTGTAAATATCATTCTCATTATGCTTTAAAGGTTTAATTTTAAATTATATTATTCCACTTATGTGATTTTAATTTTAAGAAAAAACATTCCAAAATTTCAATAATTATGTGGAAATTTAGTAAATATACAACTTTTTACAATTTGAATTTTAATCTTAGTATTTTTTATTACCATATTAAATGGTATATTAGGTAATTATATTAATAAAAATGATAAGGATTAAAAAACACCATAAATTCTTTATACATTATTGTATTAATTTATTTCATAAATACTCATCCAATATGTTGTTATATATCTTTTTATATACATTTTTTCTGAGATTATAGTATTTAATGTATTTTATTTCAAGAAAAGTCAATCATGTCATACTCTTAATTTTACTAAGAATACTATTTTTTAAATGTGGTTATATAGAGGATATGTTGGATTATAAATATTAATTTTAAATATATACTTTTTATCATCATCATAGTAATGTATTTTTAATTTTTAGTGAAAAAATAAATACCTTAAATTCTTGAAAAACACTAATACAATAATTATTTAATTAATAAGAAATTAAATAAATTCTATTAAAATAAAAGTAATATAAATTGAGGAAAATAATTTGATCCTTGGATTTTTTAAATGACCGTCAAATATTATGGATATAAGAAAATATTATTTGGCACAACCATGCTCTCTCTCCCCTTCTCAAGGATTTGTTCTAGGTTGCGGTCAAAGAGATTATTCACTTTTTATGGTTCTCCACAATAAATTGATTCTTAACAGTTTCCATTTCACAATTGGGTATGATCTATGTGTGATCCTTACTACTGTCGGGGAATCAAGTCTGTAAATGAAGCATTACTTCTCAAACTCGGTTAATGATTGTTTAGTCCTCAATAAGATTGGTGTTAGGGGGAAGATTTCATCCTACCCCATGGTATGATTGAGGTGTTTTTGGTAGGCTCCTTTTGAAGGCTGGATTAAAGTCAATTTTGATGGTTCCTCAAGAGGTAATCCAGGTCCCTCAAGTTATGGATCCATTTTTAGAGATCAGAGTGAGGTGTCCTTGGTTGTTTACATGGTTCCCGTGTTATTGTCACTTGTTTTGAAGATGAAATGATTTCTATTATTTCCATGGTGGAGAAATATTATCATCGTGGCTGTAACAATATTTGGCATTAATGTGACTCCAATATTATTTTTCTTTCCATTAATACTGGTTCTTCTCATTTATCTTGGAAACATAACAATCGGTGGATTAAATTAAAGGATTATCTCTCATCCAGGAATCATTTTAACACTCTTGTCTATAGGGAGACCAATGTGCCTCCACTATTATGTTTTAAAAGGGTTAATGAGGGGTTAAAACCAAATGAAAAGGGTAAAAATGTTACATAAACCTATCCAAAAATTATTTTATGAGATGATTTTCACCCACTCTTATCTAATTATTAAAATATATGAGTTTGGGTACAAATGAAACCGAATATTAATTAATGTTAATATAATATTTTGAGAAATTCCTAGATATCTTGTCCCATATCTTATAAAATTTCTCATATACTTCATAATACATCACACAGAAAAACATTTCATTCAGAAAATACCTACACAAATCCCTTTGTAGAATATATAAAATTATTCTGGATCTTCTGGTTTTGTCATAACACCAACCTTTATCATCATAATGAGGTAAGAAAAGGAGGTGGTCCAAAGAAGATATATCTTTTTTAATTGAGTGTTTCTACTTTATTTATATTTTCACCTATTTCAAATCTAATTATACCATGGTATATAAATATTAATTATACTATTATGAAAAAATAATTAATGAATATTTATTTAACTTATATTTTATGAGATTATTTTTCCATAATTAGTGATAAATTATTCTTTGAAGCTACAATTGAAGGTTTACAAGGTTTTTTTAAAGAAAATGTTTTCCTTTAGGAGTGTGAAACTTGAAAAAAAATATGTGATTAAGAATGGAAAGGTTATTTTCGACATGAATTATTAAATTTTAAATTTCAAAATAATTTCACATCTAGGATGAAATCCTTTGATGGTAATTATGATTTCATATAGTTATGCTCTAAGGATACCATCCTTATTTTTTTCAAGGATGTTTTTTTATGATGAAAATATGAAATTTTTATGAACCTGGTTTATTTTACCTCGGTTATGATATGATAAATAGTTTATGAAACTTATTTCTTTCATGTGTTTAGATATGATTAATAATTTATGATCCTACGGGAAAAATATGTTTGATTTTTATTATGTGATATGTGAGACCTATACCTACCTCCAATTCAATGAGTAATGTATTATATCTGGTGAGATAGTTTTGGGATACATATTGATGTTTTTGATATGTTATGTGAAATAAGTATACATGCTTGATATTGTAGGTGAAATAAGTTGGTGTTCTGGATATTTTATTGGAAAAAGTTAATGTCTGTAGTCCAATATAGAGAAATGGTTTTGATACCTTATTTAATTTTATTGTTTATTACACTTGACTTATAAAATGGTGTTTATATTTATGATGGAACAACACACACACATTTATGACATGGATTGATGGTTCATGATTTAGTTATCAAAAATTCCCATTCTTATGATTCATATCTTTTTATGTGATAATGTTTTGTCACATTACTCATGTATATTATCATTTTTATAATGGGTATGAAATTTGTAAGTTATGTTCGTGATCATATACCCTTATTCTTATCTTATTATTTCATATGATTTCCAATTAATATATTCTATATTTACCATTACTAAAAATATGAGTTAATCCTAATTATGATTCATTTCACAAGGTTATAATGACTGATGCTAAATTATTTATTTCAAAAATGGTTTATATGTGAATAATTTTATGGTATATGTTGAATTCTTAACATAAAATATCAAAATATGGGTATAGTGGGAGATGGTATTGATCTTTCAGAACCATCTTTTAATGAACCCATGTTGTTAAGAGTGTGTCCTAAATATATAAACCTCTAAACCTCAAAGGTCCTTGGGTATTCAAGTGATCCAATATTTCCTTTTTATGTTGTTTGTTTTTAGGGAAATTATTGTGTCTCATCTGTTTGGATCAAACCCAGAAATGTAATGTTTATGTTTTTAGAAATAGATCTAATAGTGTTGGTTTTATGATATTTTGTCATCAAAAATTAAAAGTAACATCTTCCATTTTTTCATATTTATGTGTTGGATATATATAGGGTATTTATGCTACTTTTATAATCCAATAATTCATACCCTAATTTTCTCTTACCGAAATTTTTGATTCACTTTATTTCATTAAAATTAATAGGGTTTTGACCATTTTTTACTAGTATAAATGATATTAAATACTATAAAAGTCAGAAAATAATGTGTCCTTTGTTAATTTGTTTCATTTCATGTTATAATGAAAAATATATTAATGGTTCAATAGCGTGTTTCACCTTTTAATTATAATATCATCAATGAGAATAAGTAGATCTTCTCTCAGATCGTGATTTACTCTAATCAAAATTCTCAAGTGATCTAATAGTCATCGTGTATTTTGAATCTTACCAACCTAATTATTATATAACATACTAATTGTAACACAGTGATGAAAAAGTTTTTATAAATAAAATTCATAATTATTTTACCTACATAATATTATTAAAAAATTAAAAAATGAATGTATTTTTTGAAAAATAGTATTTAATGTTAGGCGAAAATGATTGCCTTGGGAATGATAGGAATTTCAATGGAATTAACACACTTCAATATAAGGGACAATATATCTATGTAATCTTGTTATTTGTGTTTGATTATTTTTTTATCCATTAAAAACGAGTTATGTTATTTTTTATTGATCTATACAGTTTATGCTTACAAATTTTCCTTTGGATCGGTAGCTTAGAATTTTACTCTTATTTTCAAATCATAATTCTTTTATTCCCATATATATCAAACTATTCTCTTAGAGAGACTCCAAAACCCATCCCAATAACATGATCACACTTCTCAAGATAGTTCAAAGACAAATATAATAATTCATATTCACTGACAATGGATGAATATTATTTTGTCTAAACAATATAAAAAATTAATTACTCATATCTATATTTCAATAAAATAAATAAAAATTAATCTTAAAAATTTCATACTTAAACTTGGTTTTTATATTTCTCAAGTTTTTTTAAATTGTCATAAAATTATATATATGTGTGTGTGTGTTTGTCTTCTTATTAAACACATAGTTGTTGTGGAAATGGTATAATAAGATTAATAAATCTGTATATCATAGGATAACATCAACCATATTTACCTTTATATAAAATAAATTATAATAAAATTTAATTACATAGTAGTTGTTTCTAAAGATAAACATACCAAATATTCTATTCTAGATAAGATTATGGTGTTTGTGTTATATGTTTTCTAGTCTAGAGGGTCCAGTTATATCGATGTAAACTGGATTGGAACTAAAACATTAAGGGTGTGATTGAGAACATATGATATATATATACATTCACATGAGTTCATGATTTCAATCATTCATTTTCACAAAAGTATAAATAGTATTTTTACATTTAAGGATTACACCAAAATTTATTAAATATAAAATAATGTCCCATAATAAAAAATATAATAGTTTATGTGATGATTCGGCCTCTCATACTCTTGATATCAACAAGAAATTAAAGTATGGTCATATCACTCTAGTGAACACCATCCTTTGGAGGAATGTTTTTATCCAAATTAAACCATATGAGTTAATGTACAAGGGAATAAATAAATTAACTATATGTTAAAATATTTACTTGTGAAAAAGATTCATTGACCATGTGTAGTTTCTTATGATGGTGCAATGAAAGTTTATTTGTTTAAGGTTTTTCACATTAATATATCCCTTAAATTTGAAAGGAATTGTCATTTAATGTACTTCTGATAATCAAAGTCACTAATAATGATAAGATAAATGGTTGAAAAACATTGATGTATTTTCTATAATATCTGATGGAATCTAAAATGTGCACCTTGATGACAATGACTATTATAGCCTCATATCCTTGACACATACTATTACCAACGATATACCGCCAACATAAAGTCATGATAGATCTTATGTGAATTCATAAACTTAATAGTTTCATTCCAATCATGGATGTGTCCCATCAGAACTTTATGTAGATGAATATCTATTAATTTTTTCATCAATTTTAGGTTAGTGTGAAGAAATATTTCTATGTTTCCATACTCAATATCTTCATAAGTCTATCACTATAGAGGACCAACACTCATATCCCCTATCTTAGGGAGGTGGAGGAGGTCAATCCACATATCCCAACAAATCTCATAAGATTCACAAGGGAACTCCAACATCATATTTCTACTCTCATTTTCTGTACAAACCAAACTCTTTAAGGAAACACTATGAAAGATATATTTGAGATCATGATTCTGGATGTTTAAAAAATACACCTAGGATAAGTGGCGTCTATGAGATTTTGACAATAAAATATTGGAAGAATGTCCAAAAACATATTTCCCTTTAACATCCATGTATCATGTTTGAATAAATCAGTGAGAATCGAAGAGTCTCTAAGTTGGGATCCAACTAGGGAAGGTCATGACCCACATTTTTTTATCCAAATTATTTTTGAGTATTTTCACTCAATGTTAGGTTAGAGTAGGGTAAAATTGTAAAATTGGTAGAGAATTAAAAATTTAAATAAAAATAAAAAAATAATTTCATGAGGTCTAAAAAACTTTTTTAAATATAGAAGTGACCGAAAGATTTTATATATTCCAATAATAAATAAATATTTAATTTAATTAGTGGTATAATCATAAAAACAATTTGTTACATATTAATGAAGTGTGATAATAAAAGAAATAGGGATTCATTAATTTAATGATTAATATAGGTAATGGATTTTATGGTTAGTAAATTAAGAAAATGAAAGTGATGAATAAGTAAACATGCATATATAAAATAAGGCATTTTATTTGGAATGTTTTTAAAAAGATATCTCAATAAAATTCCCAAATACTACCACATAAATGGTTTGATGATATAATGTATTAGTCCATTGGCTTAATAGTATCCAAGATACAACAACTCTCATTTATATTATGTAATATAATGAAACCTAAATAAAATCAGCACTATATTTTAATATAATATATCTTTAGAGTTCTTAAATAAATAGTCACATTCTTTTTATCCTTTATGGTAAGAGAACATGAGTCCCTCACATTAAAGGTAGTGAGCATTGAAATTTACGAAATAGAAAGAAAGAGATGATTATGATAAAGAATATCATATAACCATGAAACATATTTTCTCAAAGGAATAAAAATGCACACTATAATAAAATAAGAAATATGGATGGGTGGGAATATTTAAAATAAGATCACACTTTTAGAGGAATAAGAGAGAAATTAGAGAAAAATTCCATCTAAGTGAAAATTGGGGATCACATCACATTAGTATGATAGAATTTTTTAGAATTTATGTTTCCAAGACCATCAATAAGACTGTTATTAACCAAAATATTATTTTGGAAATTTATATAATTATTTGTTTAATGAATCTCCAAAACATCATAATTATGGAATTTTGACCAATATTAAATGATACCTTAGACCTACTATCCTAACCCTACCAGATATATGGTAGAATATTCTTGATAGCTGATGTGGTTTCTTATATTATACAATAAACTAAATAAATAATTGGATTATTAGAAATATAGTATTTGATATGTAGTGAATAAATATACAAGGGGATACTTATATCTCTAATCACTGGTTGTCCAATTGACTTATTTTACAAGGGGAGGCTACTGCCTTCACCCCTAGTTGGCTGATGGTTATGCAACAATCATCTAGTGCCATGTTATGGCATAAAATATCTTTCATGGCCTCTAATCCACCTTTATTTCCTTTAAAAGATCCCTAAACTAAAATCTTTATGTTACAAAATAATATTAAGACTTATTCATCTTTTTTTCAATATTAAATCAATATGTCATCAGGTTTCTAAAATCTAATTACTAAAATTAAATTATTAGACACTTTAAAAAGTTTTTGTGATCATCAAAACCTATGAATGTGAGAATGAAAAAATCTTCCCCTTTTTAATGATCACAAAAAATAATAATAAGTGAATATAACTATATAAGATTCAGTAAAAAGAGAACATTAATATTTTTCTGATGAGAATAAGATTTTATTTCTCCCCCATAAATTTATTCATTTCTAACCAATTTTTTTACAAAATAGTATTTGATATTTAATTTAAATACTGAGATATTAATTATTTCTCCCCCATGGATACTATCAATAACTACCCACAGATTGGGTAAGATTAAAAAAACAAAAAGTTTAAAACTACCATTATCACCCTTAATGATTTGAGAGAGAAGAATGTTTTGAAATTATAGAAATTTAAAAATTTAGATAGGGATATTTTCAAAATATTTCATGATAGAAGAAAGAAAATATTTTTGATTCAAGAATATAGATTAGTAGAGAAACATAACAATAATTTTTTTAAAAATATATCATGGTTAAAATTATATTTTGGAAATAATTTTGAAAAATTGTTAATTTTTTCGGATCGTATTAGTGTTAAAAATATTAGTCCCCAACAAATAACACATTATAATTACTTTGAGACAACAAATAATACAAAAAAAATACATAAAAATAAAATTTATTACATAATAAAGGTTTGGAAATTTATTTTTAAATTAGACCTAGAAACTCCCTCATTATTATAGAACAAGGTTTGTAGTAATGACCCATTACTTGTTCCTTTGGTGAAGATTATATTAAGAATCCAACCATCCATTTTGGAGGTAATAACCACCACGTGAATATTCACCAAAACCACTTTCAAAATTTATAGTCTACACATTATTGGTTTTCTCAACAATTCACACTCACTTTACACGATCCAAATTATTAAAAAAATTTAAAAAAAATTATTTAAAAATCATCTTACATTTTTATTTAAAAATTACATAACAAATTAAAAAATTATAAATATTTATAAGGTTATGATATAATAATCACAAGAAAATCATACCAAAACCACCATTAATAACATTATAGTGATCAATATATTATAGTTTAGTGATGATACAAACAAGATGAAACTTGGTGAAAAACATTTTTGAACTATATCAACTATTTAATGAGATCATTAAGAAAGTGGGGTCTCGAATAAATGTTCTTAGTGAGACTATTATGGATAGGATCCTTAGAGATAAAAATCACACTTGATTTTTCAAACATTTGAGGTATGTGACTATATATAATTCCAATGTATAATTGAGTATGATTCAATTATATAATTTTTATGTTACAATAGTTAGCAACTATGTAGACTTCTTTAGATGTATAAAGAGAAATCAAGTTTTTCTTCTTATTAATCCATGATATAAGTAATTTTCATAGTAGGTATAAAGTCTAACTATTACTTCCCTTATCTAGTGGGAATCATATAAAATTATCATTCAAAAAACATGTTAGTTCCAAAAGAAGACTCGTTAGGATAAAACTGTCACAAACCAACCCAGATTCCGTAGTACCCTAATACCTGGGCTGACTCAAAAATGGATTAAAAAACATTCCCAATCCACATGTGCTGGAGTCTGTCACCTAGAATCCTATTAGAATATATATCTAATTTTTTCCCGAAAATAGTAGAAGATAATCAAAACAATTCTGTATACTCAATTCTCCAAATGGAGAAAGTGTTGGAATCATAAAAGTAAAACCATCCTCAAATAGTATATCATCAAAAGACATGTCATCTTCCTAGATAAAGATTAATGATAAATCCATGTATCAAGTGGATCACATATCCACTAGTCAATGACATGTAATCATTTAATCGATTATACCATAGTAACATATATCATGTCCTGTTGTACATTAGTTTCTAATAATAGGATCCCCACACTACTCATTAGTGATATCTGTTCAATGTGTTAGCATGTCCCATGATTGAGTCTATTGAGACTCAACTCCCCATTTGGGAAAAATTAATCTTAAAATATTTTTTTCAATTTTTTCATTCTCACCCAACTGATTAGAGTATATATCATAGAATTGTCGTCTTAATTAAAAATTAACTACAAAAGCTCACATTTTCTTTAGTCAATCATCCTGTCAATCATGGGAAAAGGAATCAATATAAATGATTTCATAATAAAATTTCCTTCATTCATATTTCGACAAACCATTTTCATCTAAAAAATAAATTATATATTTTCATTAATTCATGCCTTTTCAAATTACCCTTAAATTGAATCCATATCATATTATTTCAAAAAAATAAATTTTCCAAATCAAGACAACAATTTTACTCAATTCCACCCAACAATATCAATTCCATTTAAATTGGGGGTTTTTTACAATCTCTATTCCTTTTTTAAATCCATCTACCAATGAAAATGCGAATGACTAATGAAGGAGAAGGATACCAGAAAGAAATTACTATATAAAAAAATTTAACATCAACTCTAATTGAATTATAAAACAAAATATTATAATACTTATAAAAAAGTATATTAGAGAGAGGAAGAATACAAAATAAAATAAACTCAAATGGGAGAAAATTACAAAGTAAGATGTTTATAAAGGAGTGATTTCCTCACTTTTCACGATGGAATTCTTAGGGTTCTCATGTAGGGTGAATTTCAATATGAATATATAAATTATGGAATGATAACAAATAATACCTTATGGGTATGTGATATTTACATCCTAAATAAATTATTTTTTATATAAATTAATCTAGATTCACATATTCAGAAATAATGAATCTTCATTGTTTAAAAATAAAAAGAAATGAATTTATAGGTTAATTTCACTATTAACTTTTTAAATCATTTTACATCATAAATAATATTCTTGTTTTGTGGATAGAAGACAGTTTACATTTTATATAAAATATTTATGGTGTAAATTCTCTATGTAGCTAGTTCCTAGAAACATCACACGAATGAAACACCCAAATATCCTCAAATAGCCCCATACCCAAAAGGGAGACCTATAAAACCCTTGAAAAATTCATACATGGCCTCCATTTATTGAAAAAAAACAAAAATACCTAAACATTATGTAATTTTACCCATCAAAATATCTCTATCCTCATAAAAAATGAAATGATCTCAAACAAAAATGGATAAAAAACAAGATTCAATAATTACATGATTAGAGGTAACAAGATTTTACATCCTCCCTACTATAAATGTTTTTTCTCACTAAAATCCATGTCAGGATATTTCTATGTTATAAAGATGAGTCCACTACTACCTTATCAGTACCTCCCAGACCAGTTTCTCCTGGAAATATTAGTCAAATATTCATATCTCATGAAGAAAAGGTATTTTATTCCCATGAAGACAAATTTTATACGAGTCCAAAATTCAGAATAGATTCTCAATCATGATTAAATTTGGATCAACATCATGATCTTCCAGGATCATAACATGTGGAGGGTCAAAAATATACTCCTATTACATTGATACCTAAACCATGTTGTGGATCAAATTCAACTACAATGTATGTTTCAATCAGTCGGCCACATTCCCACTCACTAAAAAATCTCAAAAGACTCATAAAAATCAATAAAATAATTCCATATTTTCAAAGGAATTGGTGATATATCTAAGGTAAAACACTCTGAAACACCTAGTTATCATTATGAAACTCCAAGCATATTCAATGGTAATAAAAACAGGATTTATCCCTTTTTTTCTATCAACATCCTCTGATGTATCAATAAAATAATTGTCATCATTCTATAGACCAAACATAGTTAAACCACATTAATTTCTCCAATAAATGACTAGAAAAAAAAGATATGACATTTCGGTAGTGAAAGGTATCAAAAGGATCCCTTCAAATAATTGATTGGTAACTGTTGATGAAGTAAAACTCTAATAGTTCCAAATGGTCATCCCAAGCTATAACAAAGTCATGAACACAAGAATTTAGAATGTACAACATAATAAATATTTCTATCTATGACATAAAATTCAAATGTGGATGATATTAAATGATCATACATACCTGGTATCCCATGTACACCTATTGGACCTCTAAATATTATAAGTGAAATGGTAATTACTATTACAGAAAATAACAACCCTTTTCTACCAACATCCAATGATAAACCTACCTAATCCATGTTAATATATCCATGAATAAACATGGTAAAACCTAGAAACTTTCAGAAATATATGACCAACATAACATAGATATCCATTTTTGATAATAAAAGGGATAAAAAACAATCCATTCTAACAGTAGACTAGTTGTTGTTCTTGTAGAAAAACTCCAGCAGTTCCAAATGGTCATCCAAAGCTCAACTAAATTCAAGAAGATAAGAACGTTGCAGGGACACCAGGATAAATATATCTTGTTATGATTTTCTATACATTTATGGATGATAATATATGCTTAAATGTACCTATGATCCCATGGAATTTTGTAGGATTCTTTAGAAATGATAATTGAAATGAGAATCCCTACTAGAGACAATAATATATGTAACTCCATGAAATCTAACAATTACATATACATAGAGACATCCTAAGCCCTCAAAATTGGTTTTTATCAATAATGGGAATAATTTTGGCCTATCGATCACAACTCATATCATTTTATTCAATTTTGGAGTATATAATATCCCAACCACGCAGTCCATTGAAATATCACCCTACTTCTAATTTTGATCTAGTTGTAGCCAAAGAAAACCAGAAGGTAACTAGTCCTCATCTTTGACATATTGGATGATTTAATAATGAGATAAAAAATCATAAATTTCCCATATCATTCATGGAAACAAGAATCATTTCCACATATCATAGAATATGTTTTTTGTTTCGAGTACACATCCCACTGGGATCTATTGAAGTGTCCAATAATGGCCTTTCTCATAAGAAAAGTCTCCACATGATTTTTCAATAAATAATGGATTCCATCAATAAATAAAAACAATTAATCGATTTTATCCTAACAATAAAGACAGTCCCTAATTCTATAGAAATAATCATCAGACTACGAATCCTAAAGAATCATTTCCAGAAGAGAGGAGGTCATATGCACATTCTACAAAACAATCTTAGTCTCATTATCCCAAACTCCCAAATTCATCTGAGGAAATTGAGCCATTAGATTCCACTTTCCAAATGATTCGATTATTTCCTCGTTCGAAAGTTTCCCACCCAAGGTAAAATGTAATTCCCCTTTCTACAGGTGTAGGCAGTGTAGAAATCAATATACTTTATTAACTCAACCCAAAACATCCATATGAGGTTGATATATTTTTTGTTGGAATAAATAACACATTGTTTGGTGGTAAAAATAAATATAAAACCTTTCTTGGAAATGTTAATTCTTCCAAATCTTGAGATCATACATCATAGCTACATAAAAACTATAAGATAATTGGTTAGAACAAATGGAATAACAAGATACTCATAATGACAATACCTATTCCTAAAGTATGTCTTATAAATTTCAGACTATTTTATTATCAACTAGTGATAACTAGACTAAAGATTAATCTTCAAAATATACTTCCTCCCTTTATACTAGTCAACCATATAAATAATCCATTGAAATAAATATTCTTCTTTACCATAACATGATCTAGTATCCAACAATCAGGACACTGGTGGTGGTCACCATCATCTATCATTACAAGGAGAACATTCACCACACAAGGTTTCACACTCAGGTGTATAAAACATTTCTCCAGCAAATATCTCAACATTGATTTCTATTCTTTTAGATCCATTGGTTACATATGGAAATAATGAATAGACACTAGATGAGTAACTGTTAATTGATCACGAGAAAAATGAACATCTCTTGAGAGTGAAAAAATAGATAAATTAGAGGGAATAATATTATGAATCTCAATGAAAATGTGATGGAGATAATAAATCAAATATTCTCACTCCATATTGAATAAAAAACCAATATTATCCTTCACAACTCTATAAAAGAAGGTATGTGTGTACTAAACCATATGTCTCATTATCCCTAAAATACATGGATTTCCCTATCAGGTGTAGTGAATGAGGCCAACTAAAGGCAACTAACAATATGAGCCCTATAAGAAATCAACAATTACATAAAAATTATTTTAATAGGTTTCATATTGAGAACCAAAAACACTAGTTATGTTTAATCTATTATGAGTAGAAAACATAATAAGGACATCAATGATCATTATATATCATAATTAAAATGTTTGGAGAAATATGAAGAACATAAGACATAATTTATATAGTTTGATTCAGGAAACCAAAAAAATCAGGTTGATATAAGCATGTGAGGTGGATGAATATAAAACTAAGTAGTCACTAAAGAAGATGGTACAGTGATGGTTCCTCTCATAGTAACTGGAGTAGTATCATATTCCTATGGAGACTCTTAAACATTGTGATGAAACATCGTTCTAGATTCCAGTGGCCGGATGTAACACCCTAGGTAAATAAAGAATATGACATTTTTATATTTATCCCTATTTGTGAAAAAATATTTATATCACTTTAATGGGAACTCTAGGATCGATGGCGTACCCAATACGCGACAACGAGTTCCTTTGAAATCTTACGTTACACTCTAATAATAAAATAATATTATTTTAAATGGTAGTTAACGCCTATCCATTGTAATGGAGGGAAAGAACGGAACTAACTAAAAAATTATTATATATATTGTCAAATATTTTTACTTTTTACAATAAATGTTAGAGGATTAAAAATGCGAATGAATCCAATTTTAAGCATAAAAATTATAATATTCTTTATAAGGATAATTAACCGCCTTTTGATGGAGAACCTCTTTTAAATCCACTTTTTGAAAATTTTATGTGTTATATTTGACAAAATAAAATTCTTCTCTAGAATCATGACATCAAAATTTACTTTGTGTAAATTTTTGGTATTTTTCCAATAAAGTTCATTTTTTAATGATTAGTGAAAAATGTTGTATTTTAATTCAAAACCTATTTTTAATATATTTTATTTATATGATTAGATTATATTTTGAATTGGTTTTAAAGTTCAATTAGAATATATTTTTACCATTTAATCCAATTGTGGACATTGGAATTAATTTCACTTTGAAATCGGACTTAAACTAGTGTCCATCTTTTGATTCTTATTTTTTCATAAAAACACGCTATTTGCTCTGACAGCAGGAATTAATTATTAAATTAATTAATGAAACTTATATTTTTTGAATTTTTTAAAATAGGCTTCATTTTTTAATTCGGAATATCAAATATATCTTAGGGTGAAATTTTGGTATTTTTCTGAAAAACATCAATTTTTGATGAATAGTGAAACCACTAAGTGGTACTTATAAATACTGATTTTCTGTTTAAATGAAATTTTACCACCTCTGTGTTTTTAATTTCAAAAATACAACATACATGGTTGTCATTAAGATGTAAAAGTTTGTTCAATGGAAATAAACAAATTTTTTTTGTAAATAGTAATTATTATGTTTTTAATCACGATTAGACGTAATTAGTGTAGTTTAAGGTAAAAATAATGTTTTAATAATATTAAATGACCTAGAAACATGTCCTAATATTATTGGATGTGTCATGTCCGGCCTATAAAATCCATGGGTCAACTTTAGGACCCCATGGAGCCACTTTGGTAGGAAAATGACATAAATAACTTTTTATTTAAAGTTAAAATAAAAATGTCACAAACATGAGTTGTTTTACAAAAAAAATTACATGGGGTTATAAAAGTCATATATTTGACTATAAATATTCATTTGGAAAGCTAAAAAAATTTCCTACATCATAGTATTTTTTTATAATATTTAGACATTAAATAACGTAACTTATTTATGACATCATGATGATGCAGCGATTACCTCATTATTTAACGATTTAAATAAAATGAAAAGATAATGTAAAATATAAGACCTAAACATGTCAAAAACCTATTGGATAGGTGTATTTCGAACCCTTATCACCTTATCCTCGAAATATATCAATGTGGGACCTTTAAAATCCGAAACTCATTTGAAAATAATGTAACTTTTTTGACATTCCAAGAGTGCCCCTCCTCTCCTCTTATAAAAGGCCCCCACCTCTACCACCTTACACACACCTCTCAAGCCTTTGGATCGGCCAACCCCTGCCCATTTCATCTCTCCAAATCCCTATCTTAATCATTTAAGCCTCTCTTTGGGCAGAATCCTTTCCAAAGAAGCCTTTGAGCTCCAATCAAAGAGAGTTACCCGATTTAAAGGTAGTGTCCTCTCTTGTGTTCTTATGTTTTATTTTGCTTCTCCAACCCTCTAAACTCTTTTTATTACTTTCTTTTGTGACAACACAAGTATCTTAAATATACTAGGATGTTGTTATGTGAATTATTCGAGCTACACTTACATAAACCTTCGTCTAATGGTTAAGGAACATACTGTTTCTGTGGATGGTGAATTTCTGCCTCACGAAACAATGATAGTTCAATCTTCTCTTAAAACCTTTAATGGTGGCCATTATGATGTCACTATATTTTATATATGATATATATGTTATTTATTTTTTCTATATTCTTTTTAATTTTATATTTAAATCATGCCTTTATGCTTTTCATGTTGTGCAAATGCGATAATTTCATACGAGGAAGTGTGGACTACCGCCCCCTCAAGTTATGTGACTCGTTCATGCAATACATGGAATGCATAAAGAATTAAATTAATGAACATATGTGACCTATATAACATATATATTATACTGTAATTATAATATATATATCTCTCAATTATTTTTAATTACATTAATAGGACAATGAAATGAAAGTAGCGTTGATGCGTATGTACGGCCTACCGTCTCCATGAACGGTGCATTTCATTTCCTTTTATCTCCAAATGTTATGGAGTAGTATAAAATGAATATGCACTGGATAAATATGATATTTAAATCATTAATACTATTATGGAGATGATGAACTTTTAACTACAAGGACAATCATTTTCAAACAAGTTCATTTTTGACTCATGTACCAAACATCGACAAAAACGTCTGATATGAACTCACATAATTAACCAATTATTATAACATTATAACATGTGATATGAACTGAATAATAATCTTTAAAATTATTCCTTATGAAATTATAAATTGACTAAATTTTATTATTCCAGAATATAAATAAACGAACAAGACAAGTCGGACTTGAGGTAAGGGATCCTACCCCTCTCTTTCTTTTTAAGTACACTCTATTATGTCATTCCTTTTAAGATCATCATTCTTATGATTGGGATGTTCTTTTATATTACTAACACTGTAAATTTTATGTTAATATGATTAGAGACCCTATATTCTCTCATTAATCCATTTTGGATGTTTTGAGTGGCGCCGTTAGGCTGCCGAATTTTCGTAAGGGATCCTACTCCTCTCTTTCTTTTTAAGTACACTCTTTTATGTCATTCCCTTTAAGCTCATTTTTCTTATGATTGGTATGTTCCTTTATATTACTATTACTGTAATTTTTATGTTCATATGATGAGATAACCAATTTTCTCTCATCAATCCATTTTGAAAGTTTTGAGTGGTGCCGTTAGGTTGCCAAATTTTCATAAGAGATCCAACCTCCCTCTTTCTGTTCAAGTACTCTCTTTTATGTCACTTATTTTAATCTCCTATTTTTTATGTTGGAGGATGTTATTTTATATTCATCTTTATGTAAATTTTATTTTAATATGATGAGAGACCCTATTTTATCTCATCAATCCATTTTTGGAAGTTTTAAGTGGCACCGTTAGGCTACCGAGTTTTTGTAAGGGATTTTTCATCTCAGTTTTATTCCTGTGAGATTTATACTACATTTTCCAACATTTCCTTTGAGTGGTGTATGTGATGACCATTATTATAATATTTGTTTAATATAATTTATTTTATGAGTATTTACATCAATGTTTTATAGTCCTTCTTTCATGTGGTGTACGTCTCGAAAGTTACCCAAGTTGGTAAGGGAACATTTCACCCTCCTCTTTTTAAAAGACTTATTTTATTATGTATTATAATTTACATCTTATTATTTGGGGATATGTTCTTATATATCCATATTGATGTAAAGTTTATGTCCAAGTTATGAGATACCATTCACTCTCTCATCGACTAAATTTTCTGAATTTTGAAGTGACGCTGTTAGGCTGTCGAATTTTTACAAGGGAATGTATTACACAAATTTCGATTTCTTTGGGTTCAACATGTACTTATTGAACATGTCATCCTATGAATATGTGTTAATGACATATGATTGTTTCAAACTTAATATCCACTTATATTGGGTGTATTTATATTTCTCACACATAATTATGTGGTAGATTTATCCTTAATTTAAAGATACCATCTTTATAATGGATTTCATCTCAATTTACATTTCCATTGAGAATTCATTGTTGTTATGCACCAATTCACTCATATATGGTGTGTATACTGTCATTTTACATATTATATCATGAATCCCTTTATTCTCATGATATTATAATGTTTGGATTAATTTTTATTCCACGATTATTTGTATTCAAGAGTCTCTCATTTTGTTAAAATGTCTTTAACAAAAATATCATTTTAAATGTTTTAAAGATTCATTATTCTATATATTTATCTTTAATGTCCATGATTTCAAAATGGTTTTCAGTATTTATTTTTATTGACATTAATGTTTTAAAATTATAATTCCATTAAAAGCATTAATGTGGAATGGGAAACTTTGATTCAAAAATCTCTTTTAAATGGTTTTTGAAAATGGATTGATTAATTAAATATCTTGGAATTACTTATTGTGATTTCAAATGAATTGTTGTTATTGAAATTTTTATATTTTCATTATTTAATGTGTAATGATGGTACTTGGACATTTTACGTGTGGTTACGTGATAAACCATGTGACGAGTGGTGCCGTGAATACCCGCACGGGTGGTTAAATTATAACCTCCAATGCATTGGGTAGGGAAGTCGGCCGTATGGATATTCCATTAAGTATGTGTGGAATTAGACCATATGTTTATTCCATTTAAGTATGTTTATTTCCCAAGTTACCTTTTTATGTTATGTGTTCTTTATATGGGTTTTATGGTAATCTTTTGGTTACAAAAGGGTAAGTAATGATCTTTTATTCATTGAATAGTTTTTTACTACTTCATAATGGTGAAAATTATTACTTTGATAAAGTATAAATGGTTTAATTGTTGTTTTGAAAAAACTAATAGTTTTCATTCTTTGTGTATCCTTTACTGAGCTTTTTATGCTCACCCCAAGTTTTTTGAAATGTTTTTCACAGGACATAATGTGGAATAGGGTAAAGGATGGGATCAAGGGAAAGTCATGCTATCAAAAACATGGAACTAAACATGTTTCTTTTTAACAGTTTTTATTTTATAGAAACTTAGTAGCCATTTTCTACTTTATAATCTTCTGAGATGTAATAGTTATGTCATAATTCTATAAAACTCTAAACCATGAAAATATCCTCAATGTGAATTATTCATTTAATTCAATATTAAGTAAGGTTTAAGGTTGGGCCTTATAGTTTGTATCAATGGTTGGTTTACACAACTTTAGGGATTAGGAGTTTTTGTTAGACACATGGTTATTCCATATATCTATTATTTCAGTTAAATCCTTATTTTATAACATTTTTTCAGGTCAAGTAATGTCAGTTATGAATGGAAGGAGAAGGATCTCAAATGACATTCATATCTCTTCCTGATGACACGTTTTCAATAATTATTGCAAAGTCATGTTTAGATGACTGTGAAACTTTTTCTAGCATACAACTCACTTGAAAGTAGTTTTTTGAGATATCAAACACCTCTACTATACCTCGTTATCATTGTGGATCATGGGTTGTATTTAGACAAATACTATTTTCACAATATTCTCATATATTCATGAAAGGAAAATATTATCAATGTATTTTTAAATATTTTACCTTATCACAAAAATTTGAAGCATATTATGATTTTAAAAATGGTTCTGAGGAAGGAGACCCTTGCGCAAACTACTTATATTTTCTTTTAAAATATAGTCTCTCAGCACATACTTATGGAATTTTAAAAGGACCAATAATAGAAAGTTTCAACTCAAATTCTGTCCGACTATTTTATAGAAATCATGTTTTATCAGATGTTTTGGAATTATATGTCATACGTGATTATTTTCCAAAACTATTTTTTTGTGAACACCCATATGACCCACGTTATACAAGGTGTATTTGGATGGAGGAATCAAATGATTTTGAAGGATCTCTAAATCATTTTTATAATGCATGGGACGTCTACCTTCGTGAAAAAGATGACAATGAAACCGAGTGGACTCAATGATCAAGGTATGCTGTTATTCATTTTGGGAATCATTTTATTTTATCTTATGGTGGTGAAATAAGACTTCAAGAATTAAGATGTTCAGATCGTAATGAATTTGGATGAAAATGAGAGGTATAAGTAAACTATTGATGTTAAAACATGTTAGGGTTATTTTTGGAGTTTTATAAAAAGGACTACACACAGACCGTGTGACAAACCGTCGCGTCAGACAAAGCTGCGGGAATCGAACCCACAACCAAAGTGCGACTGGTATTTATCGCCTGCCACTTGACTACGTGAAGTCCCTGGTTAGTTTGACTAATTCTTTTTAGTTAAATGATTTTATGAATTAATATTATGTTTATGTTGGGTTATCTATGGAAATTATTAAAATATCATGGAGGATATGTGATTAGTTTAATTACTTTTCAATATGAGACTTTAAGAGCAACTGATGTTATCTGGAGATAAGTGTTATTTTGTACCTTGGAGGACTATGTGATTAAATACTTAAAATATTTGGGTTTCAATCTTAGTTTGGTTTACTTTGAAGAAATTTATGGAAAAATTGTTTATCCAACGGTCTTTGTTGAACTTTGGGTTTTGTTGGACAAATTTTGGAGATTAAGAATAGATTTTCTTTTTATAAAGGGTTATCCTTTTCTGGATTATCTGATCTTGTACTAAACATTTTGGTTTTGGTTTTGCTTAAAGTATAAATTCATGGGAAGTATATAGTTATCTATTGTTGATTAGATGATTCTCTAGAAGTTGATTATAGATCTCTTAATGTAAACAAGTCGTCCTAAATACTCATCTTTTGGAGAAAATATGAGTTCATGTAAGAAATCTAGTAAAAGATGAAAGTCAACATGACAAGTAAGTATGTATCATTATGTTTTATTTAAGCTCAAAAATAAATTCCTCAATGAAAAGTAACTAAAAAAATGTTGTCCATTAACTTTTCCTACTGGGGAATCCAATACCGTTTAACCCATCACAAGTTTGTGATTTTCTTATTGTTAACTTTCTCCTAGACATGTTTACTATCACTCTCCATCAAAACATGACCATTTGTTTTTTCCTCCATATCCATATTTTCATAAATGGAATCCTAGTATGGGTTAACTCGGGTGACCTTTGTACTTCCCTTTATTTCTTTTAAAGTGATATTTTAATTTACTCATTTTCCGAAGTTGGACATTCAATGGAGTTTCAAAGCCCAATTTTGAAATTGCGAGGATGCAATTCCCAAAAGGGGGGAAGGATGTAACACCCCAGGTAAATAAAGAATATGAAATTTTTATATTTATCCCTATTTGTGGAAAAAAAATATTTATATTACATTAAAGGGAACTCTATGCTCGATGGCGTACCCAATACGTGACAACGAGTTCCTTTGAAATCTTACGTTGCACTCTAATAATAAAATATTATTATTTTAAATGGTAGTTAACCCCTAGCCATTGTAATGGCGGTAAATAATGGAACTAAGTAAAAAATTATTATGTATGTTTTTCAAATATTTTTACTTTTTACAATAAATGTTATTGGATTAAAAAAGCGAATTAATCCAATTTTAAGCGTAAGCATTCTCATATTTTTTAAAAGGCTGATTAACCGCCTTTTGATGGAGAACCTATTTTAAATCCACTTTTTGACAATTTTATGTGTTATATTTGACAGAATAAAATTCTTCTTTAGAATTGGGACATCAAAATTTACTTGTGTAAATTTTTGGTATTTTTCCGATAAAGTACATTTTTAATGAATAGTCAAAAATGTTGTATTTTAATTCAAAACCTCCTTTTAATATAATTTATTTATATGATTAGATTATATTTTTAATTGGTTTGAAAGTTCAATTAGAATATATTTTTACCATTTAATCCAATTGTGGTCATCGGAATTAATTCCACTTTGAAATCGGACATAAACTAGTGTCAATCTTTTGATAATTATTGTTTCATAAAAACACGATATTTTCTCTGACAGCGATAATTAATTATTAAATTAATTAATGAAACTTATATGTTTTCAATTTTTTAAAATAGACTTCATTTTTGAATTCGGAATATCAAATATAGCTTAGGGTGAAGTTTTGGTATTTTTCTGAAAAAAAACATCACTTTTTGATGAATAGGGAAACCACTAAGTGGTACTTATAAAAAAAATTTTTCCGTTTAAATGAAATTTTACCACCTTTGTGTTTTGAATTTCATAAATCCTACATACATGGTTGTCATTAAGAAGTAAAATGTGGTTCAATGGAATTAAAATAATTTTTTTGGTGAATAGTAACTTTTAGATTTTTAATCGCGACTAGAGGTAATTAGTGTAGTGTAAGGTAAAAATAATGTTTTAATAATATGAAATGACCTAGACACAATTCATACCCTTATTGGATGTGTCATGGAAGACCGAGAAAATCCATGGCCAAACTTGGGGACCCCATTGAGCCTCTTTGTTAGGAAAATGACATAAATAACTTTTTATTTAAAGTTAAAATAAAAATGTCACAAACATGAGTTGTTTTACTAAAAAACTTTTTACATGGGGTTATACATGTCAGAGTTTTGACTATAAATAGTCATTGGAAATCTAAAAAGATTTCCTACATTATATTATTTTTTTATAATTTTTAGACATAAATAACTTAACTTATTTATGACATCATGATGATGCAGCGATTACCTCATTATTTAAAGATTTAAATAAAATGAAAAGATAATGTAAAATGTAAAACCTAAACATGTCAAAAACCTATTGGATGGGTGTATTTATAACCCTTATCACCTTATCCTCTATATATATCAATTTGGGACCTTTAAAATCCGAAACACATTTGAAAATAATGTAACGTTTTTTGACTTTCCAAGAGTGCCCCTCCTCTCCTCTTATAAAAGGCCCCCACCTCTACCACCTTACACACACCTCTCAATCCTTTGGCTCGGCCAACACCTGCCCATTTCATCTCTCCACATCCCTCTCTTCATCATTTAAGCCTCAATTTGGGCATAATCCTTTCCAAGGAAGTCGTTGAGCTCAAATCAAAGAGAGTTACCCAATTTAAAGGTAGTGTTCTCTCTTGTGTTCTTATGTTTTATTTTTCTTCTCCAACCCTCTAAACTCTTTTTATTTCTTTCTTTTGTAACAAAACCAGTATCTTAAATATACTAGGATGTTTTTATGTGAATGATTCTAGCTACACTTACACACACCTTCTTCTAATGTTTAAAGAACATACTGTTTCTGTGGATGGTGAATTTCTGCCTCACGAAACGATGATTGTTCAATATTCTATTAACACCATTCATGGTGGCCATTATGATGTAACTATATTTTATATATGATATATATGGTATTTATGTTTTCTATATTCTTCTTAATTTTTTATTTAAAACATTCCTTTATGCTTTTCATGTTGTTCAAATGAGATAATTTCATTCGAGGAAGTGTGGACTACCGCCCCCTCAAGTGATGTGACTCGTTCATGCAATACATGGAATGTATAAAGAATGAAATTAATGAAAATATGTGACCTATATAACATTTATAATATACTGGAATTATAATATATATCTCTAAATTATTTTTAATTACATTAATATGACAAAGAAATGAAAGTAGCGTTCAAGCGTACGTAGGGCCTACCGTCTCCATGAACGGTGCATTTCATTTATTTTTATCTCAAAATGTTATGGAGTAGTATAAAATGAATATGTACTGGATATATATGATATTTATATCATTAATACAATTCTGGAGATTATTTAATTATAACTACATGAACAATCATTTTCAAACAAGTTCATTTTTGAATCATGTACCAAACATCAACAAAAACGTCTGATATGAACTCACATTATTAACAAATTATTATAACATTATAACATGTGATATTAACTGAATAATAATATTTAAAATAGGTCCTTAAGCAATTATAAATTTACCAAATTTTATTATTCAGGAATATAAAGAAACAAACAAGACAAGTCAGACTTGAGGTAAGGGATCATACCCCTCTCTTTCTTTTTAAGTACACTCTTTTACGTCATTCCTTTTATGCTAATCGTTCTTATGATTGGGATGTTATTTTATATTACTACCACTGTACATTATATTTTCATATGATGAGAGACCCTATTTTCTCTCATCAATCCATTTTGGATGTTTTGAGTGGCGCCATTAGGCTGCTGAATTTTCTTAAGGAATCATACTCCCCTCTTTGTTTTTAAGTACACTCTTTTATGTCATTCATTTTAAGCTCATGTTTCTTATGATTGAGATGTTCTTTTATATTAAACATACTGTAATTTTTATTTTCATATGATGAGAGACCCTATTTTCTCTCATCAATCCATTTTGGGTGTTTTGAGTGGCGCCGTTAGGCTGCCAAATTTTCGTAAGAGATCCAACCTCCCTCTTTCATTTTAAGTACTCTCTTTTATGTCACTTATTTTAATATCCTCTTTGTTATGTTGTGGGATGTTATTTTATATTCCTCTTTCTGTAAATTTTAATTTCAATATGATGAAAGACCCTATTTGATCTCATCAATCCATTTTTGGAAGTTTTAAGTGGCACCGTTAGGCTGCTGAGTTTTCGTAAGGGATTTTTCATCTCACTTTTATTCCCGTGAGATTTATGCTACATTTTCCACCATTTACTTTTAGTGGTGTATGTACTTCCCATTATTCTGATATTTTTGTAATATACATTCATTTATGAGTATTTACATTAATGTTTTATAGTCCTTCTTTCATGGGGTGTACGTCTCGAAAGTTACCCAAGTCGGTAAGGGAACCTTTCACCCTCCTCTTTTTAAATGACTTCTTTTATTATGTATTTTAATTTACATATTATTATTTTGGGATACGTTCTTTTATATCCATATTGATGTAAAGTTTTTGTCAAAGTTATGAGATACCATTCACTCTCTCATCGACTAATTTTTCTGAATTTTGAAGTGACGCCGTTAGGCTGTCGATTTTTTACAAGGGAACGTATTAACCCAATTTTGATTTCTTTGGGATCAACATGTACTTATTGAACATGTCATCCTATGATTATGTGTGAATGATCAATGATTTTTTCACACTTAATATCAACGTATATTGGGTGTATTTATATTTCTCACACATAATTATGTGGAAGATTTATCCTTAATTTAAGGATACCATCTTTATAATGGATTTCATCTCAATTTACATTTCCATTGAGATTTCATTGTTGTTATGCACCAATTCACTCTTATATGGTGTGTATACATTCATTTGACATATTATATAATGAATCCATTTATTCTCATGATATTATAAAGTTTGGATTAAATGTTAATCCACAATTATTTGTATTCAAGAGTCTCTCATTTTGTTAAAATCTCTTTAACAAAAATATCGTTTTAAATGTTTTAAAGATTCATTATTCTAAATATTTATCTTTAATGTCCATTATTTCAAAATGGTTTTAAATATTTATTTATATGGAAATTAATGTTTTAAAATTATAATTCCATTAAAATCTTTAAAGTGGTATGGGACACTTTGATTCCAAAATCTCTTTTAAATGGTTTTTGAAAATGGATTGATTAATTCAATATCTTGGAATTACTTATTGTCATTGCAAATGAAATGTTGTTATTGAAATGTTTATATTTTCAATATTTTATGTGTAATGATGGTACTTGGAAATTTTACGGGTGGTTACGTGATAAACCATATGATGGGTGGTGCCGTGAATACCAGGACGGTTGGTTACGTTATAACCTCCAATGCATTGGGTATGGAAGTCGCCAGTATGGCTATTCCATTATGTATGTGTGGAAGTCGACCGTATAGTTATTTCATTTAAGTATGTTTATGTCCCAAGTTACCTTTTTATGTTATGTGTTCTTTATATGGGTTTTATGGTACTATTTTGGTTACAAAGGGTAAGTAATGATCTTTTAATCATTGAAGAGTTTTTTACTACTTCATAAAGATGAAAATTATTACTTTGATAAAGTATACATGGTTTACTTGTTGTTTTTAAAAACTAACAATTTTCATTATTTGTGTATCCCTTACTGAGCTTTTTATGCTCACCCCATGTTTTTTGAAATGTCTTTCACAGGACTTAATGTGGAATAGGGTCAAGGATGGGATCAAGGGAAAGACATGTTATCTAAAACATGGAACTAAACATGTTTCTTTATAAGAGTTTTTATTTTATGGAAACTTAGTAGAAGTGTCTACATTGTAATCTTTTGAGATGTAATAGTTATGTCCTAATTATCTAAAACTATAAACCATGAAAAGATCCTCAATGTGAATTATTCATTTAATTCAATATTAAGTAAGGTTTAAGGATGAGTCTTATACCGGATACCCTTATTCCATGAATAATATTATTTATTTATCAAAATGTATTGTACTTATCATACCATTCCACTATATTGAGAAGAAAATAAATGACATAAAGTTTTTAGGTGTCCTAAGTGGCCTAATGAATTATAAATATTTGGAGTCTCATGGAAAATCCATATCGAATTCCCAACCTTGTAACATTGTAAGATGTCAAACTACCTATGAATGGAACTGTTATAGTCTTGGATTATTTCTGATATCAATAACCTCCATTGGACTCATCATAGTTCTTCATTCATTTGAAGGAAGTCACATAACTATCTGTGGGAGAAAAATTAACTCATTAAAACCCTATCATACGATCCATGACATGCTCCACCATCATCACTATATTCACTACATCAATATAAGATGTGATATTAAAAAATAAAACATGTGACCATGTATAAAAATGATGAACATCCTAAAAAATTGGTCTATCATCTTCTCATTATTCACTACCATATGAAAAGGAATATATTTCTCAGAAAAATAAATTTAAATCGGTGCCTCGATCATGTCACCCTACTGGAGGCTGAAAAACTCTATAGACTAAATCAATATCATCATCCCAATATTAAACTAGTCAATGAAATGAACCTTTCACATTATTGTAATCCAAACCCTATTGCTTTCTCAATGTCACCAAAAAATAATCCCATCTCATGCTCATGCACTCTGGCTTGATGGTACAATAGTTCACTTTTATCGAATCATGAATTTCCAAGAGAACTAAATGTGGCTCATTGTTTTTTAATTAATCGTCATCCTCTTGAGGATAATTTAAACCTTGTAATGCTGGTGGTTTCCATTGGAGAACCTATATATAATAATCTCTTGATTCATTACTTTGAGGTTTCATAACTAGAGACAAAATAAGAACATGTGATAGTGCTAGTGAAAAATCATAGAAATACTGAACCACTAACTCAACTAGATTCTGGTCCTCCATTGGATTTTCCTTTTGTGGTTCACTAGTACCTTACTCCTTTAGTTTATTTTAATGTCTCCTTAAAGGTGTGATGTTTCAAAACATCAACCAAAACACTACAAACATCCAAAAGGATACATTGATTAACCACACAAGCAAGATTCAAACGAATACGAATTCCTTAAAAAGGTAATCAAGATTTGGATTTATATATAGTTAGATAAAAAGGGAAATGTTAGGAAAACATATCAAAAGTTTACCCAAGTAATTTTTCCGAAACACCCCTGTTGACATATATCTATTTATGTTGAGAGATGATTAAACACTCTCTCACAACTATATACAAATTTCCATCAATCCTATATTCTTTATACCGGGACAACCCAAATTGATACTGAAATCATGGAATGATACAAAACCTTCACCTTTGATCCCATTTTATCATAGAAAATTTTAGATACCTAGGAACCCTGATACCCATTCCCACTTTGACAGAGCCTGAATGACATTACCAATCACTATAGGTAAGTGAATACCACCTAAAGTCGTACATCAATAAATCGAGAATTTTATTTATTGTAGAAAATGTCAAGATACACAAAACATGTTAGTATTCATAATACTCTAAAGGGATAAAGTACCAGAGTAAAGTAGGTAAAAGTTTACATAAAAAAGTACATCATCGAAGGACACAATGTCCAAATAGACAAAGATTAGTTATAAACACATGTAAGAGTGGATAAAATATCCACCAATCACCTCAATCGCTTTCTATCCCGAGGATCAAAAAAATTCACTACCACCAAGTAGACCTTTTCATTTTTTTTGGATATCGCATAAGAATAATTAAAAATGCCCAAATGAAAAGGTAGGGTGTGATATACAAATCCTAGTATGGTCTAATAAAGTGTTTTATAATGAATCACATAAATATTAACCCAACTTTATTTCAATTTTAATAAAACAAGGAATAGTATTACCTTCACATATTGAAAACATTATTTTAATTAAAAAATATGTTACATGTTACAAAACAAGATTTAATGAACATTTCATGTAAAATATATTAACAACATAGTTACCATTAATAAAAAAATTATATATATATATATATATGTATTGTAACAATAAAATACGATATTCCATAGTAACAAGTATAAATCACTTTGGTGCATTAGTTTTTATTAATATGATTCCCACAAGACTCTTCAATGACCTCATCTTAATGCGTGAACACATCCCATGACTTAAGCAAGCGACACATAAATCATCGTCTTGGAAAAAATAATATCACAATATGATTATATCATTTTTTCAATCGTCAATAGAGTTCTAGGTGTTATATCCCAGTGTGTTTGTAATAATTACCCACTAAATACCCATTCCGACATGTAATTCATTTATTCACACAATCAATTAGGAAAAAATCAACCATTTCAAATCAGTTCAAAATACAATTTTCCACATTTAGTTTTCAACATGCTTTTATCATTTCATGACCTAATAATTGGTTATCATAAATTCTTTACTTTTAATATCATCTTTCTATATAATCAATATATAACCATTTCATCAAAACAATTGACCAAAACAAGCCATTTTTTTCCATTCATCTTAATAGATTCAATTAATCTGAAATTTGGGGATTTTAAAATATCCATTTAATTTTTAAAAGAATCCATAAAATACCTCAAATATGGGGTTTTAAATCATTTAAAAACACCTTTCAATTCAGAATTTAAATTTAATGTTTCAATTGTATGAAAAAATAAAATAGAACCACCTATCTTTAATTAACGATCAAATCAACACCCGTTGAAGGAAAACATCCACGAAGAATGAAAGTAAAGGATAACATCTATTATTACCTTGATCAATGAAACTCAATATGAAATATTATTGTGTCATAAAACAAAATATCATACCTCTTCCAATTAGGGAGAGAATAGAGCGGAATAAAACCAAATTGAGTAAACTCCACTGGGATAAAATGAAAAAACAATATGTTTGGAAGGTAATTAATCTCTCATTATGCATGGGTGGATTCATAGGGTTTTGAAGGGGATAAATTGAAATATTTAAGAATAAACTAGGAAATAAGATAAAATTAAACCATATTGGAATGAATATTTTTAGTCAAAAATTATTTTTTTTGGACATAAATGAATATAGTTTCACATACACTGAAAAAGTAACTTCCATGACTTGAAAATCATGGTCAAAAAATATACACAATTGGTACATTATTTGTGTAATAAATGATTTTTCATTATATTAAAATTTCACAATTTGTGTCTAGAAAAGTAATTAACATCATAAATAAAAAAAATTACAGTGTAAATTCTTTATGCAACTAGCTCCTAGAAACAAAATCTTTTAGAAATGCCTAAATATCATCAAACTCCCTCAGACCCAAAAAGCATTGATTTAAAGAACTTATCTTATTAATACCAAGACATCATTAATTTTTTAAAAAATAATTCTTCATAATTTATGAAATTTCCCCATAAATTATCTCCATCCTTGTAGGGCCTGAAATGTCCCCCAAAAAAAGTGAAACAAAAAAATAAAAAGTTCTTTAAAAAATGTAATGATATGTTACAAAAAACAAAATACGGCTTTCAGATCATTAAAAATATCAAATAAATTGAGGGATTTTAAATGAGATTAATTTGGATTTTTTTGGAAATGAGTTTAAAAACACTAAAAATGATTTCTTTTCAAGTCATAGTAAGGTAAAGTAGATTTTTAAATAAAATTAAATAAATGTTATTTCTAACTATATTTTTTGACTTCATAAAATGTTACAATATAAGTTATACTTATGGTTAATTTAAATTTTTTATCGTGATCAAGGGTAAATTATTTTGAAGTTTAGTAGTCTTTTTATTTTTCATTAAAAAAATTTCAATGGTGTTTTGGGAAATTTGAAAATAAAAAATTAATTACAAAGACATTATTAATTAATTAATTAAATTTTATTAAATTTTATTATTTTCTATATAAAAAAAATATCATCATGAACATAAATTTGAAAACATCATAAATCATCTGAAATAATTATTAGAAATATAGTGGGATTGAATTTTTAATTTTTCAATAATTTTATAAAATTAATTTGTTTAACCATTCATTATAATATTTAGGTACTTCATTTTAACCACAAATATATTTTAATAATACAAATATTTTATTTGTAAATTTAATATTAAAAAACTACAAGGTTTTTCTGAAAAATATTTTCATAAATAAAACCATTTTAAAAAATAAATTAAAAATCCATGTGAATAAATTTAATATTAAAACGAGTGGATAATTTCAAAAATATTATAATGGATTCTACTAAATAAATGTGCAAAACGGATTCACCATATTCAATACCAAATTCCTAATAATATCTTTTATCAATAATTTTAGCCATGTTAAAGAAGAAATTTTCTTCGATTTCTAGATGGTTTATCAAAAACATAGTTGCCTCCAATAATAGAATGATTATCAGGATATTCCATGAAAATAAAAATATTATTCCATTATAATTGATTAATTTCCTCTTTCATGGAATGTATCCAATTATCATTATTAATAATATCATCTAGGGAATGAGGTTCAAGTTTATTGAAGAAATATTTATGTTCGTCCCCATTTAAGATGGACCTTCTTGTACAAGTACTAGATTTTAACTCACTAATAAAATTTACAAGGGGATATATTTTTTATTACACCCAATACATGGGAATAATGTATAAGGGTCTCTAGAACATATTCAATTACATTTGATTTTTTTAGGTAAATTAAATCTATCTTATCCATCATCATTTTCAATTTTTTTGGATTGTTTTTTTGTATATTATTAAAAAATTTGATGTGAAATAACTCATTTTATGTACTGGAATCTTATTGAAAATTTTATAATATTGACTTGAGTTTGAGTACCCATGAAATATACCATTATCAGATTTTGTTCCAATATTTCCTAGATTTTCACAGGTATTTTGGATAATTAATTTTCTATAGGAAACTTTAAAGAATAAAACATTAATAATTTTTACTTTCTTAAGATCATAAGTTATTTTTTTGAAAGATGCATCTTATGAGAAAGTAATTAACAATAAAGAAAGTGGTGTTGAACACATAATTTCAATGTAATTATTAGGTGTTTAAACTCAATGATTGATGTTTTATACATTTTATTTAGTATCATATTTCATCATTTTATAAAACAAGTTTGGAGAGTTGTTATAGGATTGGTGAAGTAGTTATAATATCCTTGAAAAGCACAAAACACATAAATGTATTTTTTATCAAATTTCCCACCATGTTCACTTAATATGGAAAATATATTTTTTTCTTTTTTCATACTCAACTATCCTTAAAATTTTGAAAAATACATTACAAGATTTATTATTATTGGATAATAAGAAAACCCATGTTAATCTAGTATAATCATCGATAATTAAAATGGTGTAAGATTTATCATTGATAATATCAAAATTATTTGGACAAAAAATGTAAACGTGAACTAGTTATAATATTTTTAAAAAGGAGAAAAATTAGATTGGGATGATGATTTGTGTTACTTTACAAGTTATAATGGTTCAAAAACAAAGTTATATTTGATTGAAAATTTTCATAAATCTCATACTTGTTGGTTTTGAATGATCTTAATAACAGATTAACTATTAGAATGACATAGAATCAGTTATAAATAAATAATTCATTATATTATTCACCTAATTTCTTTTTATATCCAGTATATTCTTGATCAACAATATAAACATTTTCATCATAGGATTTGGTAAATAAATTATTTTATTTACATTTGAAAACAATTAAAAAAATATTATTTAAAATAGTTATCATATAGTTTCTTAATAGATTGTAAATTTGATTTAATAAAATATTAATACCGATTTTTTTAAGTAAATGTTAGTTAGATAAACTAATCATTCCCATACATGTGATTTTCAATTTTGAGTTGTTTAAAAATATGACATGTCCTCTATTGAAATATTCTAGATTACTTAATTTTTAAGGTCCCCCGCATACGAACCATGATAAACCATTATCCACATACTAATTATATTATTAGTATTTACTCATGTGATATTTTCCCCACAAATTATTAAGAGATCAATGTTTTTATTAGATATATATTTGGTCCACTTATGTTATCCAATATTGAATTTAGAATCCAAAATTCATTACAATATTTTTTCCATTATAAATTTGAGAATAGAGATGAATTATATTAGTTTTACTATATCTATCAAATTTAAAATTATATACATAGATAATATGACTAAACCTTTACAATAATTACAATTTTTTCGATATCCACTTTTAAAAATAGTCAGTTTGGAATATTTTGGAAGAAATAATTGTTTTGAATAAATAATTATAGAATCAATTCTATCAATGTGTTTAGATCCTAATTTTTTAAGGCTTATTAACCATAGGATAAATGTGGAAGAATATTTTTGAGATTCTAAATTATTAAAATCTATTTTTTTCTTTTATTATTAATTCCAAACAATATTTTTCATTTAAAATTTGATCTTTTTTTTAAAATAGATTGTAATTATTTTTATGATCCTAAAATATTTAAAAACATTTACTAAAAAAAGTATTAAGTTGATATCTAGAATAAATAAGATCATCCAAAGATAAATTTGTTGGTGAATAATTATAAGAAAATGAACTATAACATTGAAAATTTACTTTGTAACATACAACGATATTACCCATGAGGTACATAGTACATTCATCACATGATTAATATCCTGAAATTGGGTCATCAATAGAAATCAGTGTTATGACATTAAATTATTTCTTTCTTTTCTTATTATATTTAGAATTTTTCTTTCTTCAAGGGACAATAGAGATTAATTTCACCCCTATTTTTTCAAAAAATACGGGTAAAATCAAGTTCATTATTTTTGTATTTTACGCATTAAGAAGAATATTTATTATTTAAATACTTGTTAATATTCTTAACAAGATGAGAATTATCAGTTATTATTTTAGATAATTCATCATTTAATTCCTTGAAGACAGAAGTCTTTTTAGTTTCATTAACCCCCTTCTTCCCCTTTTCATCTTTTTTCTCTTAGTTATCTTATATTTCATGATATATCTAATGACCAATTAAACAGTCATGTTGTTTAATACCTTTTATTCTCGGTTCAATGTGACTCGGGGTGCCTAATTTTTGGAGAAAACCAAAAATTTATTAGTTAATTTATTTATATAAATAGTATGACCTATAGAATTCTAAATATTAAAAATGGTGGTAAATAGAGTAAACATTTCTATAGTGGATTAATTTATATTTTAATAAAATGTTACAAATAATGTCTAAATGTAAATAAAATGGTATATTTTGATTTATTCATTCTATCATGAGTTACTTCTAAGACATTCCATATTTTATGACCTACATTTCATGTAAAAATTCAATAATTCTTTTGTCTACGATGCAATGTATGGATTTCAAAAAATTAACATTTCATTCAGAAGTAGAAATATCCTAGTGAGTCCATTTTCCATATTTTTTAGTAGTATGAGTATAACAATTCATAAATATATTCCATATTGGATAACCAATAGATCTATGAAATATATACACTTTATCTCCTGATAACCATAATTATTAGCATAAAAAAGTGATCATGACCAATATAGTGTCCTTCACGAGAACCATGGGTGATTAAAAATCAATTATTAAATATGGTTTCATTAAAAACTAGTTATTAATTTGAAAAAATATGATTTTAAAATATTTTTAAACAATGAAAGAATTATTTTGTTACCAAATGAAGTTTAATGTTAGGTAAAATGGTAAGGGGTGCATTTCCCCAAAAAAATAATGAAATATTTAATTTAATAATGAATAACAATATATTATGATTGATTTAAGAAACAAAAAAACATTTTTAAATATTAAAAAGAACAAAAGATAAATGTAAAATACTAGAGTAAAAACAATGCACTATTTATAAGAGATTATAAATTTGGAAGGATAAATGAGTGGGAGAATCATAAATTAAATGATTAAGATAATTAATGGAAGATATAGTTTATAAATTATTATAATGAATGTTAATAAAAAATAATGAAATGGAAATATAATAACACATAAAATGTTGTGTGTGTATTAAATAATTGTTCAAGAAGATTCCCTATTTCAATTAACTCAATGGACTTTTGATTTAATGTAACAATCCATTGGATTTATAGGTAACAAAGATACCAAAACTCCCTCGCTTTTTTATGTTATATAATGAAGCTAAAAGAAAATATACCTAATCATTGTAATGGGTATATCCAGAAACCTTAAGGAGAAATTGGATCGTATATATTAGTTATTATAGAACTAAAAACTGATTAACTCAATTTAAAGGTAGTGATAACCAAAATCATAGTAAGTTGAATAATTATCGGATTTCCTGGAAAAAATATCATTTATGAATTGTCTTAATTATCCCAATATAATAAGAAGAAGAAATAGAGGATAATGATAAATATGGTAGAGTGAGAATATTTACAATTAGATCGCACTCATGAATGGATAAGTGGCAACCTATAAAATGAGAGTACTTGGGTGAGAATTGGAGATTATAATATGTTGGAGTTGGAGAATTGTTGAGAGGATGAGTTTCCAAGGCCACATAGGGGACAATTTATAGCCAGAAAAATATTTACTTATATTATAGAATTAAATTATGGTAATGAATCTAAAGAAGAAAATTATTATTTTATTATAACAAATATAAAATATTGTCTCATACCTGTTTTCTAGATTCAACCAGATACCAAAAAACCTCCAATGGGTTCCCAGTGTGGATCATGTTGCGTTCCAGGAAGATGTAAAATTCCCAAAATTATTGGTGTGCTTCTCTATTAGGATTATTCTATCTATCATGCCCATTTGACCAATTCTCATCTAATAGTAATCTAGTGGACTTGTATTATATGGGGAGTTTACTTCCATCACCACAGGGTAGCCAGTGTCCATCCACCAGTAAGCCATTGATTTCAACTAGTGTTAAAATACCTCCATGGAATCCTATAATCAATTATTTCCCTTGAATGATATTAGTGCTTCACTTAATGAATTTGACCATATTATCAAGGTGTGGTCATGGTTCTTTCATGAATTTAAAAATATGTCATCATATTTATTATTATCAATCACAAAATTTAATTAGCTAGAATCTTTAATTATAATTTCTGATAATTAAAGAATATGAAGTTGTTAATAATGACATCTATCACTCCACAAAATGATTCTAAAATGGCTTCACACCCTGATGAATTTGTGATCACAATATAGGAGTAGGTTTCTACCAATATCGATTTCAATATCTATAAGGCCCGTAGAAATACCCCAGTCATATCATAAGGAATGAATCAAGTCACCCATGTTTAGAAAGATCAAATATTGATGATATAAATAAAATTAACTACCTTTTATACATTTTCATTATCAATTTAATTAAATCATTGCTACTAAGGTCCTCACTACAACACCATTATAAAAGTCTTCGATAGAATATCTATATCATCTAGCATAAACAATCTCCACATGATTATTGAATAAATCATGTCTATTATGTAACTACCCACAAAACCAAAAAAAATTACATTTTAGTTCATCTCTAAATAACTCACTATGGATGTTATCTCTGATATGCTGGAAGCAATCATGTCTGTGAAGGTACTCAACACACCACATTGACACATGACGTTAGAGTTCCTCCGTAGATCACATATTTTTGTGTTGTTCCCTAAAATTTTATAAGTAATAATGTATAATTATATCATCCCTATATCAAAATAAAAAAATAATTCAATGTCCTCTACAAATAACCCTATATAGAAAACCACCTTGTGGAATTGGAGGAATCCAGTGTAAATTTCATCATTTCTAAGAAAAATAATAATTTTTACCCATGTAGGTTATCCCTATGTTTAAATAAATTTAGTAAACTCCATATTTCCTCACTAGAGTCCACATTATTGATCCTCCCCATATGAATATAAATATTATTTAGGAATGATATCCCTGGAATTAACTATCTTTTCAGCATAAAGTTCCTTCTAATGTATCTAGTTATGGTGGTCTTTAATGAAACCAAGATATTGAACTAAAATTAGGTACTCTATTAATCTGGACATTAAAAATAACAAATAATGGAGGCCCTACCCTTCATAACCAGTTTATTCACTCAAATGGTCCACCTAGGGAATATAATGAAGAAGATATCTCAATAGAAGTGGTCTTCTCCATGATAGTAAACTAAGAACTAATAACCTTATAGTATCACCATCGTACTTATTATGAAATTTCACATTGATATGACATATATCGTTGTCACATGTTCCTTCTTATGATTTTTTTTTATAGTTTAACTTATATAAAGAGGAACATGAGAAAAAAAAATTCATCTATACTAGGAACTCCATCATCATCCAATGGTATGCCACCATATTCATTACCCAACATAATCAAATAATCAAAACAATTTCCTCTATTCAACTGTTCACCCATACATTCAATTGATTTTAATTATAAAAATAATATTCTCCTTGATAAAGATGTTTGGAAGAACCATTACGATTTGATCAGGTTAAAGAATCATTCATAGATGATGAGAAAAATTAGATCATCATGTGATCAGAACTATATAAAGATATAATAATGGTAATGTTTTGACCTATGTCCACTCTATGGTGTGATATTTATAAGACTGTAATGGAGGATTTTTTAACACATATTTTATTCACAAGATAGTGGATACTCTCTATCATTTTAGTTCTTCAAACTACCTTATAAGGGGTATCTTAACCATCTCAATGTTCTAGGGATATATACTACCACGTTTACATGACTTCCCTATCGGTGGAGGGATATCCTCAATTAGGAAAACAATGTGTGTCTCAAAAATATTACTTCTTAAATTGTATGAAGATTCTTCACCAAGTGTTTATTTATCTTCTATCCACGATGTGTATTAGAGGAAAAAAGATTAATATATGGGGAATAATAAATTGTTTTCACATTAGGTTAGGTATGATGTATGATATCTATGTTCTCTACTTTTTCATCCCTATAAAATTATTCCATTAAAAAATCCAAAATTAAACAATCCCAATGTGAAATTATCATGAAATACTTCAACATAATTCCTTGGTGAATGTATAATAGGTTTCCATTCTAAGGAAAATAAATTATAATGGTGGAATAATCTCCAATGATAAGTACCACTCACCTAGAAAAATGATACACCTTGATTTTCCTATAATAAATTATTTATTTTCCTAAAATGACATGCAAGAATAGTGAGTTTGAACATAATAGGGAACCCAGGCCATGGATATGAGGTATTTTTTACATCTATCCACATTTTATGAACCAAAAAAATCATATTAGAGTTTTACCATGAATGTAAAAGAGTGTGATACACCCCACACATTATGGAATGTGTAATTTTTAGATCTGTAACCCCCAAGAATGTTTTTATTTTCTATAATAGTAGCTATATCACAATAAAGGTGCCTATAGTTTCTTTTAATAATAGTTCAAGAATCATCTCCTTCATAATAGGTGTGTTTAGTAAAATCCAATGGATATTCCATATGAATAAACATAAACACAACATTTCCTGAATAGAAACAAGGGTAAAGGGTAGAACGTCATAGTTTCCATAAATAAAAATGTTTCCCCAACAAGTAAAATGTGTATTAAGATAAAAATACATTATTTAAAGGTTACATATAAATGAAAAATGTTTTCTAATATTTCAATATGTATTATGATTTTATCCCTCCTACATGTTTTGTGACAATAATATTTATTATCTTAATCCCCATTTAATATGTGGAGTATGATACCAAGATAGAATAACATGGTAGGGATGAGTATGTAAAAAATTTTATTCTCAATGAAGTGTGTTAATAGGGTGTGTACACAAATAAATAAAGGAAAAGTAATGACATGGGAGAACCCTTGAGCATTAAACATCCACATTGTTGACCATATTATACCAATGATATAGGTAAATATATGGTTATGCCAACTACCCACATATAAAATAATGATGTTGAACCTATCTCTCTGCTAAATAAAAGATTTCATAGTATGAATTGAAGATAGAGAAATTTAATCAACTAAATACTTAGTTAATCAGAGCTAATACAACAGTTGAGTGGAAGTCCCAATTTTGAATCCCTATTCCTCCTCTAATGAATCAGCCTCGACAAGAGATGATTTTCATAATGGGGGAAGATCACACATATTTTCTGAAACTGGGTCTATGGTGTCGATCTATGTGACCCCAAAACTACTAGATTATGAATATTTCCCTATATTAAGAAAACAAAAACCTCATTCTCAAGAGACCATTCCAATGAATAATCAAAACAGATACCCATAATAAGAAAAGGAAACACAACCATATTAGGATCAACTGAATAGTTCCACTTCGTTGTCATCCTAGGAGATAGTTCCACTATAACTCCTTGAATCTATTGTTATTATAGTTTTTTGGGTAGAATCAATGGATAGGGGACACACACCAATGTATATAGAATGTAAAACTAATCCTAAGTTGGTGTATTTTATTCCTCCACATCCCAACATTAGAAATCCAATTTTCCCAACATTCTATGTGATAAGATATTCAAAATATAATATCATGAATTTTATGTGTCGATGTGGCCAAGTTGGAATAGATTTATTGATTTTTGTAAACCCACGAAAGGAATATGTTGGTCTATTATAAAAATCTTCCAAGTATTTTTACTTCTAAGGGGTAAGATCATTGATGTATATTCCATTACCAATTTAGCTCGATTATGAGGAGAAAACTATTCATGACCAATAATATTTTAAATTGGGGAAAATGATAGGTTTATTATTTTCATCTCAATGTGTAATTCCCATAAACAACCCATGAATATGAATCTTCCATAAGGGAAGTTATTATAGATATTCATATATAATCTCTAAGATGAAATTCAATTTTTACTAGTCTATTTAAAATACCCTGCTGGATTCTAATAATTTATAGTATTATAGTAATGGATTTAATATTCCATTTGATTATGAATATTTAAATCAGTTCTAGTTCTATCGACATAAGAGAATAAAACGGATTAAGTATAAACAAAAAATTTCATGCTCAATCAAACATCAGTTCCAACTCCAACACCTGATCTGAATCACTTCCCAAATGAATCTTCTCAAAAAGGAAAAAAATGATAGTATGAATTCCTTCATAGGGAAGGAAAAAGTGAATATAATTTTCAAAATTTCATAAAATAGATTATCAATGTACATCCATTTTAAAATGAGAATTTCTTAGGACTTTTACCCGCCACATCATAAAATAACATATAATTTATATCAGAATCCAAAAAACCTGTCAAAATTGGCTAAAATTAATATATTTATTAATTTACATACCAATAGATGTTAGGGAACAATATATTATAGTTACTCTTCCGTAATTATTTATCATATAAGATGGTAGATATGGGGCTTGTGAATTTATTAAAACCACTAGATCAGGAATATTGTGTCTCTAATAAGTTCCATGAAGTAGAATGAGAATGGAAAGAAATTACAAATAGATGGGGGAATAAATTATTTGATTGGATGGCCAAGAATGTAAACATTTTAGAATATGGTATAACATGGGAAACGTTGATTTACCCAGTTAGAAATAAAATTCCCTTTATAATACCCAAGGTAATGTCTTCATCACCATAGTATTATGAAATTCAATGTAACATACATCAGTATAGCATTGAACTAGAATAAGATCTTCCAAAATCACCCTAACTGGTCCAGACCCTATGGGATTAGTTTCCCCTATCACTGAGAGGATTGTATCAACCTAATGGAATAAAATATTTATCTCATAAAGAGTTTCAATATAGATTTTCCCATGTCACTAAATTTATAAAAACATTTTCAATTAAAATGACTTTGATAAACATTGATTCCACTATAATATTTAGGGATAAGTTCACATAGGCTGATAATGACATAGAACAAATATATCTTTATGATTAGGAATAATCCCACCAGGTCCATACATGTAGCTAATACCTGAGGATAAGACCCCTAATAAAATTATTGGGAAGCTATGTATGATCTAAACATATTTTGGGATCTATTTTATATGACCCTTATGGTCGTATGATTAGATGAAAAATAATATTTTTTTTAATTGTGAGATATGGGAATAGTAATCAAAACCAATCCACAGATAGAAAAAGTCACTTTAATTCTATACAAATAAATAATTTATCAACATTTTCCATCCAACAACTTAAAATAATGTAATATAATAACCATATTAAAAAATCCAAAAACCTTTTTGTTTAAAATTTGTGTATATGTAAAAAAATTAATCATTGCTTTAAGACTCATAGTTATGGATATACATTATCACTCTAAAGAACATAATGAATCTCTTATGAAGTCCCTTAAATATCCCTATACATTAAATAATGATGTAACCATGGCTAAAATATATTACATAAAAATATAATCTATGTAATTTCACTTGTTCATTAAATTCTGGGAATAAGGATGGATAAAATTCAATTAAGGAAACAAAATACCTTGTATATATCTAGAATGTATGATTATATCAATATTCATTGAGCCTTAGCTGATGAATGTTAATGAATCAACCTCTTTGTCATCTAACCCCTCTACATCTTTAACTATAGAGAATTTAACCAATCTACAGACAACCAGACAAATGTGGGATATTCTAAGAGTGAAAAAAATTCACTTGAGAGGATTTTATTGATTACAAAGTTTGAAGACCTCATTTATAACTATAAATTCATGATGCTTTACCAGATCATGTTTTTTAATTACCTATTAGTAATTCCTTCACTTTATATAAAATCGTCAGTACCCTTCTTTTATCACCAATCCTTGAATTACTCTATTTTTTTTTAAATCTATGATAATTTATAGTGATAAATATACTTTTGAATATTATTAATCAAAATAAATTAATGTAGGATACCATAAATTTGAGTGTAAATATTCACTAGTAAATAACACTATGAAAATCCATGTCCCTATTGTTTTCTAAGATGATTCTATTAAACATTATTGAAAGCATTATGTAGACTTTTTTCACATCAACCAAATTGAATCAACATGTTTACATTTGGGAAATCAACATTTCATAATGTCTAAAGACATAAACCATCCAATTAGATTATCCATATATGGTATCCAAGAAGATGTTTCCATTTTTAACCCATTGGTAATTAAAGAACAGACCTCATTATAGTCTATACCGATTTATACCCCCAGATAACATCTTCATGAATTTAGGTGTGAGTGATAATTATTCAAAACAACCATTTATCTTTGATTTTCTATATATAAATCTTAGAGGAAGAACATGAGGTTTAGGAAGATTCACTGTAATTATCATTATGATAACCCATATCATTAATTAACCATAATTCAATATTTTTTACAAAATGATACTAATAATTCAATTCAAGAATATCATGAGACCTAGTGTCATTAGAAAATTAGGTACATACCACATTAACTTGAAACCTGTGTAAAACAAAAATGATTAAAAACTCCAAAACATTCATTTACCCTCCACTGATACTCTAATACTTTACTTGATAACCTAGGGACATACATAAGATAAGGGAGAGATATAAATCCAAGAAGTGAAAAATTATAGAATAAGATAAAGAAATTAATACATATCAGTCAAAAGGAACATGAAGGTGATGTAAACTGGGTGAGAATAATACACATGAGCACCAAATAATGATATAAGATGATAACATCAAGGAAACATAGGAATGTGTAAACAATATAAAACATGAAATAATAATCATAAAACATGGATAAACACTAATACATAATAATATAGTTTTCTTAGGATAACTTCTCATGCACCATATAAGGAATTTCATCAGATAAAAATATTATCCAATGTATTGAAGGACTATATAATTCCGAGCCTTCCCATCATACACATATCATGTATATGTATTTTTCTACCATATATATCATACAATAAAATATAATCACCCATCATAATTAATACAAAGATTAAGGATTTTGGATTTGTTACATGAAAGTCCCTCATAAATTAATAATATGTACATCTATCTAAATACCCTTGAGTGGAAATGGGTACAGGTATTCACTACACATGTATTTGGCCTCCAAATACATTCGATAATTTTACTACCAAAAAAAGTGTACATAATTTTTCAAGGATGGGTTCAATGTGTGTTAAAGGAATTTCATCATTACCTATAAATCATAATAATAATAAAATAGTTGTGTGAAAACACATTTCAACATGGTCAATATGAATTAAAATGGAATAATACAAATAAAGTTCTTGAATAAAGAGGAGGATTATAGGATCCATGTGCCATGAGAGGGATATTATGAAATTATGGTAGGATCTTCTTATATGAATAGTAAAACATTCGAAGTGAAATAAAGAGGCATAATGAGATAAAATTCATGATCAATGGGTTTTTTAGTGTATAAGAGTTGGATTCTATGTTGGTATTTATAACAAAAGAGAGGGTATGTATTAATGTATTTTCTGAACATAATATTTAAAATACTGATGATAAAATAATCAAAACCAAAATATTTTAAATTTATTTTACTAATAGTTTCTTCCAAAGAAGAGTGGAATTAAATATATTATATATCCATGAACGAAACATATTATTACAATACCATTGGTGTTGTGCAAGTGAGTCATTTTTAAAACGAATTGGTTTTAAAATCTAATAATGTAATATAGGTTTTAGGGAATTATTTAGAGGTCTATAAATTTAATAAAATAACATAAAAACACATTATTTTAAAGGGGAATCTAATATTTGATCATGGATTACCATTATATAATTTATTTCATCCCCTTTAGGCTTATCATAATTTAATAATTATATTTATACCATATTTAATTTTTACACAGAAAATTGACTATCAATGAAAATTTTAAAAAACAACACCATTGGATAATTTTAATTTCATAATAATAAAAATAATATTTATTATAAAGAAATAATTTTATAATTATGAGATTATACTGTTAAAAATAAAAATCATTTTTACTTAAAAGATTGGGTTTTTTTAATATTAGTAACATTCTACCCCTTATTGAAATTACGTTAGAGTTTATTAAATTATATTATCATTTTCAATTAAAAAAAATTATTTAATAGTAATATATTTTTAAGATATAAATTATTTAAAAAATTATTATATTCATCAAATGGGTGACTGAATTGATACATTAAATTTCCCAAAAAAAAATAAATGTTGACTTATTCTTATCAACATTAAATTTTAGTTAAACTCCTTAAATAAACATTTATAATGTAATCAAAAGGCCATGAACATAACAATTATTTTATTGGAAATAAAAATATATAAATTAATACCACTAGTGTCTAGATACATAATCCCTTATTAGACTAACACATGCCATATGTGAACGGTGTTTGATAGGGGAAATGTCTTGTGGTGGTTTTGTGAACATGAATTGGTTTGTGATCTCAATATTCTTGAAATTAACCCATAAATGATTTTGTTCAATTTTCAATTATTGAACCCTATAATTATATAGGTTAATGGAAAATACCATTGATTCCATCTCCTTGGTAATAATTGATAAATGGGATTCATATGGTATAATCGTACTGGTTAAGAATATCTCTTATTCCATATGTGTCAATTAGACTTTATCATTACCCATAATATATAATATTCCTAACAACCACTGTTAAAAAACTAAATTATCAATGGTTCAGATGATTAATAGACTTTTAAATGCAAACAACTATATTATTATAATGCATGAAAATTAGGGAATTTGTATTATATTACTATAAAACATAATAAAGAATTTATTCATTCACAATGGAATTTGTTTCTGAAAAGTTTTGGTCAATATATTCTTCCTCACATAAAAGATTTCACCATTAAATTTTTACTTTCATTCACTCAAAGGGATTATCATACATCTGTTTCATCACCTATTCTGGTTCCCATGTTTCTTCCTCAATTATTTGTTTTCAGTAAAACACTTTTTACAAGGTGAGTTGTGTTGTTTCATAGAAAAGTGTCACTAATATAAAATATTTTTACCAGCTACACATTATATGAGACATAATTATCTAAGTTTACCAACTCTAGATTCAATACATGCGAGGGGTTTGATATATAATTCATTAATAGGAATATGGAACACATCATTTACATGGGATATGTTATGTGGGGGTTCTAGTTAATATGACACAAATATGATTCAATTGAGGATCTAGAAGGGGCTAATGCATCATAGACCAATAATTTCCTTCTACAAAAACCCCATGACTTTCTTCCATGGTGATATATGAAAGAACATATTATCTCTAACCTCAAACTATATGACTCACCAATGATTACCTGCATAGATTTTGTATTTCATTTTCATAGATTTTATATGATGCTAAGTACTTTGAAACTTCCATATCATCTCTTGGATAATATTAGGTCACATTATCTTGAGTTATCTAAAATCATCAAAAGATATTATATTACGACACCTCTGACCATAAAGAGGCTGATATGAAACTATTTTAATTCTTGAAAGGAAGTATTTGTTATATGAGAACCATATTTGGGGAAGGTTTAGATCCCAAAATCGCTGGAAATCCATTAAACATGATATGATCAAATACTATATTGTTTAAAATATTATCTCATATTTACTATAAAACCTCTAGATTGTATGAAATATTTTTTCCAAATAAATTTATATTCATTAATAAATTATGTTACATGCTACAATGAGATTAATTATACCATGATACACTGCCAAAATATTATTATTTAATGTTACATTTATCTCTAAGAAATTGGATTATAGGTTATGAACAGGGCTAACTAAATTATGAAAAATGTATATTTTACCAAGTAATAAGATAGATTTATTTGAAATAAATTGATTGTAAATGCAAATTATTTTAAATGACAAAAAAAATTAGAAAAAATATTTTTATGCATGCAATGTGTTTTTGTCATAATAAATTAAAATACTCACTATTAATGAATTATTTTAATCCAATTAATATATCATTGTATATTTTTTTTATAATTCATATAATATTTATTTAAGTCATGGGAAAAGAATAAATCCAGTTTTATTCATAAAAATGTACATTTTTTTCTAATAATTTATTTTGTTGGGTATTTCCAACTTATTTGAGGATTATTTTTAAAAAAATTAGAAATATTATTTGAAAAAATTATAATAATCTTTTAAATAAAATGTTTAAATTATGTTATAGTGATTTTTTGATATTTTTCTAAATATACTAATTTTTATATGAATTGTAAAAAATAATGATTTTTGAAAAAATTGCCTTTTAATTTTTAGATTTTACAAAGATTTTTTTATAAAAATAGTTTAATGTAAATTTTTTTAAAAAACAATAATTTATAAATAAAATTATCTCATTGGTATTTTATGTTAAACTTTGATATAAAAACTTTTTATACATATGAAATCGTTTTCTTTGGAAAATCACTTTTTTATCATATATGTGGGTTTAATTTTAAATTAATTGAAACAAAATCTATGAATAGAAATTTATAAAAAAATTACAAATCTAGAATCATGATATTAAATATTATATAATAAGGTCAACTAATGTTTTTATCATAATAAATAGTAAAAATAGTAAAAAAATCCCATGGGTAAAGTTAAAATATATTTATCAAGGGATAAAATAAATAGATATGTGTTAAAATGAACTAAAAACATGAATAATTTTTCGTTATAACCATATATAGACCTTATATAATATAATGTTTGGTAATAGTCTATTTTGGGTCCTTGTGTCAGTGAATATGAAATGAAATTATTGAATCACTTTGAAAAAATAAAAGTGTGTTACTCATCACAATTATAAAAGGACTACGCCTCTTATGATTTATATATATGTAAAATGTACTTTGGTTAAAAAAACCAACACAAGTACCTCCATAAAAACCTTATAAATTCATTTTATCCATTAAAAATCCCTCTTTATATAGAATTTGTTGAAAACATAATGTGGTTATCCATAGAAGAAATATTATTATGAAATGAACAATTTGGTTTTATTTCTACTTACACCACCATAAAATATTGATCAAATGTGATGAAATAATAAAATTTGTGTATGTAATATAATTATATGATATTATTTTTAAGTTATAAATAATATCCATATCCTCTTCCATTAAATTAGAAACGAAACCATCAATTCTTTGTATGGAAGACTACCTTCTCGCAAACTGATATAATTCTTTATCCATCAACACATCTCAAGGAGGAATATAATGACATATTTATATTATATTTATTATATTGTTGACATATTTATGAAATAATTATATTTATTTAATTGTAAAATCATTCCTACCATCTTTCCCACCTTTCCATTGAAAAATGATAATTTTTCTCATGCGTACGTGTGGAATACCACCACCATAAAGGGATGCGATACAGTTATAATATAATTTTGAAATTGATGGTTATATTGAAATATTTAAACAATATATATGATTTATTTTATTTTAAAATTATTCTTTCAATGTTAATTTTTATTAAATTTTCATTTTTACAATCTTCTAAAAATGGAAATATTGTTCTTGTGTACGTTCGACCTACCATTTCCAGAAGTTTTTTAATTCATTTTTATATCAGTACATTTATGGATGAAAATAAATATGTATATAATAAAAATATATGATATTTATAACGAGACATACATTATGGATTTTATTAAACAACTATCAAATGAAAATTTCCAAATCTACTTAATCAAAATATGAAAGAAAAAAATGGAGTAGTTATCAACCAGAATAATGATTTTAATAAATAATTCATAATAAACTTTTGATAAAAGTATTTAAATAAATAATATAAGGTGTGATATATATATATTTTTATTGTTATGGAATATATTTATAATAAATTTATATTTATTATATTTATGTTTTGAACATTTGTGAAGGAATTTGGACATAAAGTAAGGGACTTTCATCTAACATTTATTTTTCTGAGACATATTCCATATTTACCGCTTTTTTATTTTATACAGTTTATATAGTAATATTTAATTTATTTTATAAATATTTTTAAAAATATTTTTATGATATATCCATTTCATTTTTTTTCTTTCATAGGGACTAGTATTCCAAAGATACAAATGTGGAAGGGGATTTGTGTTTCAATATTATTTTTAATCAAGATTATTTATGCTTGAATTTGAATTGAGGAAATTATATGATACTTATCAGATAAATAAATTAAAATATTATTATAATATTTGAATTTATAAATAAAATACTTTTTCTGTTTATTTTACTTTATTTTTGAACTCAATATATTGGATGAGTTTTTTTAAGGAAAATCGAATTTATTTCTCTATTAGGTCATAAATTCTTTCTCATTAATGTCCATACTTTCTAAAATTGTTTTCTGGATATTTTTAATATTTTACCATGATTTTAAAATTATTTTACCCCAAATTTAACTTACTAAAAATGGTTTAAAAATGAATCTTCATTTCATTATCTAGACAAGTTAATTTTTTACTTTTTATAAAATCCTCATAGGGATTTTTTATTTTAAATTATAAAACATGAATAGAATTTCTCTCAATCATGACCACTTATTACATTGATAATTAATTTTCATGTTTTGAAGGATAATTTTAGTGAAAATTTATTAATTAATCACTAGGATGTTTTTATTTTTTAATTAAATTATTTCAAAATGAAATGTATATTTGTCTCATGAAATTTTCGAAGTGATGTTTTCAATGAAATTTTTATCTAAGATAACATACATTGATGTTTTTGAGTCATTTTTAGGGTTATGATTCAATAATTCCACATTTCTTCATTCTATGGATGTTTTATGATTATAATAAAAATATTTTTATAAAATCCATTAGTTTTCCTTGGGTTATGGAAAGAAAAATTGATGAATGTCTTTGAAACCCGTTTCTTTTTTGTGGATTATACCATAATGAAATGATTATTATACCTATTTATTTTCATAGGTTAAGAGTTGATGACTTTTTTATGATATTATCGCACACATTATATGATTTTCATTATGTTTCTGGTGGGACAAGAATTATATTCATCTATAATTAATTGGGTAAAGGTTGATATCTCATGAGATAAACATGACTGAAATTGGGAGTCAACATAGTTCAGTAAGGGACTCAACACACTATGAAAATCTTGGGAGGAATCTTGAAAACTATGATTATTTAGGGAGTGATCCTAATCCATTAGGATAGCCTTCACTATAATCCTTCAATACTATGTAAATTATTTTTTTATAATTATATATATGACACAAATATGTGTTTTATGCCAATGATATGCTCTCATTGATCATGTTCTTTGATTCCATTATGATTAATGTATTATAGACTACTATGAATTGTTTCGTGACACTTTATTATGATCTAAAATATGTAGGGTATGGTTATATATTATTATTCACATGTTCTCATACAATTATATTCATGTTATGATTAAATAATCATTGATAACTCCCATGTTTACTATAACTTATCATCTAAACTCACACATTCTTATATCACCTTTCACCAGGTTATGAAGAAAGTAATTATGTATGACATGTCTAGAAAGGGACCTAGTTATGAATAACTTGGTATGATTAAATATAATTCACTTATAAACCATTTATTTATATATATATATGTTTCCAAATAAACTAGACCTATACGATTTAGGCATGGATATTTTTTGTATGTAATGGATATACATAAAAAAAATTAATATCTTTCTACTAAAATTATCTGTCATTATAGTCTGTATCAGAATAATGTGTATTCCCATTTAGAAGCTAGTATTATTAAACACTAGTAAGAAACAGTGGGATATTTTAAATTATGGGATAAGAAATTAATGTTTTATTAATGATAATTGATGAGCTATGTTAAACCTAAGGTATCATAGATTTAAAAGATGCTGTCATGAGATAGACATCCTATAATTGATTTTTCATGAATTTTCCAACTATATTTATTATCTATCATTGTATAATTTATAGTTTTAGTTGATTGTTATAATATGAAGGAATCCTATTAATGGAAAATATTATTAATAATTCAATGATTATCCTCCTGAGAAACCAAATGATAAAGGATCTTGAATGAAAAATATCATCTATATTATCACACTAGATTTTCAAGAAATAAATCATATTGAACGTCCAAATGAGCAATGTAGTGAACATCATTCTATTGATTCCTTAATAAGGAGGCTTCCATCTTTTTTTGTGGGTTCTTTAATCAACTAGTAACTAAAAAATGGATTATTATCATTAAATTGTTTTATTCTCTAGTGTTTCGGAGAATGAAAAAATCATTTAGTTGTTTATCATTTTTAAGGTGAATTAGTTCAATGGCAGACTCGTATAAATAATATGATGAAACATGAAGAAATTGACTCTTTGAAGTAAGATGAGATTAAGATCTTATTTTTCAATATGTACTTCCCTTATATTCCTCATAATAAAATATAGAAGGTATTTAATGAGAAAAATAATAAGAATGATGAATTCAATTACACCCATGAGGAAAATTTTAAAATAATTTCGAGATATTATTATAGTATTATAATTCAGCCACAATTTATTATTGATTAATTCATTGTTTGCTTAAAAAAGTATACAAATGGTATATTACATAAAGGACTTCAATATATATGAATAAAACTTTTTATGGAATATCAATGTGGAAATGGATATTGGAGTTACCAATAAATATCATATATTTTATATGAAAATAAACATATATTTAAAAAATATATAAAAACATAGAGAGAATAAGATGAGCATTCCATTATTATCGATGTGTGGAAGGAAAAGAAGTAGGAAATTGTCTTAAGGGGGATGGTAAATGTTTTTTAGTGTGGAAATTATGTTCATCATGATATTGAATTTCAAATTTAAAGGAAGAATTTATATAATGACGTGAATATATAAAAAGCTCCAGAAAATGTAAAACACACGCTCGAGTGTTTCAAATGAAATTATTATGATAATTTTGTTAAACATTTCTAAAATAAAATGGTTAATGATAATGATCAAAATTAGTAACCTCTTAATCCAAGAGACAAAGGAAAATCATATATGAGCACTATTTAATATAAGGGGTACGATAACAATGTCGTTAAATATACACTTTTTATCAAATATTGAGCTATTAATTTATTCTTTGAATTTAAATCTACAAATTCTTTTATATCTATGTAATTTTATAAGGGTATCAAAATTACGAACCAATAATTAAATGTTCAATTACTAGTGAAAAAACTTATTGGTATGGTGATAAAATATCAATTATATGATTCTTATCTGGTTTAATTATATGGGAATTTGTTTCCTAAAAATATTGTTATTACCCTTATAATGGACCGTGATTTTATATTAGGCATGAATCAGATTTATCTACATAAATCCCACATCAATATAAAAGTAATAACTGATAAATTTTATATTCCAAACCAAACAATGATATTTTATCAATGAAAAGATAAATATGAACTCCCAATAGAAAATTTTACCATTGTATGGGTCTTGATCCCAATTAAATATATTTGTTTATCTCATATGGTTGGGAAGTAACTGAACATCGATGATATGGAAATTGTTCATGTGTTTATTGATTTGTTTTCTAGAATATTCTATTAGTCTTCAATAGAATAGTGAATTTGATTTCTAAATATTATTCATACCTTATGTTATTCCCATTTCCTATACTCTATACAGAATATCTGTGATTAAGCTGTTTTAATTGAAGAGAAACTCAATGTGGATGCATAAAAAGGTATTTATTCATCCAAGACCTTGGGGTGCTCCTATTCTTGTTTTAAGAATAAGGAAAGATCAATGCGACTAAGAAATTATTATTATGATAAAGAAAAAATAATTATTAATAAAAAGACCTGTATAGATTATATTTATGACCTGTTTAATCAATTATGTTGAGTTGAAAACATTTCATAGATTGAACTTCCTTCCAAAAATCATCAATTGAGGTTCAAGAATGAGAATATACCTAAGAAAACATTTTTTTACACTATATGAACTCTATGAATATATAGTTATTCCATTTTTTCTTTCTAATGACCCCACTATCTAAATATATTTAATACATAGATTTTTTTAAAAAATACTTTTTATCATTTTGTGGTAGTCTTTATATAAGACCATCTAATATATATTCAAATATCATGGGTGATAATGAAGATAACATGAGAATTATGTTGAAGACACTAGGGAAGGAAACATTGTTTGGAAAATATATTAAGTGTAATGTTTTTTCAAAATATATCATTTTTGGGCATATAATACCAACACACGAAATATAAATAGATCCCTAAATTACTTGTGTTTTTGAACATCATTGTAGACCTAATAATATGAAAGAGATATATAGTTTTCAATTTATTTCTGGATACTACCAACACATTGTAGAGAGTTTCTGATTACAATCAAATCCAATCACCATGTTATCATGGATGGGAGACAAGATTCATTAGATAGATGAATGTGATTAAAATTTCCTGAAACTAAATATAAGTCTAGGCAGAGTACCTATTCTTAAATTTCTCTATAGCAGAGAAGGTTTTTTAGTCAATTGGAATACATTTAATAATATATTATGATGTGTTATCATGTGTAATAATATGTGGATATCTTATACCACATAAAAATTAAATTTTTTGAAGAAAAGTTACCAAATTCATGATTTTGAGTTAGGGGTGGTAATATATAAATTTGAGATATAGGGGAATTATCCTTTAAGAGAAAGGAGTTATATATATACTGATCTTAAAAGTTTAATGTATATATTCACATATAAATAGTTGAATATGAGCTAGAAAATATGGTTAAAAATAATTAATGATTATGAATGCCCAATATAGTACCACCCCATAAAAGGGAATAATGTTGTTTATTCTTTGAGTTGAAATCATTATGCTTTCTTATCTGTGGAGAGTATCAAAAAAGATCAAATAATTCTAGATTTTAAAATGGTGGATATGTAAATTTTGATGGAAGCATAGAAATAAAATATTTCTAAAATATGTTTTCAAAAATATATTTATGTAATGATTAAAGAGATGTAAAGGGAATAAGGGGAATAATAATAGGTGATAAGAAATGTTCTGGTGTTTAACACTAATTTTTATTGAATGTGAAGGTTTAATAATAATGAATGTGTTCTATCCATAAAATATTTTAAGAATTTTTTATTTGATGAGGCTCATATTTCATCATTCTCTATTCACACTAAAAGTAATAAATATAATGATAATTTTGAAATAGTATTCCTATTGGTAAAATATGAAGAGTGGAATTGAAATTTATATATCTTAGTGCTTG